>OZ010790.1:214318045-215010425 GCA_963932465.1 Maratus speciosus
AAAAGAATTACAATTTTAAAATCCAAATTAACATTTTACATAACAAAAAAAAAAAAAATAAATAAAATAAAATAAAAAAAAAATAAATAAATAAATAAATAAAAAATCTGAAAGCATTGAAATTTGGATAAGTCAAAGGAAAAGGGAAGTTAAAAATCACGCCATATAGAAACGGTTTTAAATATATTCATTTTCGAATTCATATATATATATATTTTTAATTTGTAAATATAACATACCCGTGTTTGCAATTTAAAAATTTTTTTTTTGAGAATCAAGAAAGTTTTTGCATGCACACATTTTCAAAAGAGAAAAATATTTGAATTTTTTTATAAAATGATGAACAATTAAATGAAATATTCTTTATTATAGTTGATGTTTCACGTAAGGTGAACTAACGAACGACATAAGTTATAGTTCAACTCGAATTTAATTTTTTTAAATGACATGCGGTGATTCATGGCATCACATAATTGCAGAGAACACCTACTTATGACATAAGGCTTAATTCCAAAATTAATTCCAATAATTCCAAAATTCCGTTTATTTTTCAATGTTTGCAGATTTTCGGCCTTTGAGGGATTGAGTTAGTACTTTTCGTGAAAATAAATGAATCCTCTAAAAGAATGCTACTCATATTTTCATCTCTTTGCTCCATTGATTTTGCAATTAAAGTTCTGGAACAACCATTTTTCATTTTACCCCATTAATGAAAATAAAAAAAATATATTATCTCATTTTAATAATTATCTTATAATTCATTTTGGTCTTTTTGTTATGTTTGCTATATTTTTACATGTCGAGATGTGCATCCTAATACAATGCTTATTTACTAGTAATACGAAAGTAAAAATACATACTTTGGATCTATAATTAATTAAATAGTAAACTGTGATTGAACGCTCTTTTAATAGTTTTTTTAGCACTTACGTATAAAATAAAATCTGAAGTTTTATAAGCTTTGTAAAGCAAAGAAAACATGAACGGGGTGTTCACTTCGAAATTTATAGTATTTTTATTGATAAAAATGTATTTCGAAGAACTTCCAAATGTCAAATTATTATAGGAATTCCAAAATATTTCTTAAAAAATGATCCTAATTAATAATTTAGATATGCCTAAATATTTCACTACATATTCAAACGTCCAAGCAAAATTTGAATTTAAAGAAAAATAATAATTCTTTCCAGTGATTTATTACTACATAATTACAGTAAAAAAAATTGGTTAGGCCATATAAAGTAATACAAAATATTTAGCTTGTTTTTTTTTTTTACTGAATCTGTAAACTTTTGCTACTTTGAGTACTTTATTTACTAATATTCTTGTTATTAAATTAATCATCTTAAACTGTGGTATCGCAAATTCAACATTTTCCTGTACTGATTTTACTATTAAAAAGATAGTATATTTTCCTTTTATATCTATAGTAAAGTTTGAAATATCTTAATTATCTCAAGATAAAATTTTGAATGAAATGATTTATTTGAGACTTTCTTCTTCTAGAATTTACTTTATTTTTAAAAATACTTATGCAATGTTCAATTAATAGCAATGCAAGTAAAACTACACAATATGAATAAATTCTTAAGTCGCCGTTAAATTGTATTTTGTTTTAATAAAGAAAGTTTTTAATCATTAACAAAATTTCAAATTTAGGAATTGTAAAGGGTTTATAAACGAAATTAGAATCTAAGTTGTCATTTCTTAGTAAACTGTTTTATTCAAGATAATTTTGCACCAACTACCAGATTCTGCAATCAATAGCTGAAAATCAATGCTTCACATATAAATATTATGAAGAAAGCAATTTTTATAACAAAAATGTAATCGTACCAGTAGTGAACATTAAAAAAACATTTGACACCTAGTTTTAGTGCACTGCTTCCATTTTTAGCGTGATAAGAGCAAGGGTTCTATATTTCGAGTAAATCTTTCTGCACATTTGAAAAAGATACTACTTTGAACATTTTGTCATCCAAAATTAATATTTTTTGTAATTTATGTTTTTTCGTAAATTAATATTTTTTAAATTTTTAAATGTGTCCCGAGTAGAAGCTTAAATTCCAGTTGTGGATTTGTGTCTGTTCCCGTTATGAGTACGTGTGTTCCAGAAGCGAATACGTTTTCCGTTTTTGCAGAACACGTTAAATAAAACGAGCAAAGGCTGGAAATATATGCGTATTTTATTTACGAAAATGTATTCGTTGTTGCATGATTATAAATAAAAATTTGAAACATGTATTAACAGTGAAAAAAAATTCAAAATATTACAAAAATAACTTTTGCATAATGCCACATTTCATCAACAGCGAATCAATGCAGAGTTTTCTTCCAATGCGTTAACCACATCATTGCCTAGTAACATTAAAATGACGAAACTAGTCTCAACTTTCTTAATACTATAACCCAACGCACTGGCTATCAAAATTTCGACTATCGTAGTAGATCTTTTTCAGCATTTGAACGGCCTTGGAATTTGGCTACCGCTATTCCGAATTACATTTTAAAAATAATAATTTGAATGTAATAATGCAGTCAAAATTAAAATGAATACTTTCCATATAGTAAAGTATTAAAATAAATAAAGTAATAAACTAAAATGATAAAAAGTAAGATAGCTTAAAAAATGATTAAATTTTTAAAAGTAAATGTCAAGTAAATAATTAATAATGTATAATTAAATATGCTTAATAAAGGTGAGATAAATTTTCCTTGAATAATTCAATGGAATTTTTCTCATAAAGCTTCCCTATTCATTCACATCAAAATCACAAAGTAAGGAAAGTTTAAGTTCAGGATTAGATAGTCATAATAACCAAAAAAGCTTGATTAATGCATAAATATATTTGGTAAAAAGATTATAATTACCTGCGATATCAACAATATCTTGAACGTTTTCAGAAATTATACAGCTTTCATGGAAAAACATGAGCTCAGTTGTAATAATAAGAATTACATATTAAAATAGCTGCAGAATGATATAAAAATAAAAAAAGTCTGTAATTTTATCCCTACATCTGAACTGAATATTTAATTGTTTACATCTGCAATGATATGCAGATTTTAGGCGTTTGTGGATTTTAGGGTTGAGTATTTGAGGGAGTCTACTGTAGTAATACTCGCCTTATTTTTGTTTTATTAAATAATCCGAAGCTCGCCGTTTGTAAATAGCAAACTTAATTAAAAGAATTAGATACTCCTTTTAGAGCTATAACATTACTGGTTTCAGTATTTAGAGTAATGCTGTCTATTGGTAATAAACAATTTGCTTCAATCTGCAAATATCTAGTGGAGGTGTTCTCTGAAAACTGGCTATAGACCTCGACGAACTATTATAACAGATTTTCTTCATTGATAAGATCTTGTAGCGGATAAACTCTGAAATATTTTATTGTAAAATGCTGTACTCCTTCGTAAAAAAGCATTAAACATTTCGCCCGGATCTGTTATTCTCAAAACAGGTTCTTCCGATTAAATTTCTTTACTTAACTCTCGCACACTATTACCGTCGTCCATTCTTACCTGGATTCCGGCTTTTGACAGAATGGATGATTTCTGGTTTTGGTGGTAATTCAAGGTAACATTAAGTGATTTCCATAAGAAAATCATAAAGGTGACACAAAATTAAAAGGCAAACATAATAAAGGAGTTTTCAAACCAAATTTAGGGATATTAAAGCCAACTGCACACAAACATTGTTTAAACTAATGCAAGAAATGAAGGTAATTTGACTGAAACGTCGCATTATTCGAATTCAATGAATATCACTCTAAATCTGATGACTTAAAATCACGGTTATTAGATACATTACAACAATAGTAGTACTTAATTTGTTTTCATCCTTTGGAGCCAATTTTATAAGGGATTTCATGACAGAGCTCCTTTAGCATACTGCACTCCCTGTTTTATAAATTAACGGCATATAGCATACTGCATTCCATGTTTTATAAATTAATGACATATAGATGTTTTGTTTACGAAAAAGAAGAAGAAAATGTAGATAGTAAGTAGTCAATACAATTGTGCAGTTTCCCTGAAATGAAATTATATTTAAAAATTTTATAATAATATTCAATTTATATTCTATTAAACCTCTAAGCATCGCTCCCGATAAGTGTAGATTACTTTTTTTAAAATTCAGTTTGTTTGATTGCCAATAATTTTTTGAAATAGAAATATTCACCTTATTTAATGGCTTATAAAATGATCAGAGAATAAAACCGATTACACTGTTTTAAAAAATCTGTGGTTATCAAACAATCTAACTAAAAAAAAGGTAGTCTACACTGCCCGTGAAAGTCGCCGGCGCGATAATAAAGGGGTTAACACCAATAAACATGATATTGTCAAACATGGTCATACATAAATATTCTTTAAATTGGAATAAATAAAAAAAAATATTGGAATAAATAATGTTATGCAATGTATTTTTATAATAATAGTGAGAGGCACAATAACGTAAAACAGTTTAAATAAAACTAGTGGAAGCATTTTTTTTACATAGTTTTCTGATTTCCAATCTGATTCAGTTGTTGATAATTGCAGGCGAATATCTTGTACTGTAATTTAAAATTTGTGCATTTCTTCCGGATCATCGAGTATGTGGATAACCTTCTTCACAGAGCAATACCATTAAGAATTGCAATGAAATTGATTTCGCATACATATTTTTTTTAATCCACCTATTAAATTACATAAAAAATTGGATAGACGTTGCTTTTTACTTTCTTCAACAGAAGAAAGTATTGTAATAGAAATTTTCAGACCCCCGGTTTTCAACAGATTTACACTATTTATGAGTCAGACATCCCAAAATACATATTTTTACGCAATGTCTGTCTGTCCGTGTATCGCCATTGTACCATCGAAAAGAATATTAAACTATGCATGGAATGAAAAAAAAAAAACTGTGTATGTTTTTGTCCGTGAGGAGCAGGCCCCCCTCCAATTCATAAATAATCTAGCGGAAATGGCTGCTGTAACAGTGATTTTTTTGCCACTTTCATATTGTACCATCGAAAAGTGTATTAATATGTGCATAGGATTGAAAAAAAATTGTATATAGTTTTGGCTATGACCAGTTTTTAAAAATATGCTGCCGGCAGGGGCGCTGTAATAGCGATGTTTTTACCATTTTCGTTATTGTACCAACTAAATACGTATGAAGTTATGCATAGAATTTAACCTAATCTTTTGTGTATAATTTTGGCTATGCCAGCAGGTTCTCCTTGAATTTTGAAATATTCTGCCGGAAAAGGGCGCTGTGATATCGATTTTAGTATGGGTTTCAGGATTTTCCGTAGTTCTATTATCCACCGGCAGCTCTTGTCGAGACGAGAACTCGCGTCCTACAACGCCGGCTATTCGCAAATAGCTTACGTACAACAGAATAACGAAAAAATATTGCTTTAATAAATATCTTTATCGAGATTAAATCGTTTGTATTCCGATTAATTGGCTGAAGCAGAAATTTAAGATGAAAATCAAAGTTCGTATAGTATTGAAGTATGAACATCTGTAACTACATTTTGAAATATTAAGATGCATGCTATAGAAAAGCATTTTAGAATTGGCACATCGAGCTAGTTTAAACCGGATTTTTAGCTTGCTGTCAAATGTCAAATCAATGAAGACGTTGTATTCTTATGAGTTTAAGCTGACCGAGTTTTTGTTTACGCTAAATACATTCAGTACATATTTAAATTTGCCCATCCTTTGTAAAGAACTGTTGAAAATTATTGCCAAAACGAATTTTTCAAAGCTTTGAGATACTCCTAATTATATTTATTTACTTTCAATTGAAGAAGGGTGCATTTATGAACCCTTTTAATTATAACCTAGTATTGAATAGCATCCTTTCCCACGCACTCAAACAAATGCAGAGGTATTCTCTTGAAAGTAGTCACTTTGCAGTTTCATTAAAACCTATGGAAAATTTTCTTGGAAATATAAGAATAATTTCGCTTATTGTATTCATAAAATACGTTAAATAATCAATTAAGTATGCTAAATTGCATACTTTGTTTTCATCATTTAAAACTTTTACCAATAGAGCGTTACGATGTTTAAAATATTTTACTACTTCTGCAAGTTATTTCATCAATCATGCAAGCATTCTTACTCGAGATAACAACCAAATTACTTTTTGCCTCACTCAACAGATTGTTCTATTCATCAGACATTTTTCTCGAGGCTAGCGCATTTCTATGATAAACTTTCTGGGGTTCATTGCTTCATCATTGCGACTTTCATTCCCTTTGCTTAATCAGAGCAAAAATATGCACAACTTTCATATGGTAATTCAATTGATAAAAATAATTCATCCATTCAGCCCCTAGTGTATTGATTTGTAGATGGCTTTAAAAATAAGATTTTCATGATAGCATTTTAAAAAATTGTATTGTTCGACAAAGATCGATTGTGACTAAATAAGTAGCTTTTCACCAGAAATTGTTTATCAACACCTGAAAAATTTCGATTGTTTAACGTTTAATAAATGTATCTACAGTGGTATGAGCTACCCGATAAAATAGATAGGTGGTTTCTAGTACTTCTTAAATTCTAGTTTTATCATTTGTTGTCATAGTATGCTTTGAAATAAAAATTTCGTGGCACTTCGGATTGAAAGAATGAAATTTTATAGTGGAAGTCGAGAATATTTTCTTTAAAATAAAGCAGCATTTTAGCAGAAATCTGGGAGCTGTTGATATCACTTTACAAACGCAGGACGATGCTCGACATTTTACATGGTCCTGTATTTTTATTTTAAACACACTCACACACACACACACACACATATATATATATATTTGCTATTAAATTTCCGCATGTATTATGCGGGAAAAATAAAAATCGATTACTAGTCGAAGTATTCGCATCTGATACTTTATACAGAAAATGACAACATTTCGTATAATTTTAAGAAATTTGTAGGAAAATTGTAGAATTTGCATGGAAATATTCTCGTACAACTGAATATTTGAAACAGTTGATCGTTAATATGATAATTATTAATTGTTAACCCTTATTAATTTTCTTTCACTTAAAGCGTACGTTATATATCTTCCTCTGCAGTCTTTCCAGATTGCATATGCCGTTAGGGATGGTCTTTTACAAGACCAGATGGTTCGCAGCTGGCTTTCATCTTATTGCATGCATTAGAATGGGATGTTGACTTTTGTGCTCTCAGAGTATAATTAAGTGTATCATTAAAATAAAATTTTAGTTATATCCTTATTATTAATAGTTGTACGTTTTAGCACTACTTCTAGATTTTCTCAACTGGCATATTCAGACGTGTTATATGTCTTACTCATCACCATGCTATTGAGTTCATTCAGAAGTACGAAGCCCTTGAAATGCCTATCGTGTTCTTGCCCTAGTATGAGTCTATGACAGAGATTAGTTTCCAAAGCGTAGTATGAAGGGCTGTATCAACAACCCCAACTATCGGAAAAACTATGCTCGATTTTCGAAGAGGATTTTTTTATATAAAGATTTAAAACTGTTCATTAGCAGTACAGTATTCACCACTAGCATTGTTAGCCTAAATTAATTTCAAGCTAAATATTCAACAGCAGATTGTTTCGTTCCAAATAAAATTGAATTTGCAAAAGGTGATAACACTCTTCAGTAATTTATGACTCTGAGTTTTTCAAAAATAAAATAAAATAAAATAAAAGAATATGTACTTTGTATTTAACCTAAAATATTACCATTTTAGAGGCATTTTGAATACTTAAAACATAGTATTTTTGAATGACCAATAACGCCCACAGTGAGTTTAAGTATAAGCATCTTTCTTGTGTGCATACGATATATAAAATTGCCTAAAAAGTTACATTTCATGTTATGCGGTTGAAATGAAAAATACAATATATGTTTTCTTCTTCTTGTTACATTTACAGAATTATTTATATTATAATACATCTATGCCATTCAGGTGACCGCAGTATTTTCTCGTATCGCTTATTTATATCAAAAACTTCGGCTTAAACATATACATTAATGTAATATTAAAACTTTTTGAAAATTCGATTTCTCATTTCTGTAGATTTTAGCTTCTTTAAATGTTTTATTTGCCAGAATTATGGTAATTAAATTCATCTTTTGAAACAGTGGTCTTGTAGATTTAACTTCTCGTTGCATCGATTTTACAATTAACGTCAAGAAAAAAGTTTTTCCTTTTGTGTCATTAGTGAAGTTTTAAATACTTTCACTGGCGCAAGATCTGAAGCGAGCCTTATGTTTCTGCGTTATCTTGTGTGTCTGCTTATTCTACCTTTATATGCTGCGGCGATTTAACGCAACGATTACCTATCAGTAGCACTAATGGGACAGAGTTAAAATTTAATAATGTAATGTTGTTTTAAATCAACAGTAAATTTGATTTTAATGTCCTTGTGTTTTTGTAATGTTTCTTGTGATTAATGTATTTCCCTTCCCCCTTAATTTAAGCTAAAAAAACAATATTTTAGGAAAAAAATCCGTTTGTATTGTAAACAAAATTAATTTTGTAATATGTACTAATATTTTTATATAATTTTACATTTTAGAAGAAATTAGAAATTTACTTATCACATTCCATGAATAAGATATTTATTAAACATAGCATCTACTGATGCAGATTCACAGTGAATTTTTTTAGAGTTATATCAATGGTTAAGGTTAAATATTGAATAACAGAATTTACCGTTGATGCTAGCTTCCAATTTCGTCAAATTATGTTGCAGCTTTACTGTTTATTGTATCACTTAACAATAAAAGCGTATGCTGATGTCACATGAACACTGTCAAAAAACCTTTTGAAATTTTTGCCACATCCAACGGTATCTTCTGATTCTACTTACTGAATCATTTATATTTTGTAGGATATTAATACAAGAAAATGCAACGTTTATATAACAGGAATATGGGAATAAAGATTAGTAATATTTAATATGATTCTATTTTTAATCCAAGAATACGATACATAGTATCATATGTAATAAATCAGTTATTATAATGAATAACTGTGATAATTTCTTAATTTAACTGCAATTATTTTTTCTTTCTTTAAGTATTTTATTTAGTGATTATTGGATTATTTAATTCATCTTCTAAAACGATAGCATTGTAAATTAAACGTTTCTTTGTACTGATTTTACATTTAACCTATTTACAGATCCTCATATGAGTTTGTACTGAAAAAAATGCTTAAAAAAATAAAAAAGGATAAAAAAATGTGGAATTTTTTTTATCCTTGTATCACACTTGCGACAAAGTGAACCTGTCTGAATATTTTTGTTTACTTGTTGTTTTTCTATGACTAGGAATTTAAAAAACAATAACCATTGATTATTTATGAAAAGTTTTCAGAAAAGTTAAAGTTATTAATCATCTAACTACAGTAGAACCTTGATTATCCGAAGTAATTGGGACCGACCCTCTTTCGGAAAATCGAAATTTTCGGATAATCGGGAATGCTTCAATTTTTAGATTAAGGAGAAATATATGCCTTATTGAAATATATGCCTTATTGAGGTAACAAGTACTTTATAAAAATAAAGGAATAACACAATAGAAACAAGTTAATAAATTACTTGAATTTTAATTTTGAAATTAAGTACCTTGTACATATTTCACAAGGGTTTGAAACAATGTTTTGTTTGTCGCAGTTTCGATTGCCTTTGCTTTGAAAATCTATCACGAAATTTTTTAATATTATTAGTTCACGAGTATCGCAGTCTTTCTCCTGCTCCAGCCATGTCAAACCTTTTCCAAAACATTCAAAAGCTTCAGAATTGCTAACAGTTCAGGCAATGGGGAATTTTACCTACCAAAATTAATGGTAGTTCTGGAAACAGCTTAATTTATGTTTTTTGGGTCGCTGAATACGAATTTGTAACTTCCCACCAAAATTTCCACCGCAACTTCCCCCAAATTTTGGTAAAAAGCCCCCCCCCCCCCCCCCCAAAAAAAAGGTATTTATTAAAAAAATCATTTTTTATTGTTTTAAGGAAAAGTATCTAGAAATTCAGAAAGTAGACAAAATTTGCAACAAATTAGATATATGACATTATGACTTAGGATGAAGGGGAAGGGGGGATCTGCCTCGGAACATTCTCGCGGTGCTGCGTGGACTAAGTGGCGGAATTCCACTTAACCACTGAGACGTTTACATGTACCCTCCCATCTCCCCTCTGAACTTTCCTTATAAGGTTTACTTTAAGTTTTTTGGATCGCTGAATCCGAATTTTTAACTTACCCCCAAAATCCCCCCCCCCCCGAAAACACCCCAAAATAGTTGTTATTAACTTAAATTTCTTATTGTTTTAGGGGAAAAGCATTACGAAATTCGGAAACTAGACAAAATTTGCAACAAATAGGATACATGACATTATGACGTAGGGAAAACGGGGAGAGAGGGGGCTACCTCGGAACATTCCCCGCGCGCTTTTCTCAAAAACCAAATTTTTTCGAAAAATCAATTTTTTGAGGGTTTGCCGGGTGAAATTTTGGTGGGAAGTTACAAATTCGGATTCAGCGACCCAAAAAACATAAAGTGAGTCGAAATCCACAACTAGTATTAATTTTTCCAGGTAAAATCCCCTATTGCCTGGACTTCATAACTTAGTGCACGTAACGCCGCAGTGCATGTTCAGAGGCAGCCCTCCCCCTCCTCGTTCATCCCACTTCATAATGTCACATATCCTATTTGTTGCAAATTTTGTCTAGTTTCTGAATTTCGTAATGCTTTTCCCCTAAAGCAGTAAGAAATTTAAGTTAAAAACAACTATTTGGGGGTTTTCGGGGGGGGGGGGATTTTAGGGATAAGTTAAAAATTCGGATTCAGCGACCCAAAAAACTTAAAGTAAACCTTATAGAGAAAGCTCGGAGGAAAGATGGGAGGGCGAATGTAAACGTGTGAGTGGTTAAGTGGAACTGCGCAACTTAGTTCACGCAGCACCACGCGCATGTTCCGAGGCAGATCCCTCCTTCCCCTTCATCCTAAGTCATAATGTCATATATCTAATTTGTTGCAAATTTTGTCTGCTTTCTGAATTTTTAGCTACTTTTTCCCTAAAACAATAAAAAAGTGATTTTTTTAATAAAAACCTTTTTTTTCGGGGGGGGGGGGGCATTTTACCAAAATTTGGGGGGGTTGTCGGGGGGAAATTTTTGTGGGAAGTTAAAAATTCGGATTAGCGACCCAAAAAACATACAGAAAGCCTTTTTCCAGAACCACCATGAATTTTGCTAGGTAGAGCCCCTATCCGGTCTCTATTGCCTGGACTATAATATGTTCGTTTATTTCGTTCGTTTTGTTCGTTCCCTTCCGCTCACGGAATCTCAAGTTAAATTCAAAGGAACTCTTAGAAAGGGGGATCGAAAATATTTGTATGTACTCGTAGTTCGGAATGGATCGCTTGCACACAAGGAATACAATAGTAAAAAAAAAAAAAAAAAAAAAAAAAAAAAAACTTGCACACAAAGAATGTATCACTTAAAAAAAAAAAAAAAAAAAAAGCTTTAAATATGGATTTCGGTTACTCGAGAGTTTCGGTTAAAAGAGTTTCAGATAAAAGAGTTTCTACTGTACTTGTACAAAATATACTAGAATTAAGAGTCCTGAATAAAATCATAAGGGAAACGCATTTTTTCACCTTGATTCAAACATAAAATATATAATGTGAACTTTAAAAAATCCACTTTCTTACTTAAAAGGCGGCTAAAAGAATGAAAAAGATGTTTCAATAATGTCTATCAATAAACAACATTTGGTTATTAAAATATTCTCTGACGATGAGCTTGGAAAAGGCTTAAAATTGAGGCTTGAAGTATATTAAGAAGTTGTAAATAAAATGTATATTTTTCAATTCTAACATCTTTTTCATTATTTTAGCGCCTTTTAAGTAAGACAGTGAATTTTTTTAAGTTCACATTATACAAGGTATCCCAAAAGTCTCAGTACAATTTCAAAAATTGATTACAAAAAAAAATAATAGACCTACAGCAAAAATAATTACAACAGTACATAGAGTAACTCAAAAAGTTTTTTTCTACTACATAAGTATATTTTTACATGAGATCCTTTCGTTGCACGCGACGCACAGTGGGGTATTTTACAAATCTGGGCGGCCAAAATTATTTTTTTCTTTTAAACTAATTTAAACGTTTAAAGCAGTAAATAAATGCACTTTTTGAAATAAATATTGTTTAATAACTTAAAAATCATGGATGTTTTGCAACTTCGTACTGATTTTTATTGATGAAAATTAGTATTATAAAATAAATGATATTTATGATAAACAGTATTATAAAATAAATGATAGTTATGATAAATAGTATTATAAAATAAATGATAATCATGATAAATAATATTATAAAATAAATGACAATCATGATAAATAGTATTATAAAATAAATGATAATTATGATAAAAAAAAATTGAATAATATATTGAATAAATTATAAAAACAAATTATTAATGATAAGAACAATTAGTTTGTAAATCACCAAGGTGGGATCTTTCAATCAGATGATAATTCAGAATCGTAATCTGTTTCTTCATAATCAGAATCCTCTGGATCACGAGCTTCAGAAGATTCCATAGGCAGTAACATTTCTAGAGTTTCTTTAGCGAACAATTTTGATTATTTTCTCATCGTGGGTCTCATTCCAGTTAAAACTGGATCTGAATTCAAAAGCAATCTGTTGTGAACATCACGGTTACAAGAAATTCTTGAAATGTTGCGCGATATATTTTGACGAAATAATCGAAAATGTTTGTTCCGTGCTTCGGCTGCTTCTTCAGACAATTGTCGTATTGGTAGTAAAGCTTTCTTTGTCACAATGGGTCGATGGATTAATATTTTATGGATTGTGGGTGACATTGGATACCATTTATATAACTGGACGTAGAGCTCTGCTGTTTTTTTCTGTATATTCCTTAAATTTATCAAGGTGAATTTTGTGGCCATTGGACATGGTTTCAAGAATAACTTTAAATCGATATATTAAATTTTCATCAATGCCGATAATTTCCGCTACTAGAGATGGGTGAGTAAAGAATCCTCTGCTGGTATTTCCATCATTTGTATTACCATATCCAGGCTTAGGAATATCTACAAGTAAACCTAACTTGGTTTGAAATTTTCTTGAATGCACAATTTTGTTTCATTAACGAGAGCATTTTCGTCTTCTGCATTATATCTCCACTTTTTTATCGGTAGTTTGTACGCTAAATGCAACAAATTTTAAAATAATCGAATCCTAGCATGCAAAATCGACAGTCCAAATTCTAATGTTTCTGGCTTCACATTTTTCTTTTTAGAGAGATCATTAAAATCTTTGGATGTCAGCCCGCAAATGTAGCAACGCATTGTTGATTTTGTACTTGTGACTGCGTTACATATTTTTCCATCGGCCATAGTAAGTATCATTTTATGTTTTACTAAAAATGTATTTTCCTCTAATGTAATTTTTGAGGGCTGTATAGATTTTAATGCATTTTTTATGTAATTAATCTCATCGTTAATATATTCTGTTGTTTCTTTTACAAATCTTACTCGCATGGGTCGGCAATAACGTGGTGATGAAGGCAATGGATTTTGCCAGATAATCTTGTTGTTTATACTGAAAATTAACTGAATTGGAACAAACGAGCTCTGGAATATATGCGCATTGGAAGTGGAATCACCCTCAAATTTTTGTTTGTATTGTGCTTGTCCATCGCAGCCCCATTTATATATAAGAATTAATGCACTTCTTTCATCTGCTTTTAAACTTTCCAACACTTCTTTCAAATAAATGAATAATTGTGTCACTGTTAAATTAAGTAAATCTTGAATATTAATTTCAGCGCAAGTTTCAGTAATTTTAAAAGACTCTTTGTCTGGATAGCAATCAGTTTTACACCGTTGTAGAAGACTATAACAAGGGTATACATTTTTTTGATATCGTCTTATAATTTCGTATTGATTCCTTGAAAGGTTAGCTTCGACAAATAATGATAACGCTTGTAAAGGCGATATTTGTGTTTTCTTTTCCGTCTGCTGAGTTCTCAAATATGCTTTTTTATATTTTGTTGATCGCATTGGTGAACATGTTAATGCCTTTCGAACATGGGCAGCATCTCTCTTCCCTGAGGTTTCTAACTTTATCTGAGCGGCATCGGCATGTGTAAGTACTTCCACACCAGTCGAGCTCCTCAAACTTTCAGACTTTCGCCGTTTTGACCTGTCACTTGATTCAGTGAAAGCTTTTGCTGGCCTTCCTGGTCGATTTATTTTTCTTGAAATTTCTACTGTACCTTCATGCCATTCCTTATTATTTTTCACAAATTTATCAACATATAATGGGCTTCAATCCATTTGCTCTTGAACTGAGATTTAAATTAGGAGAAATTGTGCTTGAGGTTTTTAATTTCATCATCATCAAAATTATCGCTATTAAAGGTAATTTTCAAGGAAATTTAATCTTTGATTAATGTTTGGCAAATTCTGCTGTTGCATAATGTTTAAAAATTCTTTTCGAGTCGTTACTTTGACATTCGAAGGCCCTAAATAAAAATAAATACAAAATGTGAACAAAAAAGAATGCATAATAATTATATGCAATTTAGATAGATAACATAATTTTATCCCTTATTTTTAAAACAATCTCACAATCTTTTGCTAAGTTTTAACAAAAACATATGGAAAATTGCCTCGACTTATATTTTAGATAAACAAATGTTAATAACGAGCAATAAATTATTTCAATTTTCTGAAAAGTGCTTAACAAGAGATAAAAGGGAATGAATACATTACTTTAAAGCAAATTTTTTTAATTATATAAATTTAATTTCAATCAGAATGACTGAAAAATAAACAAATGTGATCACTTTCTAATGAATCATAACAATTTTTTTCATATTAAAATTTATATGATAAATATCAGTTAAAAATCAATATATAGTAATTTTGTATGCCTACTCAGAATTTTGGAAGAACATATTTATATCGCCTTCATTTTAAAAAGGGGACGAAGGTGGAACTACTTTAAACGAAAACACAAATAGAAAGGTGTATATTTATTGGTACAACAAGTAACTTTGCTTGGAAATGTTTGGAAATATAACTAAACCCTTCGTAAACTGGGAAACAAGGGAAAAAATAATAGAAAAAAATGCGTTTTTTTAAATTAATTTTGTAAATACTAAAACTATTTCTTTCTCAATTTAAAGTTTAAAAAAATAATGATACACACCTGCCTCGTCACTATCCATAACGATTAGATTTTAAATACTTCCAAAATTAAAGTTATTCACATTCAAAAATAGAAAGTCACAATGAAGAACGATTTGACACTCTCGCACTTAAAGCAACACTCCAGTTTCAACTGATAACAGGAGGTCATCGTTCACTTAAAAGAGATAAAAATCGCATCACGTGATTCCCCAATGATCCAGTTTCAACTTATATCCATCCGTTCGATCCTGCGTTGTACTTTATGAAATCGACTTTTGGCCCGCCAGATTCTTCAAATACCCCACAGTGCGACGTTTCCATGCGATCAAGCACTTCAACTCCTAATTCGAAACTTTTCGATTAATCATCAGTTTATAACGCCTGCACGATCTGAATTTTGTAAGCTGAAAGTTGTAATCGTTTATGAAGCACTCTGTGTGTTGCGATTTTTGACATAATATGCTCTTGCGATGCTTTGCGAATTGATTTTACAGGCCTCCTAGAAAACGTTTCATGAACCCGTTCCGCACTTGTTGAACTGCATGAAAACGTCGCGTGCTGCAAAAAGATCTCATGTAAAAGTATACTAAGATAGTAGAAAAAAACTTTTTGAGTTACTCTATGTACTGTTGTAATTATTTTTGCTGTAGGCTTATTATTTTTTTTCTGTAATCATATTTCTGTAATCATATAATCATTCAGTATTATTTTTTGAAGTTGCACGGATACTTTTGGGACACCCTGTATATTTTAAGAGTTCAGAATTTAAATACTTTTATATGAAAGCAGTCCCTGTTTCGAAGTGAAATTTGAGTATTAAGTAGAAATAAAAATAAGCGTTTATGCATCCTTTCATACTTATTTTCTTTCTATGTTTCTCTCTCTCTCTATTCTAAAAAAAAGTAACTACCGCTGTCACCGCCGCCGCCGCCGGTTTTGAATTTTTTGTGACCGGAGGTCTTTCTTCGTTAATATTAAGAAAAATAATGCATACAAAAATATGAAAATCGGTAGTATTATACAGAAATGTTTGATAAACACGCTGATGCAGACAGTTTTCAGATCGAAGAATTATTTTAAGAGATATTTAATGCTAAAGTTGGACAAAATCGTTCCACTAAAAAAGTTTTATAGGAGCAAAAACTGCTCATAGGAATTTCATCATTTGTAGATCATTTTATGCGTTAGAATTTGCCGGAGTGCAGATTGCATTAATTTTTTTTATTTTGACTATTTTTTTGATGTTTTATTTCTATTTTAAATTCAGATTTTCAGCATTTCTAGAGATATTTTTAACAGATTTTAGAAAGTGATATTAATTTAAACTGTTGCCAACTGTATAAACAGCGGAAGCAATAATGTTTGCTTCAAAAAAAAAAAAAAAATTATACATGTAAATAAATTTATTTACACGTGACTGTTATAAACAGAAAAAAACATTTGGAATTAGAATTAAATAGTTATGTACAAAAAGCAGGAACTTATTAAAAACAAGTAATATAAAAATTTTGTTTTTAAAGTCAATTCCTACTTAGGCCATCAAAGAAAAATTTAATATAATCAAGCTAATATGAGTTTTTGTTGCATTAAAATATCTCAATTTGTTGATTTTCTATAAGCAAGTAGGTTTACAATGGAACTCTATGGGAATTTGGCGAAATATTACAGATATCGCCAAGTTAGCGTCACTTTTGGCGACTCATTTTGTCCGCCAAATTTGGCGATATATCGCCAAGTTGGCGACAAACTTGGCGGTATTTGGTGACAGAACAGGGTTACCCCCCCCCTATGGTAACCCTTATTGAAAATACTTTCATTGAAATTCAATAACCAATGGCGGCCATTTTGTTTTCCATGCAAAACTAAAATTAATTAATTAAATTTTAATTAATTAATTAATATTTGAAAAAACTTTATTAACATCAATATTCATCCAGTACAAGTTTAAAAAAATTTATTTCAACCTGATAGGATGAATAATGAGTATTTTATTAACGATAGAAAATTTGTACAAGATAAATATATAAATATATAAATAAATATAGGGAGAGTGTGAGCTAATAGTAGGAATTGAATTATGTCATAAAAACTATAATTACACGTGAATTTTAAGAGAGAAAGGAATTTGTAAAGCAATAAATTTATTAACATGCGTTAGAAGCCTTAAATAGGAGAAATTACGTCATATTTACGTCACATTACAGTTATTACATAAAATGAACACAAAATAATATTGCAAAAAAGTTTAAATTTAGAAATTGCGCTAGACATTTATTTGATATTTTAAGAGGATACTTTTCAACTATTTTTGTTAGGAAAGCGCAAATAATATTTAATTTCTAACACAAGTATTTTCACGTGAATATTAAAAAGAGAAAGAATAGTTTGGTCAAAATTACGTCAGATTAAAAACGATTAATTTAAAATGTCTCATTTAAAAGAACTTTCTTTTCACTTTGTTAAAAAATACCAGGAGACAAAGACTCTGTTTACTTAATTCCTTTTATATTAGCTTATTTTGAAATGTTGTTACACGTGTCTACGTCATCAAGTTATTTTTATTTCGACGTTTTATTTGTATTTTTACTAATGTTGTACTAATTTATTTGTTTTTTCGTTCTTTAAAATAAAAATTATGTCAATTTGTATAATTTGTCGAGTGGTTTGGCGATTTATATAATTTGGCGAAATTGGTCGACGGGATAATCAAGTAGTACCGCAACGGATTTGTCGTTAAAATTCCCCAATCAAAGAGAAATGAATAGAAATCCGTTTATAGAGAGATCGCCACTGTTTTTTAAACTGTAATTCAATCTTTCGAAATCTTTTTAAAGCCGATCAAATTAGCGTGCATTTAGAGTCTACGGTGTCTGGACGGGGGTTGGCGAGCGTAGCTCGTAGGGGGCCGAGCCCCCTAGTTATAAAAATAGTTCGAACGTTATTCATATGGATAAAGTTAACAAAATCATTGACTTTAATGGTATTTCATAATTATTCATTTTACAATATCCAAATCTTAATTATTCTTTAGTACCTTACAATAGATTTATTGTTTCTTTTAACACAGTTTATATTCATGAAATATTTGCATCTAATTTTTAGATTTTGCAAGTGCTTACAAAAAGCCTATTATTTTATTGGAATATATTTCCATTTAAAACCTAATTTCACAAATTATTAACCCTACATATATTTAATTTCCCCAACTACCGAAACCAAAAACAATAAGATTGTGGATAATTACCTAATTATTTAATAAACCTTTCTCTAAAAACCAAAAAGTAGAGTGACACTGACAAAAAATTAAAACTGTTATTAAAAAGCACTCCTTGGAAATTCCTTTAAGAAGGATACATACCTTTTATGCTTTTGAACTGAATAAACTTCTTTACATCCAAGACACAGTAAAGGAACAGAATGATTTTGTTTCCTTTAAGTAAAAGCATTTATGAATAATATTGTCAAGATTGTAATTAGTATTCAATGAATAGAGTGATTTCTTATCAACCTAATTAAACTTTAAAGATTTACCTAGAATTCCAATTGTGTTAATGGATGAACAATTTTCATTGCCAAAACACATATGCTGATGAAATATTTATTAAAGCGTTTTGGCTAAATTAAACGCACGAACTTTATAAAAGGAATAAATAAAGTGGAAATTTATATTAACACAGTTAATTTATTTGTCTTAGAAACATAAACATGTGAGTACTTTATAATGCATGAATATAGTTTCTTTGTTGTGACGTTTTACTTCATTATTTCAAATTTTCTGTGAAGATGCATAAAGGGACGGATGTGTTGAATTGAACATTCCGCACAATACGTTTATATTACACGGTAGCTGAACTAAATAACGCCGCGGTATGATCGAAATAAACAATGTACAAAAAACTTTTTAAATTTTGTTGGATGTAATTTTTATGAATATCTTTAAATATTAAATCATTTATGCTCTTGTGATTGTTTAATTGTAGCCAGGGAAGTTCCAAAGATAATACACCTTAAAGTGGCTTTATTGTGACTATTTGCCACAATTGTAGTATTATTATTATTATTTATTTAAGTATTGCGCGACAGCGCAATACTTATTTATTTCCAGTGTCACTTCTCAATGTTAATTTAACATGGAAAAGCCTATGGAGACCATAACTTTTTCATTTTTTTCTTCTTACCTTTTTGTCCCTGATGCCACTCATTTTTTATTTTTTACTAATTCTAATGATATTATAAATTTAAAGTGTAAAAACTTTTGCCTGACCTCAGGGTCAAAACCAATGGTAAAATGCTTTTGCATATGGGTGAATTATAATCCAGAGAGAAACATGGGCCAATTTTTTTTTTACATGATTCAAATATTTTTCTTAATAATTCCAAATTTCTTTTTTTCTTTGAGAATCAACGGACATTTTTCATAGAAAATGTAACCCTTTTTCTTCATTGTTGCAAAAATTTCAAAAGCCGTAACAATAATTTATCTCTTTTTAGTTGAATAAATAATTAAAAATTTAAATTGAATTAGTTTATTTTTCAAGAATTAAAAAGGTTATTATGGCGTCATAGTGGAAAAAAAGGGATATTTTCAGAATACGTTTTTGCTTTGGCCAAGTTTATGTTTTAGTATAAAGTTTCAAAAGACAGCTATTTCTACGCAGGTAGCGAACTTAGTGAGGAATTACATAACTTAAATTTTAAAATGTATTTTTTTTTCCGAGATGAGAAATATTTATACCCCACGTTAAACTTAGGTAATAATTTTCTGATGCGTTTACATCACCCCTTGGGAGAGATTAAGGTAACAAAATTTAAGTAAAACTTTTATTTTTTATTTTTTACTGTGTGACAGCTATAATATTGTTAAATACTAACAGTAGGGATTCAACACAAGTTATTTTTGCATTCATAGCGTTCCTGAGTGGGAAATAGTGTATCTAAATTTAAGTGAAGTTAATTTTTTATGTTTTGATTATAGATTTTTTACGTTCAGATGGGAAGTTTTTGTCCAAACTACAGCAACCTGCATTACTACAGTGGTGAAATATTTTGAATTATACCTTGGCAAACTGCATCACACATTGTAATGCAATGCTGCATACATCAAAGCCTGATGATGATACCCTCTATTAATTTTGAAATACGTTCTTCTGAGTGCAGTAGTTATTTAAAAACATGACATATTAAACAAAAACATAATTTGAAGAACAAATTAAAAGAAACAAAATTTATTTCCTACATTGTTTAAGCCCGAGAAGGGAAAGATATTAAGATATTTCATTCAATTAGTTCTACATTTAATGTTAAATTTTTGTAACAAATCAGTTAAGCCAGTTGAAGATTAAAGAATAAAAATAAAATTCATACAATATGATACTTAAAACACCCCAAAAATTAGATTCCGTTCAAATGAAATCGAAATAAATCTTAGGCATTTTTTTAAGTTTTGTATTTTGCATGCATCTTATCATGGAATTAAAAATGGAAGAAGTCTAAGATTTATTTCGATTTCATTTAAACGGAATCTAATTTTTAGGGTGTTTTAAGTATCATATTGTATGAATTTTATTTTTATTTTTTAATCTTCAACTGGCTTAACTGATTTGTTACAAAAATTTAACATTAAATGTAGAACTAATTGAATGAAATATCTTAATAGCTGTCAGTTCTCGGGCTTAAACAATGTAGGAAATAAATTTTGTTTCTTTTAATTTGTTCTTCAAATTACGTTTTTGTTTAATATACTATTTTATAAACGAGGCTTTAATTTACTGAATAAAAGTTTTAACTTTAATTAACAGGTATTTTGCAGGTATTAAAGCAAAAGAGAATAAAAGAAAGAGTTCTCCTTTTAAGACGATATTATGTGGCTTCTCTATTTAAGGACATTTCGTTTCGAACAGCCAAAACAGCTGATTCCATTTGGTCTTCATTCTTTTCATATATCTTAGCCACCGCTTTGATAGATTTCATAGTTTTGCAAAAATAATAACAAAGAAATCCTTTAATTAGCTTCGGTAATGACAATATGCGATGTAAATATAGTGTCCCTTATTAAGACCAGCAGTTCGACTGCCTGGCTTTGGCAAAACATTTCTGTTATTCCCACATATTACTTTCAAACACAAACGCAATTGAAAATACAGAAAATACCAATATCCTTATAGAAGATTCCAAATTAGATATTAATAAAAATAAACTGTCAAGTGCGAGTATTACTGGCGCTCTGAGGATTTCGTACAATAAATATGTGAATTAATAACTGTATTTAAAAAAATAGTTGCTAAAAGAATAATAAGACTTTGTAAAAAGTATACGACGTAGTGTTGGGTATAGCTGTATATACTAGAAAAGTGTGAATGGGTATACCAAAAAAGTTCAAAGAGATATGAAGCCTAAAGAATAGCAAATATTGCTTGCTATTCTGTATAACTCTTTTTTTAATCTTATCTCAATATGTTTATGATTAACTTAATTTGGTACTGACAATAAATGTAGTGCATATTTAAACGTCATTTGGTATTTCATAAAACTGAATTCAGCGTAGTAATAATCTTTTCTTTTTACAGTGTATCTAAAATAAAACACTTGTTTAAAGTTTAAACTTGGCATTTTGTTAAGAGCGCTTCGAAAGGAAAATGCAATGTTGCAACACCGCCTTGGTCCGTGCCGTGTTTTTCCAGTTAGATTTTTAATTAAGGGGTCTCAGGACTCTTAAATCTCTAAAATTTTCGAAATTTGAATTTTTTTAGATGTTAAACTTCTATGTTTTCTGAACATTTTGATATAATTGTTATCTTGAAATTCCCATTAGAACAAAAGTCATGGCATTTAGAATTATACTCGCTCAATAGCTAAAGCGGTGTTTCCAAAATTTTGAAGTCCTTTTTCTCCAAATGTTGTTTTTGGACATAACGCGCACGATATCTCAAAAACTTCTGAATATTTTTTTCATGAAGTTTTCAAAACATATGTTTCATGTTAGTCTGTGTAAACTGAACCTAAAATTTCCTTTTTATTGTAAAAAGAAAATGTTTTTTTAGGGGTGTATATTGTTGAATTTTTCTAAATTTTGCATTATCTAAATACAACTTTGTATTAAAAATATAAAAATGCTTTAAATACAAATTTATTTGGGTTCAGTGTAATTATTATAATCTGAGGTATACGTAGGCACCAAAATTTTCATTCTAGTTGCAAAATTTATTTTGTAATCGTGTGCATAAGCTGTTATGCCAATTTTCTGCTCCTCAAATGTCTGACATTTTGAAGTCCCATGTAAATGCTAATTCTGCATCTTGCAATTTTTCAAATATTTGAAATGAAAGAACATACTTGTATCTTTCATTCCCATTAAAAATTGTTTCTTAATATCAAATACATTTTAAGATATTAAATGTTGAAAATGGTCCCTTTTTTTCATTTTTTCCAATTTTAAGAGTCTTGAGACCCCTTAACTTTTAAAGACACGGGAGGCATATAGAGATATTCACACAATGCAAACTAGTCGCGAATCCTATAGTATTTATGTGATTAATACTAATTAAATTAGTTTGTTTTTAACAATTTGACGTTTATTGCTTTTATACTGCTACTGAACGTTGCATAACAAAAATGTATCATTAAAAGTTCTTATCTACGCTTTAAAATCCGATGGCACATAGAGAATGCCGCCCCTGTCATTATGTATGTCCAAGCCGGACGTGTCTTTAAGGGTTAATATCTAGGCTAATTACCGACAATTTTTTTCGAAAATCATCATCAACAATGCTTTTATACTTCTGCACGAAATGTACCATCAGCGCTCCTCAACACCTTTGCTGAATGCCCGCAAATCGAAATTTGTGTGCAACAGAAAAACGCGTTTTTCTCAAAAACTAAGTGACCTAGCGTAATCGCTATAATTTTCAAGGTTTAAGTTAACGCCTACTAACTCTAATTTTTTTTTTTATAATTTTAGTTTGAGTAGATTCGGAATTAGATGTGGCGGTGGGACATATTTTTACACTATATTTTCGGCGATATCGCTACAACTATTTCACACGATATACAAAGAAAATATTTTTTTTCAATAGCTTAATTAGTCCATCTACGATTTCCCTAAATAAATTTGTGAACGTTTAATAATCTGAAAATATGTGAGTGAATTATTACTTCCCCCAATTTGAACTTCCAACGTTCCATAGTTTACGAGTAAAATGGCTGTGAGAGACAGACGGTTGGTTGGTTGGTTGTATTTATGACCGCCAATTATCTGCACGAGGAATATAGGCCCTAGGGGGGAGTGCCCTTCGTGGGGGGGGGGTTCTAAGGGATCCTAACCCGTATTAACGCTTGGAAATCCAAGGTTCGAAGAAAACCACGAAAACTCCGAACGATTAGGCCGACAGGCGCGATTGGGATCAAACCCAGCACCTCTCATCTACCAGCTTCGAGATCAGAACCTCTCAGCCACTGGTGGGGCTAGAGAGACAAACGGACACACAGACACAGGAGGGATCTTATAATGGCTTCGTTTTTACTTTTTAAGTGCGGAACCCTAAAAATTATTATGATATTTGTTATTTGGATATATATTACCAATTTATGTATTGCATTTTTGCATTATAGATAGTCTTTTTGACTATTAAAAGCACAAAATCTTAAATCTTCCGGAGGACATCAAATGTTTCCTGGAAGGAACCCCCCCCCCCCCCCCCCCCCGGGCAACACCCCGAATTCAACGCTGGTGAAAGTCAACAAATATCCATTTAGAAACGACGCTCTCCTTTCTGAATTTTGACTCCTTCCCCTCGGAATTGCACTTAAGCTGAGTTCCGGAGGCCGTCATCACTGAATTTTGACTGATGTTGGGAAAAAAGTCGTCCGGTTAAAGCGGAGTTCAGGTTAAGAGGAGGCCGGTTAAGAGGGAGGCTACTGTAGTTCCATGCAAATGAGCAAATAATGTTTCCGAAAATAAGAAATAGTATGTGAATGAATGTTACTCTCATATCAAGGTATTTCTTTTTTTTAAGTTACAATTAAATCTCAGAAAAATGCAATTTTTGAAAAAGCTAATCCAGATTTACAAATCTGTTGTAAGAATGCTATTGAAAGAGGCTATTTCCCTATGAAGTTTCGTATTTGACACATGAATCGACTCTCCACTTAGTAAGAAGTATATTTAACTGCTCTCATATAATTCAACTTTTCAGCTTTACGCAACTCGTTATTGTAAGGAGTCAGAAATTAAATAATCTCATGTTTTAGGGTTTTAGCAAAGAAACTTGAATATTTGCTTGCCAATTTGACTCGATTTGAAAGTTTAATGTGCAACAGAGCTCGGTAAATTTTGGAGGTAATATGTTACATAAAGTGTGTAAAGTTTAGTTCAAAGCTTGTATCCTTTTAAAAGATAACATCCGGAAATTTTGAGTTTTAATAAAAATAACCACGTCAAAAATTTCGTTTTTTTTCAAAGATTTTCATACGAATATATATTTAGTTTGAAATTGTACGTAATGAAAATGCCATTACTGTATGCTTTAAAAGTGCATTTTTTTTTTAATTATGACCTATCACCACGTGTGACAAATTACTTCATTTTCCAAAACTTTAAAAAAAAAATGTGCTTTGTAATTTTTGAAATATCAATTAGGCTTTTCTCAAAATTTAAAAATGCACTTACACATGTACACTGTAAAAGAACCACTGTAAATTTGCCAGCACAACTCGATCACAGTTGAATGTACTGTATCTTTCTTTCTTTTCCTGACTATTTAAACATGAAAAATACAGTAGTTGCGTAAAATTAACAGTACAATGTACTGGCAATTTTGGACGCGTTTGGACCACAGCCCAAACTACTGGCGTCCAAATTGCCAGTACATTGTGTTGTTAATTTTACGCAACTACTGTATTTTCCATGTTTAACTAGTCAGGAAAACAAAGAAAGATACAGTACATTCAACTGTGATCGAGTTTGTGCGCGAGATGAACAGTACTTTTTACTGTAGAACAGTACTTTTTACTGTATTTTTGACAGTATAAACACACGCATTTGAAAATCGTAAAGAATGGTATTTAAGTTTTATATACATTGAAATCAATACATTGCTCTTAATTTATTGCGCAATAAAGGGATTTTCTTTTCATTTACGTACAAGAATATATTCTATCAATTTGTTCAAAAAAATCAGATATGAAGCTTTTAACTAAAACCCTAAATATTAAATTCACCTTCCTATACAAATCAAAAAATGATTCACTGAAAGGAAATTTATACTGAGAAAAAAAATCTAGTTTATAAAAGAATGACACCTTAACTTTATTCGCATTTGAATAGCATCAAATACTTTAAAAAAAGAACATAATAAAAGAATAAAACGATTCCTTTTCACTTACGTTAAAGTATTTATAAACGAAAACCAGCCAATATGGTAATTAGTATTTATCGAAAGGTGCACTCTTTTGTTTAACACACTTCATTAAACCTTTAAGAATGCACATAACATTTGAAACTACATTCAAGGATAAAAATCTGAAAATCTGTTTAAATATGAGTTAAATTGTTTGCTTAAAGTGGAAGAATTATTTTAAAGACTGAATAATATTCAAATTATAATTAACGCTATGAATGGAATTTTGTGAAGAGATATAAAAATATAAATAATTTATCATGCATCTTTAAATTTGTGTTGATTTTATTATTTACAATTTTGTTTCGATCCGTGTAAATGAATAATTCTGAAAAGTACAGAATCTCGCTTTGAACAATTAATTGTTTTGCTACAACTAAATAATAATTTCCTAAGACATCCTAAAGAATTTAATTACAAAACGTATAAAAGGCATTAAGGTATGAAAATTAAACTCGTTCGTGGTTTTCAATAACTTTGCGAAAAATATCACCAAAAGAAGTTGATTATGACATTTTGTACTGTTACTTCAAAACAAAATCTAATGTGCAAGCAAATATTTTGAAATTTTGTAAATATTTTTGTTAATGTTAAGGAAGAGATTTAATTTATTATTTAAGATAGCTTGACAGGAAGACTAAAATAACATGACATGTAACTTATTGTTCTTCGTAATAATTGCAAAATATTTTACACCAGTGCAGAAACTAGGCAGGTGCAACAGGAGCACTAGCACAGGGCCCATTTGGAAGAGGGGACCCAAAATGCTGTTCACAAGAAATTACATTTTTTAATTTCAAAATTTTCCGCCTTTCTACTACGCGGTTTGGCAGTTAGATTTTGACTTACTTACCCCCTAGATGCCTCTGCTCACCGAAGTAAAAATTCAAATGAATGGCACAACTGACGGATATTTTTAACGTGTCTAGGTTAAGTTGCCTAAATTAGATTAGGTTACAGTGTGAACGCAGAAATATTGCTACTGTACTTGTGTTTTCGCGTATAGGTGCTTAACAAATGCCTTTTTTTCGTCTTTTAACTTCCATATACGTTCCATACGGAAACCGTTCCGTATACGAAAAAAAGAAGATGTATGTTTATACTTTTCAATTTCAAACGTCGTAAACTGTTCGAAAAAATGTAGTTGTTAATCCTTTAAAAAAAAAAAAAAAAAAAAAAAAAAAAAAAAAAAAAAAAAACTTAAAAGGGTCCTTTTCATGGTAAACGTTTTCCCTTCTACCCCCCCCCCCCTCCAAAGCCGCACATTTAAATGTGCCAATAAAGAAAACGATATGGTATTAAATATGAGACCACCTTCTGTTGATCGATACAATCGGTTTTAAAAATATGAATTTTAACTATTTTTTAAAAATTCGCGACCTCACTCCACTTTACGCAATATTTGTCTACGCTAAAAGTGACTAAACATCAGTGTTTCTACACAAACTTTAGAGGAACTTCGCACCTTGCATTTATATCTGACACTAAAGTTTCGAAATTTTCTGACAAGTAAATGTGGATATATTTTTTTTTAAATAAAAGGTGAGAAAATTTCGATGAAAAGCTGTATAAATCTCGGTGTTTTGCCGCAGTCTCGCTCAGCTTTAGCTAAATATTTTTCTATGGATAGTGGAACAAAATTAATTACTGGATAACACATTAATAAAATAATATATTAAAGGGCTTCGAGATACAGATTTTGAGTAAAATTTCCAGAAAGTACAAAACTTGGCTTAACAAATATGGAGAAAGAATTTTTTAATAAATGAAAGAGAAGATTTAAGAGAATTGAAATAGATAAAACACCAGATGAAAGTAGTAACTTCACACAGGAAGAAATAGCTAATATATAAATTTACAGCTTTCTCGACACTTAATTGTCTCAATTAGATTAGGCTAGCGTTATCAAAATATAAAAACTATCTGTGCTGCCGATTTTTGGTTTCTTTATGAGTGTTGTTCATTTTAAAATATCGGCTGTAGGTTTTTGATTTTTGTTTAATTGAGTCTTACCCAAATATAATGTTGCTCTTCGAATAATTCTAACTCTTCCCCTTTATATTGCTTCGTACAAGAGAAGTTTTAGCAAGTTGAAATCTATAAAAATTATTTAAGATCAGCTATTGGACAAAAACGATTAGCCAATCTGTTTGTTATTTCAATAGAACAAAATATCTTTTAAATTATTAATTAAGATGGTGCAACTAATGAATTTGCTTGAATGAAAGCTCGAAAAAAGGAATTAAAATGAATATACTAAATTTAAAAAATTAAAAAACCCAACTACGTAAAAAGTGAACTAATTAATTATTTCTCATCAATATGAAACTATTTTTTATATTACTTACCCTTTTTTTATTTACTTGTACTGATGGCTTTTAAATTTTGTTTTATTATTAGTTCCTATCTACAAACACTGTTTTGATGAGGCTTATTATGAAGGTTAGAGTTACAGTAAAGGTAGAGATCCAAAGTATACAACTTCCAGGCTGTGTAATATTTAAACGGAGCTTCTGACTGCAAAATGGTCAATGAAACATCGTCTTTATTTTGAAAGACCTATCCAATGATATGCCACTCAATAGGGTGCGTAATTTTTTTTCGTCTCTATCGCCATTTTGAATTTATAGAAACAAAACCTATCCTATAACCATCGGACGGTTAAGAGGAATCGATAGAGACTTCATTCATTAAAATCCATCCAGCCGTTGGGATGTTTCGAGGGTGTAAAGAAATCCACATACACAGATACGCGTGAAACACATAGCCCTTCTTTTCAGTCGGGTAATAAATCTTATTAACACTAGAACCACCGGAAAATTTACTCAAGTGTTATAAAACTATTTTACACCAGAATGTATATTTCAAACTATTTAACTTATTTATTTAACTTATTCCTCCGTGGTACATATTTAACATATTTTAGAAAAAAAATTCTGGTTCGAATCGAAATATTTTCATTTTTGCCGGTCTAATGACCGCTATGGCGGTTCTAGTGTTACAAATCTATTGTAATGTATTTGTTTTATTATTATTATTTAAGGACTCTAAATGAAAAGAAATTGCACAGACCACAGGAATGGTTAGTTTCGGCACTGCTTTATCTAAAGATTTTAAAACTATTTTCTAATTAATAAATGTAACTATTTAACTTTAGTTTTCAAACATACAACAGTCAAGGTTCTTCTACAATAAGGTTGTTCCATTTGAAGGATAGCCAATCAGAGTAGAGCAGCACTGAAACGTCACGTGGCGGACAAGATCGGAGCTCGATCAGCCGTGATACGGTAAATAGATGCGTAAAAAGACCGAAATACGAAGTAAATAATTTTTTAAAAAGCAGATTTTCGAAAGTAAATTGAACAAAATTACTTTCCTTAAAATAATTTGGACAAATACTGATTGGAGTTAATCAAATATAAAATACATAATGGTTAAATAATATCGCGATACGTTTGTTAACATTCACATACTTAAGTAAATTCGCGAAAAAAATTACCTTTTTAATGTGCAAAATTACAAATGAAAGCTTTTAAACTATTGTAAAATAAAATGAACGAATGAATTATATGAATATGATTACACAGGAGTAGTAATGAAAAGACAAGCATTATGAAACAAAATAAATTAAACAAAACTCATACTTCAAAACTTTTAACAATAATGCATTGTCCAATTACTAGATATAAGTTTTCAAAAATTTTCGAATGTCATTATGCTTATACAGGATGAAAATAATACAAAAATATTACTCTATAATTAAACTAATTCTATTATGAAAAAAATATGTACTATACATATTATTTACATTATATTATTAAAATAACAATATCGTTATTTCATACAGTGTTGAATTCAGACACTTTTCTCCGGGAGGGATTTCTGTGGCTCCGGGGGGGGGGGAAGGGATTGCACTTTTTGGCCATTGAAAACCCAAAATCTCAAATCTTCCGGAGGGACATCGCATTGCTCCGGGGGAGGGATGTCCTCCCCCCGGGCCACCCCCTGAAATCAACACTGATTTCATGTATACAAAATTTCAGCAAAAACTGAAAAACTTAAAACAACTTCAGTATTAAAATTTCCATGTTATCTTATAAAACGCATCAAATATAACATTTCTTCATACAAATAGGAAACAATAGAAAGAAAATTTATGGAAGTACAGTAGAGAGCCGATTATTGGAACCCCAATTAACCGAACTTCCAATTATCCGAACAGCCAATTTCTATAAAAAAAATGTTTTTAAACCGAACTTCCAATTATCCAAACAGCCTATTTCTCTCTCTCTCTCTTTTTTTTTTTTTTTTTTTTTTTTTTAGATTTGTAAAAGGAACTCTGTTCAACTTTTAGCCAAATACAATGAATTTTCTCCTCTGCGAGTTTTGAACTTTGAACTTTTTTTCCCCCCATTTCATGGCGATTTGTCTGCATTTGTGAAAGAAATCCGGCTTTAACAGTTTAGTCCAATATAGTAAATGCCTCTTATTTTTCTTTCATTAAAGTTTATTCGGAATTTCTCGCGATTCTCTTATGCAATTTTTAGAGATTTTCCCGTTCTGCAGAAATTTTTTGACATTCGTAAAAGGAATTCGGTTTTAAAATTGCAGTAAATTTTGTCCTCTGCGATTTTAGTGTTTTTCTTTGCGATTTTCCAGAATAATAATCGCCAGGATGTCGATGCTCGGATTTGAGACTATGTACTGTATTGTTAAATCTGTATACTTGTTCTGTGAGAGTTATTAGAACACGTTGATATAGCGCATTCATTAGATTTTATTCAAAAAGTCTGTTTAAATAATAGAATAATTAAAATCATTCACAGAAAAAAAATTCCAACGCAGAACAGCATACAGAATAATACTGAAACGAGCGAAGCGAGGCGAAGTTGTCCGCCACGTGACGTAATGCGCGAGCAGTTAAGAAATCTTTAGAGTTGGCGCATCGCACGAATGGTACCCCCCTGACAACAGTGCTATCTCATGGTTAGTAAACCCTTTATATCATTTAAGCATTATACGTAAGATTTATCTGGTTTCAATTGAATAAAATTTGACCAATTTATTAAAAATAAGATAATAAAATTATTTATTCTTGCTGGGCTCGACCCTAAGTCAGTCAATCTCTGGCGACCATCTTATCGGCGAGAAGACATCGGACGGATCCCATGGACCAGGGACCTCAGTTCCCGGACGACGTGTGCATACTACACGGACGGGTCCAGGCAGTAGAGCAGCACCGTAGGTTGCACGTTTACTGCCGTAATCGACGGTCAGATCGTCAGTGAAGGCCAGTTCCGCCTCTCCGATGGCGCAGAAGTCTTCGCAGCCGAGGTCCAAGCGATCAAGGAGGCGATAACTGATGCCCATCACAAGGATCTCAGTGAACTCGATATCTACTCAGATTCGAGATCGGCGCTTCAAGCCCCAAATAGTCTCGTGCCAAGGCACATATCTATTTCTGAAAGAAGGGACTTGGTAAAGAGGAGTGGAATCGGTGTTCATATGCACTGGATCAAAGCCCACGTGGGACACGTCTACAATGAGCGCGCGGACGAGTTGGCGAAAGCCGCTACTACCCGCTCACTGGTCGACGTGGATATCAAAACCACCCGCCGCCAGGCCAAAAGGCAACTTTTGGCCCGTGCCGTCTCACGATGGCAGGGCAGAGGGGTCTCTACGGGCAAAGGCGAAGTGACGTATGAGCTTTTTCCGCGAGTACGCATACGATGTCTGCACGGCGATTTCTACCTCAACCAAGTTCTTTCGGGACACGGCACCTTTGGTGACCACCAGGCTCGTTTCTTTCATAAGGATCCACATGTTTCTGTGGGACAGGGATAAGCGATCGGAGACACTGTCTCTACTCTTGTCCCCTATGGCCGCCAATAGGGAAAGGTTTTTACCGTGGAACTTCCATACTCGAACGCTTCTCGATCTATGTCTAGATGGCTACTGTCGGAAGGGAGGGAAGGCCATAGTGAATGACCTCCTCCTGCGGACTTTAGATCGGGATCTTGGTCGCCAAAGGCATGGTCGCCGCACCAGAGTTCTTTACGGTCAAACACCGCAGTCGAACGCTAATCAACCAGTTCGCCGCACACGCGGCACTGGAGGTGGTGGTGCATGAAGTTCTCAGGTTCGAGACATTGTCTCATGAACCTGCATTTAATAGTGAATAATATCATGTAGTGTATTTATGTAGTAGTGTATGTATGTATTAGTTTATAATATGTGTAGTGCAAATAATTATGTAGGTAAGGTACTTGTGGACTGGGTGCCGGAGGCGTCCGACCCCGCAGCCCACCCCTAGCGAGGGCGTGCCTATGCGCTCAGGGAGATACTTTCCTCGAATCTCCCGGGCTCGCGAGCGGCACCTTCCCCCTTTAATCGGTTGTCTCTTATAAATGTCTCTGCCGGATAATGGTATCAGATCTTGAGAGACCTCCGTAGAGTAACTCCGGCTCGGGAAACCTCGTGTAGGTTCGTGGGCCCGTCTCCTTTATAGGTGTTCGGTTCCTGCGGGCTGTCGGGGCGAACCGGATGGGGAACCAAGAGAAGGAACCATTTGGCTCCTCTAGCTGGATGGCAGGACCGGTCGCATGCGACCATTCATCCTCTTTTGGGAATAACCGGCGTGAACTGCGCTGGGCTGTGCGCCGGTCTGACCGGAGTTTATGTGAGGAGCGGCCCTGTGAGTGACGGGCCATTCCTGACGGCGACCCTCGGGACGCGTCGTGAGGTTTGGTTCTTGGGTCGCTCTGAGCATGGGCAAATGGGCCTGGGATCGGGAGATGGGATCCCGTCTTATCGAGTGAAGGTATTTCTGAATAATACTCATCCATATGACAATTAGTATTTTTAGGAACTAGTATTTCATTTGCTTGGTGGTTGAACAAAAAATTTATAATTCAATAAATCATATTTTATTATTATTATTGAATTTATTATTTAACGTAATTTTAAACGGAAATTAAAATAACAAGGCTTATAATGTTTCATCCTTAAGATATCCCAAAACAAACATAAAATACAATATTACAAAATTAACCCGAAAATTGTCGAGTCTTTTCTTCAGAACGTTACTGGTCGCGCTCGGTCTTTTTTCATCCGAATCCCGTATACAGAAAAATGAGAAATAAGAATCATTTTTCACTTAAAATTTGAATATTACATTTCAATGAAGTTATAAATTTTAAGTTTACTTACATTATACATTTTATTCGTGGAATAACGGGAAAAAGTAAAAATTATCTGATATTAGTGATCGTTACGCGGACTTTTCCACCAATTTTAGCTTTGCTTGTGAAAATGTACTTGAAGGAAAATATGTCTTAAGGAAGATTTGTCTTATTACTTCACAAGGATGGTGGAGAAACATTTAAAGTCAGCTACATGGTAGTTCTTCCTTGTGTTTGTAAGGGGATATGAGTTACGAGAAGATAATTTATATTGGCGACAAAAGTACCGACCCGCGATTACTGCCAGCATAATAAAACTTTCTTCTTTTGGAATTCATTTAACCCTGGAACGCCCGGAAGGCGTCGATCCGACTCCAACCATATGATTAAATTTCAACTGCAACCAAACATTTTTTCATAAAATAAGTTACATTTAAACTACGCACATTACAGATAGATTCTTTTATTTCTCCTCTCTTTTATTTCTTTGAAAAGTAACGATGAAGATTTTAATAAAAGATATGTATGCAGTTTTAAAAATTAAAAAAATCCTGCGGGTTAACGTTAAATAAATCAGTCAAATAATTTTAAATAAAAATTCTGGTGTCAAATATTTTTATGAAACTTGAGTAAAATTTCCGGGTGTTCTAGTGTTAAATATGGTGTATAAACTTCATCTGATTTTTAATCCAATATCACCCGCTCAATATTAGCAAAATGGAGGTAAAAGGAATTTATTTTCAATGAGTATAAGTATTTATGAATAACCTAATAGAAGCATTCGAAATTGTATTAGTGGGTGAAAAAGTATCTTTTGATGAGTAAAATCATATTCTGCTGAAATGTGCGTAAAGCATCATAAAATTAAAATGAAATATAATGTTTTACTGATTCGCAGTGATTATGGGGTAGTTTGTTTATTCAACACACTAAACCTAAATCTTTTAAATAAGGGGGGTCAAAAGTGCTGCGACACAACTGATGCTTTTATTTCTCCCTTTTTCTTGGAAAAGTAACGTTGAAGATTTTAATAAAAAATATGTATGCAGTTTAAAATAATTAAAAAAACCCTTCAGCAAAACAATCCTTCGGGTTAACCCGTCAAAGTCCCGTAATATGTCAAAACCCAACCCGAAATCGAAAAAAAATCAACACGACCCACAGTTCAAAGAATAAGCACCAACTAGAAAGAGTTTGGGTAAAATCGGGTTACCCTTTCCCATGAAGGTCTTTAGTCTGCACGGCCCCATATCGTTTGAAAGATACTTGGTCTCAGTCTATAAAAAAGAATAAGATGTTTGGCCCGTTCCGAATATTACCAACCCGAGCACAAAATAGATGAAATAATGTCAGACCGGCTAAATTAAATTTAAATAAAACCGCAAAAAGAAAAAAAAATCAACATTTGCCTACAATTGAAATTCTATGAAATGAACATTTTAAAGATTTTTGTGTAGACAATTCTGAATTTTATTTTACTTATTAAATGTTTCTTCTAAAACCGTGTATTTAATCATACTCCTGAGAATGAAATGGTGTTGAAAATGAAAAAAAAAATTATTAATACAATAAAGTAAAAAGAATGTGGAAAATACTATCTTTAAAAATAGCATTATAGAAGTAATGTTGTAAATTGAAATAGGTATTGGTCAATTTGATCATCTTTTCTATATTTAGTTAAAAAATAGAAATTACGCTTTATGAGCAAATAGATTTTAAAACGATGATTCATTGCTTTTTACTCTGTTGTGTTTTTAACTACGCTATTATTTGTCTTTCGAAAATAGTAAATATCCCTCGCATCGCCACGTTAAATTAGTATCTCGATATATCACCAATATCTATATTAATCTGTTCATATATTGCAATATTAAATTTAAGATATCGCCCAGCCCTATTCCGCTGTCTAAAAAGCTTAAATATAATCAAATTGTTATGTGTTATGTTTTAATGAGGTTTACCATGACCTGTTGGGTATTAAAAATGATATATGTAGCAATTATAGTCCGTTAACAGGACACTCAAAATTCTTACGTTACATTATGGTGCATTGCAAAATCGTTTACAGTGCATGTTAATGATGTTATAGTATTTCAAGCATATTAAAATTGTTATACAACACTTAAAGGCAGTGCAAGATGCTTACTATAGATTATGGTGTGAATAGCAGTTATCGTTTACTTACAGGAACACACAAAATAATTCTGTTATATAATGATCAACAAAGAAAAACAGTTTGTAATGTTATAAATTTAAAAGCAACGTTAAAAACGCTAGAATAAGCAAACATTCAGCAGACTAGTTTCGGTAGTGTTTAGCGTAACGTCCCCAATGCTTTTTCTGGCGTTTTTAACGTTGCTTTTAAATTTATATCATTCTGCGCCAAGTAGCATCTTAATAATTAGTTTGTAATGTAATTTAATGTTGTTAGACCATTTAAAATATAATGGAATTTATATGATCTGCACTATAAGATGCTTACTGCCAAATATGGTATGCATAGCAATTAGCGTTAATTTACAGAGACACACAAAAGAATCCGGTTATTTCAACCTTGGTATAGGTTTATAAATTTAACTAATTTCTTTCATGTTATTTGGTACGTATGAATTCTGCGGATCTTATGCGGTCTTGTACACAGAATTTGTATACATTTCTGCTTATTCAGGGATATTACCGAAGAGGAACTTTTAACTGTTATGTGTTTCATAACGGAATTAAATGTTTATATTCCATGTAGTATATTTGCATATCTGTAGATCATATACAGGGCTACGCAAAAGAACTCCGATATTTTTCAGACTATGGATTGTAATTGCTGAAATTGAATTTTCAAATGTGTTATGCGTTTTCTCAATTAAACGGTAAAGTTTTGTTGCAGTATTCTAAATGTGTTAGAAAGTGTTTCATAATTTATGCTTGGTGCGGGATTTTCTTTATTAACCATTTGGAAAAATGGTTATTGTCCTTGTCAGGGTGGGAAATGAAAAGCATATCTGAAGCGTTTTATTAGTTTAATCCGCATTTTATTCGTTTTCTTATTGGTCTATACAGTAATATGTATTTTCCCTTTACTTTCAACAGAGATGGATACTTCTGTTGCCAAATTGACAAAAAAGTAATAAAAACTAAAAAAAAAAAATTAATAACTCAGAAACAAATTGAGATACAGCTTTCAAACAAATTGCATTTAAAAGTACATTTTTTTTTCTATATACAACGGTGTAAAAAGTAATATTGGGGGATGTTTAGAAGTTTAAGAATGAAATTTCATTTAAAATGGGTCGTCAGATTTCTTGGAAATCTGACGATGGAAAAGACTTTCCCCGAACAGTCAATGAAATGCTTGGATAATACGTAAATTTCAGGTAGATAATACGTAAGTTTCAGGAAATCTGACAAGTCGCAGGCAATTTTTATCGCTTGCAATTTTTACTTTTTTTTAACACTATTAATTTTTAATTCATGGCGTACGTAATGTATGATCAACTCCGTGCGATTTTTTCTGTCTTAAATTTTAGTCTTTGAAAAAATCATTTTCCAAATGGTCGTTGTAATTTGTTAAATTGTATTTTATTTTATTTTATTTATCTTTTGTGATTTCCGGATCACACTGCATTTAGGAATAAGTTGAGTATGTTACTATTAAACTATGGTTATTTAACGAACTATTGAAAGCAGATTCTATTCAATGATATAATCGGTTAGTGATGAGGAGCGTTCTGATAAATAAATTAGCAATATTACATCTATATCATCGAGGATTACAATAACTTGAATGAATTACTGTAATAGTATATATATTAATCCAATCAACTATCCTATTATGTTAGTTAATATATCAATTATATATTAAATATTAAAGGTCTACTTGAGCCCTATTACATACGAATTAAAATTGAATAAGAAGACATTAGTATTGTTCTAATATGAGAAAACTCACAGTTTACATTTGCTTTTTTGCATCCATAAAATGATATACAGTCGAACCTCGTTATCCCGACACTGTAATGACCAGAAAAAAGTGTCGTCATAAGCGGGGTGTCGCGGTAAGCGGAGTTGGAGAAAAATGTTTATAAAAGTTGTATTTTAATTAATTTAAGACAATTTTAAACTCATTACTGTTCTTTCAGTTTTAAGCAATAAAACTTTATTATTAAACAAAATAAACACAAAAACCGAATTGAAAAGAATAAAAAATTAGATTTATGATGACTTTTTCTTTTATTGTTATTTGAAATGTTGCTGAATTAAGGTTTGCTTATCCATAGATGTACTTTCTATAATTCTATTTTGAGAACTATAATTCTATTACGAAGAATTGTAATCAATATTCATTGTTTCAGAAATTGATGTTAGATAATTTCTGATCGTTTCAATGCAATCCTTCAGTTTTAGTCAAATTAAAAGCGCGATGTAACCACAAGAAAGCGCCGCCTGACCAGAACAAAAAGACCGCGAGTAAACAGATACGTCTATCGAAGCTTAAGTGGGTCATTCATAGTGTTTGATTTTACTTATTCAGATAAAGGATTGAAGTAAAAATTCTGTTTTATCTCAGTGAGTATTTTAGACACTTTTGTAAAAAGTTTGGTTAAGACATTTCTTACCGATTAATTTCCGTGTTTGTAAGATGCATTATGAAAAATGGATAATTTTCCTAAACCGTCGGGATATCCGGAGTTGAAATTTATTTAACGACGTAAAATCCGGAGTTGTAATTTATTTAACGACGGAAAATCCGGAGTTTTATTACATTAAAATCATATGCATAAAATCAGGAATTTAAAAAACTGACGTGATAATCGGAGTGATGTGAAAGCAGGGTATCGGGATATCGAGGTGCGACTGTATTATAGCCTAAAATATAGCTTGAGCCCAGATATCTTACGTATGATTTCAATAAAGACGTTCTTGAAGGCTAAGTTAAAGTTGATACAAAAAGTAATTGACTGAAAATTTAAATTACCAAAAAAAAAAAAAAAAAAAAAAAAATTTAATTGAGAAAATAGTTTAAATATTCAATGCATGTAGCTAAAAATTCTATTTTTATCATGCAAACATAAATTACAGATATAGAAATATGTTAAAAATAGGACTGTCGTTTGAAAGCACATGTTGTAGTTTTGACTTAATTTATCAGCCCTCTATTAGGTACTGGTTGAAATAGACTTGAAGAAAGAGACTTTAGACTTGAAGGTTAATTATGATATTTCTTTACTAGCATATATATAGTTGCAGTGTTTAATCGTGTGTTCTATAATATTTCTGGTTTCTTTTTTTTTTTGTAGATTTAAAAGTTCTTTAATATACATACATTTGAAGTTTCAGAAATTGTATTATTATTCTACGTAGGGAATTTAATATGGATTTATTTCCCTCAATGAGACTGCTGCTAGCATTTAAAAGGAAATTTTTACTTCTTGCTCTCCGATCCACATTCTCTTTGCGTAAAACAGAATATTTTACATGAAATAAAGAAAGAGTATCGAAAAAATTGTCCGTAAGCAATATTCTAATTAAGGGATAATCAAAAATACATGGGCAAGTGTGATCGTGACTTTTATAAATTTGAGAAAGAACTGAGGCAACTTCAAAAAATGTAATTAAGGTAATTATTTTTCTGTCTTTAAGTTTAAAAACATTTGACATATAAATTAATTAATTTTACCTTAGTTCCTTAATTAAAGTTGTAAAATAAGCCATATTCTTCATTTTTAAATGAAAGTCTAAACTATTTTATTTACAAGAAAATTAACATATCCGTGTGGTATACCATAGGTGGTGTAAGTCAAATGATTTGAATTTTTATAAATATTTGTTATTAAATTATGATTAGCTAATCACATTTTTGAATTGGTATTATTAAATAAAAATAAACAATACTTAAATCATAAAAATGCTTGACTGATAATTTCCGTTCCAAACTGAATTCCACTCAATTTTTGCTAATGATCTCACCAATTGAATTACACACACTTATGCAACCATTCAACTTAGTTTTATCTACAGGCAATACTTTGCAACTCTGTTGTCGTATGAAATCTAGAACAATTTTGAAAACTCTTGAATTAACAAAAATGTGGATAGCATTATTTTTATCCATAACATTCTAGTTTTTCTTATAATTGGACTTGCATAAAATCTATGTCAAGTACTTCCCGGTTGACATAGCCAATAATGCATAAATGTTAACTTAACGAAAAACTGTTCAATATAACCCAAATTAAATAAATTTGTTTTTCACCAGCATTTTTAGAAAATAAAAACTATTATAATGGCTTTTCACACATCGTTATCATTTATGATACTGTTTTATGAGGATAAAATCACGGGCAGAGTCTATTGCATACGGTATTGATTTGAGTCGATCATCTTTATTACTTCTTTAGCTTCCAGGATCACCCCTATTAACATTTAAATGAAACACCTACTGTGACACAAAATAAGTCTATGCTACTTAATTATGACGAGGACATGGAATGTCCCAGCGAATTTCTAGTTAATTGTAATGAATATAAAATTAATGCTCAAGAAAAAATCTTCGAAGTTAGATATTTAAATTAAGGCATCGAAACTACATCGTTAAATGCTATTCAACTTGTGATAAATAATAAATCCAAAGATGGTAGTTTTGTCTTAGACACTGGTGAGAATTTTATCCTTGTATATTGAAAAACAAGTAAAAATAACCAGCGTCATGAATCTGCTTTTAAAATACTCTTACGAAAAGCGTAAATGAAGATTTGATTTAGTCCGATAAAGAGAACACCATTATTGATGAGGAACTCCCCATTAAAAATCTTATTATGAAAAAATATAAACCGATCATGGTTAGTCAAATTCCTAATATCATTGAATTTAAGAATAAATTGTCATCTGACGACACGTTCAAATTTTACAAAAAATTTGTAAGGAATGTTTATAAAATTTCTACTTATACAATAGGAAACCAATTGTCACTCCATGAGCGCTTTAAGCAAAATGGTACTCAATATTATCAGATCCCAGATATGGATATCCCCATGGAAGCTTTAATTAGAGGGTTCTCCAGCTCCCTGGGCATGAACTTAGTTAAAGGAATCCTCACCAGAAGAGGTTTTACTATCTGACAAGTATCTCAGATGAAAAGAAGAAGATACGAGAAATTACTACCACCTTACCATATGGAGCCACCTAAAACATGAAACTTCATTTTGTATGTTTCAAAAGTTGTTGACTTGATTTGGTTACATTGGAAAGTATTCTATGAGGTTGGCAAGTTTCGATTACGCTTTCGAAAGAAAGTCAAATGGAAATCACTCAACTTTGTTGAACATCTTGTTAACCTTAAACCATAAGTCGATTATTTAAGAATTAAATCCTTTCTCCATTCACAATTTATAACAATAACATTAGGAACCTTACCTTATAGTTATTTGCTTCTTACAACCATAATTTTCATCTAAATTGAATGTAACTTTGAGTATAAACTCTGATCTTATAAAAATAACATTTCAACAATGTGACTAATTTATCACAGTTTTATTAATAAATGATCATTCGGTCTTACTGCACCAGTCGGATCAAATTTCATGAATATTATGGATATGAAAATGACTTGACTCAAAGAGTCTAAACTAACTTCGTTCAATAGGTTAAAAACAGTATTTTACTTTACAACTTTAACTATAAAAACTAAAATAATAATACTTGAATTAAAATTACAATGATTTAATATTTAACGCCAAAACGATAATCATCGTCATTGCAATTAGAGAAATTGCAGAAAAGAAATACACTTTTCATCATCTTCAGAAAAATCACACATGTCCCTGTACTTTAAGGGGACAGTACACTTTAAAAATTTCCAAAAATCGATTTTTTATTGTTTTTACAGAGTTAGAAAGCTTATTGTATTCTGAATGAGTTGATATCAATATTTTAACTATGTAATTATTTACTGAGATATTAGGGAAAATCTAGACATCACCCCTTCATTTCCGAACTAACAGCCCTGCGATAACTGTCATGGCGGCTTGTTTACAATTTGTTTTCGCGCTTTCACATTTTCGTAACTTTGAAAATCTGCTAAAATGCGGCAATTGTTATTGGTTAAATACCTTAAACAATAATAAGAAAGTTTTAAAATATTAACTTCAACTTCCACTTTCGCCATATTTGTTTAATTTTATGGTTTTTCTCAGCTTTTTTCCTATTAATCGGTTAAATTTGAAACAATTTTTCCCCCTAGAACAATACTTTCCTGATTTTGCAATAGTATTCTACTTCTTAGTTTTTATTAACTTTTAATGAAAAAAAAAATATGGAAAATGTGCTTCAAAACAGCATCGAAGAAGGAGTCTGTTTAATGGTAATCGTTATACAAAGTACGATGTATAAAAAGATGCTAACTCATCTTATAAAAAACTAAAAAGTAGTCAATTTGATAGTGATTTTTGTTTCAATTCACAGTTTAGAATAGACTGTAAAAAAAAAAAAATAATGCCAGTTTTCCGGTAGGTATCGGAAAAATAGTTGCCCTTATCGTACCGGAATAATTTCTAACCCAGCTCGGAATAAAATCCGTAAAATACCGTTTTACGGACTATTTTCTTATTTTTACGGATTTTATTCTGAACTGGGTCGAAAATTATTCCGGTACGATAAAGGAAACTATTTTTCCGATTCCGCCCGAAAACTGGCAGTATTTTTTTTTTTACAGTGTACGGATTTATTGCCATTAATATATATTTTTAATAAACTATCCGGATTTTTGGGCAGCAAAATATGTGAATCAGATATCGAAATATGAGAAACCCTATAAAATGGCCTATTATAAATAATTTAGTTTTATAAAACGTGCACATTTAATTCACTTTACAATCAAAGCTAAAAAAATAAGTTATATTTTTCAAATTATTTTTTTTTAATAGTAAATGCTATATTTTTACATATTACATGTATTTAATTTTTAAGCATGTTCCCATATTCTACTGCATTTTACAAATAATTTTATATTTATGATTTTAAACTAGCATCTATTTTTATTTTTAATACAGAATACGATATATAATTAATAGTTTTGTTTCCTTTATTATATATTTTATATTTAAAAAATACAATTTAATCTTTAAAGGACTTTTTCTCAAAATGGCATTTTTTACTCTTGCGCTCACGATATCTCCAGAACTATTTGAAGTAGAGCTTTAAAATTTTTGCTCTACATAAATATTTATATTATCATGAAATGAACTAGAATTATAAAGCTATGTTCAGTATGAAAAAAAAATATGCGATTGAATGCATGTAAAAATTCATGGTTTTTCTCATTTTTCTAATTAAATGTTAATTACACTTTATCTAACTAACCGATTACAAATATCTTACTTTAAATAATAGAACAGAGTGTTATAATTAATTTAAGATAATGTTTATGCTAATACAATGAAATTACCATGAGATATCGAGCGCGCAGTGAAATGTTATCCACTGTAAAAATATTAAATAGCACTTTGAAGTTGACTCCTTGATTTTTAAAAAAAATTATAATATATCCAAAAAAAAAAAAAAAAAAGAACTTAGTTCAATATCACCTAAATATACTATAAAAATTTTGTGCTTCTACAATGGTTGTCTTTTTCATAAAAAATGCCAACCTCATGACAAATTTCCCATGTTTTATGATCGTTAAAAGTGTACTGCCCCCTTAACTAACTTTTCTTCTAACATTGTTTACTAGTTATTCATTTATTGTTTTAAAATATATATGTTTCCATCTAATTACTTCATGTATTTTATAATGCTGTTCAAACATTAAAAAAAATTTGCCGGACAATAAATATCATAAAACCTGCTAATCCTATGTTTGAACTTGAAAGAATGTAAATAATTCAGCATTTGTTTGTTTGCAATGCTATTTCATAACTAAACCTTCATTAGAAATTCAAACTTCATAGCGCACAAATACATATAAAAAATACTCCAGTTCTATTTAACGACATAAGTAATCGAACAACGTGCTTAAATTTAGAAATATTCAGCATAAAAAAGTATATATTAATTTTAACACGATTAATTTTTTGGAAATGTGTAAGTTGGAAATTTATATCTAATATGATTTATTTACCAATTGTGTTAAAATTAATCTAGTGTAATTACGCATCGAGCGATTTCTGGAGTTCCATTACCTGTGATTTATTCTGTTGAGCTCAAAGAGTTTTCAGATCAGATGCTATAATCATTAAGGTTAGCTGCGTGAAAAATTTCCACCAGATTCGTCCGGGGTAGCTAAGATGGTAGAGCACTAGCAGCTTAAGCCAGTAGATCCCTGGTTCGAATCCTGGTCCGGACATTTTTCGCCCAGTTGGAAATTTACATCTAATATGATTTACTTACCAATTGGAATATTCGTGTTAAAATTAATCTAGTGACAGTCACTGTTTCCACAAAGGTTATATTTTATGCTAGTGCCACTACCATATCGTGTTGGCAGGAGGAACGACAAATGTTCTAAAAAAGGCTTTAAAAACTTTCTGAATTACCATTTCTATGGAATATTATGAAATACCAAATCGATTTCAAAATTAATGTTGGCAAATTTGTGGTGGCAGCTTCTGTTTCAACATAGGCATGTTATGTTAGTGCCACTGCCACCAAAGACGTCGTATCCAGATAGACAAGAAGCTTGAAATATGAGATGATGATTAATTTTTAGTTGTAAATGGGCGATTTCAAAGAACTAGAACTACGGATTTCTAAGAACGGTTTATTCAAAACTTCAAATGACTACTAAAAGGAGCATATGAAATGATGATTAACCCCTTAATAGTGACATTTGTTTTCTTACAAAAAAATTAAAAATGGGGCTGGACACCACATTTTAAATACTAAAATACCTTACTTAATCGAAAAATATCTGACAATCAATAAAGATAAATTTACAGTTACAAATTAGTGGTATCAAAATGCTTTTAATAACGAAGCAAGCAAAGTGTTCTTGCCCGAATCCAGTTCGGTCCACACTGTTACGGAGTTAAAAGCTTCAAAGTATTTCCTAAATTATCATTTATTTAGTTTCATTTCTTTTTATTAATTCAAGTCTCGTCTTTTTTCTGCCTAATGCAGTTTAATAACGAGGTTTAGTCAAACTATCTTTTAAATAGTAATTTCTGAAATATTCTTAAAAGTATAATTTCTTTTATTTAGACATATGAATATCAGCTGGCATATTTCAACTATTACGCGAGCAAAGCCGCAGTGTTTTCTAGTACGTAAATATTTTAGAAGGAAATATAAATAACGAAAATTTACACTTCAGGACAATTCTTGGAAGAAGTAACCCTAACTTTAAATGCGCATCGCACGCTCAAAATATAAAAGTTTTGAACTGTCGGTTGGGTAACACTAGACCAAGATGCGCATATCTCATTAGCATTGTTTCTTTCGTCTCTAGTTCTCTGTGTGACCTTGCACTTTGAAAATGTTGTTATTAGACAAGGTTTTTGAACACGTAAAACATGTGTTTGTTGTTCAATAAGAATTTCAGTGTTACTCGTACCGAAACATTCAAAGCAAGTTTTCTGATGCATTTCTACATATGCAGATACCTAATAAGACAAAGATTAGAAAATTCGATGACCATTTTCGAGCGTATGGCGACGTACAGAACTCGGCGATACTGTGAATTAAACGAATTTTAACTATGTAAAAAGGGACAGATGTTCGTGTTAGCGTTCAGAAACATGGAAAAAAGACGCTTATGTTCGCCATCGAGTGGGAAATTAGGGATTAAATTGGATTTATCAGAAAATGACCTTAAAGGTTTAAAGTGCTTAAAAATAATAGCGTACAATATGTGTACCATAGAAGAACTCCTGATCACGTAAAATGAATAAATAACTGTCACTGACTACTACAAAAAAAATCGAGAGTAATTTTTATTCTTACTTTTAAAAAATATATATTATTCTGATGATGTATGGCTTATTCTGAATGGTTACTTTTTTGCGCAAAATATAAAGGCTTTAGAGCAAGGTGTTTTTATCTCTACTACAGGAAAATAAAACCTGATGTGGGATACAAAGTCTTAAAATTATTGGATGGTAATTTTTTTAAGTTACGGTGGATTCAGAAGTGTATCGTGGAATAATAACCGATTCCACTGTGTCCCCACTGTGTCCACTGTGTCCCTGTGTCCCTGAGCGCTGGTGTTCGGTTCAGGAAGACGAAGCACAACATTACCAACACAATGACATTAGTTAAAATATATTTTGATGACCGATATCTGAAGCGGTTTGTGGCCCTCTATGTTGCATGCCGTCACATTTTTATCTATGGGAACTGCTGAAGTCAACAGTCTACGTCAACCATCCGCCAGATTTTAATCCACTGGAGCAGAATATTTAAGTGAAAATCATAAAAATTAATTGAAACTTTATTCGATGCGAGGAAGTTTTTCTACAGGGTGGTGGGGGACATTTCAAACATATTTTGCGACTGTTCGAATTATCTAAATAAAATTTGTCATAAGTATACAGGGTGTTTCAGTTAAACGTTTCAGAACTTCTAAGAGGGGTATAGTACATCCTGACGAACCAAAATCATATACCAATGGGCAGTCAGAAATGCTTTCCTGAGGCGATAGATGGCGTTGTGCAAAAGTTACGAGCTTTCGTGCAGGGAATCTTCATTTCGCACAAGATCGCCAAGTTAGTATGATGGATGATTACACGAACGCAGAATTAGCCGATATGCATTTGGTGTACGGGGCTGCAAATTGTAGTGGGCCAGCCGATACATCATAGATATGGTTATGAAAGTTTTCTAAAAGAAAAATGGCGACAAGTTAAAACAATGTTTACTTAATTCAAACATCAGAGGTAATTTTTAAACAATTTATTTTTAAAATATCTAAACGAAAATTGGCATTAATGCCACAAATTTATCTTTTGCTATTATTCAGAATATATTTTCAAATAGAATATACGGTAAAAATGAATTAGCAATCATTGACGTTTCTATAAGAATTTAAGTGTTTTGTGCAATCTGAGTTACCATACTAAAATGCATTTTATAATACCGAGGAACTTTGCACTAAGAATTTAAACTTATTTTTCATAAAGTAGTTAACTTCCCTTCAGCAATATTTTGTATTAATAATATCAAACATACTACTTAATTTGATGATCTCGCAATATGTTCGGAATATATTCAGATTGGATTTATGTAATAGCATTGTCAAGAGCAGTAAAATGACGTGAACATATCTGATACAGGAGAAATCCGTTGTACTTGCCTTATTCTCCTAGACGGACATACTAAGTCCGAAACTACACTATGACGCAAAAGTTTAGACAATGACGTCATTCAGCTTTAAAATGTAGAATTATGACGTCAGAATTACAAAAACCTGTAAATATATTCAAAAACTGATTTAAAATGCTATGTATAAAAGACAGTCGTTTTATTTGCTATAATACTAATTTTTTTCATAAAAATTCAAATGTGCTTGTCGCAAAAGTTTAGACACTATTCTAAATTTCTTTGAATATTCGCTGGCATATGCAAATTTAGAATCGATGATGTCACAAATTTGGAGTACTTAAGTTCTGCAAACGATTGCGCTTCATAGTCGACATGCCGAGAGCTAAAGAAATTCAAGTGAATGAGGTTTCAAGGATTTGGCAGTTGAAAGGTGAAGGGAAGAGCGTTTCTGAAATTTCTGCTATTATTAATAGGTCAAAAAAATCTATTTATCGAGTTTTATCGAGTGGTTCCGAATATAAAGCAAAATGTCGGTCTGGGAGGCCACGTGTGACAAATGTACGAGAGGATCGCCTGATACAAAGACTAGCGAGTACTCAACAAATGAGCGTACGTGGAGTTCAAAGCTCATCGGGACTCTCTGTATCAAAGGATACGATTCGTAGACGAATTTTGGAAAAAGGAACAATCGTTTATAGCAAAATGCAGAAGAAACCAGCTCTGAAACCACATCATAAGTTACAAAGACTTATGTGGGCTCGAAAGCATATGTCATATGGAGAGAAATGGCAGTCAGTCATATTTAGCGATGAAAAAAAGTGGAATCTGGATGGTCCAGATGGTTGTTTATCGTATTGGCATGACTTGCGGAAGGAACCTCGACGTTTTTTTAGTCGCAGACAAGGAGGGGGCTCGGTGATGGTTTGGGCAGCCTTTTGCTATAATGGACAAGTATCTCTGACATTCACCAGTGGTCGTCAAACTTCACAGCATTATACACAGACATTAGAAGAAAACCTACTGCCATTTGCTGAGCTTCTAGGGGGTCCTCAGTGGGAATTTCAGCAAGACAATGCTTCAATTCACACTGCAAAACATTCAAAATCTTGGTTTAATTCCCATAATATAAGAGTTCTCGACTGGCCAGCATGTAGCCCAGATCTTAACCCTATGGAAAACCTTTGGAGCATCATGTGTCGCAAAGTTTATAGCAACGCTAGACAATACTCTTCTGAAAAGGAACTTAAGACATCTATTGAGAATGCATGGTACGATATCGATCCACAAACTATGCAAGATTTAGTTTCTTCCATGCAATCTCGTGTATATGACGTAATACATAAGCATGGATGCGCAACCAGGTTTTAAAAATTGTTTATTTCGATTTTATTTAATTTGTGTCTAAACTTTTGAGACAGCAGTTTATTTTTGTTACCATTTAATTTATTGCAATATGCACAATTCCACTTTTCTTTGTTATAAATATTGTTTATATGTACAGCACATTAATTTCAAGCAGTGATTTGAAAATTGAATAAATATTTTTCAAAGTATGTAAGAATTTCTTCATTGTCTAAACTTTTGCGTCATAGTGTAGTACGGAAAGCCATCTCCTTATGCTGGAACTTTATGTCCAGAGGTCCGCCATCGGAATGCATTGCCATAAAATTTCGAAGGAAAATTTATAACAAAACACAGATTTCACACCCATAGAGCATGCGATACATATTTTCAAATTAGATTTTCTTCCAAAAATATGATGAATTTTGCTGTAATTTCCACTTATAAATATTTTTTACTTTCTTCGATCTTCAATAGAAGAAAGTATTGCAATCGAAATTTTTTTCAACTTCCGGGTTTCGACGGATTTACACGTTTTAGGGGTCAGAGATCCCAAAAAACATGTTTATAGAAAATGTCTGTATGTCTGTCCGTGTGTCCATGTGTCTGCCGCCATTGTACCATCAAAAAGGGTATGAAGTTATGCATAGAATTGAACCATATATTTTTTAAGCTTTTGGCTATGGCAAGCAGGTTTTTCCTTCATTTTGGAAAAATCCACCGGAAGGGGGCGCTGTAATAGCAATTTTTCTGCGATTTTTAATATTGTACCATCGAAAAGTGTATGAAGTTACGTATAGAAATGAAGTTTTTTTTTTTTTTTTTTTTTTTTTTTTTGAGTTTTTGGCTATAGCAAGCAGATCCTCCCTTAATTAAAGAGAAATATGGCGGAAGGGGGCTCTGTAATAGCTATTTTTGTGTGATTTTGAATATTCTACCATCGAAATGTGTATGAAGTTATGCATAGAATTGAACCAAATTTTTGAGTATGTTTTTGCATATAGCAAGCAGACCCTCTCTTAATTTGGAAAAAATCGACCAGAATGGGGTGCTGTAACAGCGATTTTTGTGCCATTTTGAATATTGTACTATTGATAAGTTTATGGAGTTATGCATAGAATTGAACCAAATTTTTTTCAAGTTCTTGGCTATGGCAAGCAGGTCCTTCCTTAATTTGGAAAAAATCTGTCGGCAGATTGCGCTGAAATAGCAATTTTTGTGCCATTTTGAATATTGTACCATCGAAAAGTGTATGAAGTTATGCATAGAATTGAACCAAATTTTTTGTGTATGTTTTTGGTCGTGTCAAGAAGGTCCGCTCTGAATTTGGAAAAAAATACGGCAGTAGGGGGCGCTGTAATAGCGATTTTTGTGCCATTTTGAATATTGTACCTTCCAAAAGTGTATGAAGTTATGCACATAATTGAACCAAAAATTTTAAGTATGTTTTTGGTCATGGCAAAAAGGTCCTCCCTGAATATGGAAAACTTCTACCGGAAGGGGGTGCTGTAAGAGCAGTTTTTTCGTAGTTCTATTGCACACCAGTGGCTCCTGAATCGGTGTATCCTGATAAGCGGACTACTCGTGATTTTAATAAATATCAGGATCGAGATTAACTCGTTTTTACTCCGATTAATTGACTGAAGCAGAAATTTAAGATGAAAGTCAAAATTGATTTAGTATTGAACTAATAAAAATGAAATATTGACATCTGCAGCAACATTTTGAAATAGTATTAAAATATATGAGATAGAAGAAAGTTTTGGGGTTGGCACACCCAACTAGTTTATTGAAGAAATTATAGATTTTATTTAATTTTATCACAAATATTTATTCAGATATTATTTAAAAATAAAATTTTACGTAAATTTAACCAAAAAATGAAAAATGTTAAGTATTGATGATAAGAATGTGAAAAAGATGTATGTAAAAAGCACGGACAGAAATTGGAAAAAAATGCCTTTAAAAAAAAGAAATATGCCTGATTTAATACACTGCTCTCTTTGAAAATGTGTGCATAAATATGAAAAGCTTCAATCGGAACTGGTACAACATTCCTTAGATACTGACCATACTCCAGATTTCACAAGTATCGTAGTACAGTATAATTTCAAAAATTCGGCATCATCGGCACCGAGACTGTGCCGGATTTTTGAAGAAATATCGAAAGTATTAACTAGGAATATTAAATTGTATCTAGGAGTATGAAAAGTAATAACTAAGAGTATGAAAAGTAGTACTATATTCTTAATGGTGCTTTTAGCCATAATTTAATTCATTATTAAGTGATAATTATGTAAGAAAAAGGGCTAATTAAATATAAAAAACTTACTTTAATTGATATTTTCTATGTTATAGAAAAATAAAATCTAAGAAGGAGTGAGATTTTTTTTTTCGTGTTATTTCGGAAACATCGATTATTAGGATTATTCGGAAACATTGATTATTAAAATACTGTAAGTACTTTTATTAAACAATCATTTTTTTTTTTAGATTAGACGTATAACTACATTAATATTATTAGTATCTATACATATTTACTTCATTTTTCGAATGTAAGCTCTGTGTCCCAGTTACCTTATAAAATTTTAATGAATGAGGTAACTGGGACATGTATCCGGGGTAACTGGACCATGCTGGATCCATTTACCCCAATAGTTATAAATATTTTTTTTGAGTTTCTCTTACAACGGGAAGTAAATTTCTCCATTGTTTTTTTTTTTTCTCACAATAAAGAAAATTATAGAATACCTTATAAAAATTACTTAATAAAATTTAAAAAAGCTTATTGGGTGATATCGAACTATCGGTCTTGAACCCTTGAGAGGCGGTGATGCCGTTATTGTATCACATAATTTTAATTCCTAACAGCCACATATAAATAAATCTAATGTTTTCACTTTTAGTGCTTTTTTTAGACTCATTTACAGCAAAGGTTTCCCTTACAACGCTCTTTATTGACATATAATTCGCATGATCTGCCTGGTTTAAATTTGTTTAAGTTCTTTACACATTTTCAAACAGGGCCTGATATCCCACATGAAAAAAAAAAATAAAATAAACGCGTATGGAACATAGACCCTCCTTGTCCACTTACCCCATTTTTATGGGGCAACTGGATCCATGAGGAAAGAAAGGTGAAATATGCCTATTTTTCTATTTTTAAATATTAAAATGTAATTTTGAGCATTGTTGACTGACAGAGGGAACCTAAACGAACCGATTTACAGAAGTTCAGACTTTAATTCAAATGAACATTAGCTTTTTGAAGTTGAATTGTCAGAAGCTTCAGAATCACATTGTAAAATCATGGCCCAGTTGCCCAACTAACCTTATTTTAGTGTTGTTTCTTGTGTAACGAGTACTTATACTTTCCTACTTCCAAAACCATTCGATAAAAAAGAAATCGGTTCACTAGCTCTTAATTAAAAAGTTTTTTATTCATTCACTTGATCAAGCTATTTTTATTTGATTTCGTACCTGTTCTCCGTCCCTGAAAAAATAAAAATTTCAGTAGGCAGAAAGAAATGCATTATAAAATAAAAATATGAAAGAGCTTTTAACAGAAAAATTATATTTATTCCAATCTAATAGAAATAATTGTGTCCGATATCATCCCTATTTCAAGCCTTATATTAATATTTAAAAATATATATCGAAAACACTGGCGTTTATTCTGTCGGACAAAAATGATTTGCTTGAGAAAACGTACAGATATTAAACGCAGAATAGAACGTTTCTTACTTTATTCTGCAAAACTTTTCAAAATAGAAATTTCAACATGCTCAAATATCAAGTACTGTATTCAAAAATCGTAACTGTCTTCAGAGAACTCTTTTTGAGGACGCATAATTTAATATTTATTTTAATGTGCCAGTATATGTGCCAGTATCTCTTGTGATATAATATCATAAGAAATAATTACGATATCTCGTGACATAAGATGAATTTTACGTATGAAGAAGATTACATGAAATTAATTTTTCTACATTACGTTATTTACTTTTATGGAGCAAGAATTTTTCAATATATGTTAAAATTATTTCAATAAATTGAAATCAAAGCATTGTGTTTGCTTTAGATTTTATTTTTTTAAGCTATAATGGTATGAATACGAAATTTCGCATTCTAAACGAAGAAATGTATACATGCAGTGTTTATTCTTTAACGGAATTTACTCACTTCTATTATTTAATTCCGTTTATCAGTTGTGGTTTTGAAACTAATAATTTGTTGGAATAAATCAACATATTTAACTTTTTTTAGATTCGTTTTTCTATGTTGTGCAATTAATAAATTACAAAAATCGAAATTCCGCGTAATATAAAACAACAAGAAAAACAAAATATGGATAAAAGAAATTATTCTAAAATAACAAATATAGCTATCACCAACATATCACCAGCTATTGCTCACTGTGGAGACACGAAGTGATTTTGGTTTCTGACTGTCCGTTTGTCAGCCTGTTACCCCATAAAATCTGTAAGAAGCATCCGATGACCTTAATATTTAATAGAGTCGTGAAAAAAAAGTAAACACTCCCTACTAACTCCTCAACAAATTATCGTAGAAGAAATTTACTGGTACCGAACGATTGCAAATAAAGTCTACTTTTAAATTATGTATAAAAAAATTGCTTAGGGGGTCATCTACATATTAAAACGAACCATAACTTTCGTTTTTTCAATAGCAGTACAGAATTCTGACAGCATAAATGAATTTTACACCCTTCAATTAGTCCAAAAACAAATTTTTATGCAATTCGTTCCATAAGTTTCCGAGAAATTAATTATTTTAAAAGGAACGTATATTAAGGGCTGTATCCAAATTGAAGTTTGGTACTCGATTGTTAACCGAGAGATTTCCCTTCTTGATCAAGGCACCTTTAGCACCACTCAAGCAGTCAATGAAGCCTGCTAGATTACAGGATATGGCATAAGAAGTTTCAAAATATCTAGTCACTTCTATAATTGACGGCCCCTTAAACCGTCGTTTTGTCTTTTTTTAAGCATAATTTGAAAAGTACTTGGAAGAAAAATGTGAAATTTTGGATTTCCATAAAGCACGACTTAATAAATCTGAATCCATCAAAAAAATTATAGGTTGTAATTCATAATTTTTTCGAATATTAATTTCATAATTCATATCATAAAATTATAAAATTTGCAAATTCAACGTATTTATGTTTGGGTATATTAGTATTATTGCTACACAAAAAATTAGCACATTAGGAGCATAGTTTCAGGAGTTATAAATAAAAATATGAAAATGTAATTCAACATTAGACGCACTAAATTTTGAATGTTTATAATTCAAAAACTAATCATTCAAATGACTTTAAATTTGGTGTCTAGGCATAGTTTGAACCAAAGATTTGAAATAATTCGTTAAAATTGGGTATTGCCATTGAAAAAAAATGAAGTTTGGATTCGTTTTAATACGTAGATGGCACCCTAAGCAAATTTTATATGCGTCATTTAAAAGTAGACTTTATTCCCAATCGTTCGGTATCAGTAACTTTCGTATACGATAATTTGTTGAGGAGTTAGTAGGGGGTGTTTACTTTTTTTTCCACGACTGTACATTGGCGAGATATCACATTCAGCTGTTTTTTTTTTTTTTTTTTTTTTTTTTTGATTGAATCATTTGGAAAATATGTCACATTTTTTATTGCATAATGTTTTTCTATAGGAATTCGGGCGATTTTCATTCATTTGGGAAAAATGGCGATCTTAATAACCTAATTAAAATGTTAAATTATTGATGATAAAAGCCACCAATGATGGTCTTAACATATTCCGATTATTTTGAAATTTTATTAATACATCTTCATTTTTTAATTACATGTATACTTTTGATAGAATTTTATACATCTGTACAAAAAATATAAAGCGTTTTGTTTTAACACTTCACATGTTTGACACGCTTTATATTTCTTTTTTATTCTTTATTATTTATGACATTCCTAGCAATCGTATTTTATGGACTATGACATAATAATTAAAATATTATGGATTAAAAATATAACGCAGAAAATCTGGATAATAGAAATAAAAGATTATTTCATCATTCGAATTCGGTCTACAACTTAGGTGTGCCTCAAATATGAACCAATGATAGTGGCATAACGGTTAAAACTGAATGTGAATGCTACTAAAATATTATCACAAACTCTTTATAGCCTCTTTATAGACAAATCACCTTTCCTAAAATAAACACATTAAATTTAAAAAACCAAAAAACTCGACTGCGTAAAAAGAGAACTAATTATTTCTCATCAATATGAAACTATTTTTTATATTACTTACCTTTTTTTTTTATTTACTTGTATTGATGACTTTTAAGTTGTGTTTAATTATTAGTTCCTATCTACAAAGACTGTTTTGATGAGGTCTATAGATGTCTATTACGAAAGTTAGAGTTACAGTAAAGTAGAGATCCAAAGTACACAACTTCCAGGTTGTGTAATATTTAAACGGAGCTTCTGACTGCAAAATAGTCAATGAAACATTGTCCTCATTTTGAAAGACCTATCCAATGATATGCTACTCAATAGGGTAAGTATTTTTTTCCATCTCTATCGCCATTTTTTATTTTATGGCCGCCATTTTGAATTATAAAAACAAAAGCTATCCTATAACCATCGGGCGGTTAAGACGAATCAATAGAGAGTAATCGAATAATTCATTAAAATCCATTCAGCCGTTGGAATGTTTCCAGAGTATAAAAAAATCCACATACACTGATACGCAGGGCTCACACCGTTCCTAAAATTTTTGCAATTTGCTACCAGTATTTTAAATAAAAATTCTTCGTGGTAGATTCCTTTACCATCTGTAATAGAATTATACAACAAATATTATCGTTTTAATTTAGTGGTAGCAAAGTGCGAAAATTTTAGGAACGCTGCGAGCCCTGGATACGCGTGAAACACATAACCCTTCTTTTCAGTCGGGTAATAAGTCAGTTGACAGCGGATACAATTATGGATAAGTACGCAATATGTTTAAAAATCCCGAAATACGCCTTTTTTGAGTGATTTTACATTGTTGTTGCTATCGAGTAGATTAGGACGTATTTAGATGAGATCTTACGTCTAAATATTATAGAAAGATTACGAAAAAAGTTTTTGAAACTAAAACTGGAAGTAAAAATATTTTACTTTTCGATAAGTAATTTTCATACATGTGATTTTATAAAACTTCCTCATCAGATACATATTTTTCGTGGTTGAGGGGAAAATAAATACTATTAATTGGGAAAATAAATAATAATATTTCGATATACGTAACATAAAATCCATGTCCAATTTTATGCACAGTGTGAAATATAACACACGATATCGTACAATTATCATATACCACAATTAACAAGGAATTGAAAATGTAAAATTAATGAGTCTGCTTGGGTAAGAAGAAATATACTTTGTTTTCTTAAAAAATTACAAGGTTAAAGAGTTTATAAGAATATCGCTGCATAAAACAGTGTTTAATTTGACGCTTCTAATTTCGCGAAATATTTATCTTACATACTTGTAAATATATCTCTATATATTAACTAATATTATAAAGATGTAACGTTTGTTTGTTTGTTTATTTGCAAATATAATCTCAGGATCTACCGAACTGATTTAAAAAATAATACTAAAAATTGATGGTGACAGTTCCTTTTCTAACATAGGCAATATTTTTGTCGATGCCACTGCCAACAAAGAGGTGAAGAAACAAACACGTTCTAAAAATGCGATTTTTGTTTTACAGAATCGCCTAGAAACTTGAAATTTCACATGATAGTTACTTATAAAATATAAATGCTCTATAAACTATTAAATTTATAAAATCAATAAACCCAACTGAGTAAAAAGTGAACTAATTAATTATTTCTCATCAACGTGAAACTACTTTTTTTTTCAATTCCTACTATTAGCTCATACTCTTGCTATATATATCTTGTTAAAATTTTCAGTCGGTAATAAAATATTTATTATTCATCCAATCAAGCTCAAATAAATTTTTTAAAACTTGTAGTGGATGACACTTGATGTTAATCCAGTCTTTTCAAATATTAATTCATTAATTAAATTAAATTAATTAATTTTCAATAATCGAGAGAGCCCTCCTCTTGATCAAGGTATTTTAAGACCGAGAGAGCCCTCTTCTTGATCAAGATTTTTTAAGCACCACTCAACAGGAAAGAAGAATGGGAGAAAAAAAGTTATCTTATTGAACTAAGTAGGAATTGACTTAAAATATATATATTTTTTTTATATTGCTTGTTTTATTTACTTATATTGATGACTTTTAAGTTGTGTTTAATTGTTAGTTCCTATCTATAAACACTGTTTTGATGAGGTCTATAGATGTCTATGATGGTTAGAGTTGCAGTAAAGCTAGAGATTTTACATATACAACTTCCAGGTTGTATAATATTTTAACGGAGCTTCTGACTGTAAAATAGTCAATGAATCATCGTCTTCATTTTGAAAGTCCTATCCAATGATATGCCACTTAATAGGCTGCGTTAATTTTTTTTCGTCTCTACCACCATTTTGTATTTTACGGTCGCCATTTTAAGTTTATAAAAACAAAACTTAGCCTATAACCATCGGGCCGTTAAGACGAATTGATGGAGACCTCATTGATTAAAATCCACCCAGCCGTTGGGATGTTTCGAGGGTATAAAGAAATCCACATACACAGATACGTGTGAAACACATAACCTTTCTTTTGAGTCGGGTAAAATGAGCAGTTTCTGAAGAAATCGAAATTTAAAATAATTGAAATTACCCGAAAAGCGCTCTAAATTGCAAATTCTATGCAATGTCTGGAAATACCAAATCGATTTCAAAAGTAATGGAAGCTATTATAAATTATGTCGGTACCAATACCATCTGGGGGTTGCATGTACAAAAAACTTTCAAAATTACGTTCTTTGGGGATACAGAAGGAGCTACGAACTTGGAATTTGTGAGCTACTTATAAGATGTAAATGCTCTCTAAGAACTGTTGAAATAAAATTTCAAATTTAAAACGGTGAAATGGACGAAAAGCATACTTAAAATGGTCTAAACTACGATTTTTATGAAATCTCAGAAAATAGCAAATCGATTTCAAAAGTAATCATTAAAAACTGATGGTGGCAGTCCCTACTCCAACTTAGGCTACATTTAATGTCAGTGTCACTACCACCAGTGGGCTTTAGAGCAAAAACTGCCAAAATTGTGATTTTGTGATATTCCAGGGCTAGAAACTTGAAATTTGGCGTGGTAGATTCTCATAAGATGTACTTGTTCTCTATGAACAGTCGAAAACGAATTCAACATTTAAAATTTGCGAAAATGCGCGAAAAGCCTTCTAAAAACGTTTGCATGATATATGCTTCTAATTTGCGATATCTATGGAATCTATGGCAATTATCTATTGCAACATCTATGGCAATTTTTGCGATTGAAAAATGACACATTTGAAGAAGTTAAAGCGAATATATTGGTATACCGATTACAAAAAGATTTTGTTTTATTTTACATGAGGACCTTGATAAAGTTTAGTTGAAGTTATTTTTTTGAAATGTATTTTATAGGTAAATTTAATTAGTATAATACATTTCTACTAAAACGGATTGTTTTGCGGTCCAACACAGAGAATGGAACGCATATGAATGGGTATGCACAGAGAATGAGTATGCTAAAATTAAATATTTAAGATTAATAAGAACATGTAAATATTTCTTTAAAAAGCAGCTTACGTCTCTTCTGTTGCACAAAAAGCGTTTTACTTAAAATAGTCTACACATATTTCAAGCATCCTACAACTTTTTAAAATTTACTTAAACTTTTTTCAATTATAATATGGGATATTATGAATAGAATATCTTTTATACAACAATTAAAACTTCGAAACTTTCAAAAGTAGATTGGGAGAAGAAAAGTACATTAATATGTTTTTTAATGTCATGTTATGTCATTTTCTATTACGCAAAACAATTTCGCTAAGTTAGAATAACCTTAATGCTATACAAGGCAAATAATTGGTTTCCTTAATTATTTATTAGTTTGGTACCAGAAATTAATCATGGAAAAATTTATTTAGTTGTACTGAGAAAATGTTAATGGTAAGTAATTTAATATAAGCAAGAAAAAGTTGCTTTTTCAATGAGCAATACATTTTACCATTTATTGTTTGTCTAATAAAATTTAATTAGTTGGTATATGTCAATATCTCTATACACGTTTTAGTTTTTAAATTTGTAGTATTAACACTTATTTGTATTATTTAATTATTAATAAGGAATAAGTTTAAGTATATATAACTAAAATAAAGTTTCAGTTTCATATTATATTAATATTTAAACATGTACAATAACTGACGTTTATTTAGACAGACAAAAAATGACAAAATTACTTTCAAAATACAAATTTTGACGCGAGGAAAAATCATATACCGTATTGAAAAATATGATTAACTTTGAGTAGAATTTATTCTGGAAGAAGGTTAAATTAATATTTACTTTACTTACACAATATATCTCTATAATTAATTTTCCAATATAAGTACAGATAACTTTAAAAATGCAATTAAGGTCATAAAATTTTAATTTGACGACGCGATAACTTAAGTATTTGTAACATATTACAAGCAGGAAGCAGGAAATCTGTTTTTTTTTTCATTCCGAATTTAGTGTCACCCCCAATGAAGAAAAAAACAAAAATTATTATTATTATTGCCAGGTAACGATTTTTTTTTTTTTTTTTAAGATCTGTTTCATTAATTTATTATGAAACAACAAAATTGTCTAACTCTAAAAAAAAAAAATGTTATTTTAACCTAAATGGCACTGCTCATCTACAAAGGCACTCTAAATTAAAAAAAAAAATAAATTTTTTATCAGTGTTTTTAATCAGTGTGTGATGTCAATTACGTTATTTTAAAAAGTGAAGCGTTTCCGCTTGTGAAGAATTTCAAGGGAGCTGGGATTAAAATGATCCACTTCTACAAAACTTATTTCAGTTTTAAAACTTAAAATACACGTTTTTGTTTTATATAAAATGACTTAATTTGCATCCGCTGAAGAATTCCACATTTGTGATCCAGTCTTATACAACATCTATAGAAAAGTATGCATAGGACGTCACTATCGCGGAATTACACGCAAGCCCAGCAGAAAGCGATGTCTTAAACTCGACATAAAGATTCTATCTATCGACCTATCTAATGATTCATATGGCTTGATTTGTTTGTAACTTATCATGATACTTAAAATTAAATATAGTTTGTAATAGCTCCATGTTTTATCAAAAATCTTTCATTTATATTATATATATGCATAGGACGTCGTTATCGCGGAATTAATTGCAATTTCAGCAGAAAGCGATGCCTTAAACTTGACATAATGATTCTATCTAATCTATAAATCTATCTAATGATTCATATCTCTTCATTTGTTTGTAACTTAATATGATACATAAAATTAAATACAGTTTATAATAGCTCCATGTTTTATCAAAAATCATTCACTTATATTTTTTCAAAATGGCACGTATTCCAGTTATATTTTTTTTTCAGTTGTTCTGAGAAAATGGCAAAATAAAGATATAGTAATCTACTATTTTCCCTTCACTATCTGTAGAAATGTAGAACTTCAGTTGCCACCATTACAAAAATTGCATTAAATACTGCAAAAAAAAAAAAAAAAAAAAAAAAAAAAAAAAAAAAAAAAGAAAATGAATGTCTCAAACTTAATGAAATATAATAAAATAATTGAAATGCAGTTTTAAAACAAATTGCTATTATAATTACTTTTTATTTCCTATACGAAGGAATAAAAATTGAAAATGTGCGATGCTTAAAACTTTTAAAAATTGCAGTAGAGATGCCAGTATTTAATCGTACAATGATACATCTGTTTCGTTTTATAGCTGGCTTATACAGGGTGATTCATAAATATCGAAACAATAGGCTATTTCTTTGAATATTGCCACTAGACCCATACTTTCAATTGCAAAGTTTCATAAATAAAGGTGCCAAATTTAATGACATATGTTGCAACTCCATAGGTAGTCTATTTGAAAAAATACGAAGATTAAATTTTTATACGGACCCCGCAGTGTAAAAATTCCAATCAAGAAAACTTTCCTTATTCATTCCTGAATTAAGCACAAAAATTGCATCTTCATATCTGAAAAACTCGCAGAGTTATGGCCGTTTAAATAATTCATCAGGTTTTAAGGGATTAGACACAAATGGAAATGCGTGCAATGGTAGAAACAATGTTAGTTTAAGAGTTCTAGGAAACATGTAAAAAATATATTTGTTGAGCTAGAATTTTGATTTTTTTTTCTTTTTTTTGTGATGGTTAACCGTATAATTTTCAAACAAAATCACATCCTAATATTTCGCATAAAGTTTTTTTTTAAATTTAAATGTTTTATATTTTTTTAAGCGGATTTAATTAAAAATCTTTATAACATATAATTAAAGAGGAAAGCATAATTTTAGTTTTGTTCAGGAATTTTTTTTATTTTAATTTTAAATATATTAAAAATATTTGCTTAAAAAATATGTAACTTTAAAAAAAATATCATATTATCAAAAGTAATTTATTTTTCAATTTGCCGAAACAAAATTAATGTAAAATAATCAATAAAGACATGTTCCAAGTTTGCACCTTTTTAATTTACTATTAAAAAAGCATCATGCAGAAAAACGTTTTAATATTTAAAGTTTTAAACATTGATTGGCTCCTAATAAAATATTTAAATGCATTTAAAACTAGTCGGATGTACCAATCCCAAAACTTTCTTCTATCTCATACATGTTAATACTTCAAAATCCGCTAGCACACTGCCAAAATTAAATGGCAATCTATGCATCTCATGAGGATTCTAACGATATAAAATTCCGTGCGTTAGTTCTTGAGATATGACTATCGCTGAAATCGTCCAAATTCAGAAAAATGCTGCCTAGCAGCGCCACCTATTGGGTGATTTATACCAAATCCTAATCAGCAACAATTTATGTCAACGTCTGACTGAATCTGAAATTTGGAGAAAATCCGTACATTAGTTTTTGAGATAGAGCAATAACGAAAATCGTGAAAATTCCTGCATAGCAGCGACACCTATTGGGTGATTAACACCAAAACCTAATTAATAACAACTTGTGTCAACATACAACTAAATCTGAAGTTAGATGAAAATTCGTCCATTAGTTCTATTGATAGAGCTATTGAGGCAATCGTGAAAAAGGCAGCAGAGAAGCGCCACCTGTTGGGCGATTTACACCAACACATAATCAGTAGCAAGTCATATAAAGGACTAATTCAGTCTGAAGTTTGATGAAAATCCGTGCGTTAGTTCTTAAGATAGAGCTATTGGGGAAATCGTGTAAATCCTGCAAAATTCATCATAACAGCGCCACCTGTTGGGCGATTTACACCAAAACGTAATCATCATCAATTCATATCAAGGACTAACCAAATCTGAAGTTTGATCGAAATCCGTGCATTAGTTCTTGAGATAGAGCTATTGCGAAAATCGTGAAAATGCAGCATAGCAGCGCCACCTGTTGAGCGATTTACACCAAAAACTAATCAGCATCAACTTGTATTAGGGACTAACTGAATATCAATTTTTATTAAATTCCGTGCATTAGTTCTTGAGATAGAGCGCCCACAAAATTTGTGTCACATACACACAGACAGACTCACAGAGTCACAGACAGACATTTTGTAAAAATTTTTTGGAATCTATGACCCCTAAAACGTGTAAATCCGTCAAAAACCGGAATTCGAAAATTTTCATGAATCCAATACTTTCTTCTTGTAAAGATAGAAGAAAGTAAAAATTGCACGTGAAAAAGTCACTTCTTTCGGTTGCTTAAACTTCCGATTCACTTTAACTTTTGCCGTTTCCACCACCTTTTTGTACTACTTAAATGTCCATAAATAAATGTTTAATGTAGAATTTGAAACAATCCTTTTTCAAATATGCCGATATAGAGTTTTCATAATTTTAGCCCTTACAAATTCAGGATTTTTATCGCCCCGGCGAGGCCGATAAAAAAGTCTGTATACTGGGGGCGGGCCAGATCCGGGACTGGCGACTTTTTTTCTGAACACTCGGCCAGGCCGGGCCGATCGTATTTTTTCATACCGAAGAGGGTGTTGGTGTGATTTATGACGGCCAATTATCTATACGAGGGATGTGGGTCCGAAACGGGGGGGGTGGAGTGCCTTCTGTGGAGGTCTTTCTAAGGGAAGCTAACCCGTATTTACGCAAGGATATCCAAGGCTCGAAGAAAACCACTGAAAACTCCGAACGATCGGACCGAAGGACACGATTGGGTTCGAACCCAGCATGAGAGCAGAACCTCTCGGCCACTGGTTATACCGAACCGGGACTGGCTTCCTTATTCCTAGGTCTCCCCTGGGCGAAATTTTCAGTTTCGGTCTCGAGACAACCCATATTAAAATCCTTATCTCTGACTGACCAAAACCGTGCAAAAATAACTAAAATTTGGCTCAGCTCAAACAACAAATGCATATATTTTTAAATGGCTATTATTTTACAATAAAATTTTAAAATTCATAGAAGGATAGTAGATTTTAAGGCAAAAAATTTAAAATACAGTAAAACTAGTGAAAAAAAATCTGCCTATGACGGAAGCCTTTCTTAAACGGAAAAATCTGGTGATCCATGGAAAATGAATATAATAATACCTGAGAAAAAATAGACTACAACTCCTAAGAAGGGAACTTGTCTATAACGCTTTTTTTCCCTTTCCTATGTGATTCCATCTTAAAAGATTTTACTTTACAGCATTTTTCATTGTCTCTAACACTTGGAATATAGATTAACGTTATTAAAGGAGAAATGAATCATTTATATATAAATAGAGATTCATTAATAAAACAAATAATCACAGCTTTTGGCACTTCTTTAAAAATAATAATTATAAACATGAAAAAGAAAAGATATAATTGAGTATTTTTGGTCAGAACTCCTCCATACGAAACAACTTTTAACGATATCGATGTAAAAAACTATGTAGAAATTCAGTCAGGTCGGGCCAGGCTACGATTTGAACTTTTTTCCAGGCAGGGCCGAACTTTTTTTTCTATGGGTCGGTTCGGGACCGGACCTAGATATTTCAACCCGTGCAGACCTTTAGTGCAGACCACCAGCATACTTTGAAAACAAGTTTAACGAAAAATCTATAAAGGAGAGGCACTGTCTTATATCGACTTTTAATAATGTACAATTTGTGGCTGATCCCTATCTTGCATTCAAAATGAGTTAAAAACTCGTCGTCCAGAGGCATGAATAAATGGTGTAAGTCACGAATTTTGGATTTTGATATCTCTGCGAATTTTAAAGATATCGATATGAATTTTTTTTATTTAATTCAGGAATAGATGAGGAAAAATTTCCTAATTGAGAATTTTACTCTACGGGGCCCGTATAAAAATTTAATTTTTGTATTTTCTCATATAGACCCCCTATGGAGTTGAAACTTATCTCATCAAATTTTGCACCTTTTTTTATGAAACTTATCAATTGTGGAAGTATGTGCCTAGGAGCAATATTTAAGAAGATAGCCTATTATTTCGATATTTATGAATCACCCTGTATAATGTAACATTATATTTTAGTAGTAACACTTTAAAGATTACCTTAGTTAAATAGCATGCCTGGGAGCTAAAAAGTGATTTCATTAATGAAATGAAATAACTGAAATGCACACCAAATGCCTGCATTAATGTACACATAACGATACACAAAAGAGCAATAAGCTATTCCATTGTTTAAATGTAACTTCAGTTAGCACTGAAATTGAAACGTGCGCATTTGGGAAGTTCCAGTCTTCTTCACAAAAATAGTTTTTAGGTAATTATTCGTTTGTATTTTGTTTTTCAGATTTTCTAAATTTTATCCCGCAACTAAATTTCTGTGACGTTATATTAAGTACGTATTTAGGGTTATCATAATTTATAATAACTCTTAATAAACATTTAGTTAATAGTCTGCGTCTCATTCCTTATTAGCTGTCAAAAGGTTTATGTGTATAGTGCGCACTCAACGTTTCTGAAATAAAAATTTGAAAAAAAAAATGGAATTCAAAACGAGTTAAAATATTGTATTAAAAGTAATTTACTTTTTTTAAACTGAATAATATTTATTAGTAATGATATCATATGAATTGACACTTTTAAAACTGAATGAATAAGTACAAGCGGGATTCGAACGCAATATCTTCAGGCCTAAATTGCCAACGTTTTGACTATTAAGGTATTTCGACAAACAGTTCACTAATGTAACCCTACAGCACCTAGTATGCCATGTAGACAGATCAACAAAATATACTGCTGGTAATGAATATTAATTAAACGATGGATACTAAGATACACTTTATTACTTCTAACTCAATCAATACTCTTTTTATTATTTTAATTCGTGTAATCTGTTGAGCATTCAACATGGCAGAACTGATGCAATTGCCAATAAGGTTGTCTGAGTAAATTGTGTCTGATAGTTGTGGGTTCTGGTAGGTCAATAGGCAGAGAGTTGTCAGTTTAATTCAAAAGGTCTAAGTGCCGATTCCAGCCTTGGACACTTTTTCAATCAGTTGGAAAAATGCAAATTCATATCATGTATTAAATTTTCTCAAATTTCTATATAAAAATGTTTGTTTTATCGTAGTTGATAGTATATGAATAGCTTTAACAATTGCGCGATTATTTTTCATTAATTTCTATTTACTATTTCTTCAAAAAGAAAAACAACTTGTTAGATTATTTATTTTAAATATCTTAAACACCTGCAGCATTGTTATTTTAAAAACTACTTATTTGTTATTTAACTTCATGATTAATATAGGTTTTATAGAAGTAGGGTAACAATCGGGATAAAAAACCTAATATGTGTAATATGAATTTTATCAGTTATGATTTTTAAGAGAGTTTGAAGAGTCTCATTTTCAGTTGCTTTTAAAAGTAACTTCCTCAAAATATTCTGTTGACTCTGCATCTAAAATTACCACTTTTGTTCAACAATAACATTATGTGTTTATTCTATATCAACATATACAATCATCAACAATAAATTTAAACTTTCGTAAACATATTTACAAAGTACTGGAAACTCCTCATCATAAATTTTGTGCAAGTCTATAAAACACATTTTCGAGTATTAAAAATGTTTACTTAATGGATATGATACATTTCGAAAGCACTTTTAATAATGATAATAACAAGAACATGCCAAAGAACAATCTTTGTTTATATGAAATGGGAATAATGTTTGTATACATAAAATTAGATTGAAAACTTTTCAAATTATTGCAAATAAAAGACCAATTTCGTACTTGTCCCCACCTTAATATTTATTTAACTCCAATTTAAAATTTATTTTTTCACTGTTATATTGTTATCTATATACGGTTTATTCAAAATAAGGAATTTTTTCTTATATAAAAACCATTTAAAATATTTTTAAAGCACAACAATTCTTAAATGCGAAATAATATTTTGGCCTTCTGGCTGTTTTGAAGTTCCAGTACTTTAAAGCAATAAACATAGATGTAAGTTTTCCAAATATTTAACTTTTACCACGAACACCTACCTTCCCTTTAACGGCAAGACAAATGTTGGAACTATTTCCAGCAATGTGAAATTTATTTAAACTGTGCAAATAGACGCTGCTGTGTTTGCAGTAAAATATTATTAAGAGAGATCATCTCAAAATTTCAGAAATATTAGAGACATTTTTGAGATAAACAACTTGTTTTAAAAGATATATTAAAAATCATAGCTTGAACGTGCGTTAGTCTGGACTTCTAAGGGGCGTCATAATTTTGTTTGCACTAACAAAACTACGCATGAAAGAAATTACATGTTTGAATGGTGTAAAAAAATCATCCATTCGTAGATTTACGGAACATTTTTTATTTTGAGTGTCTTATTTAGTTTATTGTAAAACGACCTTCCTCGTATAAGTATATGATATAAAAAACTGATGGAACCAGAGAGAAAAGTAAAGCTCGATGCTCGATCTAAAACAGTTAAATCAAAAAATTGTCAAATAGTTTCAGTTTAAAAAGTAAGTAGTGCGTAGAAAGTAATGGAACTAGATTATCTGTAAAGCTCATGAAATTACTCAAACTTTTTTTGATAGCTGAAAATGTGAACTGAGGTTTACTGGTGCCTTAAAATCATCAGGGTAATAAAGTCATTTTTAACTCATTCTGAATTAAAATCATTCATAACTAGTTTAAAAATTTGGGCTCATAAGAATAGGTTACAGGTTAATTTGGAAATGAACGTGTACATGAGAAGTATCGAGAACATGAGAGATCGTTCAGTACGAAGTATGGACCAAAGTATATTCCAGGGGTCACTGATAAGCCTGGAAGATCAAAGCCTAAAATAAGCCCAAAACCCTAAGCATGTAGGATTCAACCATATGCTAACTACTTGTCTGGCTTAAGTCCTTTGACTAAAGGTTCCCTTTTCACAGTAATTGCATGAAATAAAAATTATTACATTAGATTTCTTATGTCAGATATGATAATAACACCAATTCCTCAACAACCTGATTATATTAATGTTATACTTAAAATATTAGTTCATGGTTTACATTCTTTTAGCTTTGTGGAGTTTAGCTTGACTTGATGCAATCATGTCCGTAATTTTGGGCCTAACAGAAATTTTTAGCACATAACTACACATTCTGTTTACTATACCCAGTACTCATTTTGAGTGTATAATATGATTCTGAATATAAGGCAAGAGTAAAGCTCAATCCATATTTTCAGCTATCAAAAATATTTGGTTAATTTCCTGAGCATTATAGATAATCTGGTTCCATTAATTTTCTACGCTCTACTTACTTTTTTAAACTGAAACTATTTAGCAAATTTTTGCTGTAACTTTTTTGATCGAGTTTACTTTTCTATCTGCTTCCACCAGTTTTTAAAATCATTTCACACCTTTTTCAGATCCTTTCAGGAACTCAATCAACCAACTTCAACTAACCAAACAAACGCTCCAACTAACCAACCAATCAGCCTGCACAACTAATTGCCCCAATCAAAAAGAAACAGAAACATTGGTTTCACCAGTGTATTTCAAGAAATCTTATGACCCAATACTTATTGCTAAACTCCATAATAAGATATATTGACCTATTTTTTACTCAGGACTGACCGCCAGACTAGTCCTTAGACTAAGTTTTATACATGGTGTGATCTCTTTAATTTTTCTGCTACGTACCTACGCTCCTCTGGTTTAAGGAACTATGCAGTATCCGAGGTCAACCCCTCAAACACACAAAAAAACTAGGCTAAGAAGCAAGTCATAAGAAATGGATTAAAACAGCGAAAAAGCTATAAAAAGGGAAAATTCCTGTTTTTTTTTTTTTTTTTTTGACTTAATGGGAATTTAAAGTTAAAATATATCTGAAAATGAATAAAAGCAAAAAAATAAAATAAAATAAAATAAAAAATAAAATAAAATAAAATAAAATAAAAAAGATCAAATGTGATTGAAAATATTATACAATACACCTGTAAATTATATCAGAAATATTACTAATATTGGATATTTATAATAATAATTCGTAGGTGAAACTAAAATACCGCGATAATGACTAACATATTTATATCTAACTGTAACCATTGATTAAAAAAAGAAAACCTTTAAATTTGGAAAGTAGGAATCTTTTGTAAAGTATGCATTAAATAAGGAGATAAATTACGTAAACGAGTCTATTGACAATTGACGTATTTGGTACGGATAAATTATGTAATTGAGCCTACAGACAATTCGCACATGTTAACGGGCGTCGTTTAGGGCATAATTGAATTAACCGTAAGCACACGTACCTATTTTTGTAACGTTAAGACACGCGTGGGGGTAAATTTCACCTCATTTTGTCTCCCATTGTATTTATGGCTAAATACGTTTTAAAAACAAGTCAACTACTCTATATTGTAAAATGTATCAATAGTACTTCTTTTTAGGGAAAAATCCAGCGTTTCATATTTATTTTCCGATTTTGTAAGAGTTTTTGTAAAAATGGCGGTTTTTTCCCTTAGAAAATATGCAACGATTGTTTTACCTCTTAAAACATGAATTATTTTTTAAAATTTACAGTAATTACATTTAATACGCTTTCATCAACATATATAGGTAGATTTTATTTTAATCTTTCAGTAAAATTATTTTAGTGTGTGTTATCCCGTCACGAATGAACATATCGAAATGTAACGTTTGTACATGTGCGGGATTATTAATTCCAAAAGCCATTTCTACCCTTCTAGTCAACAAAGTAATGACATTCCTTCATACAACCTTTCTCAACTTCGGCCTTGAAAGGTACAAGGAACGTCAGAAGTGTCCTCTAAAATGACGTAATTTCGAAGTTTTTTCACCTGCATAACCCTTTCTCCCGCAGGTAAACGCAACGTCTCCCGACAGCTAGACCGTCTTCATACATACTACACCATAAAATGGAAGAGCATATAGAAAAATGAGCCTTGCTAAAATAAGGTAATTTTGAAGTTTTTTCACCTGCATAACCTCTTCTCCCACAGGTAAACGCAACGTCTCCTGCCAGCCAGATCGTCCGCATATGTACTACACCACAAAACGGAAGAGCATGTAGAAAAATGAGCCTTTCTGAAATCAAGTGACGAAAACGTTGCTAGCTCTTAGACTATTACTTTCGCTCCAACAATATTATTATTTTTTTAAACTTGCGAATTTGAATTTCATTTGGCGTTATAATGACGTAATTATAGTAAAGCATTCCAGCTTTTAAAATTAAAATGCATGTTTTATTTGGCGCGTTCAATAAGAGTATACGATTTCCTTGACAATACGCAGGAAAATGCAATAAATACAACCAAATGAACTAGCATTTACGGAAAAGTTCTTTCGTATGACTTAAAAATAAATCTTTCACTTTATGGATCATAATAATGCGGACTAATTTCAGAATATCAGGAGTCTCTTTTCAGAATAAAACATCATTACAAAGTTATGTCCATTAAACAGAAATTGACGTCATACCTAGCAAACGATTTTTAACCATTTGGAAATAGTTGTTTTTGGTCCAGGATGGGGCCAAATGATGCTCGCATTTTATTTATTTTTTAACGAAATTCAGCGATGTTCTTTACTTTTAGAAGAACATTTATTTGAATAGGTAATAGAAAGGCATAAAATCGTTAAAAATTGAAAAAGTTACAAAATGGGTAGGCGCAAATTATCAGTTATGGAAAAATCCAAAGAGAAAGAGCGACGCCGAAATGAAAATCGTCTTGCAAAGCAAAAATTGAGATTTTCAACGGATTATGTAGGCCATGAAAATCGAGGTATTCAACTGATTATGTAGTCCATGAAAATCGATTACAAAAAAAAGACAAAGGAAACAATCTAATGTTTAATCGATTGATAGTAAAAGGGCGTGTCTCGAGGAGCTCCAATCCACTAGCCACGGCGTTTTAGAATCGGTCGATTCTAACTGGGATAAATTGAGTTCAAGTCGCAATCTGTGGATGATTCGGTAAAATTGCTTTCGATTTGTAAACTGTTTTTCGTCTCGAAATGGGACTTGGAGAGTTTATCGATGAAGGTTTTGGTCGTCTGAAGTTTTGTCTTTGCGATCTGTTGTTGAAGAGGATGCGACGGAATTTGGTGTAAGAAATTTAGATTTTTCGGTTAAATTTTGTTACGAAAGTGATTTGTCGCGACCTGTGGATGATTCGGTGGAACTGCTTTCGATTTTTATTTATTCGATTATTAAAAAAATTCCAAATGGTCGTCATAATCTATTAAATTGCAATTTTTTTAAATTATTATTATCTTTTTTTAAATTGTTTTCTTGAAACTAAAACTCCTGTGTTAAAACAGACTTTTAAACTTTAAAAATATTCAAATGAAGATACTACGTTATTTTAACACGTGTTTAGTTCAAGTTTTTGCATATATATAGGGAAATTTTTCGTTTTCTGATTAGAATGACGTCGATTTGAAAAATGCAAAAATATAGCGGGGAAATCGGATTTTAATTGGCTCGTAAAAGCAAAATACTTTTTTAACCATTTGGAAAAATGTTTATTGTCCTCGTCAGGGTAGGAAATCAAAAGCATATCTGAAGAGTTTTATTGGTTCGCATTTTATTCGTTTTCTGATTGGTCTATACACTAACCTTTACTTTCAACAGAGATGGATACTTCTGTTGCCACTATAACAAAAAAGTAATAAAAACTACCAAATAAATTAATAACTCAGAAACAAATCGAGATACAGCTGTCAAACAAATTGCATTTAAAATTACATTTTTTCCTCCATACGACGGTGTAAAAAGTAATATTGTGGGATTTTTAGAAGTTTAAGAATGAAATTTCATTTAAAATTGGTCGTCAGATTTCTACGATGGAAAAGCCTTTTCCCGAACAGCCAATGAAATGCTTGGATAATACGTAAGTTTCAGGTGGATAATACGTAAGTTTCAGGAAATTTGACGAATCGTAGGCGATTTTTGTCGCTTGCAATTTTTACGTGTAATAACACTATTAATGTTTAATTCATGGCGTACGTAACGTATGATCAACTCCGTGCAATTTTTTAAGTCTTAAATTTTAGTCTTTAAAAAAATCATTTTCCAAATGGTCGTTGTAATTTGTTAAATTGCATTTTTTTTTTCTAATTATTGTGCTGCTTTTTAGGATGTGGCAACAGGAAAGAAACGATTGAATTAGAAGTTTAAAAAAGGAGATTTTCTATATTGTTAAATTATGGAAGGTATAAGGCTATGTAAATTTTAAATGCGTGCCATTCCTTTAATATTGGATATTTTTTGACCCGACCTTCGAAGGGAAAATCACTAAATTAAGAGCTCTCCAACAAGTCATCACTCATCACTGAATGTTAACTGGTTTGAATTGTAATTGAATTGTTGTCTTTCCACCATGTTTCAAAACGTTAAAGATGCGGCTAAGCTCTACTATACAGCACTATCTTGCTGTGTGATAACAGGGTTCGTATGCATCAGGGGATTCAGGGGATATTAGATGTTTTAGTACCATAAATATCTTAAAGAATTGGTCACTATATTTGAAGGTGGGATTTCATTTTTCATTAAATAAGCCAAATATTACTTTACGAAAATTCTCGGAAAAGTTTTTGAAAGTTCTTGAAGCGTACGAATCCTGTATAATAACTGCAGCAAAAGCATCCATAAGTATTTTTCACCATTAGTAAGAAACCTGCAAATGTAGTGAAATGATCATCTGAGCCTATTTACGGATGAGGATCATCTTACTGCTGATAATTGTGTCAAATACCGTCATTAGTGCAAAGACTGATGGAATATTAATTATATACATGTAAGAAAATCGTAATTATGAGATAGGCTTATTGAAATCATATTGCCTAAAATTTTTAGCATTGGATTCCCACTGCTCAAATTCATAGGCAATATGATCAAAATAATTTGTACCCCTACCAATAAACTTTCTCTCTCCAAACTTTATCTACATCATCGGGTATCTATAGCATTAATTGTCAGTGTGTTTTTTTCTATATTACACAAAACAAACTTGTTTTAAAATTTTCAATAATAATAATAACATGCATAATATCTATAGTAAAGTGGGGACAGATGCCGCAGTTTTACTTTTCTTCTTATAAAATGTACAATAAAGCAAAAAATAACAATCTAAGTAACATAAATCAATAATCAAACCCTTTAGAATATAATTTCTGAATTAAAAAAGTTTAAACCTTCTTAATAAAGTAGGCATAGTTATTTTCCCAAACGTCCTTTTTTAACAGCATCTTTCATGTGCTGGGTAAGATCACGCATGGGGTGTGGGACAGATGCCGCATGGAGAAAAAAGCTAGACTGTTTAATTTTTTCAAACAAATCACATTTTTATTTTCTAAAAGTGCTTAAAATGAAAATAAAAAACTGTAAACTTAATATATATATATATATATATATATCACTAAATTGTGAAAAAGTTTAACAAACATGCAAAAGTGTGAGCGCTGTAAATAAAACTTAAGACAAAAAATGTAAATGAAAAGAAAAACATTTCAATTTACATGAATGGATAGCATAATTACTGGAAACAATAGACAGCATAATTACAAAAAAAATGTAAATCCGTGGTTTGCATACAGGCGAACATTGCAGTTTGCTCTTAATGTAAGTATTAGTTCTATTCTATTTAGGCCCTAGTCTATTTATTTTTGTTCTTTCTTCTCATTCTTTGATTTTGTATTTCCAATCGCCCACAATCACACCACACTTCCCGTTGCAAAAGTAAAGTGAGCCTTTTTTGTGCAGCTATCGATTGAATTTCATGCACTGAGTCCTGTCCGCATTAGACTCTGTTTCATGATAAGACTCCAGACACTCAGCACATTCAGTCACCAAATTCTAATCCAATACTGCCATCAGAATCCATAAGAGGAGCAATTTACTCATTATCAGATGATGACTCATATTTTAGTTTCTTCCTCAAGTAACGTGTTATCAAGTTGATTTTTCCCTTTCTTCTTTTACATATTTTACTTATTTGACGCTTTCTAGGTTCTTTTGCTTTTTATTTCCTTCTTTTTTCTTGTTTATAAACTCTGTGCTTGTAATATTTGCATCCTTTTGCTTTCTCTTGCTTGGCTGTATATGTCTTTTGACCATTGAAGTAGGAGATATTTTGTTTAATGTTTTTGTTTGTAAAATGGTGAGAATTGTAAACGGCATAAGTTTTCCTTATTCACACATAGTGAACCAAAATTCTTGCTGATAATATAAGTAGCAAAATGCGCTTATATAGGTTCGTTTAAATGTAATTTCTACTTAAATCGCAGTGATGAATTTAATGAACCGAAAAATAAAAATATATTTTGCGGCATCTGTCCCATAATGGCTGGTAAGATGCCTCGCCACCATTTTGTGTCACGTGAGTGACGCGAGAGAAAGGCAAGCCCATGTCAGTATTCTACGAGTATCTATTTTACAGTTTCAATCGGTTTTGGGATGAAATCTCTGTTTATTTGGCTTAACGTATATAATAAAACGTTATTAGAATAATTTTAGCGACTTACCACGCAGGTTCTATCCGTAAAAACTGGAATAAATATGTAAATGCTGGCAATTGACCGGTGGAAACGCATGCAACAGAGCACACAGCACAGAGAAACACTACGATCTTCTTAATTTGGCCTAGGGAGCGCTAGTGTCGCCAATACAATCTCTGTGGCATCTGTCCCACCGCGGCGTCTGTCCTCACTTTACTATAACATGTATGTTATATATAACATATATGTTCCTAATCGAGAAACTAAAAAAATCTGCAATTGCAAAACATTGCTGGAAGATCAACCACATACATTGTCTTTAATTCAGCTAAATTTATCTCTAAACCGACTTCTATAGATAGCATTCCATATCTATAGAAATCAGAAAAATATTGTTAGTTATGTTTTCACTATCTCCCATTAGCACAGTTCATGGAACTATTATTATACAAGAATTCATTTTTACTTTCTTCTATCTTCAATAGAAGAAAGTATTGTAATCGAATTTTTTTTCGACTTCCGGTTTTCGTCGGATTTACACGTTTTAGGGGTCAGAGATCCCAAAAACATGTTTATAGAAAATGTCTGTCTGTCCGTGTGTCCGTCTGTCTGTCGCCATTGTACCATCAAAAAGTGTATGAAGTTATGCATAGAATTGAACCAAATTTTTATTTTAAGTTTTTTGACTATGGCAAGCAGATCCTCCCTGAATTTGGAAAAAAATCGCCGGTAGGGCTGTTATAGCGATTTTTGTTTGATTTATAATATTGTACCATCGAAAAGTGTATGAAGTTATGCATAGAATTGAACCAAATTTTTATTTTAAGTTTTTGGATATGGCAAGTAGGTTCTCCCTGAATTTGTAAAAAAATCGCCGGTAGGGGGCACTGTAACAGCGATTTTTGTGCGATTTTGAATATTGTACCATCGAAAAGTCTATGAAGTTATGCATAGAATAGAACCCAAAAAATTTTTAAGTATTTGGCTATAGCAAGTAGGTCTTCCATGAATTTGGAAAAAGTTCGCCTGTAGGTGGCGCTGTAATAGCGATTTTGTACGATTTTGAATATTGTACCGTCGAAAAGTGTATGAAGTTATGCATAGAATTGAACCAAAATTTTTTTTAAGTTCTTGGCTATGACAAGCAGGTCCTTCCTTAATTTAGAAAACAATTCGCCGGTAGGGGGCGCTGTAATAGCGATTTTTGTGATTGTACCATCGCAAATTGTATGATGTTATGCATAGAATTGAATCAAAAAAAATTTTTTAAGTTGTTGGGTATGACAATGAGGTCCTTCCTTAATTTGAAAAAAAATTCGCCAGTAAGGGGCGCTGTAATAGCGATTTTTGTGCGATTTTTGTGCGATTTTTGTGCCATTTTGAATATTGTACCATCGAAAACTGTATGAAATTATGCATAGAACTGAACCAATTTTTTTTTTTTTTTTGGGGGGGGGGGGGGCATGGCACGAAGGTCCTCCTTGAATTTGGAAAAATTCCGCCGGAAGGGGACGCTATAATTGCGATGTCTGTACGATTTTCATAATTGTACCATCGAAAAGTGTATGAAGTTATGCATAGAATTGAACCAAATTTTTTGTGCATGTTTCTGGCTGTGGCAAGCAAGTTCTCCCTGAATTTGAAAAAAATCTGCCGGAAGGGGGAGCTGTAATAGCAATGTCTGTGCCATTTTCATTATTGTACCATCGAAAACTGCATAAAATTATGCATAGAATTGAACCAAATTTTTTGTGTATGTGTAAAGCTATAGTCGGTAGGTCCTCTCTGAACTTGAAAAAATTCGGCCAGAAGGGGGCGCTATAATTGCGATGTCTACGCCATTTTTATTATTGTACCATCAATAAGTGTATGAAGTTATGCATATAATTGAACCAAACATTTTGTGTATGTTTCTTACTATGGCAAACAAGTCCTCCCTGAATTTGAAAAAAAATCTGCCTGAAGGGGGCACTATAATAGCGATGTGTGTGCCATTTTCTTTACTGTACCATTGAAAAATGTATAAAGTTATGCATACAATTGAACCAAAGTTTTTGTGCATAATTTTGGATATGGCCAACATATCCTCCTTGAATTTGGAAATATTGCGCGGTAAAGGGGCTCTGTGATAGCGATTTTTGTATAACTTTCTTTGTTTTTCGTAGTTCTATTGTCCATCGGTGGCTAGCGCAGCGGCGGGAACTCGCTTCCTGCTATGCCGGGTATTCGCAAACGGCTGATAACATCAGAATAAGGAAAAAATGTTAATTGTAACAAATATCATGATATAGATTAACTCGTTTTTAGTCCGTTTAATTGACTGAAGCTGAAATTTAAGAAGAAAATGAAAGTTGGTATAGCATTGAACTAATAATATTGAATTATTAACATGTGTAACTACTTTTTAAAATATTAATATGTATAAGATAAAAGAAAGTTTTGGGATTCGCACAAACAACTAGTTTATAATTTCTTCCAGCATCTTCTAGCAACCAATTTCATTCCCTATACAATTTTCGTATTTGCTGTCCCCTGTAATATCCTGTAATTCTATAGGTCAATAAACTAATCGCTCGAAAACTCTTCTCTTCCATATAGCGTAAAACACCGATTATAGGTCTTTAAGGGTGTGTTCCGATCCAAGCTGCTTATTTTCTGATTTATTTTTAAATTCATTTTTGCTCTCAAACGTATCAAACTGGCAAATTCTGTTATTTAGAAACTACACAATGTGCCGTGCTTGTCGATTTTTTGATAAATGCAGAAAATATTGCAAAAAATGCTGTCAAAGTGGGCGTTTTGAGCCGAATTTTCCGAAGCGAGAGATCTGGGGATGAAAAAAATGGTCATACTGAAAAAATAATTGTTTAAAAATCAAATTCTAATTAATTGAGCGAGAAAGGAAATCACACGGTCTCTTATACATCTCTTCAAAAATCACCTCAGCAAGTTTCATGTTTTTACTTTTAAAAATGAGTCAAAAAATGTCCCAGAAAATTTCGATCTGTTGAGGGTGGGAAAAACAGTTTTTCTAATACACCCTTAAGGGGACCGTTCTAAAACGACGTATAAGTGATAAAGACATACATTCGAATTTGCATCCGCCGAAGATGCAAATTTTTCACTGTACAAATACAATGCTGCAATGATGGAAATTCAATTTTGCTACCAGTTTCGGTTGTACAAAATGCACTTCATATTGAAATAACAGTTAAAACAATAAAAAAAAATATTAATAATCATTTCTAAAACTGAAAAATTAAACTGAGAATTATAAAACTTTATATCAATTGAACAACTTTAATTACACATTCGTATTTAATTATCAAACGTAGAAAGTGCGTTTAATTAAACTACTCTTTATTTGTTGTCTTCTGTTTAGATTTATTTTTAAATGTAAGCAAAGGAGTTAAGTTTCTGCAAAGCATTCTCGCTAGTACACTGTAAAAAAATTCTGACAGTTTTCCGGTAGAAATCGGAAAAATAGTTGCCCTTATCGTACCGGAATAATTTCCGATCCAGCTCTGAATAAAATCCGTAAAAATAAGGAAAATAGTCAGTAAAACGGTATTTTACGGATTTTATTCCGAGCTGGGTTCGAAATTATTCCGGTACGATAAGGGCAACAATTTTTCCGATTCCTACCAGAAAGCTGGCATTATTTTTTTTTTACAGAGTAGGGGAGACCGGTGCAAGATGACTATATGTTAACAATTTTTGTTGTTTTTTAATTCATTTTTAAGTATAGTAAAATGAATTTTACACGAACTGTTAGAGTATTCCTTGTAGTATTCAATATATTACCATTTAATTTTTCAAATAAAAAAAAATAAAGGATAATTTTATTTTTTCATAACATTGACAAATCGTCATCTTACCCCAGTACTGCGACAAGATGATTTTGGCCTTGGGTCAAGATCACAACACTGAAAAATGTTGAACATATTTTATCTTTTGAATATGTTACATGGTTTAACAAATGATAACTGTGTTTTTACATCTTACAAAGTGTCAGACTATGCATATTAATTGTAACGTAATGTTGAACTGTTTAGTTGTGCAGCTAACAATAGTTTCAAATAAAAATGCCATTTTCATAATTGGAACATTCCTCATGCCACCACTCGTGGCATTTACTGCACTGGATCCATTCTTCTGCTGGTGGGTCACAATATTTGAATTATTTGTGGGCAGGGGGACCAGAGGGCGAGTGGGAGGTCTTGACCCCGAGTTCGAACCCCGTCGAGCGGTACCCCCTCGTACCGATCGGACGCTTGAAAGCGGAGATACGGACCCCTTTCGGGGGGCTAGGGGGGCTTAGGAGATGGCAAAAATATCTACCCCTGGTCTCCCCCTTTCAAAAGACACCTCCCCCGATCCGATGCGCCCCTTAGCCCCAGAGGATATAGAAGAGCAAGGTCGCGAGGACAAACACACAGACAAACAAGCTTTTACAGGATTTAAATAGAATGGACAACAAAGATAGTTTAATAAATTCCGAAACACGGAGCTCGTCATCTTGCCCCGGACTTCCAGTTTAAAAATATTCGTTTTCATTGCCATGAAGGAAGGCGATTAATTGACATTTATTCATGGTAATAGGTAGCATTTAAACTAAGTTATATAAATATTAAAGAGAAACGATATATCTTACCTGTATCTCAAATGGAGCTTATTTACACATGCATACAAGTTATAACGTGGCAGCGGTAAACAATCAAAGCTTCACTACTATTACAAAAATGGCGATTTCAGGGTCTCTATATTATTGTTTAACGAACAGAAGATAGGTGAGCCAGTAGTGTCCGGTTGATGCTACCACCTAGTGGAAAACGGAAAAAATAAGACATTCGTCATGTTACCCCGGTCTTCATCTTGACCCGGTCTCCCCTACTGTGAGAAACAAGAAAAATTCCCGCGCAGTGTTTTATTTTTATGCTTTTATCAGCGATTACGCGACAGAAAAACATACATATGTGAATTGAATGAATATTGCGTTCTGTAACCTTTTCCAAGCGATCTGTGGTCCCCAACAAGAGTAAGGGGTATCTCAACAAAAGAAGGTGGTGGAGAAGGATATTTCAACGACGTTCACTGGTGACATCTGACCTCTAGATAGCCGATGAAATATTACAGGGACCGCCTGACCACATCAAAACTTTTAAGACGTCAAGAATAATCAATAATATGAAAAGATACACAGTACTAATTTTCGTTATTTATATAGTTTTCGTATAGCATAGTTTTTAATATTGATACATGCAACTTTTTAATACATCATCATCTATTCATCTATTACTCGTCACAGTGTGCGATATTTTCAATATAGACTGGTTTCCAAAAATTAAGGAAAAACAACAATAGTAGCGATTATTAAAAATGCTACATGTGGGTTTTAATAAAACTGAGCCAGAATATACAACACTTAGTAAGGTGTAAAATAACATTAAAAGAAATTACCAGGCGATTGTGGTGTTTCAGAAATTAATACAATTATAAAATAAGCAAAATAAATGTATCAGTTTGATATAGGAAAAGCACCTTTAAAATGGAACATGATTACCCCTAGAAGCAATCCAGCACATACAGAGATGTGTGATACTGTCAATTATGCGATCTATACGTTCTCTGGGAAGTGCGTGCAATTGTTGTTTTAAAGCAGTTGTAAGTGAGACAAAAGTCTAATGAGGGGTATTGAGAACAGAAACACATCTTCCTGAAGCATCCCAAACATGCTCATTGGGATTCAAGTCCGGTGATCTAGCTGGCCATTCAAAGGGCTGAATTGTTTGGTGCTGAAGAGAATCTTCCACGATGCAAACCCTGTGCGGTCTAGAGTTGTCGTCCTGTAACAGAAAATCATTACTTATTGCGCCGGCATAAGGGCGCACATAAGCATCAATAATGCCATCTCTATAGAGGTGAGAATTCAAAGTTACACGAGGAAAGACATGGAAGTCTGTACGTTTAATCAAAGAGATACCATCCCAAACACAGACACTGCCTCCTCCGTATGAATGTCTTTTACGAATGTTTGATGGGAGATAGTGTGTTCCCTGTTCTCTCCAAATCAAACAATGCCTACTATCGCGTTGGAAATCATCCTTGAATCCATTGATCAGCCGTCCAGTGGACATGTTGACGTACCCACCTTAAACATTCTCCCCGGTGACTTGAGGTGAGCAGCACAAAAATCGCTGGTCGTTTCACATAAAAACTACCTTTACGCACAGTAGACGTTCATACCAACCTCCTTACAGTGCAGCATCATGGGAGGATCTAAGATGAGAGTGGGTTGCTCTTCTATTCCTTCGTACAGCCACAAATATCGGTCATCGGTGCTTGACGATCTTGACGGTCTCGTGCCTGTCTCTGGCTGAAAATTCTATAGGCCGAACTAGTGGTTTGAAATTGTTGTCAAAGCCTATGAACAACACAAATACTCACATTTAGCTTTCTGGTCACCTCTGTCTGACTTTGACCTGCTTCCGTTCTTCCAATAGCTCTGTATTGAGGTTCTGCGGACAATGATACCTCGAGGTCATAATAATGAATTGGATATCTCAGATTTTTTATCTCATAATCCCAGCGACACCTGCAGCCGTACTCTCTAGCATGCATTTTTATGCTCCTCACAGGGGACGCAGTCGTATTGCAGCGACACTAATTTGCATTTTGTAATTTTATTTAGTATCTTTTAGTTAACAACACATGCCAGTTTCATACGGATAGTTTTATTTCTGAACGAGTTGTTGCTCTTTTTGTGAGTTTTCCTTAATTTTTGGAAACCAGTGCAGATAAATAAAATTAATGTAAATTAGACCTCTGCAACGGGTTGATAACCCGGTTTTATGAATATGCAACAAAACTCGACGTATCGGGCCGAATTGATGGTTATTTCCTTGTATATCATTATGGGTTTCATTTTAACTCCTGCGAGTCTTATTTGGAAATCCCTTTTTCAAAAGAAAGTATAGAAAATTGTTTTAAATGGCAAAATTATATATTTGAATATAAATGAGTAAAATAATGTTCATTTTTCTACATAAAGCATAAGGTTGATATTAGAGGTATAATTATCGATTATTTTTAAAAAGTTACATTAAAATATGGATAAGGTTTCATTCATATCTAAGTGCTTAAGGTTCGAGTCAACGAAAAGTCTGTTTCTGATAAATTTATGGATTACCGGTCAAATAATCACAACCCTAAACAGTGCAGGACATTAATCTGGATAACAATACAATTTTTCTACAAAAACACAAAGGTTAATAATAATCTTTTAATGGCTTTTGCATAATTTTGTTAATTACTTTCTGTAATTAAAGTGATAAAGCACTTCAAAATATATATTTTTATATTATTATAATATTATTGTAAGAGTATTAAAATTCCTATTTCAAACAATCAATAATTTAGAAATTCTAAAATTATACTTTATGTAATAACATTTAAGCACAAATAATTATATTTTCAGTAGAATTTATTACTACAAATAAGTAAAAAAATAATTAAGATTCTATTAAAAATATTTTAACTTATGTTTTGAATATACACAAACATCGATAAATCCATCTCGCATGCCGAAAATATCTTGCTTGACAAATTCTGCAAACATTAAATAGGGTTGAATAATTTTATTACGTTCTATTTATAAATATTCGCTAAATGATTTTGTGGAGGTCTGCAAATATTTAATTTCTGCCAAAAATCGGATTGGTAAGTAAAAAATTCATTTTGAGGTTGCAATGATATGATATTTAGCAATTGTAAATAAACGTACCGGTCTTTCCACAAGTAGCAATTTTTCTTGTATATGATTGAATAGTAGTAAAATTTTAATTCAAAGTTTTGATTTGTTTAATTATATGCCTGTTTTGTGCCGAAAACTATTTCAACATGTGTTGGTTTATAACATTTGTGAAAGGATAGAAAAGGATAAATTATTGTATTCAGTTGTTGACCCATTAAGCGACGCTATATTAAGCGCGTTAACTAAATAAAGTTTATATATGTTTCTTATATACATAAGATGACAATATGATAAAGCAATTGATTTTTTTTTAATTAACTGTAACCGTTTAGAATATATAACATGTTCGCGTAGCGGGAGCATTGGTGTCTAATGGGGGTTGAACCTCTCTCCCCGAATCGGAAAGAGCCGCATGTTATTTTCTACTGCCCCAATGCAATTGCGGTTAGAATAAATTAATAAAAACTTCATTTTTTGGCAAGTTCCATACAATTTTATACAAACATACAAATAATTAGTAAAAATACATATATTAAAAATTAATATTAATACCTGAAAAACACTTTCATTAAAATTTTTTGAACAAGTTGTCAAAATATCAGAAATATAAAGCCACTCTTACTTTTTTTAGTATATTCCGGCACGTTGTCTACAGACCTTCAAGGAAAACTCTGATGTGACATTATATTGCATTATCCACTACACAGACACATACACACACACACATACATACATATTTTACATTTAGATTTATACTTTGTACTTATATTAAATTTGCTTATTATATCAACACGCTGTCTGTAAATTATAACTATATATACACTTAAATGATGTATTAAATTTTCTTGTTTATCTGTTTCAAATAAAGCAATTGTTTTACAAATGAAAATTAGGACATTTCAGTTAAAAAAATAAATGCTTTCACGCTACTATTACCACATTACGCTATTCAAATTATTTAATAAAATACATTATTTTTTATTACTTCTGTAATAAGAGACTTCCAGGTATTTAAAAATTGATCTACAAGAGTATCGCCGCTAGTAAAATTAATAGGATATGAAACAATTCTGATTTTTTGTAATATTTATTTTTGTATTTGGTATAGGAGTCTGCCTATGGAAGTCTATTTTAAAAGTAGCTGCTTAGTACTACTTTATTATACCTTTATTTATGCTCAAATTTTTTGTTACAATATTATTAAAAAAATCTTTTTTAATTTTTCGGTAATAATTTACAATCACTCATAGTGCAATCTTGTATTTTTAATCCCTTGTATTTTAAATCATCTTTTTTTTATATTTCTGAAACGGATATACATCATATTTAAAACTTTTTTGGTTTTGAGATGTTATTAATGCTTTTTGAAAAAAATTAATCTGCTTCAAGGTTGTTTTTTTTTTTTTTTTTTTTTTTTTTTTTTTTTTGTGTGTGTGTGTGTTCATATAATATTACACGGCCATACTCAAGCGAACTGAAATATATTGCTGTTCGTAAAAATTGATACAAAATGCCCTTGAACAAAATTTATAATCACTATATCTAATTGTCATATGGTCTATAAATCATATCTTTTTCCTTGAATAGTTTAAGACATTATTTCTTTATGGAAGCGAGCTTGCAAACAAAGGGACGAAAGTGCAAGCACAAGCCGCCAATGCTCCCTTTGTGGGAACATTCCAAAGAAACCTGTCTATTATAGCTTTAAATGGATATATTTACTTCGGGTTAGGAATGTATTGCTAGTTGAAATGTTGTCTTTAAATATTCGCTCTACTTGTAAAAAATAAAGAATATTTTTTTATGCTTTTACTTGAGATGTTCGAAAACCCAAAAATTATTATTTTTTAAAAAATCTGCAGAAATGGAAAACACATATATATCATTCTAAAAAAATATATATATATTAGACTCCATACTATTACATTTTAAATACAAAATGTATTTTTGAAATAGTTTTAAAATATTTTGAGAAAAAAATTATTATATACATTTTCCGCAACGGGAGCGTTGACGTTTAATATGTTAATACCATAAATATCATTTACATTTACAATATTTTGTAAGCTTCTTATAGGTTTATGTTAGTTTTGACTTATTACGTTATTGGTAGCATTTGTATACGTTCCTTGGTGTCGTCCCGCCTTTTTTTACATTTGTAACAGGAATCCGGATATATTATTTTGGCCAAATATTGTCTCTATTACCCTTTACATTTTTTCACGTTTCGCTAATTTTATATGTGACCCGGTGAAAGATGGGGATTTATCTAAAGGAACCTGATAATTATTTAAGCCAGTTGAGAAGAAAATTACCAAAAACGATGAAAACCACGAATGGTCGTGCCAAAGAGCTCGACATCGGTTTCAAGCCAGCACCTCCTGTTTACCACATTTGATAGCATAACCTTACAGCCGGTTATCGAACAATTGCAAACAGCAATTTTTAAATTAGTAACAGTTAGATCATTAGATTTTTTTAAATTTAATCAATTTTTTTAAACTAGTTTCAATTTGTATTGCTAATAAAATACTTTTCTCTAGAATGTTATAAAGGATATGAAAGGAGTAAGGATGCAGCTGATAAAGAAAATTCAGTTATAAAAGTTTAATTAGTCAAATCAAATATTTTCTTTTCTTTTTTGTTTACACGTTATTTAAACCCCACAAAATAAATACAAAATTGAAAATATTAGGTCGATCTTAAGTGTTTTCGGTTGTCATTCTATGATCAAAAATTTAAATATTTTGAAGCATACTCTGCTTTAAATCCTGTTAAAGAAAACGTTTTCCAACAAAATATTCTCTTTCTTTCTTTTTTTAAAATAGAAAACTAAGGTCCGATAAACTTTTCCATCCGAGCCCAAAACATGTGCCCAATAGTTATAAAAAATAGATATAAAAAATACAGTTATTTAAAAATAAATAAATAAATAAATAAATAAAAAATAAATAAAAAATTTATTTTCTAAATTATATAAGCCCGAGAAGGGACATATATTAAAATATTTCATTTAGTCAGTTCTACATTTAATGTTAAATTTTTGTAACAAATTAGTTAAACCAAGTGAACATTAACAAATGAAAATGAAATTGAAACAATATGATACTTAATCACCTTAAAAACTTACATTTTGTTCAAACGAAATCGAAATAAATCTTAGACTTTTTTTTTCAAAATTTAAGTTCAGATATTTGTATTGCTGATTTTGTATTATGTTTACGGTAGGTACAAAAAAATGATTAGGCACATCTAAAATACAAACCTTCCTTAAAAAAAAAAAAAATCTAAGATTTATTTCGATTTCGTTTGAACGGAATCTAAGTTTTTCGGGTGTTTAAGTATCATATTGTTTGAGTTTCATTTTTATTTTTTAATGTTCACTTGGTTTAACTAATTTCAACATCCTTTCAATATCCAAATTATTTTCTCAATAATCCGGGGCGCTGATGAAGAGGGTTGATGTGTGTACACCGTCCCTAAATTTTAACAATTTTGTCATTGTTTACTTAACTCTGTTTTTTTTTTTTAAGGAATTGTAATAAAATGTCATTAAAGCATTGATGGTGTGAACTAATCAGTGCATAAAACTGCTTAATAACATCATTTATATTTTTTATGTTGTTATTAAGAAGTTTTTGCCCATACAACAGATTGTTTTTTTCTTAAGATATCTAATATAAATTAACACTAAGAATAAAATACATTATAATGGGTATAAACATGTTATTTATTGACCTTTGCATGGGGAACCGTACAATATCCTGCCGAGAATGCATGAAAACCCGATCAGATGTTGTCCCGGCTCCCGAGTACAGACTTCGGAGCCAACAGTACATCACAAACGTCTGTTTCTCTTCAAAAAAGAAAAGGAAATACCCTGCATGAATTCGTCTTTAGGCAGAAATAATCTATATTAGTAAAATTAGCTGTTGAAGTTATTTTTGATGGTTATTAATTTCCCTTCAAGAAAAAAATGCAAATAAAAAACTCTCTTTATTTATTATATTAGCATTTTATCGTAAAGATGGTATCCATGGTCAGCTAATCAAGTTGCAGTCCGAAATCGTCTCGTGAATAGATGTTTTGACTACATAGCACCATTTTAATAGATTTCTAATCGATGATGTTAAGCTAAATATTAAAGAGATCGGTCTAGAATTTTATGGTTATTTTATGGTGGGAATCTCTGGTGTTCAAATTATATATATATATATATATATATATATATAATGCAGTATAACAGATACGTCTCATCTCATTTTGATAAAGTATTTTATTTTTAAGTATGATATTTGAATAATAATAATTATTTTTAAGTTTATCTTTGTATTTCAATCAGGTAAAAATTTGTATAATAATTTCCAATTACGTAATAACTAGAATTGACCAATTTAGAGATAATATTCCTATAGATGCATAAAAATGTGAATAGATGTTAATTTGCTAGGAGTCCAATTGAAATTAATCAATTCCGGACACTGTAATGTATTTAGACGGCCCTTTATTTATTTATTTTTGCCAATTTCAAATGTATTGAAATATCTCATTGCCTTTAGAGTCTGACTTTAAGTGTAACTTTTATTTTGGTCACACTTGCGACTTGACGGACGTGAGTTGAAGTAATGTGGCATTATTCAATTTCGAAAATTAAAATAAAATTTCACAAAAATATATTTTACATTGAATGGTAATTTTAATGTGTTATTATCATTTTATTAAACTTGAAGTTCACATACTAATGACAGGTTGTAGCTACTGGGTCCAGGGTTCGATTCCTGGCTCTGGCTAATTTTTCACTCCAGTTGGGTTTATTGTATTTATTGTTTGTATGTCTGTATAATATTTATATATACCTTTAACTGTTAAATGCATGCGTTATTTATGTGTGTATGTGTGTTTTAATATATATTGTAGTATGAGTGTTTTATTATAACTATTGGATTATCCTGAGAAATTTCAAAATTTGAAGAAAAATATTAAGATTAGAAAGAATAATCCCACATGCAATGTAAAATTGCAAAACGTTAGGTAATCGTACAAAAAACTTTTCTTTGTGTAAATGCACCAAATATTATCGTGTATCAGAACAAGAATGTCACTTTTTCAAAGACCAAAGAGAGATTGGGGTAATTGCAAAAGGATCAATAGATATAAAATTTACAAAAAAAAAAAAAAAAAAAATGTGTAGCAAGACTAGAAAATGAAATATCAAGAAAAGAAAAAGTTATTTTAAAACAAAAAAGTGATGTTTTGATTAAATGACTCGCCAAATGAAGAAAATAGTTCGGAAGAGAATACTTCAATTAGTAATGCTTCTAAACCTGAATTTGATTATCAACAAGGTGAAAGAACTGGGGATTAGACAGAAATTCAAATATTATTCCAAATGACACACTCTAAAAAAAACGACATTTTTACAGTACAAAGTACTGTTCATCTCGCGCATAAACTCGATCACAGTTAATGTGCTGTATCTTTCTTTGGTTTCCTGACTATATTAACATGGAAAATACAGTAGTTGCGTAAAATTAACAGCACAAAGTGCTGGCAATTTGGACGCCAGCAGTTTGTGCTGTCCTTTTTTTGCGTCCAAATTGCCGGCACATTGTGCTGTTAATTTTACGTAACTACTTTATTTTCCATGTTAATATAGTCAGGAAACCAAAGAAAGATACAGCACATTCACTGTGATCGAGTTTGTTCTGACAAATCTACAGTGGTTTTTTTACAGTGCACCCTTTATTTCTCATAATAGTAAAGAAAAAGGTAACTGAAAGAAGGATTTGAAGAAGACAAAGAAAAAGAAAAGGAAGTATTTGAAAAAGCAATAAAGAAGAAATGAGTTAATTTTTGAAGGTTTGTATTTTGATGGCAGTAAGAATAACACTATAACGGAAGCAAGGGGAAAAAAGTATAACGAAAAATCATTAAAGAAGAACACATGGTCTTAGTTCAAAAATTTGGATCAAAATATATTGATCATATTTCATTGACATCGTCTTCTTATATTTATTTATACAGCCACTGCAATTCTGGTGTATTTTCAAAATAATAATACGGACATTTCAAGTTTGAAATGTATTGGGTGAAACAGAAACGCCGTCAATGCAGGAGCAAATCTAGAGTTTACAAAAAGACTGTAAAAACTTTAGAATGGATAATTTGCTTATTACATGCACATGAACTGTTTTTTAGATACTTATTTCAACATCTTGCTGAAAAACCTACGGCTGCTAAAGGATTTTCTGGACTAATAGGAAAGTAACTTGAAAAAATGCGAACATATTGAAATTATAGACTATAAAAAAATGGATCCTGTCTTGACGGACTGATCGGATGAAGAACTTTAAAAAAAAGTACAAACAGGGGAAACACCTGAATTTTAGATTTTCCTTGTCATACTTGAATAGTGGAAATGTGTGTCAAAATTGTCTCGCGAGCTGTGTCAACAGTCTTTTGATATTAAGCAAGTGACGGCTCTATCTTGCGAAAGTTGAATTCCCGCAATGTAATGACAAAGTTTACCGAAGAAAACTTAAGAGCCAGTAGGTTGAATATCCAATTGAATTAATCCATAACAAATGGAGGTAAGGAGGGTGGAAGTCTATATTTAGCCACCTCCTCGTGGTGAGTTCTCGGTAGTATTCGTTTAAAATAACTAAATATGAGCTAAAAGCTATCTTGTTTACTTTAAGTTACTTTATACTGAAATTTTAAAAATTTGACGTCCTTGAGGAACCGGAAAACAAATTCATTTTAAAAAACCTTTTCAGCCAATAGTTTAGACATCCAAAAAGGAAAAAAGTTTTCACTATTACATATTAAAACGAAAAAGTTTTTTTTTTTTTTTACCCTATACTACTTACACCCTATTGTACAGGTCTTAATTACGGGCAGAAAGATATTCGTTCTTTTTCAATTTGTTGTCGGTCCCCTATGGAGTTTCGGGGAAAAATCTTCACGGAAATATATGACCTATACTACATTGCTTACACACCTGGAGTTTCAGATTAATTCCTCATGTATTTTTCTAGGTATTTAACAAAATGTCTAAAATCGCAAGTGGCAGGTCACCTTTGGCCATATAGTGTATTTAATTTAGGGTTTTCATTTTAGAGGGTTTTGATTTTAGGAATATTTATGCATTTATGAATGAAAATGAATTCATCAATGGGAAAGCAGCTACGTGAAGTTTATATGCCGGCATGAATAAACGCGCTTTATTTCTTTTTTTTTCAAGTTTTATCAACGAATCTTTTCCTTAAATAGGGTATAATTTTCTCGGATGGCACAAATTCGATTTTTCAAGATTAGGTACACTGTTAAAAATGTCCCTGTAAAATTACGGGCAGAGGCCGGCAGCAGAGATTCTAGTCATACCCCGTAAAAAAAAAAAAAAACCATGCCCATCATTTTGTGCCAACGTGTACATCCCAGTGGAAGAAAATGTATGGGGTCGGACAGTATTTTTGCTAAAATTAGGCTAGAAGTGCAAGAATATGTGGATTGCTCTTAATTTTCTAAGTATCTAAAAATATCCCTGTAAAATTACGGGAAGAGGCCAGCAGCAGATATTTCAGTCATACCCCGTAAAAAATCCATGTCCATCATTTTGTGCAGCCCGTAATTTTACGGGTCAAAGATATAATGCATTTCAAAACACAATAACACTTTACTTACTGTTCCATAGCACTTAGCACGTTAAATAATCATAATAGAATCGCTTTTTTGACGGGTTAAAAAATATGTTACGGTCGCGGTTAAGTGACATTATTTTTCAAAACAAGACTAAAATGAATGGTTACACCCTACCGGAAGAAAATATATGGGGTCGTACCGTATTTTTTTTAGTGGATCAGACCATGTTTCCTCAAATAAGGCTGTTGCTCGTGGAAATTGAAGAGCAAACGCTCATAAATTTACAATTTTTTCTGAGAGTGTGCACATTCTCGGTACCAGCAAAATGAAAAAATATAAATTAGATCATTTAACAAAATTTTGTCGTTTGAAGATTTGGGATCCTAAAGTACAGTGGAAGAACGCTTCCATATGTAACATGAATGATAAAACCTACATCAGACATAGATTATCTAACTTTTTACCACTACCAGAAGATTATTAAAGCAAAAAACTATAAAAAATTTCGTTACCTTATGCAAATAAAAATACATCTAAATAAGCAATTAAATAATAAAATTACTCGGTGAAAATCTATTTTCTGCAATTTCTGTCCATATCCCGATTTTTTTTTGCTAATTCTTTGCGTGCAGAACTGTATATGATATATTGAATTTATACACTAAAAAATATATAAGAACAAAAACATAAAAAAAACTCAAAACACTGCAGAAAATGCATTTCCAGCAATTTTCGGTCACAATCAATTCTGTAACGGAATTCTTTTTGTGATTTTCTGTAAATGAATGATAAATGCTGCTTTTTTCCTAATCTGTAGAAAACATGTTGTACTACACTTCAGTGATCCTTATTAATTTTATTATGCTATTAGCAAAGTAACATTAAAATGCGCCTCAAATGTTTTTTTTCCTTGTGATCATAATGTAATGGAATTCTTTGGAGTGTCCTTGTAAACGAATATAAATGCTGCTTACTTTTTACTCCTGAAAAAGCATATTTTCCTCCTCATCAGCGAAGAATATCCAATTCATTACATTTGTAATATTGTAACATCATTAATATGTGTAAAATACATTTTCTACTATAGATCATAATGTAATCGAAGATTTTCAGTACTAAACATTACGTTAAAGCTTAATAATATTAGAAATTTTCATGAGAGCCAGTGTATACATCACAAACGCAGAGAACAGACAGATGGTCTTGACAGATGTTACGAAATGTAAACTCCAAATGATAACGATAAAATAAATCATACTCAATAAATTACTTTCAAGCATAGAAATCACTGCATTTTTATGAAAATTACATACAGAAATGATGCGTAATCAAATAACCCGGATTTGTATCATAGCCAAGCTTAATAAAGAAAGAAAATAAGTTAAAACTGGTGTGAATGACTAAGAACAAACAATCTTCTTGAAACACCATCAAAAATTTGTAAATGCGCTAGGCCTTTCGAAAGATCTGAGTCTTTCTTCGTCAGGCGCAAAAAAGACGTCCTTCTACTATGAAAGCAGAGGCAAGACTGAAATGAGAGACAAGGGAAAGGAAACAAGCTGAAGAAACAGCCAATAGGAAGTTAGAAAACAACAGCCAATAGGAAAGTAAAAGACAACAGCCTATCACAGAAGAGAATAATCAAAACAAAAGAACACAAAGTAGGAGGGGCAAAAAATGGGAGGGGGAAAAATACATATAATCCAATATGGGAACACATGAAATTAAAAATGAATAAATAAATGAATAATATATGTTTAAAAAAAAAACAGACTAATAATAATACAAAAATAAATTAAATGGTAGTACTGAAAAGGTTTTTCCAAGCTGCAGAGAGCATTGTGGAATCAGATTTATCATTAACAATAACATCACGATTAAGATAAATAGCTAAATTTTCAAGAAAGTCCAAATCAGAGATACTATTGGCATTAGAGATAATTTTAGCATTTTGAAAATTAAAACTATGGCCGGAATCCCAAGAGTGCTTGGCAATAGAAGATTTAGAAAATTCTTGATTGATTACATAACGCGAGTGTTCTTTTAAGCGGATTTCGAGATTCCTTTTAGTTTGACCAATATAAGATAAATCACAACCATTACAAGGAACTTTATAAATTCCCCATTTACGAAGATCAGGAACAGGAGATTTAGTGGAGGGGAATTTGAATTTATTGACAGGTTTAAAGATAATGTTAAAATTGAAACGCCGTAAAACTTTAGCTAACTTGAAACATAAAGGAGGATAAAAGGGGAGGACAACCAAATTATCAGGTTTGCTTTTAACAGATTTGGAAAGAGTAGAACTATTAGACGGTCTATTGAATTTCTTCACAGCATTATTGATAACAGAAGGATTAAAACCTCTTTTGACAGCAACGGTTTTTAAGTAATTAAGCTCTTCCTTAAGGGATACAGAATCGGAACAAATTTTGAAAGCACGATTTACATACGTGTAAAAAACACCGATTTTTTGGTTGACAGAATGATTTGAGAGAGCATGAGGTGGGTTAGAAACAGAAAAAGGTTTTCTATAAACACAAGTTTTGAAAGAAGAATCGCATTTGGTAACTAAAACATCAAGGAAAGGAAGTTTATTACAATTTTCTAATTCAAAAGTAAACTGAATATGTGGGTCGATAGAATTGACAGTATGAAGAATGGTAGATATATCAGAAGGATTATCAGCTAAAACAAAAGTATCGTCGACATAACGCATCCAACATTTAAAATTAACCAGATTTAATAATTTTTCCTCAAAATAATGCATATAAATATCACAAAGAATTGGAGATAGAGGATTACCCATACTTAAGCCATCTGATTGTTTGAAAAATTTATTATCAAATTCAAAAGTAGTTTGAGTGATGCAAATTTTGGTTAAATTAACAAAATCTTGGACTTCAATATCAGAGAAATGAAATTCACGTAACCTTTTTTCCAAGCAAGAAAGAGCACCTTCAATTGGAACATTCGTAAATAAAGATTTGACATCAAGAGAAAGCATAGAACAATTGGATGGGTTAATATTTTTTAATTTACTAACAAAATCATAAGAATTTTTTATCGTATGAGTATTAGAAATGCATAACGGAGAAAAAATGGATGTTAAAAATTTGGCAAGAGGATAAGTAACAGTACCAATATTAGAGACGATAGGTCTTAAGGGGACATTGGTTTTATGAACTTTAGGCAAAGCATAAAAACGAGCACAAATGGCTGAGGAAGGAATAACACTATATTTAGTATTGTCATTTAAAATAACAGAATTCTTAACAGCTTTTTTGAGAGTGGAAAGATGCGAATTAGTAGGATCTTTTTTAACTTCAACATAAGGACCTTCAGATAAGAGAGCATAGACTTTATCAGAATAATCTTTTTTATCCATAAGAACAATTTGACCCCCTTTATCAGCTTTAGTAATAATAAGATTATCATTGGACTTAAGCTCATTCAGAGCGATATTTTGAGAACGAGAAAGATTAGGTTTAAATTTTGAATTATTAGAAGAAATAGTATCAGCAAGGTTGTGACGAAGAGTTTCTTTTTGAAAAGGAGTGACTTTACTATGTTTAAAGGAAGACTCAATAGGAGCAATCAATTTAGTGAGAGAAGGTTTGCAAGACTGAGAAAAATTTAAACCAAGATCTAAAATGCTTTTTTGCTCAGGAGTTAACATGTGAGAGGAGAGATTAACGATGCAGTTCTCATTTGATAGGTTCTTATATGAAAATTGAGACTTATTTTGCTTATTGCACAACGAAGAAAACTTTTTATCAAGCTTATTTTGATGAGCAGTTTTGAAAGTAAGTAGAGAAGACCAACCTTTATTTTCAATATCACAGAAATTGTCAAGATTTTTACTGAGGAACAAATGAAGGTCATAAAGCTCTTCTTCAATTTTGGAGAGAGTATGCCGAACATCTTGAATACAGGCTCTTAAAATAATAAAATGTGAACGAACCATAGCTTTTGAAACTCTAACAGAGCTACTAACAGAACATTTAAGTTGAATAAAATTGGGAATAACATTATTTTTCTTGCAATTTTGAAGAAAATTTAAGTGGTTAATAAAGAAATTCCTTTCCTGATGTAAATACCCGATGAAGGATTCCAGATAAACATGGATAAAAAACATAAATACAAGGTAAGCCAATTTTAACTTAGCTATGTTTTATTATTGAGATATAAATAAAAATAAACTGTGAGGATCAACGAATTTCGCGCAAATACTTTGTTGGATAAATTAAAATACATCCTACAGATGGACCCATATAGAAACCAAATTTATAATAACTTTTCATATATGTTAAAAAATGTTAGAATATAACGTCATTAGCTTAAATTTAATTAAAATACTGCTCTATATCTGCACCAGAATGTGTAATTTTTTTAACTGACTTTTATCGCCTCCAGTACTGAGACTAGGTTCACTACTGGGTCTGTAATTTTAGAGTAGCTGAAAATTGCGTCCTTGAGCAGGAATTTATTGTAACGCAGAACAAAAAATAGATATCAATTTAAAAAATAAAATCAACGCTGAAATACAGATATTTATTAAGATGATCATGAAGGATTATAGAATTTTATAAATAATTAAATGTAACATTTTGCAGTTGTAAAAAGAATGAAAAATACCTGAAAATAAAAAATCCCTTAATATAAGAAATTCCGTAATTTTTTTTTTCTACATTTACAAACTCTTTTTCTAAGTTTTAAATTATTTAATGTAATTCTGCTATCAAATGTATGCCGATAGTATTAGATATATATTTTCCATTGATTATGCATACTTGAAATCGAAAAATATTTAAAATAAATGGTTATATATATTTTTAAACCTATTTTTTATATTTTCTTGTCTGAAACGCACGCGATTTAAAATAAGTGTGTTTCATAAGTGTATAGATTCGAATTTAATTGCTTATATTTGCATCCTATTGATTAGCACTTTAAAGTAAGTTATACACTTTGTTTAACACTAAAATTGTTGTTCTAAATATTTGGGTAAACTTAATCCATAATCAGAAAATTCAATAGTTTACTGGAGTGTTCAGAACTAATTTTACAATCGCGTGACAGTATGAAACTATAATTATAGCATGTTACCAGGATTATCTTTATTGTAAATAACCATACGAATTCCAATTATAGTTATATTTATAATGCCGGTCTTTTAAATTACTACTTAATAACTTGCATTTTAAACATAATAAAAAGATACGGTGAATAAAGCTTGCTGTTTAATATTGAAAGATATTGGAAATTAAAACTACATTTAATTAATTGTGTAACAAAGGAACTCTAAATAACATATACTACACTACAATAGCTAGAAACATATGTTTGAAAACGGTCTTGAGATATTTTCGAAATCGATATAAATAATTAAATGTAAAATTATGCGCATGCAAAAACAAATTTAATTGAAGATAAGAATTACTTTAAAAGCAAAATGTTATTTAAAACTCGGCTTTATTTTGTATGTCTCTTATTCCAAATTTTTATAAGATTTAGTCCTAAGTTCCGATCCGTTTTTTCTTTTTAAATGTACAACATTGAATAAATACACTAATTTTAATTTCAAATGCCAGATAAAATGATGAAAAAACATAAAATTTTAGCAAAAATTTCACAACATTTTTAAAAATTTGGGATTTTAGCCATTTTTTAGCAAAATCCACGTTTACGACAGAAAGCTTACACTCAGTTCAACTAAATATATTTTAATTTCCTTTGTATTGCATACTACTAATAAACTTACCAGTACGCTGAACTAGGAATTTTACAGTATCTCACAAATTTACTTAAATATTTCAAATTATGTCAAAATTACATTTTGTATTAAAAATTACCATTTTTTTATATTCCAGTATCTATAAAATATTTACTTTATCACATAGAGTTTAGATTTCATTTCGGAACATAGTAAGTAAAATGGAAAACATTCGGGCAAAATTTCACTGAAATACTTTAAAAACATTTTATGTATTTAAGCTTATTGAACATGAAGATAATGGTAAAATTGATTTTCCAGAAATCTCATTTAAATATTTCTTTTATATTGTTCAGATATGTTCAAAATTAATCCAGCAGTGTCAATTAAGGTTTATTAGTGTTTTTATGAAAATGAAAGTAAGAAAAGGAATGATAAACATTATTTAAATTTCTTCTGGCCTTCCTACGCCCATTTCTTGTATTCTACTCATTATTTCCTGCTTATTAAATTTGCCACAGCTCTTATAGTAATAATAGAAATAAGAAAAACGGTTTTGGAATCGGAAACGATTGTTCTTCAAAATAAAACAATGGCAAATTGGGCAAATATTCACGAAAACTTCCATTTTAATGTAGGCCTTAAAAGGTGTCTGGTTTCAAATGTATGCGGATAGTATTGAATATATATTTTCAATTGGTTTTGCATGCACGAAATCGAATAATGTTTAAAATAAATGATTATAATTTTTTAAACTATTTTCTGTATTTTCTTGTCTGCATGGAAGCGATTAAAAATTAGTTTTATATATTACACATTCGAGTTTAGTTGCTTTTAGTTAAATCGCATTGATTGACGTTAAAAATAAAATTATGCTCTTTTTCTAATACGGAAATTACTATTTTCTGTTTTGCTGCAAACATTATTCATAATTTCAGAATTCAATAGTTTCCTTTAATGTTCTGAACTAATTTTAGAATCGCGTGACAGTATGATTATAGCACGTTTCTAGGACGATCTTTGTAGTAAATAGCCATATGAATTCCAATTGTAGCAATATTTAGAAGTTCGGTCTTTGAAATTACTACCTAATAATTTGCATAATATACATAATAATAAGATATGCAAAATAAAGCCAGCTGTTTAATATTGAAACTTTTAAAAATTAAAACTAAATTTGATGAATTGGGTAAAAAACGAACTATAAATAACATTTATTTTTTTCAGTTTAGAAACAGGAATTTGAAAATGGTCTTTAAATAGTTTCAAAATTGATGTAAAGGATGAAATGTAAAATATTTCGAATGTATAAAAAAAATAAAAAATAAAAAATAATGAAAAATAAAATAAACCATAAAATAAGAATTTCTTTAAAAGTAAAGAGTAATATAAAACCAGGGTTATTTTCTGTGTCATTTTTTCTCTTTTTATAACTTTTTTGTAAGATTTAAATTATTTAAAGTATCCCCGCACTTAAATGTATACGGTACAATTTTTACAACCTCGTGATAGTAAGAAACGGTAATTATAGCATGTTACTAGGATGATCTTTGTAGTAAATAGACATGTGAATTCCAAGTATATCTATATTTAGAATGTCAGTTTTTAAAATTACTACCTAATAATTTGCATAATGTACATAATAAAAAGAAAGGTGGAATAAATCAAGTTGTTTAATATTGAAAGATTTCTTAAATGAAAACTCAATTTTATTAATTGAGTAAAAAAATGAACTATAAATAACATTTATTGCATTCAGTTTAGAAACAGACGTTAGAAAAGGGTTTTGAGATATTTTCGAAATTGATATAAAAAATTACGTGAAAAATTTTGCGTGTGTAAAAAAATAAATAAAATAAAAAATAAATAAAACATTATCTGAAAATAAGAATTTCTTTAAAAGTATAAAGAAGTAACATAAAAAATGGCCGTATTTTATATGTCATTTTTCTCTTCACACAAACTTTTTGTAAGATTTAAATTATTTAAATTATTTCGGATCTCAAATGCATGCGGATAGCATTGGAAATATATTTTTATTTGATTATAGTACATACCCAAAATAAAATAACTTGCAAAATATATTATTATAGGGTAACTGTAGGATAAATGGCTATAGTTTTTAAAGATTGAGATAAAAATTCTTAGAATACAAATCCAAGAAATATTTATACATATTTAAAATTCTTATACATATACTCATCAAATTTTGGGCAATAAATAAATAAATATTGAGAACAAAATGTGGGAAACAAAATTGAAATTCAAATGGCAGATGGCCATCTCTCCTTCAAGCCAAGGAGAGATGGCCATCCAATACAAGAAAGAAAAAATGAAGTTAAATAGCAAAAAAATAGCAAATTTCATATAGTTAATCATGAAAAACACATAGCAATTTGTAAGGAGGAGTTATATGATGGAAAATGAGTGAATAATACTCGAATAAACAAAATTTGAAGTATAATTACAATACTTCATTTTTCGTAAAATCTTACCACATTTTTGGCAGAGGTCTTGATAATTTGTACACGTTTAATGGAACCACTTCAGGTACCGTATGCATTGTAGTCTGACACCCTTTTTGGTTGTGATATTATATAGTTCTGCACAACAAACACAGTGATCCTAATCCAATTCTATTCACTCAGAATTTGTAGAATCTGATAATTTCAAATGTATTTATCTTCTTCGTTGCTGGAAGTTTAGGTTTTTTTGTTTGTTTTTTTCTCGCGTTAATTTTAGGTTTATTGCGTTAATTTAGTTTATTTATCATCTTTATCAGTTTCTGGGATGAAAGTTCCCGACGTTTTCAATATTTTCTGAAACAAATACATAGTCAAGTCTTATTGTATTATTATTATTATTGAAATATTTATATCAGTTAAAATTTAAACAATTATATCAATTAATATAATTATAAATATGAACGTTATATATTTATTTTAAATTTAATTCTATTTAGTTAAAATCCTCACTCCGCATAATTTTGAAACATTGATTAAAGTTGGCCATCTCTCCTGAAATTGAAGAACTGATGGTCGTTCAATTTAAAGCATCAACAGCCATTGTACGTCTTTATTTTAGGCTTAGAAATAAAGATTAGATCATATACGTGCCTTAAAAATCCATATAGTAAATATATATATATATATATATATAACGTACGTGCTGCAAAACATTCAGATACCTAAGTCAAAAAAATATTCAACCACTAATTTAAATAAACATTAAAATTACACTTTTTTTTATACTTGAAATATATTCATGTTTCAAAATACCTTTTCTATCGTTCTATTTATGGGCAAATATTGCTTCTTAGAAAATTACGTTGTTTTAAATACTGATCTTATTAAATGCTCGTGTTTAATTAGCTCTTCTGAAATGCTCTTACACTACTTTTATCAAAGAGACACAACTACATTATAAAAGTTACAATACTTCATAGACCGCCGCGGCGAGCGGCCCATCTTCGTCCGCAGCCCTTTATTCTTCTACTCTAGTCCGACTTTTTTGCGGAAGCATGATTCTTAGGTCCCCAGCCACGTCCCGAATGAAAGACTCTCTAGCGAAAGTCAAATTTAAAAAAAAAAAAAAAAAAAAAAAAAAAAATCAAAAATGGCGGTGGTTGGGGGTGGACGGGGGGGTCAACCGCCGCAGCGAGCGGCCCATCTTCGTCCGCACCCCTTTATTCTTCTACTCTAGTCCGACTCTTTTGCGGAAACAAGATTCTTAGGTCCCCAGCCACGTCCCGAATGAAAGACTCTCTAGCGAAGAATTGAAACTAAATTTTTCATTTATATTAAGGTATTCGTTACTGATAAATCAACAAAAACTAAACCCTTTGGTATATAGCTGTTATAGTGTAATATATATATATATATATATATATATATATATATATATTCTTATGATTGATAAACATTTTATTTTTAATAATTAAAGAATTTGACAAGGCCCAGATTATAGGTTTAAAAATACACCTTCATTTAAAGTCTTGTATTACTTTACAGATGCAGATTAAAATATTTATACACTAATAATGTAAATTAAAGAAAACAATTCATTTATTAGAGCTAACAAATTGAACCGGAAATTTTAATTTCAGTCGGGTCAACGTAATTAAAAATACTTCACAGCTTTCAAAAAATGGAAAATGTATAACATTCCATTGCACTTTTTCAACAGCATTTGTAAAAAGAAGCCTGCAACTACTATTCATGAAAATTACAGAATCATTTTTGCTTCATTTAATCATAAAAGTTCATTATGCATTAAGATAATTTTCACAATTAACCAACTATTACACAGCCGTGATTTTTTTGCACCATTTCACGTGTTTCTTATATATCTTTATATATATGGACTGGGTTAAAAAAAATGACGAATTTCCTTCCTATCACGTAAATTTATTTTTGTTTTTGGCTGAATAAGAATTAATATTAAAAAAAAAAATCAAGCTGTAACAAAGGAAATATATTTAACGCGAATAAACTTTAAAATATGTTATGCCTACATTTTATTAAGTAGTTAATTTTAGCATTGTTGCTATTACAACTGCAAGCAAATTTATACAACCATATAAATAATTCATAAAAATACATATATTAAAATTTAGTATTAATGTATCATAAACACTTTTATTCCAATTTTAAAATCTCAAACAGGATCTAGTAGTCAAAGAAAGAGAAATATAATGACATTCATACTTATTTTATTATTTTCCTATGCATTGTTTATGAAACTACAAATAACAACTGTGATGTACATTGCATTAGATATATATACATATATATATAAATGCGTACACATCTATACTTATAATAGAATGCTTCGCTCTGTCTGAGCGCGATGGCTAGCAAAAACTACGGAACGTACAAGGCTGAAATTTTTTGAGTGGCTACCCCAAAGTATCTCCTTATGCATCTGAGACTCGGAATATTAAATTTCTAATAATTAACTTAGTTATAAATTAAAAAACCAATTAAAAGAATGGAAATGAAATACTAATTCAACTAAAGGATAGATTTTTATCAAACCGCAGAAATGTTTTTCGAAAAACTCGGAGAGACGGGGACGGTTTGCTACAATTGCATCGCTGCTAGGGGATATATGCACTGAGTCTTTTTAAAGAGCTCCGTATCTTAAAATCTATTGAGCCTGAAAACTATAAAATTGCACAGCCAGACATAAAAAAATTCCCCTTTAAGAAAATTTAAAAATTATCTCGATATTCCATCAAAAAGTTAAAAAATGCATTAAAAATCGATTTGTAAAATTTCATTTTCTTATCTTTCAAAAACAGGCAGTAGAAGGCAGATGTTTGTAATCTTTCCGAGCCCGAAAAGCTGTCGCCAAGAAAAGTAGAATTTCTTCCTGGCCCATAAATATTGCACACATATTGCATTTATATTGCACACATATTGCATTTATAGATTTATAATTAATGCCTCTGTCTGTAATTTTCGTTAAAATATTCTCAGCAGAACTCTAATTATCAATTAAAAATATCATTTATTGAAAGGATTTATTTTGAATCCCACTCCCTTCTCCCCGACAATATTTAAAGCACCCGCATGTAAAATCAGAGGTAATTTTTGGACTAGGATTTTATTTTTTTTTTTTTTTTTTTTTCAGTGTTTAACATTTTTACGAATAGTGCATTTACAGATTTTAAAGGTATGGATATATTAATATTTTTCGATGTTGATTCAGAATATCTAATGCTCTTAAACACCAATTAAGAGCTTTTTATTTTTTAAAAAAATAGATTTTTAAAAAGAAAAACAAAGATTTGCAAACGGCAAATTATATAAATCTAAACTTTCTCCACTAATTATCTTTATTTTATGTACGATCTATTTGGACAATTTTAAAATTTCAGATATTTGATGACGCTTAAAAACTTTAATGAAAGAGGCGGAGTTCAATTTCGGGGGGGGGGGGGTATTTTTAAAACCGTACTCTTTTCTATGAAATCGTTTGTCCACTAATTATTATTTTAAATCCTATTTTTGTTCGATTTTAACATTTGAGGTATTTGACAACACTTAAAAATTTTAAAGAAGTTGGGGTAGTTGAATATCGGTTGTAGATGCCTGCACGGGACAGATCTTCCAGGCCGGGGACCGTCCCGAGCAAAGCTATCTTGGACCGTCGCGGACCGGTGTAAAAATTGAAAGTTTAGCGCAATTCCGGCAATGCCTTTTTATATTTTAAAAATTTACTGTCCGGTCCGTATAAAAATAAATGACTTCAGGCCCAGCCAGTGCAGAAATCAATTAAATCAGGCGTGATCCGTCCCAACTCAATTTCTGCAAAAAAATTAGATTTTTCTTAACATGCAAAACATACAATTAAGATCCGTTTAAAGAATACGCATTCATATTTATGGGATAATTTTACAGTATATTTTAAAAATAACCCTATGTCTGCAAGACAAAAAGAACACAATAGCAGCATTTATGATTTCTTATATTCTTAGACATTTCAAAATTCAAATAAGGGTTCATTAAAACATTAATGTAATTTAGAACAATAGAAAAAAGGACAGTTAAAAACATAGCTCTTGAAGCTGTATAGGTGAGAGTAGCCGAATTTGGACCACTTCACTTATTTTCAGGTGTAACTCACTTAACTTTTGGAATAACTGCAAAACATCACTACACATGGTCAATCTATTTATCTACTAACTAAATAAATTTTTAGATCAATTTCTTTTTGAAAATCTTAAATTTTATTTTAATTTTTAAAATTTTTCAAAAGTGGTCCAAATTAAGCAACTGGTCGCCTAAGTTGGACCACCAGTCTCTTAAATTGGACCAAACAATATCGGGTTGTTTTTATGTCTAGGGAATATAACTAACTTTATTAAAAACAAAGTTTGCTATTAATGAAACAATCAAACAAAATAACAGCAATGAAGTATAATGAAATCAAATATCTAAAAATAAGAACATTGTTTTAAATCAAAATGTATTCAAAATATATATCAAAGTTATCAGTAATTAAGAACAGAAATTATGAAACTGATTTACAGTTACTTGAATATCATGTAATGAGTAATGCAAAGCTTACACATGAATTTAGTTTATTGATTTTTTTTCTCCAGCACACACAACATGGAACCGCATTTGGCAACCTGAAGACTGAATCATTTCTGCTATTTTATTTTTCTTACAAATTAGGCAAAAAGAATCATCACTGTCTAGAATTTTCTTTTTCGTTTCTGAATTATTAAAATTTTTTTTGCAACCGAAATTCTTTTTACATTATGTTTGTAGTTCTTCCCTTCCATCATTTTCTTTCCAATTTCAGTACGCCTATTTTTTAAAACTTGGTGTACTAATTGCTTTTGTGCTGTAAGAGCTTCCTTTTCGTCGTTTTTTTTTATTTCAAGGTTTACTTTATATGGTGAGATGGTAAAACAACTGTTTTTTGGCTCCCTCTGTAATTTGATTTAACCGAATTTATCAAGGGAGATATCATTTCTAATGATTTTTTAGCTTTTTTTGGGGGGGGGGAGGCGATTTGTAGCTGCAGCCTTCTTGCAGGTCAATTTCTTCACATCTTACTCTCTCGTTTTTGATTCCTAAATCTTCAACAGCTTTTGCTGTCAGTGATTTTCTTCCACACAGCTTGTCTGTGTCGTTTTCAACAGTTTCAACGTTATATTAAAAAAGTGTTTAAAAAATACGCTATGATTAATCAAACGTAAACATTATATATTCACACAGTGTTGATTTCACGCCCCCCCCCCCCCCCCTGGGAAGATTTAAATAACCACTCCCCAAGGAAAGTTTGAGATTTTATTCGTTTTAATGGCAAAAAAGTGTAATTCCATCCTCCGGAACTGTAAAAAGTCTGCCCCCTCCCCCCATCACCTCACGGAATCGCAAATATTCTCCGGGTGGAAAATGTTCAAATTCAACTCTGTAAACCAAAAACGCCTTAGGAATAAAGAATTCAAAGTACATAAATACAAATACATCCAATATAAGAAAAAATGCAAACAAAATTTATTGCAGAAACATGTAAAATATTTTTATGTTTATATAGGCCTAAACAGTATAAAGAAATTAATCCAGATAAAAAAAAAAAAAAAAAAAAAAAAAAAAAAACTGCATGGAGTTTGCATGGATTTTAATATTTTATAATCCATTATAAAATATTAAAAAACAGTAGTGTACAAAGCATACCGCCCTCGAAATTCATTACTTACTGTTCAAATTTATGATCCTACTAGCTGTTACCCGTGACTGCTTTCACGTAACATTTACAGAAGAATAAATTCACCAATTAAGCAAAAAATTTCGATAATTAAAAGCATATATAATGTACCTTTTATCACATTTTATAGTAGAAACGCTTCTGATGATCCCAATTTGCTTATTTTTATTTATATATATATAGGATCATTTAAATTTCTTTCGTGAGCATGAAATTTCATACACATTTTCTATAATTAAATGAGGAATAAATTTACATCTCTGTTATTCTATTTTATTATTTATATTTATTCTATTTTATATTTATTCCGCTCAAGGATATTGATTTAATTTGTGTTTTCGAGACAACGAATATTATTTAGAGAAATATATTAGTAAATATTTTAAAAGGAAATGTGTTATTAACAGGTCACTTCAGACGTGACAATGATAAGATTAGAATAATCGAAAAATCAACATGCAACATTATGTTTATATTCCAAAAAATCACATCTTGGAAGTAAAAAAAGATAAATGGTATTAAAAAATAATAATCAAACGTGGTGAAGCATCAATGTTCAAAAATAAATAATAAGAGTACGAGAAATATCTTTAACTTTCAAATATTTGTTACACTTTAATTTCACGGTACCACACTTTTATCAACTGTAGATCTACCAATAATATAAAACTATTTATCATGCTCTGAAGACTCTTGAGCCTAAATACTTATTATTTAAGCAATATATTTGCTTATTGCTTTCGCGGAATAAACCTATTTATGGAAAAGCACCCCAATTATGAATAAACATTTTCATATCTAACGTTGTGCTGTAATTTTGGTTTTCGAAAGCGTTGAAATTTGCAGGAATATGCTTCAATGGGGGCAGAGATTGTGCTTCATAGAGATTTTTAACTATAGATTTCAATATTTTAAAATCGAAAGAAAATTTCCCTTCTTCCTTTGCACTTTTCGATAATCACGTTGCCTTTAAAAATTAGAGGGATCTGAGGTAAAAGACAAATTTATTGCTTAATTAGTAGTTTTGGCTCTTTTTTACACGTAAATGATATCACATGTAAAGCCTAATCTCAAATTAAAATTGCTTGCTAATTTTTTTTAAGTCGACTTTGATGTGCCATTTATTAAATTTTATTGAAACCAATGTTCCTGGAGATTGTACAGTAAAAGGGTGTTAAACTTATGTATTTGCTATTGTTAAGTTCTTAGCAAATTACGCCATTTTGTATAACTGCTATAAAATGCTAACATTTTCTAAAAGAAAAGCAGCTAATGATTTAAAATATGACGACGCATTCACTAGGTTTCTTTTTCTTACGGAATGATACTTGTCGAAATAAAAAACATATATATTCTTTCACTTCATGAATAATTTAAAACTATGCATTTCAATTTGTTTGAAACATAGAATCGATTAATGAAATCCAATATTATTGTACATTTAGAAAAACGTTCAAACATTATTTTTATTAAATATCCTAGATTTCAAGTAACAAAATATATTTAAAATGTAGGCTAAAATTTCATTTTGAAATAATGCGACTTTTGGTGCAAAATTTTATTTCTAAAAGGTATATTATTATTTTAAGATTTCGTTTTAACTTTCGAAGCTGGTGTAATGAAAACGACACTGCTTTGACGAAATTGAAATAAATATATGTTAATGTTTTCGTATTAAAATTAAAGCTTTCCATGAAAAAATATCACATCATTTTTACCCGATAAAGCTTTTACTAAAATCGCCTTTGTGAGATGCTTTAACTGCCATCTTTTAAAATAGTATATGATTTTTTAAAACTTAATTCTTATGAATAGTGGGCAATAACTATCCACTTAAGTGTACAGAAGATATATTTACATCCTTGGTTCTAAATGTCAGTATGTTCGCAGACGATTTTAACTTCTGTGGAACAAATTCATTCATGAAGCTTCGATGTGTGTAAATATGTTTTCAGTTTTGGGAAATTTACTTTAATCATGTTTTTGTACCATTTATACTAATTGAAATTCAATTCTTTTTAATTTTAATGAGGAAATAGCGTCAAAAAACACATTAATCCATTTTAATTACCCTTTCTACAACCAAAAATATCTTCTCCTTATAATCATAGCGTGAATTTTGAAATAAAACACTCATTTGTTTGTAACTTATATTCAAACTCTTTAATCAGTATGGACAGTATTCCTTTGACGTCAGAATTAGTAAAATGGTTGTTTTATAGCCTCGAACTGAAAGCAAGAACACAGTCCATTAGTAAAAAAATATTTTTTGTTATTCATTTACGAGGCAAACGAGAAATACAGGCTACCGCGGTGGGTCCGATTCTTCTTTTTTTACAGACCGCTGGATTCACGTGATGCTCGAATGCACCAATGAAGGTGTGCGAAAAGAGCATCACGTGACTCCAGCGGTCTGTAAAAAAAGAAGAATCGGACCCACCGCGGTAGCCTGTCTTTCTCGTTGGCCTCGATTCATTTAAATATGACGTCATTATTTATCTATTTTCATTATTTACTGATATTCATGTCCCTTGCATTTTTAACGAATACATAGAAATATCATTTTTATTTCAAATATGACGTCATATTTTTCCAAGCGAATAACTTTATTAATAATATGATTCCTTTTCATTCTTTTCCCTTCTAATTATGACTCCATTTTTGGCAGAAAACCATTTATTAACGTAACCGATATTCATCCTTCATGTATAATAAAAAATAATCCATTTTTTCGTTTCAAATATGACGTCATAATTATTTCCTTTTGAATTCTTTTTATTTGAATTTTTAATTAATTGTAGAGGAAAAATTATTATTCCAGATTTAAAATTTCTTGGCAACGGGAAAGAAAAATGGTCAAATTTTATCGGGAAAATGTCAATTGATTCTGTATGAAAAAGTATGAAATTTTGAATTATTAAGTGAAATATTTGGATAAAATAAATAAAACATAGCCTATGTTCTTTTCCGTTTCATAATCCATCTATATGCAAAGATACAAAAGCATTAATTCATCCGTTTTGATGTTCACTTCATTCAAACATTCGGACACACATTGACATTTATAATATTACTAGCAAACCCCGCGGCTTTGCTCGCGTAATATTTGAAATATGCCAAGTGATATTTATATGTCTAATTTTTATTAAAATGTACTAACTAAATTTTTATTTCATTAAAAGGTAATATTTTATTTTATTAAAAGGTACTTATTACTTTTAGGAATAATTAAAAAAATTACTATTTAAAATACAGTTTGATTAAACATCATTGTTAAATTGCATAAAGCAGAAATGAGACTTAAATTAATAAAACGAAATAAAACTAACTAAATATTAATTTAGAAAATATTTTGAAACTTTTATGCTCAATTAATACGCTCATTTCAGTATTCATTTGAAGTTTTGAATTTTTTTAGAAACCATCTTCCTACATCTTAAAATTAACCATCATGTCAAATTCGAAGTCCTACCACCTCTCTCAACATAAAGAGCTATGTTGAAATAGGAACTGTCACCATTAATTTGCCAACATTAATTTTGAAATTGGTTTGTTATTTCCTAATATTCCACAGAAACGTAATTTAGAAACCTTGTAAAGGCCTTTTTTAGAGCGCTTGTTGTTCCTGTGAATCCCAAGTGGTAGAATCATCGGCATAAAATATAGCCTGTGTAGGGTCAGAGACTGTTACCATTGATTCGCAACTATTACTTTTATATTTGGTTTATATTCCCTGAAATTGCGTAGAAATCGTAATTTAGGACTTTTTTAGAATGCTTTTCGCACACCCCCTTCACTTCACCTCTTTTTAATTCGAATTTCTTTTCGATAGTCCTTCGAGGGCATTTATATTTTATAAGTAACTACCATGCCATATTTAAAGTTTCTAGCCTTTTCAGTATCACAGATATCGCAATTTAGAAAGTTTTTAGCTACTGCAACCCTCTGGTGGTAGTGGCACAGACATAAAATATAGCTTATGTTTGAGCAGGTTCTATCACCAACAATTTGTTATCATTATTTTTTTAATCGGTTTGGTATTTTATAAGATTACATAAAAATTGTAATTTATATCGCTTTTCGCTCACTTCATCTTATTAATTTAAAATTTTCTTTCGACAGTTCATAGAAAGCAGTTGCATCTTATAAGTAAATAACATGACATACTTCAAAGTGTTAGACCCTTCAGTTATTCAAAAAACCCAAATTAGAACATGTTTGGCTTTTGCAACCCTCAGATGGTAGTGACAGCAACATAAAATATAACCTATGTTATAGCAGGGACTGTCACCATTGATTTGCAACCATTACTTTTGAAATAGCTTTGGGATTTCCAGAGATTGAGTAGAAATCGCAATTTAGAACGTTTTTAGAACGCTTTTCGCGCATTATCACACCTTTTTAAATTTCCGATTTTTTCGAAACTGTTCTTAAAGATCATTTATATTTAATAAATACGTACCTTGCCTAATTTTAAGTTGCTAGCCCCTACTGATCACAAAAATCGAAATTTGGAACGCTGTTTTGCTCCTGCAACGTCTAGGTGATAGTGAACCGACTTAAAATAGCGTCTATGTTAGAGCAGAGTCTGTCAGCATCAATTTCTTACCATTACTTTTGAAATCAGTTTGATTCTTCCTGACATATTGGTGACAAATCGGCATTTAGAACGTTTTTAGAACGCTTTTGGCTCATTTTGCTCCTGCATCTCTTCTGGGGTAGTGGAAACAGATATAAAATATAGTCTATCTTGGAGCAAGATCTGTCACCATCATTTAAACACCATTATATTTGAAATCGGTTCAGTATTTCCCTAGATTGCATAGAAATTGCAATTTAGAACGTTTTTTACAACGCTTTTTGCGCATTTTGACCCCCTTTTAAATTTCGATTTTTTTAGGAAATGTCCTTAGAGATCATTGATATCTTATAACTAACTACCATTCTAAATTTCACGATTCAAGGCCCTTCCGTCACGCAAAAACCGCAATTTAGAACTTTTTTCTCCTGCACCCCTTTGGGGTAGTGGCACCGACATAAAAAGTAGCCTATGTTGGTGCAAGGATTTTCACCATCATTTTGACGCCATTATTTTTTAAATCGGTTTGGTATTTCCTGAGATTGTGTAGAAATCACCATTTAGAACGTTTTTTAGAACGCTTTTCGCGCATTTCCCCCCCCCCCCCCTTTTAAATTTCGAATTGTTTAAGAACTGTTCTTAGAAAGCCTTTATATCTAATAAGTAGCTGATACTTCAAATTTCATATTTCTAGACCCTTCAGTAACACATAAATCGCATTTTTAGAACGGTTTTTGCTCCTACACCTCCTTTGGGGTAGTGGAACCGAAATAATAATTAGCCTATCTTGGAACAAACTTTATCACTATCATTTTGACACCAATATTTTTTAAATCGGTTTGGTACTTCCTGAGATTATGTAGAAACTACCATTTAGAACGTTTTTTAGAACGCGTTTTGTACATTTTCACCCCTTTTAAATTTCGAATTGTTTAAGAACTATTCTTAGACATCATTTATATCTTATAAGTAACTAATATTCCAAATTTTATATTTCTAAGGCCTTCAGTAACGCAAAAATCGTATTTTTAGAACGTTTTTTGCTCCTGCACCCCCTTTGGGGTAGTGGCACCGACATAAGATATAGCCTATGTTCTAAGTTGGGCGATCACCATCATTTTGATAGCATTACTTTTGAAATCGGTTCGGTAGTTCCTGAGCTTACCTCCGACAAATGAACAATTTTTTCCTCTTTATAATATGAGTATATAATATGAGTATAGATAAGGATATCTGTCCAATTTAGGCAACTTAAATTGATCCAATTAAGGCAACTGCGCCATTTTTTAAAAGAGATAATCTCAAGTCTAAGAATAAAAACGAAATCAAACAAATCCGCGCGAAAATTATGCGCAATAAACTGATGAATTTAGATATGTATATGAAAACACAAGAACTTACTTTAGTTTTAAAGTATTCACTTACGCTTAGTAGGAAAAAATTAGATCAAAACAACTAACTTTATTTGGTCTAGGAATTAATTCGTGTGGTTTTACAAGAGATGGCGTAACTAGCGTATTGTCCCATAGTTTCGTTTGTTCAAACATGCATTTAAAACTACTGTTATTGCGCATCCAGTTTAGTATATGCCATTTGGTTTAAGCGTAAACAACAAAAATTTTTATCCAACTGAAAATGTCAAATTTTGTACCTGACAAAGTGTTTCTGCGGGGGGTTCTTCTTCATTTCTTTAACATGAAGAAAAGTGCTGCTGAAAGTCATCGTATTTTGGTGGAAGTATATGGTGACTATGCTCTTGCCGAACGAACGTGTCAAAAGTGGTTTGCACGGTTTAAAAGTGGTGATTACGGCTTGGAAGACCAAGCACGACCTGGACAGCCAAAAAAATTTGAAGATGAAGAGTTGACAGCATTGCTCGATCAGGATTCGTGTCAAAGGAAGGAAGAACTTGCAAAATCATTAGAGGTTGATCAAACAACAGTTTTCAAACGACTCAAAGCAATGGGAATGATTAAAAAGATGTCACATTGGGTTCCATATGAATTGAAAGAAAGATAACGCCCGACCACATGTCGCAAAACCGGTCAAACATATTTAGAGAATGTCGGATGGGAAGTGTTACCACACCGCTCTATTCAGCAGACATTGCTGCTTCAGACTACTACTTGTTTGATTGCATGAATAACGATTTGATTGGATAGTGGTTCACTTCTTCAGAAAATATAGAAAGATGGATCTTTGATTGGATCACTTCGAAAAGTGAGGACTTCTTTCGACACGGAATTCGTAAATTACCTGAAAGATGGGAAAAAGTAGTGGGTACCAATGGGCAATATTTTTGTTAGCGTATTTATGTATTTTGCTTTTGAAATAAAGCTTTATTTTTTTTATTAAAAACCGCACCAATTAATTCCTAGACCAAATAGATTTTTTTAAATTGTCTGAAAACAGCAAGTGGTAGTCGGGTGCTTCTTCCAATCATAAATGACGTCACTCTGACGAGTAGAATTTCAGGGGTAAATGGCGTCCCTTCCTGTAATTAACGGCAGAATGGTAACGGTCCAATTAAAGCGGCGGTCCAAATATGGATACTCTCCCCTAATAGAAAGTAAATATGTGGAAAGATTTCTGTCATTTATTAAGTCATTTCTCCTGGTCAATCAAAAGTATTTCGGGCAGCGGTGACCGAGTTGACAGAGCATCGAATCCACAGCTAAGGCCGCGGGATTGAGGCCTACTACTGGTTATAATCCGCCATGTACGCTAATGACGCCTGGTGCATGTAAAATCCGTCGTGGGCGCAAACTTTCCAAGTGACCTGTGAACTATACCTCTGGAGGTGCCTTGCTAGGGGAAGGTCTCATTACCTGAACAAGGTTCCAAATTACGAGATCAGCATGACTAGCAATGTGCTGATTCCAAACAACAGGATATAAATACTAAGCATCTGACATAACACCGTTCAAAACTAAGCAAAAGGCTTTGCCGATACGTTCTAGGCGCTCGTTGGGTTTATTGCCGCTACGCGGCGATTAGGCAGTCACCCGCCCCGATAACTGAAATCAAACCCGTTCAGCTGGGGCTTCCCGGAAGGTAGGGGCCTGGTCATCGGTAGAAAGAATTAAAGGAAAAGGCATTTTTCAAATCCAAAGGAGTTACTTCGTGACACATTTCTGAAATCATTTCTTTTCGGAAAAGCATAAGATTGGCAGGTGTTCTTATTCAGAACCTATGAAATCGTATGTCGTTATCCATTTTTTGTAGGTGAGTTCGTAAACATATAAATACGTAGCACCTATAGTCGTCGTTCAGTCCGTATGTCCGTCCGTCGGTCTGTCTGTTCGTTCCTCCGTCTGTCCGTCTGTCCGTCCGTTCTTCCGTCTGTCCGTCCGTTCTTCCGTCTGTCCGTCCGCATATAACAGAGCAAAAACTACTCAACCGAATGGTCTGAAATTTTAAATATATGATTGCTGCAAAATTTTGTGGGGCTATTTCAAATTTTATGAAAATCGGATGTATAGTTTAAATACAGGGGCATTCAAAAGTTTTTCTTTACATTACGGCCAATGGGAAAAAATTATTGCAAGTGCAAAAAAAAAAAAAAAAAAAAAAAAAAAAAATATTTCATGGCAAAAATAGGGATTGTCGAAAGGTAGAGAAAAAAATGTGAGATTTTTCTTTTTCAAACAGGCACTTTATACCTAAATATCAATATTTCTGCTATATAATGTTTTACACGGTTATTGAACACATATCTCATGTAATATACAACATTTTAAAAGCTTTAGTACAAAAATAAGTATTTAAAAAATATCTGCTTAATATCGATCACACGCCATTCAACTGCGGTAAGGGGGGCTCTTTACATGTGATCGAATGTCTCCCGGTGATGTTTTGTATCGTAGTATGTATATAAGCGCTGACCCTAATCTCATACTGTTATCCGGAATTCAAATATTTTGGTGAAACTTGTCGCTAACTCCACTGATTAAAAGGTTATAGAACTTTTTAAGATTTTCTACCTCTTCAATATATTATGCATGTATTAGAGTTAAAATATATACCTTAAAATTTATTCTCTTCTATTTATGTCACTGTTATTGATTCTTCAATGAAAATTATGGACTTGGTATATAATTATAAAAAATGTCATTGTGTATTTTACAGAAAACATAATTTGTAAGCATAAAATGCATTATTTGCGTGGAATGTTTTAAACTGAGCTTTCGTTTGCGTGACAGTACATATAACTATACATACGAAATTTTATAATGAAGTAGTTTTCTTTTTATTTTTCTTTCTTTTTTTTTTTTTTTTTTTTTTTGTAAAATGTAATTGAATTGAAAATATAACTACATTAAAATTTAAGCTTTCTTTTTCGCTAGCTGACTCGGTGTCTTTTAAAGAACTATCTGGATCTAATTAGTTGCATAAAACAGCATCATATTTATTCAACCTATATGCAACAAAACAGCATTTTAAATTATGTAAACTGCTAATATAAAATATATTCTAAAGAAATTAACGTACGAAATTTTATGAAAATAACTGAGCAATAATTATTTTTGTTGTTTTAAGCTTATAATAAGCTATTCTTGAGTAGATCAGACATGTTTTCGAAATAATATTCTATTCTACATATTTAAAGATTGTTTTATCTGCATGTTTAATTTTCATATAAAGTTAATTATAAAACAACTTTAGACAGAATATTGCTCATAAGTAATTCTATACATTGTATATTCTATTTCTAATTGAAGGACTTTTTTTTTTTGCTTAAATTATATTTATGTGTAAAATGTTTTGAAATATGTTTACTGTGTTTTTAAAAAAATACTATAAGAAAGCTAAGTATTTTCGAAGATTGGTCATATTGAAAGTGCGAACCTAACTTTTATTTCAATATTTTATGTACTCAGAGGATAGATTAAGGCTTTGTTAGGAGACATTAATTAAAATCTGTAAATCTTTTTTAAATCCCCCACCCACCCCCCCCACCCCAAAAAAAAATGGAATATTCATAAAAAAAACTGTACAGACTCTGGTTAATTGGAGCTCATTGGTTTGATATGATTTGTCCCGATAGGTCTGCTGCCTCAATCATCAACACTAAATTTTATGATATTCTTCAAACTTGCCCTTCGCACTTTGTCCCAATTAAACAATGTGTGAAATAACTCCGATCTACTGTACTTCCAAGTTGTTGTTTTTTTTTAATTTCATATGGTAAATTATTGTTTTCGTTGTTGTTTTGAAAGCAACGTGCTACCTCACTTTTTTTATTTACCTGCTCTTTTACGACCAAAATATTTTGTTTATAGAAAGATTCTATCAAAGAAGTATCTTTTTTTTTTTTCTTTTTTTTTTCTTTTTTTTTTTTTCTGTAAAATACAATTTATCATTTCTTAAGTGAAATAATGAATATATGATATATATTCCTGCCTTGAATATATGAATATTCAAGGCATGATAATTCAATTGAAAAGGATTCAATATATGAATATTCCTGCCTTGAATATATGATATAGTAACGTTGTTTACCTAACAGACTTTTCTGCAGCCGAATTACAATTATAATTTTTAAGTGGATATAATAATATTACAATATGTAAGTTTAAACGAATACACTTCTTTAAATTTTAATTAAATAAATTGCATCATACTTAAATTTGAAATTACTGTAAGCAGACAGGATAGTCGTAAACAATCAAACAAACAACAACAAAGAAAAACTTTTTGAAACACTGTAATAGTTAATTTTTTTTTTCAATAATTAGTTATTTTCATTTTTTATAAAAGAATGATATATCTTAAAATCAATTAAGTTAATACGTATTTTACAAATATACGTTAACAATTTAGAAAAAATCTTTTCAAGTAAATGCTTATTATATTTTGTTTAAAATTAACACTTACTATGAATTTAATTAAACCGAACAGAAATTGATTTTATTTATGTTTAAGAAACCAAAAGACAATTGCAACCTCCCATATTAGAAATGTAGCGTAATAAGAGGTAAATATAATTAACTTTTTTCTCATGTCATAAGATTACATTTTCTATTTTCAGAGGATTATAATATAATGCATAATATTAGTTTAAAAAATCATTTTAAATTTCATTTTATAAATTAATATATTATTCCATTAATTAAAGACGAGATTACATAAACTGTTCTGTAAATGCCTTGAAAAAAAAAACAATAAAAAAACTCTCTCTTCAAAACATTGTAATCACTGGTACATACAATTTCTCGAATAAAGTATTAAGTTTGATTATTTATATGGCCACTTTTTAACTAAAGTACTTTTAAACAATATAGATGTTTTTTGTCAATTATTAAAAAAAAAAAGAAAAAAACACGGCTTGGCATGATTAAAAGAACCTTAGGCGTGGAAGAAAACCTATCCGCATAGAATATTATGAATATAATTTAATTAAATTTTAAAAATCAAAAAACCCGACTGCGTAAAAAGCGAACTAATTAATTATTTCTCATCAATGTGAAACTATTTTTTTAATTCCTACTCGCACTCTCCCTATATTTATTTATTTATTTATATATCTTGTTCAAATTTTCAATCGTTAATAAAAAGCTTATTATTCATCCAATCAAGTTCAAATATTTTTTTTTAATTGTAGTGGATGACACTAGATGTTAATCTAGTTTTTTTTTTTGTTTTTTTTTTTTGCAAATATTAATTCATTAATTAAATTTAATTAATTAATTTTTAATAATCGAGAGAGCCCTTTTCTTGATCAAGGTATTTTAAGACCGAGAGAGCCCTCTTCCTGATCAATGCATTTTAAGCGCCATTCAAGAGAAAAGAAGAATGGGAGAAAAAAAAATTCTCTTATTGAAGTAGGAATTGACTTAAAATATTTATTTTAATATTATTTGTTCATATTACTTACCTATTTTTTTATTTACTTGTATTGGTGACTTTTAAGTTGTGTTTAATTGTTAGTTCTTACCTATGAACACTGTTTTGATGAGGTGTATAGATGCCTATGATGGTTAGCGTTGCAGTAAAGCTAGAGATCCTACATACACAATTTCCAGGTTGTATAATATTTTAACAGAGCTTCTGACTGTAAAATAGTCAATGAAACATCATCTTCCTTTTGAAAGACCTATTCAATGATATGCCTCTCAATGAGGTGCGTAATTTTTTTTTTCGTCTCTACCGCAATTTTGTATTTTACGACAGCCATTTTGAATTTATAAAACCAAAACCTAGCCTATAACCATCGGGCCGTTCAGACGAATTGATAGAGATCTCATTCATTAAAATCCATCTAGCCGTTGGGATGTTTCGAGGGTATAAAGAAATCCTCATATACCAGATACGCGTGAAACACATAACCCTTCTTTTCAGTCGGGTAATAAAATCGAATTGTTTTCACTTATTAAAAATTTGGTTTGTTTACGATTGCAGTATTGTACACCGATCATGGAAAAACGATGTAACTTACAAGGAATGTCTCCTTACCGGGCCTGCTCAGAATGTTTTCGAAAAAAAAAATACTAATTAAACTACTTTCGTATGTAATAAAGGATCAGACAAATTTAGGGGCGGAATTACAGTAGAATGTCTGTAAAAAAATAAAATATGTTCGAGTATTTAGCGCAAAAAGCCGAAAGCGTCAAGTGATTCGGCGAACAGTACTTTTCCTCGCCAAAAGTAAAAGATTTTAAAGAACCTAAAAACTGATTGTTAATTGATTTTTAGAATGCTTGTAAATACTATTTAATGAATTTAAACTTAGACAATGAGAGAGTTCAATAAATAGATTTTTTGTATTACACACGTTTTCTTTTGCTTGTTATTTAATTTTATTACTTGAAAAACAATTTCACATATAAAAAATATTTTCATATATTTAAACGTATTTCAAAATAAATGAAGCATGAAGAATGCTGCAGTTATTCATTTAAATACTAAATAAATAGTTCTTTCCGCAGCAATAAAATTGAATAGACGTGCTCAATTGAACTTAATTTTGAGATTGAAACAATTTTCATTAATTTAAATTTTGTTTTAATTCATAAAATTTGATAGTTAACTTTCATTATAAATATATGTATAGGACAAAACTATAGTTAAACCAAACTAAAACTGGAGCAAAACTAAAGTTATTTACATTAAATATATTTAAACAAGTTCAATATGAAACATTTTTTTATCTTAAAACGTATATGACATAAAAAAAGTATTTTTTCACATTTTATTCCTTCGCCAACCGGTGATTTAAAAAGCCAAATATCAAAATTTTCATTATTTTTTTACAGAGAATTTATCGAGTTTCCGCTGCATTTTTTTTAAAATTTAACATATCTATCCCCATGAGTAGAATATTCCATATTTTTTTTCAGATTTTTCGGAGTATGCACTTATGGACACCTTTTTTGTCAGATTTAACTTCTACTGAATGAAATTGAGCTATACTTGCACTGCTAGTTAGGAAAGTTTTCAATGAAGATTTTATTATGCATATTTACATGATGTTTAGTTATAAAATTTTGATGATATTGGTGAATGTAGTCATAAAAATATCTTGAAACGTCTAGTTACAGACATATAAACACCTAAATTTAACCAATAGTATAAATACTTGTAATATAAAAGATGGAGTCGTTTGGTACCGTAGGTACCCGACAAAGAATGTCTCTCAAAAACACGTAACTACTCAAGAGCGCAAATAAAATATGTTTTTTTTTTTTTTTCATTTTGGTTTTATATGCATTTTATGCAAATAGACGTAAGACATAAAAGCGTAGGTATAGCAAGATTAAAAGCACCAAAATTTTAAATTTTAAGCATGCCGGTTTCGGTAGCATATAGCATAGCTTCCTCAGTGTTAAGGATGGCGGAAATTTGCTCACATATATAGGAGAGATGGGAATTCCAGTTAAAGGTTTATTGACCAATATGAAAACAGAGGATTGCAGGCAACAGCCAATAGGAAAAAAAAGATGGGAAATGGAACTGAAGTAGTAAGAAAAAAAATTAAGAGAAAGAAGTATTTATGTAATATTTCCAACAATCAGATAATGGGGGAATAGCGAATTCACAATTAACAATATTTTTTTTATTTTTATAAATATGAAATGCTTCAAGGAAGTTAAGTTAGTGTATAGAAGTAGGTTTAGAGATTATTTTAACCGAATTGAAGTCAAAAGTACGATTCATCTCCCAGCAAGATAAATCATACTTTTGACTTCAATTCGGTTAAAATAATCTCTAAACCTACTTCTATACACGAACGTAACTTATTTGAAGCATTTCATATTTATAAAAATATAAAAAATATTGTTAATTGTGAATTCGCTATTCCCCCATTATCAGATTGTTGGAAATATTACATAAATACTTCTTTCTCTTAATTTTTTTTCTTACTACTTCAGTTCCATTTCCCATTTTTTTTCCTATTGGCTGTTGCCTGCAATCCTCTGTTTTCCTATTGGTCAATAAACCTTTAACTGGAATTCCCATCTCTCCTATATATGTGAGCAAATTTCCGCCATCCTTAGCACCGAGGAAGGTATGCTACACTATGACGCAAAAGTTTAGACAATGAAGAAATTCTTACATACTTTGAAAAATATTTATTCAATTTTCAAATCACTGCTTGAAATTAATGTGCTGTACATATAAACAATATTTATAACAAAGAAAAGTGGAATTGTGCATATTGCAATAAATTAAATGGTAACAAAAATAAACTGCTGTCTCAAAAGTTTAGACACAAATTAAATAAAATCGAAATAAACAATTTTTAAAACCTGGTTGCGCATCCATGCTTATGTATTACGTCATATACACGAGATTGCATGGAAGAAACTAAATCTTGCATAGTTTGTGGATCGATATCGTACCATGCATTCTCAATAGATGTCTTAAGTTCCTTTTCAGAAGAGTATTGTCTAGCGTTGCTATAAACTTTGCGACACATGATGCTCCAAAGGTTTTCTATAGGGTTAAGTTCTGGGCTACATGCTGGCCAGTCGAGAACTCTTATATTATGGGAATTAAACCAAGATTTTGAATGTTTTGCAGTGTGAATTGAAGCATTGTCTTGCTGAAATTCCCACTGAGGACCCCCTAGAAGCTCAGCAAATGGCAGTAGGTTTTCTTCTAATGTCTGTGTATAATGCTGTGAAGTTTGACGACCACTGGTGAAGGTCAGAGATACTTGTCCATTATAGCAAAAGGCTGCCCAAACCATCACCGAGCCCCCTCCTTGTCTGCGACTAAAAAAACGTCGAGGTTCCTTCCGCAAGTCATGCCAATACGATAAACAACCATCTGGACCATCCAGATTCCACTTTTCTTCATCGCTAAATATGACTGACTGCTATTTCTCTCCATATGACATATGCTTTCAAGCCCACATGAGTCTTTGTAACTTATGATGTGGTTTCAGAGCTGGTTTCTTCTGCATTTTGCTATAAACGATTGTTCCTTTTTCCAAAATTCTTCTACGAATCGTATCCTTTGATACAGAGAGTCCCGATGAGCTTTGAACTCCACGTACGCTCATTTGTTGAGTACTCGCTAGTCTTTGTATCAGGCGATCCTCTCGTACATTTGTCACACGTGGCCTCCCAGACCGACATTTTGCTTTATATTCGGAACCACTCGGTAAAACTCGATAAATAGATTTTTTTGACCTATTAATAATAGCAGAAATTTCAGAAACGCTCTTCCCTTCACCTTTCAACTGCCAAATCCTTGAAACCTCATTCACTTGAATTTCTTTAGCTCTCGGCATGTCGACTATGAAGCGCAATCGTTTGCAGAACTTAAGTACTCCAAATTTGTGACATCATCGATTCTAAATTTGCATATGCCAGCGAATATTCAAAGAAATTTAGAATAGTGTCTAAACTTTTGCGACAAGCACATTTGAATTTTTATGAAAAAAAATTAGTATTATAGCAAATAAAACGACTGTCTTTTGTACATAGCATTTTAAATCAGTTTTTGAATATATTTACAGGTTTTTGTAATTCTGACGTTATAATTCTACATTTTAAAGCTGAATGACGTCATTGTCTAAACTTTTGCGTCATAGTGTATATGCTACCGAAACCGGTTTGCTTAAAATTTAAAATTTTGGTGCTTTTAACGTTGCCATATCTACGCTTTTATTATATTGCACCAAGCTCCTACTTGATAATTATAGACGTAAGACATCTTATAAAATGAACAGAGCAACAATTATTTTTACTGCCTTCAACTTACAATGAAGTATTTTTGAAATTTAAAACAGATCCGGCATACTCTCGAAATAATTTTCTATTCTACATGTTTAATGACATGTTATATCTGCATGATAAAATTTCCTGTAAAGTTAATTTTAAAGCAACTGAAGACAAAATATTGCTAATAAATAACTTTATCCATTGGATATTTAATTTCTAATTGAATTATATTTTTCTTAAATTATATTTATGTACAAAATGTTTTAAAATATGTTTACTGTGTTAAAATTGAAAAAAAATACTCTATGAAAGTTATGCTGTTTCAAAGTTTGATCATATTAAATGCGGGTACGTAACTAACTTTTATTTCAATCTTTTATACAATCATATTCAGAGAACAGATTAAGACAACATTAGGAGACATTATGTAAAATCTGTAAATCGTTTTTTAATCCCCCTTCCAAAAAACATAAAAGGTGCAATATTCATTAAAAAAGGTACAGAAGACTCTGTCCCATCGGTTTGGTATGATTTGCCCCGATAAGGCTGCTACCTCAACCATCAACACAAAATTTTAAGATATTTTTCAGATTTGCTCTTGGCACTTTTTTCCAATTAAACAATGTGTGAAATAACTCGAATCTACTGTATCAGCAAATAGTTAAAAAAAAAAAAAAAAAAAAAAAAAAAAAAAAAAAAAAAAAAAAGATGATATGCTATTTTTCTTCAAAGCACCGTGCTGCCTGAAAAATTCTGCTCTTTCTTTACCTGCTTTTTATGACCGAAATATTTTGCTAAAATATAGTATTTTTTTATTCATTAATGCAATTATATTATGTATTATTTTAAAAAGTAGTACAAAAAGCTCGTGATATTTACGCTTACAATTGTTACTTAATATAGAAAGATTCTATCAAAGAATATCGCCATTTTTATAATTTTTTTAAAACACAATTTCTTATTTCTTACATCAAAAATATAATATAGTACATAATATAATATAATACGAGGGCTGTATGATAAATACCTGGCCTTGACAAGAAAAACCCATTTTTATGTCAAAAATGTATTTTATTTTATAACATAATCTCCTTTTAGTTAGATTCACTTAGCCCAACGTTTTTCTATTTTTTATATTCCCTCTAAAAAACACGATTTCTCCAACCCTTCAAAATAGGCGGTTTTTTTCAGCAATAACCTCATCGTTAGAGACAATTTTTTTTTCATCGAGCCGTTTTTTCATATTTGGATATAGAAAATATTCGCAAGGGCTAAATCTGGCGAATATGGTGGATGCGAAAGCAAGTCGTATCCTAATTCATAGAATTTTGCCATGGCGAGGAGACAGGTGTGCACGCATGCATTGTCTTGATGAGAGATAATTTTTTTCTTCGCCAAATGCGGATGTTTTTCTTTCACAACATGGTTGAAACTATCCAATAAAGTTGAATAATAATCTCCATTAATCGTTTTACCTTTTTCAAGGTAATCAACGAGAAATATGCCGCATGAATCCCAAATTACTGTAGTCATGACTTTATTTGCAGATAAAGTCGCTTTAGCATTTTTTGGCACAAGTTGGCCACGAAAAACCCACTGTTTGGACTGTTCTTTAGATTCTGGTGTACAGTGATAAATCCATGTTCCGTTAACAGTTATGAATCGATGCCAAAAATCATTTAGATTTCACTTTAACTTCGCCAAACATTATTTTGAAATTGGCATACGAGTGTGTTTAATGTCAATAGTGAGCAATTGCGGCACCCATTTTGCGGAAAGCTTTTTCATATCCAAATTTGTTGTTGAAAATTTTTACACCCGTTCAATTGAGATGCCCATAGTATCAGCAATATCGTGCACTTTCACTCTCTGATCTTTTATCGCAATATCATGGATATTTTCAATCGTTTCTGATGTCGTAACTTCAGTTGGGTGACTTGGACGTTCTTCCTCAAAAATGCTTGTACGGCGCGTTTGAATTCAGCTGTCCAATATTTTATGGTTGGTAACGAAGGTTCATAGTCCCTATAAACTTTTCTAAGTTCCGCTTTAATCTCATCAATTGTTTTCATTTTCAAAAACAAGTTTTTTATCACTGCTCAATATTCAATTTTTTTTCATTTTTGAAATATTACCAAAGTTGTTTTATTCAAATGGCTTCCACTCACAAACTAAACAACTTAGTGACTTGGCAAATGGCCAGATTTGATGTGAAAGATCACTTTTGCTAAATAAATCCTTTTTTAAATTCTAGTAGCACCATCTCTTGCCGAGGCCAGGTACTTATCATACTGCCCTCGTATAATATAATATAATATAATATAATATAATATAATATAATATAATATTGTTTACGTAGTTGAATTTTAACAAATGTCACAGAATAAGAAATTCTCATTAAGAATAAATTATTCTCATTTTTTACAAAAAAAAAGATTTATCTTAAAATCAATTAATTTAATACGTATTTTACGTATGTTGCCAGTTTTTGAAATATCTTTTCAAGTACATGCTTATTGTATTTTGTTTAAAATTGACACTTACTATAGAACTAATTAACTAGACAAATTGATTTTATTCGTGTTTAAGCCTTCAGAAGACAATTGAAACCTCCCATATTAGAAATGTAGTGTAGTAAGGGGAAAGTATAATTAACTTTTCTCTCGTGTCATAGGATTACATTTTCTATTTTCAGAGGATTATAATATATTGCATAATATTAGTTTAAAACATCATCTTAAATTTCATTGTATAAATCAGTATGTCATTTAATTATTATAGACGATATTACATAAACTGTAGAGTAAATGCCTTTAAAAAATAAAAAATAAAAAATAAAATATTTCTTCAAAATATTGTAATCACTAGTACATTCTTTTCTCGTATAAAGTATTAAGTTTTGTTATTTATAAAGAAACATTTTAACTAAAAATCTTTTAAAAAATAAAGATTCTTTTTTCTTGTCAATTACTAAAAAAACTTGGCTTCGCGTTATTACAAGTACCCTGATAGTGGAAGAAAACCTATACACATAGATCTTATGAGGTAAATTTGAATTATGGAAGTTTATTTATTAGTCAGGATTGCTTTCACTTATTAAAAACTTGTGCTTTATCGATTGCAGTATTGCACACCGATCATGGGAAAACGATGTAACTTAGACCGAGCTTCCACTGAATGAAATTCAGAAATACTTGCACTGTTAGTTAGGAAAGTTTTCAATAAAAATATTAGTATGCTCAACATATTTACATGTTGTTTTTGTTAATGTTATAATGATATTGGTGAGTATAGTCATAGAACAAATTCATGCAACACACCGTTAATAATTTTCTTCAATTTTTCATCAATAAAGATGCCAACAATTGCACCATAAGATTATGAAACTTTATGAACCGATATTTATTAACCGACATTGAAACTAACCGATACTTAGTACTCAAGTTTAACTGTAAACCTAAAAATAACAGATCATTTGCTTGTAAAATATTGAACCGAGAACTTTTAAAATGATGATCTGGTTACAATCGGCTTTTGCAAAAAAAATGCATAATTAGACTTGTACAACACTGCAGAAGTACCGTAATTTGCCGCTTATACGCCGCGTATTAGGTAAGGGGTTGTGCACAGATAATGTTATCATCTTTTTGGTAATTTTGAACACCCTCCCCTCCTTGCGATATCATACGTTATCATCATTCGATCACCCCCCCCCCCTAATGATGTCGTTATCAATGTCTAATTTTTCTTTTTAACTTTTGCATTATTTTCACTTTTGTTTGGAGTTATATATAAATATGGTTATACGTTTATTTTTGCATACTTTATTAACTAAAGAGAAGTCCATAAAATACCCCTTTATATATGAAATAATTTGATATCAAATAACACTTAAAAATAGTCACTATTTAAAAGTATTTAATAATATATCTTTGCAACATAATGCATTCAACAGTTATGTATTCTTCGCTTGCCCGCACGGAGGTGGAGACGCACACAGAACTTCTTATCAACAAAACATATGAACAACATTCTTTCTCTTTTATTTACTAGTAAACACAAGTATCATTTCAAACGCACATCGCATATTGTTTATCGAACAGCGTATTATATATGCATATGTATATGACAGAAGAATAGGAATGCCAAACATTGGGGTACTCCAGATTTTGGAATTAAATAGTTTTATAATCGTTTAATGATTTTAAGTATTTCTTTTTATCTTCATAAAAATAGACAACATACTATTTTGATGTAAAGACAAAATTTCAAATAAAAAGAGGAAATTTTGGTTGGATCAAAAATGATAACGATATCAACAGACTATCCCCCCCCCCCTCTCCCTAGAGCCCCTAAGTGCTTTCTAAGCCGGAAATTTTATTGAAAAAAAGAAATTAAGTCAGTGCTAAGCAGAAATAAGTTACATTTTGTTTAAAATAAATTTTGGTAGGAAATCGATTTATCTGAAGTGCGTTGAATACGGCCGAAATTACGGTACACGTCATAACCGGGATTGAAACCTTACATTTCTTTACTTGAAACCAGCTTTCTAGCTATTTTAAAAGCAGTCGGATGTAATCGCCCTCTCAAGCAGTATATTACAACTGCATAGATATGCTCGTGCAGATATGTTGTTACATATTGCCATAGGATGTTGAAAATTTGACTTTTGATAAAATTACATAACAGTCAAAAGTTTTAAAAAATCGTGTATATCATGTTATGTTAGTTCTACTTTTCTGTACCTTCATACCATATTCAATACTGAACGAATTTCATTTTGTCAGTATACACAATACAATTATTGTGGTATTAAATGTTTACATTTTTCAAAACTAACTTACCTGTTAGAAATATGATCTTTGTACAATTCTTCTCTCTGAGAATCCGAAAACCGGAAAATTAGAACTGAAATATTCAGAAGGGATTAGTTTCGAACTAAAACACTTGGAACCTTGTTTAATATTACTTCAATGTCTGACTATGAATTTAGTTTAATATTTAATTGAAAAGTTTTGAGCTTTTTTAAAACACAGTTGAAATTTGTTAAATCGTTAATATTGAAGATAAAACGGCTGGGTCTATGATAAATTTCCGTGTTTATTTTATGTATTAAGAAAATCCTTAATTAAAATAGTTTTAAAAATTTTTTAATGAAATATTAAGGATTAAATAATTTAAAAATAAGCTCTTTTCGAAACATTTACAATTTTCAATGACATTTAGTGTCTTTTAAAGCTGAATTTCTTAGTATACGTTTATGTAATGTTTATGAATGTTAAGCCCAAATCGGTATAATAGTGAATATTTTACATTTTATCTAAAAAATCGTTTTTCAACTTTCCACGATTTTAGTAAACTATATATTTTATGTAAAATATAGATTTAAAATAGGTTCTGTTTATACATTTAATTATATTAAAATATCATGGATGTATTAATTATTATCCTTTAACTCAATAAATATTTCCTCAACATTAGTTTTATTTTTATTCTTACATTTTTTAATTAAAAGACATATGCACATTTATGTAAAAGAAGAAATTCCATTTTGGTTTTACATTGATTTTATATGAACACAGCTTGGGATAAATTTATCTTTGATGACAATGTAATTTACATACATTTTGATCTTCCAGTTTATTGCCATCATTACAAGCTAAATGCTGTTTCTTTAATGATTATATCTGTAAAAGGAGAAGATTTTAAAAATAGAAAGGAAGTATTTTATTTAGTAAACTATATGTATTTTTTATGTAAAGTATAGATTCAAGAAAGTTTCTATTTAAACATTTGATTATAATATTAAAATATCATGTATGTATTATTTATTACGCTTTTATTCATAACGTATTTCCTCAATAGCAGTTTATATTTTAAGTAAAATATATTTCAAGATAGATTCTATTTATATATTTGATTATAATATTAAAACATTTTTATGTTCAAGTTTATTATCATAATTACAATCTAAATCCTCTTTCTTCAATGAAGATGTCAGCAAAAGGAACAGGTTTTAAAAATAGCAATGTTGTATATTATAACAGTTTAAATATATATATTTGTCGTTAAAAAAAAAAAAAAAAAAAAAAAAAAAAAAAAAAAAAAAAACTTTTTGTTATTAAAACTACATCAATATTAAAATTAAAATATGTGTTTTATCGAAGTTTGTCCAAAAACAAAGGGAAAGTTCCACTCAATCATAATGGAAATCTGCTTAAATTGAATAATATAGGGGGTTGATGAACAACGTTAAACATTACAAATTTTATATATTCTATAATTCTAATGTAATTAATTACTCTATAGATAATGCAGACAATGTTAATGGTGAATGAGTTTCACTTTCAGTGCATGATCTAATTATTAAAACAGTATATTAAGACACTTAGGGTAGTCCTTACCAAAAGGTAATTTTCTGAAAGTAAACGTTTTCCTATTCCCATCGACTAATCCTGTTCCAATTAACAAAAAAAGGCTGTGCAAAATTTTAGCTCAATCGGAACGCTTTAAGGCGACCCGCAAATGCCTTGAAGATGTAACATTGCATACTCAACTAGTAATAACATTGAAAAAGGGTATATTCTTCCTTATGTTGACCATTTTTTTCTAACAGAAGTTCATGTAAACACATCTAAGAAATCCACCCCAGCTGTTGTTTAAAAACATTCTAAATCCTAATTACGAAAATTTAATTTGAAAATTTCAAAAATATCATGAAAAAGTTATATTAAGATTTTATAATAAAATATTAGGATTTTATAATAAAGCTCACAACCGCTATCAGAGAAACACATTTTTATTTCCAACGATAATTGCTATAGCATCAAAAGTACAAAAACATAATATGAACCGTGTTCAGACTGAACAATATGAAAATTTTTAGTGTTCTGTGAAAACTAAAGATTGAACATTATTTTTTTCGAAGAGAGGATTTAGTGGCAGTTCGCATTTCTTACGGTTTTTGCTAATTATCTGTAAAACAAATTGTTTCTTAGTTTCATTTTTTGTGAGAATGTTATTGTAATACTGAGTGAGTTTCACACCTGTTTCTGCCACATCATTCACAACAGCCTCCTTTTCAACTTTTAAAAATTTACTTTTGTTTTACTTTTGTAAAACTTGATCCTTCCATATTGAAGGATCTTTTGTTGAGGAATTCGGTGCTGATAGAAAATCTCGTGAGGAATTTTTTTTTGTAACAGGAGTTAAAAAAGACAAAAACTTGATGTTTGAAAAGGGAGAAAAATCATTTGCTTCATAATATACACTTTGGGTTTATTTTCTTCTTCCGATGTTTCACCTGTATCCACTTCCAGCATAACTTAAGCCATATTTCATTTCATTTCTATCGGAACGTTGTAATGAGCCACAGTTCAGTAAAGAGCCACAGTTTCGGGAGTTAAGTACCACAGATGGTTGGAAATATTTTTTAGATGCAGCTTGGCTGATTTCTTGATCTATATCCTGATAGTTTATCAGGTGACGCATGAATAGGAAATCATGAAAGGATGCTTTTATTGCTTCGGATGACATAAACCAGGCCCGAACGTACACTCGAGCAGAAAAAGTACATGTTCATCTTACAGAACTCTTCTGCCTCTGGATTAATTGAAATTTATATTGAAACATGTATATTTGAAATGCGTAAATTGCTTTTGACTTGAACCTGGCGTGATTTACAGCTCCTGTTATACGAAACGATATACCATTCTTCGGAATACCACCGAGAAAGATCATTGTTAACTCCCACAATTCTCGGTCGTCATCTCGCTGTTATTTCTGCGTAGAATGGTGGCATTCAAGAACTATAAGAAGGGTAGAGTGGCGGACACCATCAGGCACTTCACTGCTACAAGTCATGTAAATATTCTTATTCAGTTTCGTCCAAATTTCTCTAAATCTTTTGTAAATGCCATGTCTGGACCAGAGGTTGTACCCATCAGTCAGTCGAAACAGTTTCTCAAAAATGACTCATAAATGTTGTGTCGGCAAAGAAAGTACAACAGGTCGCGATTGTGCATATTTTCTACATTTGTGCAGGTACCATTTGCTCGACCTGTGTTGCTTGCTGTCGTATCACAGCAAAGTGCTTGAATTTTGTCAGCTATTCCCCATTTCTCTAGTGTTTGGTAAACAGTCATGGCTTTCTCTTCTCCTCGAGATGTTAGAATTTCAGGGACTCCCAACAGTTGCTCCTTGGCTTCAACACTTGCCATTATTGCCAGCCTGTCTACTTTTCAATTCCTGTGAATACCGAGAGCAACTTTCCATCCCAGTGCAACACCAATTCTTGACAGTCATTTAGGATAATTGTTTTCTGTATTTCTGTGTGTCTCGCTTCTATAAATTGTTTTGTAAGGCGTTGAAAAGAAGTGCGATTTATTACTAGGTGTTCAGTATCACGTCTGAATGCTTCAGACATTTCAGCAGGCCATTAGTATGTAAATCGCATTTCGGTCAGTAATTTTGCACCTATCAAAAACATTAGAAAGACGGGTAGTAAAGAATTTTAATGTACCTGAGTGGCTGAAACTGCTGTTGTTGCTGTCCCTGGTATTTTCTGATCAATGACAAAGAATTTTTACTGTCATCGTCAACGCCTCTGCTTTTGCTGCTTGATTCTGAATAGTCAGTTACTGATGAAGCAAAATTTTTAACTAAAAAAAATTGATTCCATTCCTTCATAAGTTCTTTTTCCTGTTAGTTTCTAATGTGGTGCGTTTCAGTGCTCGCTCTTTCTTGTGTTTCTTGTATTTCAGTTTTTGATCTACATCAGCAATAGAGCAGGGCCTTCATTTTTGGTGCTGAAACAGTAAGAATTTTTTATCCGCTTCAAATTTAATCGTTACCAAAGCATCTGAATCTGCTATGTGAAAGAGATCGTCCATCGTTTCCACAAAAAGTTTTCTTTTTTATTCTTTTTCTTTGCCCTCAGCTCTAGTTAAACACTTCTGTAAAATTTTCCATTCATAATAGAGTTTAAATAACTTATTAATGCAATGGTCAGCTCTTCTAGTAGTAATTCGAGCTTTCTGCTAAAACATTGAAATCTCTTGTATCACCAGAGTTGCGCTTTCCTTCGTTGTAAGACTTACAGCTCTTACACTGTAGAAAAATACATTTAACACTTAACGATTCGAGGATAGTTTGGCTCTCACAATTTGAACGGAAATGTAGCCAACAAGAGTGACTAAATAATATTTTCTTAAATTGTGTGCTGAACTAGCTGAAGACAATGATGCCATTTCATGCTTCTAGAAAAAACACGTTACAACTATACAAACCGTTCTGAAAGAAAAGAAAATGTCAAATCAGTCATCAACAGCATAGTATTTGCCCACAAAATAAGTATCCAAAGGACATAAAATTCTAAAAATGGATAGGTTATAAGCATGGATTTCTAACATTGCCAGGACTACAAAGATAACACTAAACATTTATATTATAATGCCAAAATAAAATAAACAAGCATGTATACGATGTTACAAAGAAAATTACTTTTATTTACAAACACGGATGACATCAGCCACCGAGGTTGAGTGCATATGTTTTCCTACACCTGCGTACTGCACTCAAGTTTGTAAATTGCTTTCTCTTTATATTTATGGTAACGTAACCTTTTAAATACTAAAAATAAGTCTGGATATTTTTTGTTATTTAAGAGAAAATTATATATGCGTTACAAGTATTTAACCTGAAAAAATAACTTTTCGGGCAAAAATTTCAAATTTTCATGGTCGATGCGGATCGCCTTTTAGTTATCTAATTGAGCTGAAAATTTGCATACATTGTTTCTTTGTTAATTGGAACAAAATTGGGAGGTGGGAGCTAAACTTTTAGAAAGTTGAAAAATAAGGGCCTCTCAAAGACACAGATTTAAATAAAATAATAAGGAGAAATTGCGCTAACAGAGCTTGAGCAGTAAGTCCCTCAACTTTTAATTTATGATTACTCAGTATTACGTTTCTGTAAGTAATTAATCTGAATATAAACTTAAAATTGATAATTACGTCCTTCTAAGAAATGAATGACGGGAATGCGCTAAACTTAATGAAGCACGAGTATCATTTATACATTTTCGAAAATAAATATTATTTTGTAGTTACACAAACTACTTTTGATTTGTGTAAGTTGTTCAAGCGAAAAAAGTTTTATTTTTATAAAACAGTATGAATGATTTGTGAAATGTTAAATTTATAACATGATCAATTAATGTGGCAGCAAAAAGAAACTTATAACTATATTATAAATGAACAACTTTTGTGTAGGAAATCAGAAATTCAATCCAATAGTGTGTCTAAAACCAATCCAACTTTAAATTTTCAATTATAAATTTCAAATAAATGAAGATAATTAAATGCAATTTTCAACTTAACGTCGTTTCTTTTTAATATTTGATGTACACAACTGTTAGGTCTTTAATATCGCAGATACTATCAGCCATATTTGGAAACATAGAGCATACAGCACAATAAATTTTGTATGGTGGCTACCTTCCAGTAATTTTGATGATGTTATTAATATTTCAGATATAGATTCTGTCCTTTGAAATTTTCAGTAGCGTATGTTTATTATTTTTGAAGTTATGAAGAGAAGTCCAAATAGAGATTGCTTTTAGTCTCCCTGCAAAGGGTCTAGCCGGATAAGTATAGCGAAATGGACCCCACGTCCGATGTTTGAAATAACATGTGTGGTAATAAGGCTCACCATGAAAATACAATATAGAGTGATTTTAGCCTCTCACCTTGAACTGTCCTTGAGATAATCGGGGAAGTATGCGCCGGCGCTACTATTTTTCAAATACGTTTTTCTCAAACAGTAAAAAAGTTTAAAAAAATGAAACCATCGCCATTTATTGAAGAATATATTAGTTATTTTTTTCACATTTTACAAAAATTTTAGCATAGAAAAATAAACAAAAATATATTTTTTAAATTATTAATGTAGTAATTTTATATTTACACCAACCAAGAAATCATAGAATAAGCCTCAAAATACGTATTTTTAAGAAAAAAATTTTCGTTAAAATCGAAGATGCGCTTTTTTAGTTATAAAAAACATAATGTTAGCAACTTGCTAAAATATTCGTAACTTTCCCTTTTGCATTTGCAGAAATACGCTACTATCAACGCATTGGTCGATTCAGGATATTCCCACTCTGGCAGGATGCGCAATGCGCCAAAATCAGAGAATGTTTCCATACATACCTCTTCCCTATAGGTGTTTCTATAGGTGGTTCTAAGCGTGTTTGTAAACATTCTGTTATTTTGGAGTACTGCGCATCCTTCTTTCATAATAATATCAAGTCGATGGTGTAGTCCATTGTGCAGGTGAAGATATAGGGGTTGTAAATATATAAGGTTATCAACTTTTTGGTAACTAAGACCCCCTCCCAAACTTCCGATATCATCCGTTATCATTCTTCGAATCCCCCTCCCCCTAATAATATTGTTATCAGGGTTTAAAAATTCTTTTTATTTTTACAATTGTTTTCCTTTTTTTTTTCTTTTTATACAATTGCAATGATATACAGGTATGGTTGTACATTTTTTATTTGCATGTTTTACTTATTTAAATAAAGACAAGAAATTCATAAGATATCACTGTTATATACGAAATGACTTTATACCAAATAACATTTTAAAGAAATATTATTTAAAAGTTTTTAATAATAACTCTTTGTTACATAATGTATTGAATAGTAATATTGTCATTTTGCACTTCACTGCACTTCACCCTTTCACGGGGCTAAACAGAACTTCTTGTAAATAAAACAGACGGACAACATTCTTCCTCATCTTTTACTATCAAAAATAACAAGTATAATTTCGAATCTGGTTCCTTTAACAACGAATTATATACGCATATGGCAGGAGAATATTAATGGCGAACGTTGGGTTATTCCTTATTTTGGAATGAAATGTTTTATAATCATTCAATGGTTTTAATTATAACTTTGCATTTTCGTAAAAAGAAGAAAACTGACTCTAAAAAAATTAAGATAACGGATATAAAGAAAAAGATACCAAAAAAGTAAATTTTGTTTTGATAAAAAATGATAACGATATATAACGATATCAAATAATATCAAATCATAACCCACTTCCTCTACAGATATCCTGCGATGTCAAGTGCCAGACCCCCCCCCCCCCCACACACACACGCTCCCCCCTAAAGTGATATGTTATATATGTACACTGTTCAGCCCCATAGCTTTCTTCTATGTGGAAATCATCGTACGCAAATGTTACCATTTTGTTAGTCAATTCTTGATATTATTATGCGATAAGGATGCGCAGTACGCCAAAATAACAGAATGTTTACAAACACGAAACAAAGCTATAGGGAAGTGGTATGGATGGAAACATTCTCTTATTTTGGCGCACTGCGCATCCTGCCCGAGTGGAAATGTCACGAATCGACCAATGCATTGATAGTAGCGTATTTCTGCGAATGCAAACAGGGGAAAGTTACGAATATTTTAGCAAGTTGCTAACATTGTTTTTTTTATAACTCAAAAAGCGCATCTTCGATTTTAACGAATTTTTTTTTCTTAAAAGTACATACTCTGATGCTTATTCTGTAATTTTTTGGTTGGTGTAAATATAAAATTACTACATTAATAATTTTAAAAAATCCTATTTTAGTATATTTTTCTATGTTAAGATTTTTGCAAAAATGTGAAAAAAATATATAATATGAACTAATATATTCTTCAATAATTGGCGTTGGTTTCATTTTTTTAACTTTTATACTTTTTGAGAAAAACGTATTTGAAAAATAGGAGCGCCGGCGCATATTTCCCCTATTATATCAAGGACAGTTCAAGGTCAGAGGTTAAAAACACTCTATATTGTATTCGCATGGTGAGCCGTATTGCCACACATGTTATTTCAAACATCGGCCGCGGGGGCCATTTCGCCATGCTTATCCGGCTAGACCCTATGAGTTAATAATTCGGAAACGATCCTAGTTTACGACCGGAATTTTCTTGACGTCTATTCTAACTTCTATATCTTTGTCACCGTATTGACTAGGTAATTTAGTTTAATTCCAAAATACATTAATGGTAACGCGTCACCATATCCTAAAGTCAATCAGCGGGTAATTAGTGTTTAGCCTTTTGAATATTTAATTAATTTAATTTCGATTATTACTTCGAATTCAAACTATTACTAAACTATGTAATTTAATTTGTAAAGTTTCAAAAATGTTTTAAAAAATATATCTTACTTAAATCGATTTTAGTATGAGATTGTCCATGTTTTTGTTTGAATAATATAGAGCTATTGATCCATCACGTAGAATGCTTATTCTTATTTAATATTAATACTTCCAATTCTATTAAAGAAAAAGATAGTTTGAATTCCAACTATGAATTTCCCTCTGCAAGTTTAAAATATAACTAATGTTTACTTAATAATATCATTTAAAGTTTAATTTTTTTAATATCAACTTATGTTTTTAATTTTATTTAAATGTTTCGATGTATATGTTTTTAATTTAATTGCTTTTTAAATGTATTAAAGTCTGTCTAATGTTTCATAACTAGTTTAAATAAATAATACTGTTTGACATGAATTCAAATAATAATGTGTATGATTTTTTTTTCTGAATTTCACGATATAGATATGACACGAACTTGAAAATTTAATTTAATAGCATAAAGCATGTAATGAAACATTATCCACAGTGAGCAAAGTATGTAAAAAATAATAATAGACTGTTTCAGATATATACATTTCTCTAAATAAACAATTATGTTAGAGCTAATTTCATATTTTGTTCTCCATAAATTATTCGAATGAGCCATTTTTCTATTATTGTTGTTTCAGATAAACTGCATCATATGTAATACAGATCTCGGTAGTTAAGATGTTCTCTCACAAAATAAAGAAATTTATATATCCACCGTTTCAAAAAGTATATTTTAGATTACTTCTTATAGGTAACATCAATAAATTCTAATAAGAGATTTCATTTTATTTTATAAAATGAGTGTAAGGTAATGCAATTAAAATATATTTATCGGCTTCTTTAAGCTATGTAAATTTTTAATTAAAGCATACTTTGAAATAATTAATATATTTTTATGTTTATTTAAATTATTATTTATTGCTACATTTTCATTCAACTTGAAATATAATTAAAAAATATAAATATGTAATTCTAGTTTTCCAATCTACTGTTTAAACAGTAGGCCATAAAAAGAAAAAAAAAATATCAGATATATGATCCACTAAGAACGTAGCGTTCAAGAAAATGGGAAACTTTTTGGATGTTTCATTGATTAAATTAATGTAAATAACAAAAATCATGCTCTCAATATTATGGCTACAATGCCAGGAGTTCGAAAATTTGAAATATTAACGCACATTTGTTTTTCTCTCAAAATGATATTTAATGAGAAAAAGTATGAATGGAGTTAAAAATAATTTTGACAGTAGAAAAGACGACATAAAACTGGTGAAAGAAAACAAGTAACAACAACTAGAGGACAAATGCCCTCATATACGTATGAAAACAAATAATTTCCAACATATTATAAAAGTTTCAAGTACTTGCATCTAAAGACAGTGGCATATTTCTTGCGGGAGACTGTGGCCAACAATAAATCATAGAATGAAAGCAGAACCTCACATTTCATGGTGTTTTTCATACCATGTTAGGTGCGCTGATTTGCATGTGAATTCCTAGTCTTTTAAAGATTTCAAAAGAGGAAAACCGAATAAGAAGTTTTCGGGTGACAATTTGTATGACAGAAACGCAAAATTTGGTCGAGGACAATGTCTTCAACATGTTCTCGCAGTACATGTGGAACACTTAATAGTCTTTTTGAATGTAAATTATTTCACCACTTCTAATTCTAAAATGATTTGTTTTAATACTATACGGTTTTGGAGTGTGACAGTAATTTTACAATAAAAGAAAACGCGTGTTGCTACTTGAAAATTTCAAAACTAAGTTACTGTAAACGTAACTGTAGGAGATCGATTGTCGCTATATATCTCATTATTCAACACATGCCGTAAAACACTTATTTCCAAATGACATAAGTTTCCTTTAAGGAAACGGTCGCTAAAGGTGAAGCGATTTTTTTTTTTTTAACATTTCAATTCTTTTTAACATTTATTATTAACATTTCTTATTAACATTTCTTATTAACATTTCAATTTTGTTTTCAATTAAACCTTGTTACTTAAATACCGATCGTGTGCAAAGTACTAATGTGGAAACCATACTTCAATACACTCTGAAAAATAAACGCGTAAATTCAAACGTTTAAACGTGTATACTGGTGATGCAAAAACGATTGTCATAGGAGAATAATGTGAGTTTCCAGTAAAATTATCCAAACATACCTCCTTCAATTTTTTATAACTGACAATAAAATAGTAAAAAATTGAACCCATATCATGAACACAAAAATACTGTTGTTGATTGTAAAAATATAAAATAAAAAAATTAAATGTAAGCACATGTTCTGTATAAAAACAAACGCTAGTTTGGAAGTAGTTTGATTGAAAAACAATGAAAAGATTTCCATTCAGTCATCAACATATTTACACACAAAACATTTTGATTGTATTTTTTGTAATCAACTAAACTGATATTTAAATTGATATATAAATTACAAAATGATTCACATAGCCACTTTGCTTCGATTAGCTTTGCTTGAAAATTCCTGGTAACTTTTCTGATATACTCATAATCCTACATTTCCAAATTTTGGAATGGATCGTATACAGTCTTTTTTATATTTGATTTTCCGTGTCAACACCTCTTACATATTTCATTTCCATATATTTATCTGACATATTTTAATACTTATTATTGCTGTCTTTTTCAGAACAAATTTTTCATATATTTCGTAAAATGTTAACATTTTCAATATCAAATCTTGTAAAATTTCCAATTAAATATTGGTGTCATTCATAGTTTCTGCTAGATGAAGTGTTCTTATTTTTTTCTTTCACTAAGATTTGAAAATAATGGTATCTTTTCCTTCACACAATGCAACTCGAACCCCGGAATTCATTTCAAACTGAAAACATAAGTTATAGAAAAACGTACGCAGTTAAATTTCTGGTTTTCGTAAGTAACATCTAACAAAATAATACTTTTGCAAATGTTTCAAAATCAATAATAATAAGAAGAAAACATTGATTTTTTTTTAAATTAACTTGATAAACAAAAATCACGAGATCACAAGTGAAATGAAAGCAGGTGCATTAAAATTAGGCAACTGTTTTTATGTATTGAATCACTTTTGATTCACATAATATCTAATGCGATGGTTGATGTGGAATATTGAAGCCTAATGTCTTAGATGCCTATATGCTCAATTTGAGAATCGTAGCTACTATATTAACGTATTTATTTTCAGTTTAGGTGTTAGAGGTGATACCTAGCTTGAAAGGGAAGGGGGGTTGCAGCTTAGGGGGCCAGAACTGTAATAGAATTGTGTCAGTGAATGGCACGTAGCTACTGTCGTTTGGAATCGGGATGGTCTGGCACCATAAGCTCCAGACCAGTGTCCCCTCCCCCTAAACCCCTTGCAAGCTTGGTGCCACCTCTCACACCTAAAATGAAAAAAAAATCATATAGCAGCTACGATCCTGAAATTGGGTATTTAGGCATCTGCGACATTAGTCTTCAATATGCCACATCAACCATCGCAGTACAAATATCTTATACACAGTCGAGACAATAATTAATAATTATTTAATAACCCTCGTACCATGAACTCGTGATTTTTGTTTATCGAGTTCAATTAAAAAATTATACACTTTTCCTATGGTATGCTTGTTCAAAAAATATTTGGAAAATTTTAAGAAATGATGCAGTACAATAATATTTGAATAGGAAATTAGTGTCTCAATCCATTTTTTCTCCAAATATACAGGGTGTTCCACTCAAAGCTTATTCCGAACTTTTGCTCATAGTTTTAATAAATAATAAATCATTTTGACGAAATGTTCACCACATTTAGCTTGTGTTGCGTGGAATGTAATCATATAAATAGAAATGGTGGAAGTGACGTCAACCGCAAACAAAGAAATCGTATCTAAATGCTACATAATTCCAAATATGTTTATTAAATGACGTGAAATTCGATCACACACCCAAACAAAAACAAAACAAAAATCGTTAAAGAGCGCAAATGTACATGCAGCAAGTTGCCGGTGCAACTCTGTTATTGGAAGATATTTTTCTGTTAGTTGAAGAAATTCCCTTCCCTTTGGAGAATTTCAGGAAATTTTGTGATGAGGTTCATGCATTTTTAGAGTTTTGAGAAGAAAAGAACATACTTAAAAATCTGTTTATAATACGAAAAAATCCTTCAGTGCAGTTGCCAGAACACCATAATGATTTTACAAAAATGTAACTTTATATTGCAGGATATCAGATAAATTTTACGTCTGTTGGCTAAATTTTCTGTATTTTGGGGGCAAATGGGCAAATCAGTGAGGACGTTTTGTGTATAAATAAAATGTTATCAACTGAAATCTTCGCTAAATTGATGAATTTATTTCAGAATGCAGTTACTTGTCAATTTATAGAGCACTTTGATCTATTTTTGTAAGAATTAATTGAATTAGACCATGCTCTTTATATAAAAATTGGTTGCTTTAATGTTTTGTATCACTTCTTAAAATTTCGAAAACTTTTGCAAAATTCTTGTCCTGGAAGATCATGAGACATCAACTGGGTCAGAAGCATACAGCATCATGGTGTCTTCGTAATGACCAGATGTGTTTTGCATTGGAAATGATTTGGACCTGTGGTACTTGTGAAAATTGTCTATTCTACCACTAACTATATTGTTTGTAATACATAATATCCAGTGTTGCTAGATTGGGGATTCTGTGCCTATTTCGGTGAATTTTGAACCTCCAGGGGAATTTATTGAAGACAAGTACTTCATGGGAAAATGTTTGGGGACTATCAACATTTTGGGGGAAAAACATGGGGAATTTTGTTTACTATTTCTCTTAAAGTTTACTTTTAGTTTCCTGAGAACACTGGATCTAACTCGATTTTGATTTGGAAAACAAAAATAAAATACAAAAATCGGAGATATCAGTTATTATTCTTGTAGTCGTGCTCGTTGTTTACAAAAGCATTTTACACGTATCACAGGTGCATCAAGATCTGCCTTGGACTCTCACCAGTTGAACTTCCAGATAACTATGTAAGTGCATTATATTTTACTAGTTATCGTGTACAGACACATAAACACAGTTCTTTTATTAGTATAAATCTATACAACAGAAATAAATAAAAATAATTTTATAACTTTTTTTAAGGCTGGTTAATTTGTGCTTTATGGAATGAAAGTTCAGTTTTTTGTAAGACATGCAATTGCAGAGCAGAATCATAACACTGCTGCGTTTATAACTAAAATTCCTCAATGAATGCAGCAGTCCCTCTATTTCACATTATAATAAAGTTGGGTCAGAGCTCTGTAGCATAAACCTTAACGTTACTAAATCTTCAGGGCTTATCCAAAATGTTATTTTAACACACTTTTTAAAAGATATAATTAAAGATGTGGAAAGCAGCTATTTATCTTTTATTATTGACTAGCAAACACCGCGGCTTTGCTCGCGTAATATTTGAAATATGCCAAGTGATATTTATATGTCTAATTTTTATTAACAGGTACTAACTAAATTTTTATTTTATTAAAAGGTAATATTTTATTTTATTAAAAGGTACTTATTACTTTTAGGAATAATTCAAAAATTACTATTTAAAACATAGTTTGATTAAACATCTTTATTACACTGCATTAGCCAGAAATGAGACTTAAATTAATAAAATGAAATAAAAATAAATAAATGATAATTTAGAAAATATTTTGAAACTTTTATGCTCAATTAATACGCTCATTTCAGTATTCATTTGAAGTATTGAATTTTTTAGAAACCATCTTCTTACATCTTAAAATTAACCATCATGTCAAATTCCAAGTCCTACCACCTCTCTCAACATAAAGGGCTATGTTGAAACAGGAATTGTCACCATTAATTTGCCAAAATTAATTTTGAAATCGATTTGTTATTTACTAATATTCCACAGAAACGTAATTTAAAAAGCTTTTAAAGCCCTTTTTTAGGACGTTTGTTGTTCCTGTGAACCCCAGGTGGTAGAATCACCGGCATAAAATATAGCCTGTGTAGGATCAGAGACTGTTACCATTGATTCGCAACTATTACTTTTATAATCGGTTTATATTCCCTGAAATTGCATAGAATCGTAATTTAGAACTTTTTTAGAATGCTTTTCGCACCTCCCCTTCGCTTCACCCCTTTTTAAATCGAATTTATTTTCGACGTTCCTTCGAGGGCATTTATATTTTATAAGTAACTACCATGTCATATTTAATGTATCTAGCCTTTTCAGTATCACAGAATTGGCAATTTAGAAAGTTTTTAGCTCCTGCAACCGTCTGGTGGTAGTGGAACAGACATAAAATATAGCTTATGTTTGAGCAGGTTCTATCACCAAAATTTGTCATCATTATTTTTTTAATCGGTTTGGTAATTTATAAGTTTGCTTAAAATTGTAATTTATAACGCTTTTCACTCACTTCACTTTTTTAAATTTGGAATTTTCTTTCGACTGTTGTTAGAAAGCAGTTGCATCTTGTATGTAAATACCATGCCATACTTCAAAGTGTTAGACCCCTCAGTTGTGCAAAAAACGCAAATTAGAACATGTTTTGCTTTTGCAACCCTCAGATGGTAGTGACAGCAACATAAAATATAACCTATGTTGTAACAGGGACTGCCACCATTGATTTGCAACCATTACTTTTGAAATAGCTTTGGTATTTCCTTAGATAGAGTAGAAATCGCAATTTAGAACGTTTTTAGGACGCTTTTCGCGCATTTTCACCCCTTTTTAAATTTCCAATTATTTCGAAACTGTTCTTAAAGAACATTTATATCTAATAAATATGTACCTTGCCTAATTTTAAGTTGCTAGCCCCTACCGATCAAAAAAATCGAAATTTAGATAGCTTTTTTGCTCTTGCAACGTCTTGGTGATAGTGATACCGACATAAAATAGCGTCTATGTTAGAGCAGGGGCTGTCAGCATCAATTTCCTACCATTACGTTTGAAATCAGATTCATTCTTCCTGAGATATTGCCGACAAATCGGCATTTAGAACGTTTTTAGAACGCTTTTCTCGAATTTTGCTCCTGCATCTCCTCTGGGGTAGTAGAAACAGATATAAAATATAGCCTATCTTGGAGCAAGTTCTGTCACCATCATTTTTACACCATTATATTTGAAATCGGTTCAGTACTTCCTGAGATTGCATAGAAATCGCAATTTAGAAAGTTTTTTAAAACGCTTTTTGCGCATTTTGACCCCCTTTTAAATTTCGATTTTTTTAGGAAATGTCCTTAGAGATCATTAATATCTTATAACTAACTACCATTCCAAATTTCACAATTCTAGGCCCTTCCGTAACACAAAAGCCGGAATTTAGAACGCTTTTCTCCTGCACACCCTTTGGGGTAGTGGCACTGACATAAAACATCGCCTATGTTGGAGCAAGGGTTGTCACCATTATTTTTTAGATCGGTTTGGTACTTCCTGAGATTGTGTAGAAACCACCATTATAACGTTTTTTAGAACGCTTTTCGCGCATTTTCACACCTTTTAAATTTCGAATTGTTTAAGAACTGTTCTTAGAAATCCTTTATATCTAATAAGTAGCTAATATTTCAAATTTCATATTTCTAGGCCCTTCGGTAACGCAAAAATCGCATTTTTAGAACGTTTTTTACTCCTGAACTCCTCTTCGGGTAGTGGCACCGACATAAAACATAGCCTATGTTGGAGCAAGGGTTGTCACCGTCATTTTGAGACCCTTATTTTGACACCATTATTTTTTAAATCGGTTTGGTATTTCCTGAGATTGTGTAGAAACCACCATTTAGAACGTTTTTTAGAACGATTTTCGCGCATTTTCACTCCTTTCAAATTTCGAATTATTTAAGAACTGTTCTTAGAAATCCTTTATATCTAATAAGTAGCTAATATTTCAAATTTCATATTTCTAGGGCCTTCAGTAACACGTAAATCGCATTTTTAGAACGTTTTTTGCTCCTGCACCCCCTTTGGGGTAGTGACACCGACATAAAACATAGCCTATCTTGGAGCAAGCGTTGTCACCATCATTTTGACACCAATATTTTTTAAATCGGTTTGGTATTTCCTGAGATTGTGTAGAAACTACCATTTAGAACGTTTTTTAAAACGCTTTTTGTGCATTTTCACCCCTTTTAAATTTCGAATTGTTTAAGAACTGTTCTTAGACATCATTTGTATCTTATAAGTAACTAATATTCAAAATTTCACATTTCTAGGCCCTTCAGTAACGCTAAAATCGCATTTTTAGAACGTTTTTTGCTCCTACACCCCCTTTGGGGTAGTGTCACCGACATAAGTTATAGCCTATGTTCTAAGTTGGACTAACACCATCATTTTGATACCATTACTTTTTGAATCGGTTCGGTAGTTCCAGAGCTTACCTCCTACAAATAAACAATTTTTTCCTCTTTATAATAGGAGTATAGATGAAAGCACAGTGATTGATACAACGAATGTACTTTGCATTACGATTAGGTACTTCAATAGGTTTGAAAACAATATTTTATAGGTTTAGTCAAATAGAAGCATGTGATACCTACACCATCTCAGATTCATTCAAATTCTCAGTTGATTAGAGATAGTCTAAATCCTGAAAAACTTGCTGAAATTAGCGTAAATGGCATTAATATAACGATAAACCAGCTTCATTCATCGTTAATAATTTAAAAAAAAAAAAACATAAAAAAAACGATGTTGTAAAATGTATCTATCGATTCGTTTAGCTGCGAATATGCATGCGAAATTCAGCCGAGTTTAAATGGTCATTTTTTGTAAATGTGGAATTTTTTTCAAAAAATACCTTAATTTGGGAGAAACAATTGAGTTTAAATTATTGAAACATGTTTTATATTGAAAATTTTTGAAAATTAAAAAATTTACTTTTTTGAGTAGAAACTAAGTTGGGGACTTTTTTCGAAAAAAACACGCATTTGGAAAAAAAAAAGGAAATTGACTTTTCACTATCGGGCAACACTGATTCATATTTTTAGGTTTTTCCGCAATGCAGTTAGAAATGAAATTTTATTCATAACAACTGCTCCTTCAAAATGTCCTTCTGCCAATTACCTACCTCAGTGATAATACATCTGAATTCACCTTACTCAATTGACCATGAAAAACATCGGATTTATATAACTTTCCACATAACTGTGAATATTTTGTGCGAACACCAAATACTACAACAAACAGGAATACTGCTAGCTTCTTTAACTAATATATGGGAATTCATAGTATATGTTTTCCATGTTATGCATTCGAAACACCCCGGTTAACTTCCCGAAAAGGTGTCACGTCATGACACAGTCGATATGAAAGACGGAAAATTAAAAACGTCTTTTTATGTCCGGAACTGGTCTCTCTGATTCAGTGGCATGTTATTTTGTACAGGTATAATTAAAGTCCCAGTGATACGTTATGTATAAGTTTAACGATTAGAATACAGAGATTTTTGCACATTGCATACTCAAGTACAAAATATAGAAATATATAAATATTCCTATTCAACGGGGAAAATCATTGTCTGATTTTTTTTCCTTTTTGATCTGTACGCTTTTTAAGAGTATAAAAACTTGAGCACGTGAATTCAAAATAACATTAAATTTTTCTGAAATATTTAAGGCCCAATTTACTACAAAGTGATTAACTACAAGAAACGATGCATACAATTCAATTAGTTTGACATTTATGTGAAGAGGTAAAAATAATTTTGAGAATTCGCGTATGTCTTTAATTTTTTCTAATCATCTAATTTGAATCTTTCGCGCAAATTTATCAATGAAAAAGTATTCACATATTTGCAAGTATTTTAATGAATCAAAATCCTTTTAAAATCTTATATTTAATTGTTCTATTTTTTCTTAATTTATGTAATTAGAATTACAGTTACAAAAGAAAAAAATCGAGACTTTTGCACTTCTATTCATAGTGTATTCTTATTACGCATTTTGATTTGAAACAATGACTGAAAAGAAATGATTTTGATATTACAAATTGAAGTATCATACAAAAGTTTAAATTTTTTTAAAAATTTGATTTAACAAAAGCCATCGCAGCATTGTTAAAGTCCTTCTTTATAAAAATAAATAAAATGAAAATAACATTACTTCTGTAAATAATGAACATTTACCTTCGAAAACAAAAGCCATTTATTATGACATGTTTTGATTCCATACACTTATTTATCAAATACCGCATCAATTATCTTTTAATTATTAAAATGTTAACCGAAACGGAATAAAATTAACATATATGACTTATTTTTCATTATATAGGGAGGTTATAATTAAAGTTAACCGGTTTGGACCTGCGTAGAGTCCGTTCTGGTAGACAGCTTGGAAATTACGTTATATGGACCATGGGTAAAAAAAATATGCAATAAAAAATAGTTGTTAAAATTTCGAACACCAGGTGAGAATGCGGCTGCTGAAGATTAAAAAAAACTTAATTTGGAAGCATAAAACTTTACTTATTCACAGAATGTTCTCCATTTCCGTCAAGCACATGCTCAAAGCGTGTTCCACAGTAGCGCGAAGGGTTTCTCGATCAATTGCAGCAACATGACGAGTTATGCTTGCTTGCAAATCAGGCAGAGTTTCTATGCTTCCTCCAGAGACACAATATTTTAGGAGTCCATCACAACCAGAAGTAAAAGGGATTCAAGTCTGGAAAACGAAGAGGCCAGGTTGTCGAAAAACTTTTTGAAATTACCCGATCGCCAAGAAGCAGTGCTGTCACTGCTTGGGCTATGTGAGGTGATGCACCATCTTGCATGGCAAATTACTTCTTTTTTGATAAAACAACTTCACCAGTAACGTTCGTTCTTTCTTGTGTAACGGCATGGTGAAGAATGACTTCACGGCAGTGACTACTGGCTCTTAAAACCACTCCAAATTTTCATAATGTCATTTCTCGTACATGAAAACAGCCATCTATCGGTCGAAATTTGAACTACTATTTTTCATTGCAGATTTCTTTTTCCCATTTTCCATAGAACGCATTTCCCAATTTTCATCGATATCTGTCAACTAGAATGGACTCTACGCAGGTCTAAACATGGTAACTTTAATTATAACCACCATGTATTTATTACATTATCCGATATTAGCAATTCAGGAAAAATTTAGATACTCAAATTTTCTTTTTGTATCAATATTTTCAACTAAACAGAAAATGTTAATTTACAATATTAGTTAGAATTTTTATGTCAAAGACATGTATGCACTTCAAACGGCATTAAAATTTCTTTTTGGATATTTGTATATGAATCAGTTCAAAAAATTGAAGGGAACGATAACTATACTAAGGGGTTTCTTTTATTTCAACAATAATTTTTACGTGTATAAATGTACAAATAACATAATGTATGACATATTTACTTGCATCCCGGATATTTCAATACAGGAAATTTTAATAAAAGATGCAAAATCTTTATTTTGTATAATTGGTGAGTTTGTGTTTTAAATAACGATATATATTTCTGTACGGGAAAAACTGGTATTCTAATATTCGGACGTTTGGCAGATCGGATAAGGGAAGTTCTAATTTTCTTAATTGCAGAAAGAGGCTTTTGTTTTTACAAAAGATTCACTAACTTGAAAATGTCGTAACTCATTAAGCAGTATAAATTTAAACGTGATATAAGTGACACTTTTAAACTGAAGCTGCTAAATTTAGTGTGAAGTACTTTTAAAATTAATTTTAAAATATTACCAGAAGATGTTTCTGCTCTGCTACAAACAGGGATGTAGTGGAGGGTATACGGGAGTAAAAGCCGTATACACTCTGGATTTTTTAATGAACACCGTATACCCCCTGTTTCTCAAGAATGCTATAGTATATATACACTAGGGTATACCCTCTGCTTTGAGCGTATACCCTCTGCTTTGAGCGTATAGCCTCTGCTTAGAACGTATACCCTCTTTACGATTACACCACTGGCTACAAAATATTTCTCAAAATAATGTTGGATGTAACGTAATTTAATTGTAATTGTTATTGTTATCTTTTCTAACTATTCTTGTTTCAAAGATTTGAATATGAAAAATTTTATAGGCTGCGACAGCATAGTCGCTAAAATTTAAATGATTTATATATACATAAAATTTTCGCAGAAATAATGTTGGAGTACTTATACATGAAAGAATTTTCACTTAAACTCTATTTTTCGTGCGTATAAATTTTTTGTATATCAGCTTATAATTTTACGTGAAGAATGTATAATAAAGATTCTGGAGTGAGATGGATGTCCTTCAATACTTTTTCTTCTTTTTTTGTCTTTAAGGAGCGAAATTTAACAAACTGGACTATCCTATGTGGCGACACAAATACTCAAAAAGTAGATATGTAGCAATATTATTCATTTGTAATATTTTTTCGAATTGTAATTTAACAGTTAAGAGTTCCTAAAATATAGAGAAATTTGTAAGATTAATATTTTTCTCTCTCGTCAATACATTATGCATGCATTAGAGTACATACAAATTTATTTTTTCTATTTATATCACTGTTATTGATTTTTCAGCGAGAATTAAGGACTCAGTTTATAAATATAAAAAATGACATTGTCTATTTTCCAGTAAAGATAATTTATAAGCATAAAATGCATTATTTGCATGGAATATTTTAAACTGATCTTTTATTTGCGTGACAGTATAGAACTAGACTTACAAAACTTTACAATGAAGTAGTTTTTTTGCAAAATGACATTGTATTGCAGATATATCTAAATTTAAAATTTAAGCTTTTTAATAGCTACCTTACTCGGAGTATTTTAAGGAACTATCTCTATCTAAATAGCTACATAAAAAAACAGCATATTTATTGCAACATATATGTAATAAAACATCATTTTAAATTATATAAACTGCTTAATTTTAAAAAGCTTCTAAGGAAACTTAACATAAGAAATGTTATAAAAGCAACAGATAAACAATTATTTGTATTTCCATCAGCTTACAAAGAACTATTTTTCAGTAGATCAGACATATTCTCGAAATAAAACTGTGACGGAAAATATTTATAAGACTGATGCGGTATTTACCATTGTCAATGAACAAGAGAACTGCCCGTCACAGAAAATGCTGAAATTTGCTACCGTCTACGTCGATACAGCTTTATGCTTTATTTATGAAATTGTGAAAAATGCGTAGGAGTTCTCCTTGAGGGAAAGCAGAAATAGCGTTTTCAATGTTCTGATGGTAGCTCTTGAAGTGTGAGAGGATTATTTGAGTAGGCTGGCCTTTCAATTTGTCCCACAGGTAAAAATCACTGAGCGAGAGATCAGGCAATATAGGTGACCATGAGATGGCACTGACTCTGCTGATTGTCCTCTGCTCACCAAGCACGTCGTGCACGCATGACAAGGCAGTGTGTGCTGTTGCTCGGTCTTGTTGGAAATATCCATACAGTCGTTGATATTCTGTGAGTTGATCGACAAATGGATTAAATATATTATGGACTTACCGGTAAGCATTAACAGCTTGGTAAAAGAATCGTGTCATGATACAGAAATAACAATGTGCACTCCATACACGAAATTATGCAATGCTGTTCAAAATACAGTAGAGATTTTGCGATGCATAATGGAGCATGCTCTGTGATTTTACATACCCTGACCGACTGAACCAGGCCTCATTTGAAGAAATGAATAACTAAGGATACAAAAGTCTTGATTCCATGTTACTAGAAACAAGCGGCAGAACTCAAGATCAACATACGAAAGTTTGTCAGTAGCATTAACTCATGCATAACAGTAAATTTTAAGGATATATTTGCAGGTACTTTTTGACAATGTTTTGACACGGAGATCTCTTAATTCCCACTATATCAGGTAAATGGCATTGAGATTTTGTCGACGTTGTTCCGGATTTTCCTGCTTTCAAGTAAAGTTTTTTTGTGTTCAAAATCTTTTCGGATAGTTACGGTTTTTATTGTTTACAGAGCCCGGGTCGTGCCATTTTGAAACTAAATTTGCATTGCGGACTTTTTTGAAGGTTGTGCCAAAACACTTCCTTCATGCACAGACGTGTGACAAGAACCGGTTGTTGCATCGACATCACCGTTTCCAACATTTTCTGTAATGGACAGTTCTCCTATTCATTAAAAACGGACATTTCTGCTTTTGTCTTAGAAATATTTTCCGGGCCTGTTCTATTTTGTTCCTGTATAATAAGTTACTCACATATACAACATATATAGTTCATTATAGATAATAAGTCATATATATAATAATTAATTCATGGTATTTTGTTTAAAATTGACACTTGGTGTAGAGCTAATTAACCAGTAGAAAATACGATTTTTATTCATTTTTAAACCTTCGAAACAGAATTGAAACCTCCTATATTAGAAAATGTAGAATTGTAAGAGGAAAATTTAATTAATCTTTATATCATGTCAGAGGATTAAACTTGCTATTTTGAAAGGATTATAATTTATTCCATAATATTAGTTTAAAACATCTTCTTAAAGTACATTTCATAAATTGGTTTAATATTTTATTAATTAAAGAGGAGAAAAAATAAAACGCTTAATACATAAGCTGTAATTTTAATACATAAACCTTTAACAACATTTTAAGGCATAAATACGTTCAAACGTTGCACATAAGATCCCATGCGGCCGTTTCGAGGATTCCTGGAACCCTTTCCTGAGTGCGAGAAAAAATAGATTAAAATGGGAGAACCCTTCGGATATGGTCCCGAGTACTGGCTAATGGATTGATTGTTAAGACGAAAGCAAGATTTTATTTATCTTAAAGAAATGACGCAATTGACCGGAATTAACTTAACACAAGAGTCGCTGCGCAGGATCTCTCCACATTAGCGAGAGAAAAAGGTGCTAGTCATATCATTCACTAAGGAAGAAATATTTTTATCAATATAGTAAGCTTCTTAAAACTCTAGATACAAAAATCGATTAAATTCAATTATCCAGAGGCCAAAATTATTCAAAAATGTAATTCAGTTTTGGATCTAGACGTTTCCGAAGCTAACTAACTGTATAAACATACTTCTTCCTTAGTGAATGATATGACCAGCACCACGTTTCTCTCGCTAGTGTGGAAGGGATCCTGTGTTGTGACTCGTTTTTAACACTTTCCAACAAAGTTGAAAAGTGTTTATGCATTCGGTTTGCCTGTCCGTCAGTCCATCTGGCCGTCTTTCCACGCTCTAACTACCGTAAATATACTCGGATTTTCCTGAAATTGATAAGGGTTATTTAGGGTCACCAAAGCATGTTTGGTATTGTATATTAAGTATGTAGGTTTAATCTTTCGTTTACAGGGGCACTCAAAATATTCCATTACATTATGGTATATGGGGAAAAATCCTTTGCAGAGTATTTTAATGACATTATGCTATTTCAAATGTATTGAGACTGATATAAATCACTGCATTTTACTACGATTACGTTAGAACTGGACATTCATAGCATTTTTTATTCATTTACAGGGACACACAAAAGAAATCGGTTACAGTACTGTACTGTCTTTGCGTAATAATTGCTGGAGTGCACGGGTTAAAATTCCGTGTGCGTTTTTAAATTTAATTATTTTTTTGCATCTTACTCGCTATGCATATATTCTATACCTCAAATACAGAGCTGCACAAAAAGTATTCACGTACCGTTCTCCTTAAAAGAGGAAATTGCTGAAAGTAAATTTTCAACTGAAATATATGTATCTCTTAAGTGAAATAAATTTTGGCTTGCATGTAGCTAATAGATTCAGATCTATAAATCATATACAGGGCTTCTGAAAAAATTCGTATAATTTTCCGATTGTGGATGGGAACAGCTGAAATTGGGTTTTGAAATGTATTATGCGTTTCCATATGGTTCAATTAGACGTAACATTTTAATTTTTTAAACAGTGCGGCTTTGTTACATTATTCTGAATGTGCTGGAAAGTGTTTTATAATCTATGCTTGACGCATGATTTTTTCTTATTTGCTTTTAGCTTGTTCCGGTCAATTATGTCATTTCTTTAAGATATATAAAACTCTTGCTTTCGGCTTTTCAATGAATTCATTATCCAGTACTCGGAGGTAGAACAGAGGGACTCTTTGAACCCATTTTAATCTTTTTTTTTCTCACACTGAGAAAAGGGATCCAATAATCCTGGAAACGGTCTTATGTGATTTTTGTGTCACGTTTGTACGTAATTGTGCGCTAAAGAGTTGTTAAAGGTTTTAGCTTATGAATGAAAGAGCAGATTACACAAACTATACAGTAAATGCCTTAAAAAAGAATAAATGTCGTTCTTCAAACGATCGTAATCACTAGTACATTCTTTTACTCGAATAATGTATTATTTTTTTATATAAAGAAACGTGTTAGCTATAAATCTTTTAAACAATAAATATGCTTTTCTTGTCAGTTAGTAAAGAACCACTGCTTCGTGTTATTAAAAGTATCCTGAAATTAGGGGAAACCTATACACATAGAACCTTATGACGTAAATTAAGCTTATGGAAGATTATTTAACAGTCATGATTGCTTTCACTTATTAAAAAATTAGTTTGTTTTATCTATTGCAGCATTAGACTCCGATCAATGGAAACTACGTAACCTAGACCTAAATTCTACTGAATGAAATTCCGAAATACTTGCACCGTTAGTTAGAAAAGTTTGCAATGAATATTCTAATAAGTTCAAAATATTTACATACAGTTTAGTTTTAAAGGTGTGATGATATTGGTGAGGATAGTCATAGTTGGATGTGCCAATCCCAAAACTTTCTTCTAATACATTTTAATAATTCAAAATGTAGTTACAAATGTCAATACTTTAATATTATTTGTTCAATACTATACCAATTTTGACTTTCATCTAAAATCTGTGCTTCATTTAATTAATCGGAGTAAAAACGAGTTAATCTCTATCATGATATTTTTTAAAATGAATAGTTTCCCGTTATTCTGTTGTACATCAGCTGTTCGCAAATAACTGGCTATGTACAATAGAACTACGAAAAATTACGCAAGTTATACAAAAATCAATATTACACTGCACTCTTTCGGTGGAATATTTTCAAATTCAAGGAGGGCTTGCTTGGCATAGCCCAAAACATAAACCCAAAATTTGTTTCAAATCTATACACAACTTTATACACTTTTGATGGTACAATAAAGAAAATGGCACAAAAATAGCTATTACAGCGATATCATCCGTCGGAACTTTTCCAAATTAAGGGAGGACCTGCTTGGCACAGCCAATAACTCAAAAACAAATTTCGTTCAATTCTATGCGTAACTTCATACACTTTTTGATGGCACAATGGCGACATACGGACAAACGGACAGTCAGACATTTCCTATAAACATGTTTTTGCCATCTCTGACCCCTAAAACGTATAAATCCGTCGAAAACCGGAAGTCTAAAATATTTCGGTTACCTTAGTTTCTTCTATTGAAGATAGAAGAGAGTAAAAATCATGATATATAAATACAGAAATTTAGCCACTAGTACAAATAACATGTAATATGGACTTCATTGGTAAGATAGGTACCTAACAAAGAATGACTCGCAAGAGCAAGTAACTACTATAATGCGCAAAGAAAATATTATTTTTCATTTTCTTTTTCCATGTATTTTTGCAAATAGACTATTTGCTGTTAAAAGAACGACACCATTAAAACTTTAGCCAACATTTCACGAATCATGATGCAAACAATTGCACCATAAGATTATGGAATCTTGTTACTACATTTAGTACTCCAGTTGAACCATAAACTTGAAAACAAAAGACCATTAGCTTGTAAAATATTGAGCTCTGAACAAGTAAAATCATGATCCATTGGCTACAGTCGGATTTTGCAAAACACGGATAATAGACCTGCATACTACAGACATAACTTTTATTTGAACCTTACATCTCTTGACTTGTAACCAGCCTTTTTAACTACTTCAAAAGCAGCCATATGTTACTGCCTTTTGATGCAGTACATTACAAATGCGTAGTCTGTTTGTTCTGATATGCTGTTACATATTGCTATAGGATATTGTAAGTTTGACTTTTGGTACAATTACATAATAGTCAGGAGTTTTAAACAATAATTTTATGCTGTTTTTGCTTTTTTCGAACAATAAAATCTTTCAATATTAAACTATTTTTTTTTAGTATATACAACACAATTATACTTTTTACAATTTTTCATACCTAACTTACCTGTTTGAAATATGATTTTTGTCAAATTCATTTAACTGAGAAAACGGAAACCGGAAAATTATAACAGGAATTTTGAGAAAGGATTACTACTAAAACACTTAAAACCTTTTTTGATATTACAGCAAAGTCTATTTATGAATCAATTGTCATTTTTTAAAAAAAATTTATTGAAAAGTTTTGAGATTTTTTAAAACAAAATTGATACTTGTTAACTGGTGAATATTGAAGAAAAAAATGAGAAGGCTTATGGTAATTTTCCATATTTATTTCAAATATTAAGAAAATCATTAATTAAAACAGTTGGAAAAATGTAAAAGGAAATAAGGATTAAATAATTTAACAATTTTTAATCACATTTAGCATCTATTTAGGCTGAATTTCATTTAATAATTTTTACATATAAATATTAAGCTCAAAGCTGTATAATATTGGATATTTTACATTTCATCTAAAAAACTTTTTTTTTCAAATTACCAACATTTTAGTAATCTATATATTTTAAGTAAAACATATATTCAAGATAGATTCTATTTATACATATTATTATTATATTAAAATATCATACATCTATTATATATTATGGTTTTACTCATTACATATTTCCTCAACATCAATTTTATTTCATTTCTTATATTTTTTCAAATTAAAAACATATACATATTTGTATAAAAGATAAAATTCCAGTTTAATTTTACACTGTTTTTATATGTACACTGCTTCGGATAAATTTATCTTTGATGACACTGTAATATAAGTTTTTATGTTCAAGTTTATTACCACCATTACAAGCTAAATCATGTTTCTTTAATGATGATGTCTGCAAAAGGAACAGGTTTTAAAAATAGTAGGGAATATTTTATAACACTTTTAAAATATTTCTTTGTCGTTAAACAAACACTCTTCATTATTAAAACAACGCGCGTGTTTGATCGAAGGTTGACAGAAAAATTTAAAATATCCATTTAGTCATTAAGGAAATCTGCTTAAATTTAATAATATGGAGGGGTTGATTATCAGCGTGGAACGTTACAAATGTTATATATAATATAATTCTAATACGATTAATCACGTTATTTATAACGCAAATAATGTTATTTGGGAATGAAATTATCTTTCAATGTAATGTAATTTTTTAAACAGAATGTTGAAATACATTATTAAATAACAAAGCTTAAGAAGCAGAACGATAACAGAGCTTAGAGCTAATGAACGATTACAAAGTTTGGGCAATAATCACTCAGATTTTACATTATACGGTTACTTAGTATAATGTTTGTGTACGTATGTCTATACAGGTGGTATCAATTTATTATTGAAAACGACGTTTTATAAGCAATGAACGGTGGAAACGCTTTAAACATGATGCAGAAGAAGAATCATAATTTTTTTTTTCAAATATAAATATGATTTTGTAGTTACAAAAACCACTTTTGGTATATTGTCTAAGTTTTGCAATCGCAGAAAAGTTTTATTTTTACACAGCAGTGTTAATCATTTGTCAAATATTTAAGTTATAAAATGATCAATTAATGTGGCGGCAAAGAGAAACAACAACATTATAAATTAACAGTTTTTGTGTAGAAAGTTAGAATTTCAATACATTAGGGTGTCTAAATCCAATGCAACATCAGATTTTTGACTATAAATTTCCATTAAATGAAGATAATCTAACGCAATTCGCATCAATTTAACCTTGTTTCTAACTGACGTAAATGCATAACGATTACATTTGTAAAGCATTAAAGACTGATGTTGAGTTTTCGCAACATTATGTTTGTTTTTTAATTGTGCATATCCTTTTCAATAAATATATTATCACATATTGTACAGTCTAGGAAAAAAAGTAAACATCTCGTACGAATCCTCAACAAATTATCGTAGAAGAAAGTTACTGGTGTCGAGCGATTAGAAATAAAGTCTACTTTTAAATGGTGCATATAAAATTTTCGAAGGGGACCACCTACATTTTAAAACGAACCCAAACTTCATTTTTTCAATGGCAATACCCAATTCTAACAAGATATTTCAAATTTTCGGTTCAAACTATGCCTAGATACCAAACAAGTCATTTGAATGATAAGTTTTTGAATTATAAACATTCAAAATTTAGTGCTTCAAATGTTAAATTACATGTTCACACTTTTATTAATATTTCCTGAAATTATACTTCTAATGTGCTAATTTTTTGTGTAGCTATAATACTAAAATACCCAAACATAAATACGTTGAATTTGCAATTTTTGTAATTTTATGATATGAGTTATGAAATTAACATTCGAAAAAATTATGAAATGCAGAGCTAAATGCTGCAATTTCATTTTATAGTAAAATTATACTAATTTTCTTTTGTCACTCTTGTGAAATTTACTTTTGTCGTGTCACTTTTCTTCGGGTGAGCGATATAATATTCCGCAACATAGTAAATGCTTCAAAGACTTTCATAGAGAAAAAATATCATTAATTTGTACTGACGTTGCGTTTTTTGCAACATATCATATCCCGCATAAAAAATAAAAATTAAATAGTCATATCGCTTTTGTTCTCATAGTTAGTCATTAATATGTATAAAATAAAATTGTATGTTATTTGGGTCAAGTATCACCACAGATACTATGTGCCACATTTGGAAATATAGAGCTTCCAGCACAATATATTTTGTATGGTGGCTACTTCCAGTAATTTTTATGATGTTAGTAACCTTTCAGATGTAACAAGGTGAGTCCTTTTAAATTTTTGTACCGTATGTTTATTATTGTAAGTTATCAAGGGAAATACAAATATACTGGGTGTTTCTAAATTAATGGTACAAACTTTAAGGATTGGTACTAGACATTGTAACAATCATTTATTGCCCAAACGTCAGTGAAGGCTTACTGTGGAGACCCGAAATTTTTTGGTTTCCATCTGTTTGTTTGTTTGTTTGTTAGTTAGTTAGTCTGTCTGTCCCGCGATAACTGCCGTAAAACGCATCTGATTAGCTTGAAATTAAGGATGTATATTGGTGAGCTCCCCGGATTTAGTTGTATAGTTTTGGGTTAAATTTGGTTCATTCGTTCGGAATATATAGAACATTTTATTTTGTGACATAATGCTTTTCTATGGGAAGTCAGACGATTTTCAAATTTTCATTTGTTGAAAGAAATCGCTCATATGAATAATAGATTTAAATGGTAAATTTTGGATGCTGAAATTTTTAAATAAGAGTATTAAATTATTCCTTTTAGTTTGCAATTTTGTCAAAACATTTGTCAGAGCTTTTAAATTCGGTGTATATCTTATGGAGGGATTTTATATATGTGTTCCAATAATATAAAATATTTTCTTTTTTTAATTTACATTTTTCAATCACATATTTCATTGTCTTAATTTTCTTTTAACTGTTTCCTAGCAACGGAAAGGTGAATTTGATCTCATATATCAAAAATAAAACAAATACTCTTTGAGGTTGAAATAAAAGGGGCTTGTGTTATGGTATTAATTCTTATTATTAAAAAAAAAAGTTACTAATATCTCACGGTTTATCGTCTGGACGCAGCTAACAGGAATATTTAATTTTTAATCGAAAATTTCAATGAGAAAAAAAAAACTTTTGAAAAGTAAATTGATAGTAAATGTCAAAATTATGCACCGCAAAATTATCGCTGTCGAAAAGGACGTTATTGTATCGGGAAATAAATATTTTCATTCTTAAAAACAAACATTAACTAGATTGCCTGAAAAAATATGCTTTGACGAGTGTTAGTTCTTAATGACGCCTCATTTCAGAAAATATGAATGAAAATTTTTTTATCTTTAAAAGGAAATTACATTTTCGTTCGTAAAACCTAAACTTTTAATATAATTGCGTCAATGTAAATCCTTTTCTGCCCACCAGTATTGAAGAATAAGGCTCGGAAGTGTAAAAAGATTTACCATAATCATTAGCGCAATGAATAAAAAGTTACATATGTAAATTAATGAGACCACGGGGGGTTCAGGGGGCGGAGCCATCCTGAATACTTTATTATTTACAAAAAATACCACAATTAGTAGCTCATGAAATTTCATAATATCCTTCCATAACAACGTTTTTAATTTAACGCTTCTAATGTCTGAAAATTTAGTATTTTTTATTCTTATAAATAATTATGTAATTTGAAAACTTTAAATTGCGGTTTGCAGGAAATTGAATATTACTAGAGTGTGTCTAAAAACAATGAATTGCAGATCTGACGTTGAGGCTCCTGATCTGCAGACTTACTAGTTGTATTGAAATGTATGGGCTTAAGTGACGCGTTGAGTTACAAACACCAGGGGGCATTTTGGCCCTTTTTTTTTTAATTTAAAAGTTTCTCATTCACACACGTAAGTTCTTATACTGTTCTTTTCTTTATTTAAGACATACATTTCATTTAAAAATTTCCGGTAGGAAACCGAAATTTTTTTTTAAAAAAAGCAAATTCGTCAAACATAAGAAATACGTGAAAAGAAATAGAAATGTTTTCTTTTTTAATTCAAAAATTTGTATTTCATACTGGAAATTTTCAAAGAAGAATTTTTGTTGTTTAATGTTGTTTTGGAATATATTTTACGTATTTTAGAAAATGTTATTATTTTAAATTGTTTCCAATTGTAAAAATAATGCAAAGAATAATATTTCCTTCAAATTAAAATTTATTTACACGTGACAATTAGAAAAAGAAAAAAAATCTTTCAAATTAGAATTAAATAATTTCGTATTAAAAGCAGGAAAATATTTAAAGTTACGTCATAAACACTATATTTACACGTGCATATAAAAAGAGAATGAAAATTTTAAATGCCAAATTCATTAATATCCATTAAAAGACGTCAATGCAGAAAATTGCGTCATATTTAAAATGGCCAAATAATAATATGGTCAAACATATTAAATTTAAAAATATATTTACACGAGACATTTATTTCACACTTCGAGTTGTCTTATTTCATTCTTTTTAACTATTGTTGTGAATTCCAAGACAAAACAAATAATATATTATTTCTAACAACAAAAGTATTTTTACGAGAATATTAAAAAGAGAAAGAAAAATTTGGGAATAATTACATCAGATTTAAAACAATACATTTAAAATGCTTTATTTTTATCTTATAGTCCAAGATCCGACAGCGCAAGAACGTATGTTATCAAGTACAAGAAAAAAATCTCTCTCAAAGATTCATAGGCCTACTCCACGGAACAATCTTAACGTGGTTTCGAACTTATAGAGGTTGTCCGCAGGGGTTACGTCACGGACCCCTGCTGTGGCTTTTGATTGCTGATTTCTTAATAAAACTTCTCCAGTTGCTGGCTGACGACTTTACGGTTTATGCAGATGACTTTGCAGTTCTTGCATATGGTGACACCAGGACACAACTTGAAGCAGATGCCAACAGCAAAATTAAACAATTTTCAGATATTTGTGAACAACTTGGCCTAACAATTTCCCAAGCGAAGACCACAGCAATAATGTTTGGCCGCTTTTTACTATAAAAACGCCACCCAATTTTCAAACTGCGGGGGCAAACCATATCAATAAAAAAAGAATCTAACTTATTTAGGCCTAGTCTTAGACTCAAAGCTCAATTTTAAAGATCATATTATCCACCTACGAACAAAAATACAACAATTTTGCACTGGTTTCGGCAAATTGCATTTTTTTAGTAAGGGAATAAACCCCTCCATCTTGAAAACTTGGTATAATACGGTTACCCTTCGTCAACTTCTATATGCAGCAGTAATTTGGTTCCCTCGTCTAAACTGTCATAGTATCCGAAAGGTAAAATCGATACAAAGAATGGCACTGCTCGGCATTATCAAAGTCTATCGCAGTATGTTAACTGACGCTCTCTGTGTCCTAACGGGTTGCTTACCTATTCAAATAATTTTGGCAAAAGAACTCTCTTACTACAATACTTTAAAAGGACGCAGAAATTACATCATTCAAGATACCTCATTAACCATAGATGATTTAATGACCAAACTTCCTTCCTACAGTTTCCCAGAATATTACAAATTAAACAACTTGAAAATTTTAGAAGATACCTTCTCGGACAATAACCAACTAAATCAAGATTTAACAATTTACACAGACGGCTCCGTCACAGACTCAGGCACTGCTGCAGCCTTCACGGTTGAAAAAGACAGCTCTTTTATCTTTGAAAACTCTTTTCGACTACATAATTTAAACTCGATCTACCAAGCAGAACTATATGCTATATGCCAAGCAATAGACTGGTTTCTAACATCATCTTACTCTTCACTACTTCTATTAACGGACAGCCACACAGCAAAAGATGCCCTTAATCTAGCCTTCCCCCGTAATCAACTTATTCATCAGATATATGCTAAATTACTAGATTATCCACATAAAACAGTCTACATCAAATGGATCAAAGCACACGCCGGAACCAGAGGTAATGAAAGAGCCGACACCTTAGCAAAATCATCAACAACATCCACCACGTCACCAATCATCCGTTTAGTTTTTCCAGTCTCTGTGATCAAAAAAGCACTCAAGGATAAAATGTTCTCAGACTGGCAACATTATTGGACTTCATCTGAAAAAGGCCGATTTACTTATAAAATCTTGAATAAAGTGGATTCTGATTTTATCTGCAAAAGTCATATTATTCCATATTATGTTAGTGGACACGGCAGTTTTCCCGCCTTTGTTAATAAAATAGGGAAACGAGACTCTCCATCCTGCCCATGTGGCAAGGGGATAGGAGACCCGATCCATTACCTTTTCACAAAATGTTCATTAATGACACATACCTTTGACTTTAAAAGAAACAAAACTGTACGTTTCAACCTTAAAAGGACCCTATTTGACCCAACAAATTATGCCAAGTTAAGAGCCAACTATAATATTTTAAACAAACATTTTCCATGTATAAAAAAAGACTTTTAACGCTCATCTGTACGATGAACTTTTTACTTCAAGTCACTTAGTTTAAATATTTTACTTTATTTCATTACATTTTGTCATATTGTTTAATAATCATATTGATTGTTTTGTCATTTTAATCAAGGTCTGTCATATTATCCTACTATATATTGTTTACCTTAAATAATTCTCCTATCTTAAATTTTAAGAGTAAATACTCACTTTTTAAATGTTAAATTACTAAATAATGAGATGTAATTAAGTACCTATATTAACTTTATTTTATAATATAATTTCAACTATTCATCATCAACTATAACTGTAAAATTTCTCGGGTTTGCTCAATAGTGCAACCCATTGTGAATTACCTGTAATAATCATGTAATTTTCATTAAGCAGGGTCTTCTAGCCTGCTGGTGCTTCCGGGCTTGTTCGCGAGTCTCCGCGGGGTAGTAGATATGTTTTTTCCCCTCGTGGACTAATCAGCTCCTATACCGAAAGTTTGGCTGTCCACGAGTGGGTGATTAGTGATTAGTGTTTAACTGTTCGTATTTAATCAAACATGAAAACAGCCAGCAGATGTTTAAGAGCAGCTGATCCGGCTTTAAAATTCAGCAATCATAGGAAATGAGTGGAAACACGTTTACAGGAAGGTCACCACTGGTTTTTGTAATTAGAGTTAAATCATCCGCAATCTTTTTAAAGCCGATCAGATTGGCTTGTTTTTAGAGTTTGCGTTCTCTCAATGGAGGTTGGCGAGCGTATCTCACAGGGTCAGAGCCCTCGAGTTTTCGGAATTGAATAAAATAAAATATCATGTTATTTGTAATGAGTAAAATACATAAAAAATAGTAATCGACTCTTTCATATTTTTACATTTCTCTAAATAAACAATTTGTTCACACCTAATTTCATTTTTTTCTCTCGTTAAAACATTTGAATGAACCATTCTTCTAATATTGTTGTTTCATAAACACTGCATCGTATATAATAAAGAATCCTTGTTGTTACAATGTTTTCTCACGGAATAAAAAAAATTAGATATCCATTGTTTTAAAAAGTATATTTTATCAATTACTTCTTAGAGGTAAAACCAATCTATTCTAGTAAGAGATTTCATTTTATTTAATAAAATGGATGTAAGTTAAAGCGATGAAATAAAATTTCGTCTTCTTTAAGCTATGTAAATTTTTATTTAAAGAGTAATTTCACATAATTATTATATTTTATGTTTTCTTACAGTGTTACTTATTCCTAAATTTCTTCGAACTTGAAATATAATTTAAAAAGATAAATATATATTTCTAGTTTTTCAATCTACTGATCAAACAGTGGTGTCCTAAAAAGAAAACATTTCAGATATAGGAGCCACTAGCAATCGTAGTGTTAAAAAAAAAATGTGAAGCTTTTTGGTTATTTCATTGCATCAGCTGAAAATTAAGGAAAAGAACAATAATCGAGCTCTAAAATTACGGTTACAGTGCCATACGTAGAAAATTTGAAATGGTAACACACATTTGGTTTTTTCGCAAAATGAGGTTTAATGAGAAAAAGCATGAATGGGGTTAAAAATAATGTTGGCAATAGAAAATGTGATATAAAACTGACACAAGGAAGAGCAAGAAAGGAACAAATTCCCCCACAAGGGTGTCAAAAACAAGTAATTCTCGACGGATTACAAAATATTCGAGTGTTTGTGCTCTCAAACAATCACATATTTCTTGTGGGAGACTGTTTTCACCAATAAATCACGGAATGAAGACAAAACATAACTTCGCATATCATATTTTTCACGTCAGGTGCACTCATTTGCACATGGATACCTAGAATTTTAAACATCCCAAAAGGCGAAAGCCGAATGAGATGTGGACTAAATAACTTAAATTCAGGCCAGAGCAGAGTAAAAGCGCAGAGTAAGAAGTCATTACCAGCTGATTAAAAGTTGAATACACGTTGAACTTTTCATCATAGTGGTATGTAAAATCACAAAAGCAGACATCACTACTTAATTGCCGAAAAACATAAAAGTCATTAAATGTTTAAAAACAAGGCGACTAAGATAGACATATTCTCAAATAGTATTGTTAAGCATCTTTTATTTTTAAACCTTAATTAAGCGTTCTGAAGGATTTGGTAAAACTATAATGTTTAAAAGAATTTACTTTTTAATATAGATGCATATTTTCTTTTTCACCCTCACTGGAGCAAATTGTTTACATATCCGAAACGACCGGCAATTTCGTTTGATTCACTATCTTCTGAGGCAAGTACGTTACAGAATAAATGCCAGTAACTATGATTTCGGGATCACGTCTTTCACTGTGACTAGTTGCTTTGCATCGGCATAGTTTGTGGTCAATGCTGTTTCTGATATAAGTTTATACTTACGGATGAGCGACAAGTTTATGCAAAAAAACTGCTAGTTTGTTGTATAAATGCCTGGACGATTTGTTGATCTTTAGTTTCTTGTAATTTCGCACATATATCATATTTTATCCATTTAGTTGAATTTAAATATTATTTTAAGTTTCATTTTAAGTTAACGGCGTAGTAACGCTGTTTAAGTGAAACATTCATATCATCTCATGTATGATAAATCTCTCTTCTATGTAACTGGTGTTTTAAATGAAGTCATGAATATTTTGTATTTATTATATTTCGTCATGTTTTGAACCAGGCAGCTATATTGAGAATCTTACAGTTTTTTTTATTTACTACAGCATAAATATAAACATTGAACATTTCTTTTTACCAGCTGCCAAAAGGTTGTACTAACAAATGGGTTTCGGCCGTCCGTCGGAAAACACTCCATCAGGCTTGCAGCTTGGAGCTACGGTTTGGATTTCCTCCCATTTCCCTTCCACATTAACCACTGCAACTCTGCTCAGCCATTTTTTTACAGGCTGACAGGTTATGGGCCTAGAACCCTTTTGAAAGGGGAGATACACTGTAAAAAAACCGGACTAAAAAACGGAAATACTACTGGCAATCTAGAAGCCAGTGCTATTTCCGTTTTTTTACGGGAATTTTTACCCATAAATTACAGAAAAATTTCAGTTTTTAATCAGAAAAACGGAACATTTTCTGTAATTTATGGGTAAAAATTCCCATAGAAAAACGGAAATAGTACTGGCGTCTAGTTTGCCTGTAGTATTTCCATTTTTTAGTCCGTTTATTATTATTTTTTTTTACAGTGTATGTTTTCTCTTGCTGATCGCTGATGAACTTTCCTTCCTGCTTTAAGATGTGCTGTTTGAACTGGTGTTTTCGACGATATTTTTCTTGGACTTTTCGGACATGGTAATTGTGTTATATCTATGTCAGACAGACTGTGTTATCAACACACTGAGTCTAACATTACGCAGGCGCTCAGCAGTTTTTATGCATGAGAATCAAACATACTATCAATACAGGTTTGATTGCGCCTGACTAAGCAGAAGTACATTCTAGAAACACTCGAAACACGCACATTCAGCAATTTACAAGTGCGAGATCACTTTTCAGACGTAGCAAGACTTACCCGCTGCCCTCCCTCCCTTTATCGCGGTTACGTAATAACAGAATCTTACGTCACGAACACATCTGAAAAATAGAGTTTTGCTCGGTTTGGTCACGTGATCAGCAGGCAGAAAAATTAGACGACTGACGCAGTTGTGACGTCAGAATCTGGACGGTGGAAAGATCACTTGGACGCTGGACGTCTTCCAACTAAGGTAATACTATGCTTAGTTGGAAGTGCTGCGCGTCCAAGCCTGGAAATCCAATACCTAGGCGTCCAAGATGGCGGACACCTAACACGTTGGTCGTCCGGGGGATATAAAATCCAAGATGGCTGACGTTCAGCATGGCGGATGTCCAAAGTCCATCTATGTTTCCAAACAGCAATTTGTTAAACTAATAAATATCGGAAAATTTAAAATATTTGTTAATTAAATAATAAAAGACAAATTTTAAAATTTAAAAGTGCTACTGCACGCATTTAATTAAAATAAATGTCACATATATATACATAAATACAGTGTTAAAATATGATTTAAATTAGATTACTATTTACAGGAATTAGACGTATTTACATATTTTTTTTCTCGAGAAAAAAGCAGGCTATGTACAAATACTGGTACATTGCCGTGCAAGCCCTGGGCGCACTCTCCAAGCTCATTTAGTACGCTTCGGTCTAGGCAAGAAGTCGTCTTCGCTGTCCGCATCAGCATTCGAACATGAAACCTCAGATACAGGCCAATGGGAACAGCCAGGAACAGGAGATCTGGATCGGACGACTACATTTGGAGACTCACAGTACATAAATTTTAGACACACATAAAAAATTTTTATAACCTTGTCATTATAAAACTGTGTGTAAAGCAGAAAGCAACTCGCTTAATATTTCAGCTAAACATTTCAGCTAATCATCAGAGAAAGTTAACTTAATGAATTGTTGCATGAAAGATTTTGTCACGTAAATAACGAGTACTTAGTTGACGTAAGTAAAAATGAAAGTGTTACAGGTCTTCAAGTGCTGTCAAAGTTAACCGAGGATTGCATCTCCTGCAAACTTACTAAGTCTAAAAGAACATTATTTAAAGCTATAGGTAAAATAAGGTCGAAAACTGCTCTGGAGCTCTTGCACATGGATTTGTGCGGGTTTTTACAAGTGACATTTCATGGCGGAAGTAGATATTTTTTCACCATAATTGATGATTTTTCTCGTTTTGTTACAGTATATACTATCATGAACAAGTCTGATGTTTTTCAGACATTTTTCAAATTTCAAAGACGGGCTGAAAGGTACTTAAATAAGAAAATAAATTCTATAAGAACTGATGGTGGTTTAGAATTCATTAACAGAGAATTTGACAGTTTTTTAGAAAAGCAGTGGATTTCTCCCTAGAAAACGAATCCATATAGCCCTGGAATGAATAGTGTCGCGGAGCGTTTAATTGTAACTGCTGCTGATGGTGTCTCAATGCTAGTGGCTTGTCTCAAAAATTTTGGGCTGAAGCCTTAATGTGTTTTCCTATGTCTGGAATAGGGTATGTCACAAACAAAATAGCAAGATCCCTTTGGGATGTATTCAGGTAAGAAACCCTCGGTTTCTCACTTGAAAAAATGTGGTTCTTTAGTTTATGCTGGAGTGCCCAAGCAGGTCAGAAGGAAGCTTGTTATGCGACCTAAATTGGGAATCATGTGCGGCTATGCTCAAACAATTACCAAATTTGGTTGATAGATGAAAAGAAAATTGTAGAAAACATTGACGTTAGATTTGATGAAACAAAAAGAGGGATAGATATAGTTTCAAAATTTAAAGAGCAAAAAATTTGATTTTTCACTTTTTGATTTTCCTGAAGATGAAGATATTTTTGATGAACCTGAGATTACATCTCAATTGGGAAATGACACTGGAAAAGTTCGTGGGTCAGATTTAATCCAAAATTTAGAACAGATTAGTTTTAAACATTGCATATCTATTTCATGGACTCGTAAAGCAGTACCACGAAAAATAGGAAGTAAATCTATTATGACATAGAAGGAACCAATACCAGAATTACATCTTTTAATAAATTACCAGATTATTGAAAAGAAAAAAAAATAGGATGTAATAAAAACTTGTTTGATTTTAGCAGTAAAAATAAAGAATCCGGTAAAGTATCTAATTTTTTAACTGTAAAAGAAGCAAATTTAACTGCAATTAAAATTCCTCAAACCTACAATCAAGCCATAAAAACACCTGAGGCATCAAATTGGAGGGGCGCAATGAACCAGGAATTAAATGTTATGCATGAACTTAACGTATGGGATGACCACCACCAAAAAATACTAAAATTCTTGGTAATCGTTGGGTGTATACCTTAAAGAGAAACGAGAAAAATGAAATAGGTATAAGGCTAGGTTTATGGTAAATTAAAGGCGAAAATTATGAAGAGGTTTTTAGTCCAGTAGTAAGTTTTCAAATAGTTAGGTTGTTCTTTGCCATATTTTCATGTCTGTTAAAATGGGGTAATGTCCAGGTAGGCGTCAACAATGCCTATCTTTAAGTAAATCTGGATGAAACTGTATACATGTACCAACCTGAGGGTTTTGGCAATGAAACAAAAAATGTAAGTTAAATAAGGCCATTTATGGTCTGCATCAATCTGGCAGAAAATGGTTCTTTGAAGTGGATGATGTTTTATCTAAATTGAATTTTTAAGAACTCAATTGGTGCAATTGTATGTATATGTTTCAGTCCAGATTGATCCTTTTGCTTTATGTTAAAAACATTGTTCTTTTTGGTAAAACCAAAGATGATTTAGATTTTGAGATAAACTTTCTACAAAAACAATTATTTAAAAAATTTTGGGGACAACCAGAAAGCTATTGGGCTTAGAGTTTGAAGAGATGGGAAATCGCCTGTTCATTCACCAGACTTCATACAATGAGGATGTTTGTGAAATGTTTTAAGAACTTAAATTTCCAGTAAGATATTTACCTGTTCCCAAGGACTTGGTGTTGTCCAAACAATATTCATCTTCCACTAAAGAAGAAATTGAAATTATGTCTAGGTTTCCATATAGAAATCTTATAGGCTCTCTATCTTTTATAGCTGGAAGGATCAGACCTGATATCATGTATGCAGTTATTTTATTATCCATATTTCAATAAAATCCTGGAATTACTCACTGGAATAATTTATTGAAATTGTTGGGTTATCTAAAATATACTAAAAATTATAAACTTGAGCTATCCAGAGTTAGTCAATTAAATCTCTCATGTTATTCTGATTCAGATTTTGCAACAAACATATACGATCGAGTCTCCATAAGAGGGTATATTTTGTTTCTAGATGAAACGCCCATATCCTGGAAGACATTTAAACAGAAATGTATAAGTCTTTCAACGATGGAGGCCGAATATGTCAGTTATTCTGGGCCAAAAATGTTTTACTAAATGAAGAACTTAATTTGAATTTGAGGGATTGTACTTTGTTCTGTGTGTGTACTTTGTTCAAGCTGAAATAGCCTTTTCTAATTCCCCTTTCGAAAATCAGAAAACTAAACACATTCTTATAAAATATTCTTTTCTTAGAAACTTAGTATTTGATAAAGTATTTACTCTTAAATATATTGATAGTAAATTTAACTTAGAAGATAGTTTTACAAAACCACAAATTAAAGAGCAGTTATTGAAATTTTGGAAAATTATTTTTGATATTTAAATTTTATTGAGGGGGGGGGGGGGGATTATAATTTTTCTTACAATGTTATTCACTCTTATTAATGCCTTGCCAATAATGTCTTGCATGACCCGACATTGATCAGATTGTTGTTTTTGAATTTAAAGTGCAATTTTTTTTAACTTTTGAAGTTTTACATTTTTTAACCTTTTTGAATTTTCATGTATTTTTAACCTTGTATTTATGTAAACCTTTTCATATTTTGTAATGCTCTAGAGATGGTGAAAAGGGAGGCCGATTCTTACGCATCTTTTATTTTTAAAGCTTAATTAAGCGTTCTGGAGGATTTTGTAAAACTATAAAGTTTGAAAGTATTTACTTTTTTAATATAGATGCATGTTTTGTTTTTCATCCTCTCTGGAGCAAATTGTTTACATATCCGAAATGGCCGGCAGTTTCGTTTGATTCACTAGCTTCTGAGGCAAGTACGTTACTGAATAACTGCTAGTAACTGTGATTTCAGGATCACGTTTTTCACTATGATTAGTTGCTTTGCAACGGCATAGTTTGTGGTCAATGGCGTTTCGGATATAAGTTTATACGTACGGATTGACAATAAGTTTATGCAAAACAATTTCTAGTTTGTTGTGTAATTGTGTGGATGGTTTGTGGATCTTTAGTTTCTTGCAATTTTGCACGTATATCATATTTTTATCATGTAGCTGCATTTAAATATTATTTTAAATTAACGGTGAATTAATGCTGTTTAAGTGTAATATTCAACTTATCTCCGGTATAATAAATCTCTCTTTTATGTAACTGGTGTTTTAAATTATGTCTCCCACATCAACCACTGCAACTCTTCTCAGCCATGTTTTTACAGGCTGACATGTAACAATCTGTCGCTTAAACGGTGAAGAATTACATTATATCTAAATTAAAACAGAGCTATAACATATATCATAACATCGCAATCTATACATTGAGGTAATCCATTATGTCACACCACACATTATCAAAACAATTTGCATAAAACAAGATGATGGAAATAATCAGTAACAGAAGAAAAACTCCCCGAAAACTGCGTAGAATGCGAAGTGACTCACTAAATAATGCGGAAAAACTGGCAATGTGTGGATGCAAGCGATTTTTGCTCGTTGCTCCGAACGAGGTATTGGCAGGTGAATTAAAAATATGGTTAGACTCTCTTGCGAAAAACTCACTTGCCCGACTGTCAAGATTAAGAAAAGTTTATATTTTATTATAATGCAGTAAGCTTTTTATCGAAAAAAAACAACAACATATAAGCAAAATAAAAATGCACCTGGAGCGTCTTAAACGGAATTAATGAAAAATAAAAATGTAAAATTTCCAAATAAGTAATGATTTCCTTTAATTATATATATCGTAAAACATTTAGATTGTTCAAAATATATATAATGAGAAGTCGCAAAACAATTGACTTCTAACGTAAAATTTTAATAAAATGATAAATAATTTTTCATAGGAAAATGTAGTGTCATCATTTAATTTTCTAAGGATAAAATATTTTTGAAAGAGGGACATACATCTTTATTTACATTGTATAGTTCCTTAAATTTCGAGACATTGTACCTTAAAAGCTTTTAGATTTAAGTGTCAGGGGGCATTTTTAGAAGCTTCTAAACGATTCAATTTCCCACTAAAAGTCGAAAATTAGGTCACTTTCTTTTAGTACATTAATTAATATTAGGTTTTGGATCAGAATATCTGTATTTTATTTCAAGAGTGATTATTATTGGAAAATGTTCTTAAAATATATAATTTACTTATTGTTTCAAGTGAAAATTAAAATTGAGTAAAAATACAATAGAGGTCAGAGGATTTGATTTTTTTAGTTAACATTATTATTGTTATTTATTATTTTAATGTTAGTCACATGATGATCGAACCCCGTACCTTTATGTTTTCCAAATTTAGTGTTTTCAATCAATATTATTTTAGTTCTTATTTAAAATCGTTTGCATCTTTTTTTTACATAGCGGATTATATAATACTACAACAGTACGTCGTTCCATATGTTAGTGAAGTATTATAGTTCAGAAAAAGCGATATATATTGTACAAAAATTCATCTTCATCATTATAATTTTAGTTTTCAGTAACATTTTAGAAATATATGATTTACAGATTTATATTAAGGAACTATTTATATTAAGGTTCACACTGGTGAAGTCTTACTGCATATTCATGCTCAAAATGTGCTTTAAATCCCTTAAAAACAGTAAATTGAGATACAGTTTTAAGTTTTGAAACAACTTGCATATGGAAGTGCATTTCTTTTATTCAACGTCGCAAAAACTGAAGTTGTGTAATACATAGAAGATACAAAAATTGCACAAAGAGTGAAATTTATGCTTCAGGTTAGTACCACCGTCAATCTGACAAGTCTTACTAACGGGTATGTTTTTACATTAAATTATATTTGTTAAAAACATGGAAAAATTCAATATCAAAGGCCCAAACATTAGTTTTGGTGGTAATTGAGAATTATTTGTACAATGTGGCATTTGTCTGTAACTTACTTAAGAATGATGTACGATAAATTAAAATAAAAAGAAGCAGAAATGTGTTATAAAGATCACCAACGCTTCTGCGAAAGAATGTTTTGGATAAAACTCATTAACTGTATAAAGTACAAAAAATGAGTAGGCTTTTTTTTATTAAAAAAGTTAGAAATATTCACGTTTATTATTTATTAAGTATATAAAATATATAGTTAATGGAAAATATGAATGAGAAAAATAAACAGCATTCGGTAATCTCCATTCTAAGCATAGTTATGTGCATAATGTTTATATATTTACAGCGGCTATTTTTATAAGAAGTAGGGTAAATATTTAATAAGTTTTTACAAACGTCATTACAGTGATTATACGATCGAGATAAAAATTAACTTGATTTTTTCCGTCGAATGAAAAGAATAAAAAAAAACTAGATTAGTCGCCCGGTTATTCATAAAATAATGTTATTTATACTGAAATTAATTTTATGCAACTTAACTTTTAACATACCGTTTGAATTCAGGCCTGTATATTACAATTAATAATATGACACAAGGTTAAAGGAATTCTTATTACAACTGTTTAAGCCATCTGTGAAGACAGCATGATTTCATACACTTATTCAATTCCTACTATTAGTTCACACTTTCCTTACATTTATTTATATATATCTACCATATATATATAAAATCCTAATGAAACGAATTTATGAAACGGAAGTATGAAACGGATGTATGAATCGACTGATTAAACAACTGATTATGTTTCAGGGCGATTTATCCTAAAATATGGAATACTTTGCGATGAAATTAACACCAAAAATTAATATTGGTCCGCAGATTTCAAAACTGGTATTAGAATTTTTAAATTCGAATTAGTTTTCGAAATATTAATTTTTTTCTAATTGTATATGCATCTTTCTAATGATGGCAACTCAAATTTTAATCAAACAGATATTTTTTTATTGAATTTTAAAATCAGTCAGATCTTTTTAGGACACCCTGTATGTTTGTCCTTTATAATAGGCATAGATATTTAGCGAATAAAGTAAATCGGAGTTAATAATATTTTTTTTTTCTGGTGTGAAACAGAAATTTCTAAAAACGATAGATTCGACAGCACTTTATGTAGCCTGAATAGGTATAGTGTAAATATATATCTTACTAAATGGTTTTTTCTGGTTGATAATTTTTTTTCTTCAACTTTCTGTTTGGTTTTTTGCAAAATTTGTGAATTGAAATTCATAAATACAATGTTTTTTGTCAAAAGATTGCATGTAATCTTGTTTGAGTTTAATCATTGATAATGCAATCAATTCTGTAAGTATTATACGTCCTGTGATATTTTGCAATAAATCGCTACTTGGAGTGAAGCGTATAATATGTTTTCATGAATTTAATGATAAATTCGTTTTCGAAGGAATGAAAAAATAGGAATAAATTAGATTAGCAAAGTAAACTAGAATCTCGTTATAACAAACGCCAGTTTAATGGTTGTTCTCAGTTCAACGAACATTATGTAGGTTGCTAATGGAAATGTTATCTTTGTTATTATAAAACATAAACTTTAACTAATTTCATATTAACAAGTTTTAGATATTAACGAATTTATTAAGGTCCTTAAAAGAATCAGCCTTTCAGTTTAACAAAATCCGAATTGTCTAAAAAAAAAAAAAAAAAAATCTATCAAAATTAAGTTATGCAGAAGAAAACATTTATTTCTCTAGTTTCTTTGCCCCATGACTTTCAAAATTTCAGAATATTCGTGTTATCAAGGTTGTTTTCCGAAAAAAAAGATTGAGCATTGTTCCCCGATGTGCATCGGTAAAAATAACAACCATATTGTACATATCCACATGCTAGCTACTTTTTTGTTGTTCTTCCTTCCCTTTACCTAACACTTTACTTTTGAAAAAAACTACTGGAACTTACTGGGCCTAAACTGGTGACCTAGTCCTCACTAATTTACAGTTAAAATTTCATTTTGTTTTTGTTTTTTTAAGGCAGAAAACAGAAAATGAAAACTTCATTGCAAGGGGGGGGGGGAACATTATATAAGAAGAAAGTGCTAGATGATAGTACGTTGCATGTGTAATTTTATGTGTAAGTGTGAATTATTGCAGTCGTTCCTTATGTTCAAGTACTAGTACAGTGTACATATATAACGTATAACTTTAGAGGGAATGTATTTGTGTATGGGGGGTGGCACTTGACATCGGAAGATATTTGTAAGGGTAGGGGGTGTTGTGATTTGATATCGTTATCATTTTTGATCAAACCAACTTTTTTAGTATACTTTTCTTTATATCCGTAATCTTAATTTTTTAAAGTCTGTTTTCATTTTTTTATAAAAAAAATAAAGTTATTATTAAAACCATATTCAATGTTTATCAAACATTTCATTTCAAAATATGGAATAACCCAACCTTCAGCATTAATATTCTCCTGCCATATTGGTATATAATTCGTTGTTAGAGAAACCAGATTCGAAATGATACTTGATATTTTTGCTAGTAAAAGATGGTGAAGAATGTTGTCCACCTGCTTTGCTTACAAGAAGTTCTGTTTAGCCCCGTGCAAGGGCGAATTGCAAGAAGACAATGTTACTGTTCAATGCATTATGTAATAAAGAGTTATTATTAAAAACTTTTAAATAATATTTCTTTAAAATGTTATTTAGTATAACGTTATTTCTTATATAACAGTGATAAATCATGAATTTCTTCTCTTTATTTAAATAAGTAAAATATGCAAATAAAAAATGTACAACCAATAACTGTATATCATTGAAACGCATAAAAAGGAAAAACAAATGCAAAAATAAAAAGAATTTTTAGACACTGATAACAATGTTATTAGGTGGGAGGGAGGTTTGAAGAACGATAACTTCTCATATCGGAATGTTGGTAGGGGGTCCGAAATTGCAAAAAAGTTGATGACCTTATATATTAACAGCTCCTATTCAGCTTCACCTGCACAATCGACTAGACCATTGACTTAATATTATTACGTGAGAAGGATGCACTGTACGCCAAAGTAACAGAATATTTACAAACAGGAAACAAACCTATAAGGAAGTGATATGTATTGTATGGAAACATTCTCTTATTTCGGCGCACTGCGCATCCTGCCCGAGTGGAAATGTCACGAATCGACCAATGCATTGATAGTAGCGTGTTTCTGAAAATACAAACAGGGAAAGTTACGAATATTTTAGAAAGTTGCTGCTAGCATTGTTTTTTTTTTTTTTTTTTTTTTTTTTTTTTTTTTTTTTTTTTATAACTCAAAAAGCGCAACTTTGATTTTAACGAATTTTTTTTTCCTTAAAAGTACATACTTTGAGCATTATTCTGTAATTTTTTTGGTAGGTGTAAGTATAAAATTACTACATTAATAATTTTTTCAAAAAATATTTTATTATGATGTGAACTAATATATTCTTCAATAATTGGTGTTGGTTTCATTTTTTTTTTCTTTTGTACTTTTTGAGAAAAACGTATTTGAAAAATAGTAGCACAGGCGCATACTTCTCCGATTATCTTAAGAACAGTTCAAAGTCAGGGGCAAAAAACACTCTATATTGTATTCTCATGGTGAGCCTTATTACCAGACATGTTATTTCAAACATCGTCCGTGGGGTCCATTTTGCTATGCTTATCCGGCTAGACCCTTTAATCTTATTACTGCTAGTATATACAGCCTTACTTATATGCAACAATGGATTTGGGTTGTTACTATGCTTTTAACCGAAAGAAAGACATTTATCCCTTGTTTTCGAAGTAAATTTTAATGACAATGTCTTGAAGGGTAATCACCTTCCAAATAATTTAATTAAACTACAGTTTTTTTTTTTTTTTTTTTTTTTTTTTTTACTGAAACGGTAATATGAGATAGGTATATATAGATAGATAGATAGATATATTTACTACGTATTCTTAAGCTACAAAATATCAATGTCAGAAAACGAAAATATGTCCGTAAGTAGCGCTGAATTATATCTACAGTGGTGTCAACCAGACCAATATATTTCACAGATATGGTAATTTCTAACCATCGTCAACCATTGATTTCTACATTTGTTTCTTACAAATAATTAATAACAAAATTAAACGACGATAAATAATTAAAATTAATAAAACACAAATTTGACAGAAATGTTAAAATACTCGCTTAAACACTGAAATAATCAGCATCAAAGAAGTAGTTATAAATAATAAAATCGTTTGCAGTCATTTGGACTATTAACAGCATTCGTTTGGCTACCCTGAAAGTATCTTTCAAATAAATTTCAACTCTTTATTAGAATAACTAGTATTTTGCATCTAAAAATGCTTTTGATGCCCTTAGTGGGCATTTTAAAATATATAATAAATTAAAAAAAAAACATATATTAAAACGTCTAATTAAAAATAGTTTTCCCTTATGCACACAAGACGATGACCTATAATCAAGGGTTGAATATAGGGTTCCATGAAATCCTTGATACATCCTTGTAATTATTAATCGAATAGATATAAAAACGGTTTAAATTTCATGTGACTTATTCTTGCACATTTTATTTGTAATATAATGAATGAAATATAAATATACCTTTTATTTAATTAATAATTTAATTGACACCATAACAGTGTTGCATTACTCCCCGCACTACTACGCTGCAATAATAATAATAATAATAAAAACATTTTAAAATTAAACGAAATGTATCTCAGGGATAAATTTCAGACCTCCTCGTGTAGGCGATACATTTCCTCATTTAAAAAAAATACTTTTATAGGGTTAATTACAAGCAGTTTAAGTAAAATACTGTAAATTTATGTCATTTCTGAAAAAAAAAATATTGAGGTTATAGTAAATGATCTGCTTTGCTATATGTTTTCTCGCGAGAGAAAGAAATTTATCTCTTGTCTCACGAAGATTACTTTATAAATATTTTTTTTCGATTACAAACCATGTACGTAATGAAAGAATAATTTAATTTAATTTATTTAATTTAATTTCTTTTATTGGAACCATATTAAGCAGGCCTATTATTGTTAAAAATTTGTAAGCATTTTCTACCGATATTTCCAATGAAAAACTTCATGCACGATTCCTTTAACATCTGCAACAGAAAACTAGAATAAAGATTATAGTTTTCGAATAGTAGACGCAAAGGGAAACATTTTTAAGAATATTGCGTGCCATGATTATGCGAAGAAGATACATATTAATACTACATACTGTTTAGCATTTTTAATTGAAAAAATATTAAAACTTTCATAAAATCTAAACTCTTCATGCCAAAAATTCTCTCAGTATTTGTTTTAGATTTAAAATATTCCTTTAATTTCATCAGTAATTCACTGAATACCGTGACACTTCTTAGTATTTTATGTTCTCTAAAGTTGTAATAAATTTTAAAAATCCATAAGTAAATTCGAAGAAGAAAATTTCAAAAATCTACATTAAAAAGGAAACTTCATCTAATTTTCTAAATAGACGCATATAAAAATTCCAATCAGTAAAAACCTTTAGACCCATTCATTTCTTTAAACAAACATTCGTAATTTTGTATTTGTTTAAATAAATTTGTTTGAAGAAAACATTACACTAACTCGGTGTAAAAAAACTCGGAGCTCTGTAAAAAAGTAAGTACATTCATTGTTTAAAATAAAAAACATGAATAAAACATTCTCTTATTATTATCATTTATAAAAGATACAGTCAGATATCTCGGTTGTTACTATACTTTTTAAAAGATATCAATTTTTATTCTGTTTTACGTTTTCCAGTTTAATGATTAGCTCATGAAATAAAAGCTTTTTATAGGTGCAATAATAAACCTATTTGAAATAATCGTAAAATGCGGTGTCAATTATTTTTTTTGCTTTTAATTTCAGAATTGATTCTTATATATACGTTAAATTTCACCAAAAGTTTCATCAATAACATAAAGAGTATTTTTAGCTGCCTCCGTTTTCAAATGTTGCAGTAAATTTTTAATACTCTCTTTTAAATCAGATTTAGTTGTTTTTTATCAATAAATTTAAGTATACACTTTAAGAAATCTAACAGCTTCTCATTTTATTTCGAACATGAAGGAAATACAATTGAAATTTAAACACAATTTCTACAATAACATAAGGATTTGTTTTGTTCTCAAATGTTGCAATAAATAAAAAAAATCTTACTTAAAAAACAGACAAAGGGGGTTTCATTAATACATTTCAGAAATACATTTTAAGAAATACATAAATCTCATTATATATAAGATATAATTTAAATATTCTTTAACACGTTCGTTGCCAAAGCTGAGTTAGTGCATCTGTTCATACACGCCAAGATCATATCTGCAATTTAGTCCTTCTAAATTATTTTCTGTTTTATTATTTAAGTACAATATATGTAACGAATTACTTTTAGCAACAAATAGATTCACACGAGTATGCTCATTGTTGGCATATGAAACATTGCAGGTATTTTCTATGGCAATGCTCGTAATCGGTGGTTTAGATAAGAAGATCAAAAACGAATTATATCGTAGTTGGCAATGAAACCCAGTTTGCCAACTACAAGTATTCTCGTAGATGGCAGCGAACGTGTTAAATACAGGGTTATTATAAAAGAACTCTCCCGATACATGAACTCCTAGCTATCATACCGTTTCCCGAAATTGCATAAAATTTAAAGTATTTTGAGATATGCGCTCAAGAAACATATCGAAAACAACATTTAAACTCTAATAGTTACGGTTACAGTAACAAAATTTGAAATTTTCAAATGACAACAACTACTTTTTTTATTGGATTGTAACATCCATTGTGTAAAAGCATAAATGGCATTGGAACGGTACCTGTATCACGAAAATCACAGGCTCTAGATAGACTAAGAAGAAAAGTGAAAACAAAAAAGATAAGAACCGAGCATCAAGAGAAACGAAACCATTTTATTGTGTTTCACAATTTTTCCACGTTACCTCCTTCACACACGATGACATATTCCATGCAGAAGATGGTGGATAGTACTGAAGAAATTGCAAAATCAAGAGAAATCTGTCGTCCTGAAGTCTGATGGCATCTTTCAAATCTAATGTGGTTCGCTGGTTAAATGCATATATCAGGTATCCGGACAGACAGAAACCCATTGGAGTGACATCGGGGACCTTCGCTTATAGGAAAAAGAGAAATGCTGTGAGATAACTCTGTCACCAAACTGTTGTGTTAACAAAGATTGACAGAAGACCTCACATGTGAGTGCACTGTAAAAAAAAATCTGTGAAGTTACTAAAGTTTTTCTAGGAAACTGGGATTCATAGCACTTTTCATGTAACGGCAACAACAAAATTTCATGTAACACACACACTTTTGCGCCGAAAATCAAAAAATCTGTAAGGTTACTAAGAATTTTTTTGGAAACTGGGATTCCGAGAACTTTTCATGTAACTGCAGTCAGGGTTACAAATAAAAGTTTAGTAAGATTACTGAAATTTTAGCAGATTCATTTGTAATGTTACAGATTTTTGTAGCTTTACAAAAACTAGTTTTGTAGATTTGCAGCTTTTTTCGTACAGTTACAGTTGAAAGTTTAGTAAGCATGTAACTTTACATCTGTAGAACTACAGATTTTTTTTTACAGTGTGACAGCCATCTTGCATCCACACGACTTCAGATAGAACAGATCGCTGTTGCAAATTGGGAATTAAGTAATTGTCAGCATTTCTAGATAGCGAGAACGCGTTACCATACACGTTTGAAGAACTGCGGCAGTTAACCTCTAAAAAAGTATTTGAGCTGAGGATAAAGGTGCTGGTTATACCGCACCACACAGTCACTCTTTCTTCGTGTAACGTTAGTTCAACCACATCATGGGAATTATTGTCTGCCCAGTGCACGCAGTTCTTTGAATTAAAGTTACCAGTCAACGAGAAATGGGCCTTTTTCATCCACAGAATGCGTAAAAGCAAACTGTCGTCTACGTCATACATGATTAAGTATTCATTCTCAAAATCCAACCATTGTTGCGTATTACCCACTTGCAACATCTGAACACGCTGGAACCAATACGGATAAATGTGGAGGACAGAGCTCAGAATCTTACGGACCGTAGAATAATGCATCTCAAGAAAGCGTGAAACACTGCGTGCTCTTGCAAGAGGAAATTTGCTTATCATATCAAGGAGTTTTGCAACAGCCCCGACAGGAACGGAAGGTCGTCCAGTATGAGATCTATCGGATGCGCAAACATATTCTTCACATTTGCTTATCAAGTCACGTAGAGATTTTACAATACACGGACCTCACCACGGCGTACTTGAAGATTTCTGTGGTTGACACGCAATACCTCTGCAGCATTTTGTCCGTTCAGGTAATAAATCTTTAAAATTTCACCACATTATTCTCCTTTAATCGGCATGTTGTTCAGAGAGCAAGAAAGCAAGATCCGCGGTACTCATCTCGACTGCTTTTCTATCACTCAGTACGACGAAGTCCGTTTTAAGGTATCTTACGCCAAACCAAAAAAATTGCGTACTTTGGTCTCACGCTCTCATTCTGAGGAAGATTCAGTAGCTGGGATAAGAGCCAAAGACACTGTGTAAAATGTGACGTAATTAGAAAAGTAAGTCATGCTCTAGTGAGCACAATAGTTCTTTTCACATTTCTTCCCAAGTAAATTTCGAAATTTTGTCGCTGTAACCTAAATAGCTAGATTAAACTGTTGTTTTGTATATGATTCTTGGGTGCATGCCCCAAAATACTTTAAACCAAACTTTCGACCAGTTTCTGTGAACGGTATGATGACTAGAGGCTCATATATTGATGCAGTTTTTTGTAATCACCTTGTGTAACCAAAAGTAACCCACAAAAAATACATTACCACACATCTGCGATACCTTATTCGTTTACAAATGTTGCGATATATGTAAAAAAACTCTTCTCATAAAACTGACGAAGGGTTTTCTATAAATACATTTGAAAATTACACTTTAGGGAATGAAACAACATATCTTTTTATTAAGAAAGGTATGTAAAAGATACAATTAATAAAACATTTTAGAGATATTCTTTTCTTTAAATAAACATTTTTAAGGTAATCATATATTTGTTAAATATAATTTCTTTAACAAATGTTATATTTACACAGGTAACAAAGCTTTGTTTGAAGTTAATTACAATCGTGGTTTATGTTGAATTATATAAATGAAACTAAGTAATGTTACATTCTTTTCTGAAAAAAAAAGAATCATATACAACAAAGCTCCGGTTTGTTATTATACATTCTCATGAAAGAAAGAAATTGATCTCTCGTTTTAAGAAGTATGTTTTATTTATTAGTTAGTGAAAATAATATTACAGATAATGCAATAGATTTATATAATTTTTTTGTACAATATAGAAAGGAAAAAAAATTCTTCGCATTTGAGGCAAACAGAATTTTTAATTTAAGGAATATTAGAACGGATTGAAATACCCTGACATTTTCGTGCAAACTTTTATGACACTATTTTTTTAACAATGCAAAAATACTTTAAATTTAATAAAAATTAAAACTGATGTCATTGATGCACTTTATCCTCTCTATTTTCAAATATTGAAATGAATTTAAAAGAACCCTTCTTAAAAAAAACATAGGAATGATTTTATAAGAATAAATTTCAAAAATGCACTTTAAGAAAAGAAGAAACATTTCATTTTATTACGCAAATGTTACAATTAGTAAAACATTTAAGAGCTGTTTGTTTCTCTAAATAAACTCTTAAAGATTATATTATACTTGTTGCAACAAAATTGCTTTAAGAAACAGTTACATTTACTCAAGTAACAAAGCTTTTTTAAAGTTAATTACAACCATGCTTTACGTTAAATTATGGGAATGGACCTTTGTATTATTACGTTCTTTTCTTAAAAACTAAACCATGTATACAAAGGTTCCAGGTTGGTATTATACTTTCTCACTGAGGAAAGAAATTGATCTCTTGTTTTAAGAAGTATATCTTATGGATTACTTGTTAGAGAAAATGATATTACGCATAATACAATAGATTTATTCTTTCTACGTGCAATTATAGAGAAAAATGCTTCACATATCTAAACTATGTAGCATTTTTAATTTAAGAAATTTTAGAACGGTACGAAATACTCTGGAATTTTCGTGCAAAACTTGCGTTATTCTTTGTTTAATAATGAAAAAATATTGCAACCTTTTATGTATTGAATTATGAATTCATGAAAAAATTTTCATCTAAAGAATTTCTCGTGAGTTTTTGAAACTACATTAAAATATTTACATAATAGTTTAATAAAATTTAGAAGGATAATAGCATTTAGAAGGATTAACTCAATTTAAATTTATAGGGATTCTGTACAATATTTATAACCCCTCTCAAACATTTTATTTTAAATATTTTTTTTAGTATTTTGTAGAATTACGAAATGTTCAAATATAATGTTCTTACAATTGAAATGAAGAAATATTTCCGAATTGAAAAATCCCTCCTCCTCCCTTCAAAGCCTAGAAAGCGGAAAAGATGCAAAGGCAAAATAAATCCTCCTTTAAAAAAATATTTTTATTTTGTGCAACCAATAATGCTTTTGGAACAAGATAAAGTAATGCATGTATAACTCATTCTAAATTGTATTACTACTAATCGATGTATTATATGATTTTTATAACAAGTTTTTTTAATGGTACTTATAAGTACCGTCAGTAGATAAAGGGTTAAATTTAATCAAAATTAAAAACTAACGTTATTGTTTCCTTTTATCTTCTCTTTCTCAAATATCGAAATAAATTAAAAAGAACCCTTCTTAAAAAAAAACATACGAATAATTTCATAGAAATACATTTCAAAAATGCACTTTAAGAAAAGAAACAACATCTCATTTTATTAAGAAAGGTAAGCAAAATTACAATTAGTAAAGCATTTAAGAGCTCTTTGTTTCTTTAAATAAACCTCTGAAAGATTACCTTATAGTTGTTAAAACAGAATATCTTTAAGAAACAGTTACATTTACTCAACTAACAAAGTTTTTTTTTTATTATTTTTTTAAGTTAATTACAATCATGCTTTACGTTAAATTATGTGAATGAGCCTTTGTATTATTACGTTCTTTTCTTAAAAACTAAACCATGTATACAAAGGTTCCAGGTTGGTATTATACTTTCTCACTGAGGAAAGAAATTGATCTCTTGTTTTAAGAAGTATATCTTACTGATTACTTGTTAGAGAAAATGATATTACGCATAATACAATAGATTTATTATTTCTACGTGCAATTATAGAGAAAAATGCTTCACATATCTAAACTATGTAGCATTTTTAATTTAAGAAATTTTAGAACGGTACGAAATACTCTGGAATTTTCGTGCAAAACTTGCGTTATTCTTTGTTTAATAATGAAAAAATATTTCATCCCTTTATGTATTGAATTATGAATTCATGAAAACTTTTTCATCTAAAGAATTTCTCGTGAGTTTTTGAAACTACATTAAAATATTTACATAATCAGTTAATAAAATTTAGAAGGATAATAGCATTTAGAAGTATTAACTGAATTTTAATTTATAGTTATTTTGTACAATATTTATAACCCCTCTCAAACCTTTTATTTTAAATATTTTTTTAGTATTTTGTAGAATTAAGAAATGTTCAAATATAATGTTCTTACAATTGAAATGAAGAAATATTTCCGAATTGAAAAATCCCTCCTCCTCCCTTCAAAGCCTAGAAAGCGGAAAAGATGCAAAGGCAAAATAAATCCTCCTCTAAAAAAATATTTTTATTTTGTGCAACCAATAATGCTTTTGGAACAAGATAAAGTAAGGCATGTATAACTCATTCTAAACTGTATTACTACTAATCGATGTATTATATGAATTTTATAACAAGTTTTTTTAATGGTACTTATAAGTACCGTCAGTAGATAAAGGGTTACATTTAATCAAAATTAAAAACTAACGTTATTGTATCTTCTCTTTCTCAAATATCGAAATAAATTAAAAAGAACCCTTGTTAAAAAAAACATACGAATAATTTTATAGAAATACATTTCAAAAATGCACTTTAAGAAAAGAAACAACATCTCATTTTATTAAGAAAGGTAAGCAAAATTACAATTAGTAAAGCATTTAAGAGCTCTTTGTTTCTTTAAATAAACCTCTGAAAGATTACCTTATAGTTGTCAAAACAGAATATCTTTAAGAAACAGTTACATTTACTCAACTAACAAAGTTTTTTTTTTTTTTATTATTTTTTTAAGTTAATTACAATCATGCTTTACGTTAAATTATGTGAATGAGCCTTTGTATTATTACGTTCTTTTCTTAAAAACCAAACCTGTATAACAAAGGTACCAGGTTGTTATACTTTCTCGCGAAAGAAAGGAATTGATCTCTTGTTTTAAGAAGTAGGATTATTGATTACTTGATAGAGAAAATGATGTTACACATAATACAATAGATTTATTCTTTCTACGTGCAAATGCAATGAAAAGAAAACAAATTGCTTCTCATATTTAGACTACATAAAATTTTTAATTAAAAAAAAAACTCAAATTTTCGTGTAAAATATTATGGCACATTTTATTTAAAATAATTCAAAAAATACTTTCAATGTAACAGAAAATTAAAGAAAAAAACAACATCATAATACTTCGCTTTATACACTCCATTCTCAAGTACAGTGAAACCTCCCTGTGCGAGCACCTCCTTCAACGACAATTTTTTCATGGAACGAAATGTATCCCCATAGGTTCAGTACTAATTTTACCTCCATTCAGAGACCATCCCAGTTGAACTCCACCCATGAGAGACCAACTTTCGTTTTTTCCTGGTCACTTGAAGAAGGTCTTTTTAGAAAAATAATTCCGAAGAACGCATTATTCATCAAACTTCTAAACAAAGTTTAGAATTTTTATTTATTCCGGTAACTTTTAAGCGTTTAAACCCCTTTGTGCCTTTTTAAGCAATAAATTTAAATCTGATGACAAATTAAGGATGACGGTCAATAGACTGCCTTGCAATATTCTGTCAGGAATTAAGAAATACAAAGTCAAAGAAATATATAAATAAATGAAATCGTCATTATTAATTCCCGTCCAAAAAAATACATTTATTTACCGAACTTCGAAACGACTTGGAAATAAGATTTATAAAAGATAAAACCGTACAATCAAAGCAAACGTTAATGTATTCATTTTTAAAATCTGCAGTTTAACTTATGTAATTAACTTTTGTATTGATACTTAAATTTTCATATTTTTTCCAAATGTGAAAAAAAAATTTAGTAACAATAACTTTTACCCTTTTTCAACATTTAAAATCTGGATGTAAAAATGATCTTCATTAAGAGGCTCCTCTCGGAGCGACCAATTTTTATTGGAACTGAACGTGGTCGCTTTAGGGAGGATTTACGGTATCTCATTAAATTAAAATGAACCCTTCATAAAAAAACAGGAAATACTTTTAAAATAATATATTTCAGAAATACACTTTAAGGAAAAAAAACAAACAAAAAAAAAAAAAAACCAGCAGATCATTTTATTAAGAAAAGCACGTCAACGTTACAATTAGTAAAACAATTTAGAGCTATTTCTTTCATTAAATTAAGCCTTTTTAATATAGTCTTATATATGTTTAACTGAAATAGATTTAAGAAAACATTACATTTTCACAATTAACAAACCTTTGTTTGAAGTTCACTACAATCGCTGTTTAAATTAAATTATGTGAATGAAGCGCTGTGTTATTACGTTCTTTTCTGAAAAACTAAGCCATATATAACAAAGGTTTCTGTTTGTTATTATACTTTCTCACGAAATAGAGAAATTTATGTATTTTTTAAAGAATTGTGTTTTATTGATTAGTTGTTAGAGAAAATGATCTTACAAAAAATATAGTAGTTATATTCCTTTTTATCGTAACAATAGGGAGGAAAATATCATTCGCATATTTAAGCTATAAAGTAGTTTTAATTTAATAAATATTAAAATCATTTGAAATAATCTGAAATTTTGGTGTGAAATGTTGTAGCAGACTTCTTTAAAGACAATGCAAAAATACTTTAAATTAAACTAAAATTTAACAACTACCGTAAAATTTTTACTTTATGTCCTCCGCTACCGAATTATGCAATAAATGAAAAAAACCTTTCTTAAAAAACATACTAAGACTTTTTACAGCAGTACTTTCAGGAATACACATTATGCAAAGTAACAACATCGCATTTTATTGAGAAAAGTATTTAAAACTTACAATTAATAAAACACTTCAGATCTATTCATATCTCAAAAGAAACATTTCTAAGAAAATTTTAAATTTTAAAATCCGGAATTGCTTTAAGAAAACTTTACATTTACTCAGCAAATAAAGTTTTGTTTTAAAGTAATTTCATTTGTGGTTTAGGTTAAATTATGTGAATGCAACATTGCATTATTACACATTTTTCTGAAAATCTTAACCATATACAACAAAAGTTTGTGTTGTTATTATATTTTCTAAGGGAAGAAAGAAAGTTATCTCTTGTTTTAAGCATTTATTCTTTTATTAGTTGTTACAGAAAAAGCTCTTGTACATAATACTGTAGAACTTAATCTTATAACAATTTAAAGATTGGCTTGACTTACAACAACATATAAATACATCGCTCTATTTTTTAATTTTATAGAACGTTTATTTCTTACTCGAAGAAATAATACGATAATGTTATCACAATAATTCATATACATCAGTTACATAAAATATTCATAAACATGAATACTTGATTTTACCAAGAATTCCGGCACGAACACTATTTTTTGCATATAACAGATTTCCAACCATCTTTATAAGATAACAAGTAAGAAAAATCATGCGTTTAGCATAGATTATGAAGCACTTTCCAACACTTCCTGAATGCTTTAACAAAACTTCGTTATTTAGAGAAATAAGGCATATATGAGAACTAAGTAAACATTTTTAAAACGCATGAAACATTTGAATAACTGATTTCTGCAGGTACCGTATATAGCCAAATATGTATTCCAGTTCTTTTGAACAGCCCTGTATTTGATCTGTATGTTGATACATATATTATATAACGGGATAATTTAGTTTAGCAAAAATATTCATAACAGGTTGAAATTTCTCTTTCAGCAATTTATACTAAGAGATCAAAACATATTTGTATACATTTGTACAGCCGTGTAGTTAACCTAGTACATTTATTGCACACCACTATTTAGTTAAAGTTTAATTCAAAGTAAAATACTCTTAAAATTACTGAAATAACATTTCCAGAAATTATCATTTATAGACGGCCATGTATCCAATTTTTTCCGTGACTCTGTATATCCAAAAGCAGTTCCGCGTAAAAATGCATAACTCATTTAAAAACCACCTTTAAGCAATTTGCAATCATACCCATTAACCATTACGAATTATTTTGTGTAACCCTGTCTATGAATTACAACAGTTATACACACCATATACTATGCATAAATATAGTGAAACATAAAAGCACATAACATATATAAAAATGCATTTCTAGCAATCATCGCTAATCTACAGTACTTCGGACACAATATAGTATCTGAAATCTATTGTGTGCCCCTGCAAATCCTATGCACTTCGTATTATGCATGAAATAAGTTATAGTAAACCTCAGCGACGTATATTAATTTCATTATACATGAAATAATTTAACATAATTAAAATACGCAAGCAAACAATTCCCTCCACCCGTATATCGTTCTGTAGCGGAATTATTTTATGGCCCTGTAAATGATTAATAACTATTCTTTGCATCGTATATTCTACATAATGCATATTTTAATGCACTTGATAAATGCATATGAATTTTATTATGTTTGAAAGCATGTAACATCATTAAAAACCATTTTAAACGATTTTTCCCATAGGCCGTAATGTAACGGGAAAATTTGACTGTTCCTGTAAATGAACTAAACATCCTAGAAACTTTATTTGAAATAGGGATCGTGCTATGGTAGAGGTCACTAACATCGAAAATTTTCATAACGATCCGACTATATTTACGGGAGTTAGAGCGCGGACAGACGGCCAGACAATCCGAAGTCATAAACACTTTTCAACTTTGTTGGAAAGTGTTAAAAAATACAAACAGTCAATCTCGCTCGGTGCTTTTTTTAGGTGCGTTCATAATTGTATAAAGCTGTCCTATAGTCGTTGTCTGGTCCGTCAGTCAGTTTGAATATAACAGCGCAAAAACTGCTTAACTGAATGGTTTGAAATTTGATATCTATAATCGTTGCAGAATTTTGCCACGTTGTTTCATATTTTATGAAAATCTAATCAAAAAGTAAAAAAAAAAATATATCAATGAAAGTTTTCTTCATTCTGTTAAATCCTATCATACGTAATTAACTCAATTATATCCCATGATAGGTAATCATCTAGCTTGCCATGGGGATTACGTCATATTTAAGGTGAAACCATATCAATTCCATAATACTGAATTTAATATATATAATAGTAATACATTTTGTATGCATGCCTTTTTGTATGAGAGTGCAACGGCTATTGCACCAAGATCTAAATATTTATAAAACTAGTTATAGTATGAACGCAACTCCTTTTTCAAGTTTGACATACAATTTCCGACTTGTTAAACCTTCCTTTCTCGAGAAGATTGCACCATAATCATCTTCCGATTTCTCCACTCTCTTCGGGTTGTGCATTTTATTTTCATGTGATACCGTGTATCTATTAAATAAACACTTGAATTTGTTGTGTTGCATTGTTGCAGATATTTTTATCCCACATTCGTTCATCCTGATACTGCGGTGATGCAAGAGAACGGGTTTTCAAATTTTGTTCATATAGTGAAATATGAATTTAAGCCTTGAAGTTGAGAGGTTTTTACTTTACTCATATACTTCTGCACTAAAGACACTACACATAATGATACATCACGTAACCCACGACATTTAATTCATCGGCTAAATTTTCACACACTCGTAGGATGAAGATATTTCGCATGACCCATCATGGTCTCCCACATTCATCGCGTCGCACGGTGGTGATTTAACGATTCTAACTGGCCAAAAGTCGATTTTTAAAAAGTTTATCCTAGTGTAATTTATTTTTCCCTGTTATAGCTCATTAGTTAGGGCGTTATACCCTGCTATTGGTTTTGATATGGGCATAATTGTATGGTCCATAGATTAGCGCAAAATTGATGCTTCTTAGTTGGAAATGAATCAATTACGTCGTGTTCTTTAATCTCTTACTTGAAGCGGAATAAAATACATTGCTCGGTTATGGACGCTTCCAAACAAAAAATGGTCTTTATTTTATCGGATTTTGTGCTTAAAGTTTCCACATATCAGCTGATATTTCGTAGTTAATGTCGCAAAAACTCTGTATTTTTGTTAACAATTTTTCAGTTTTAATGTCGAAAACGTTATGTGATAAAGCGCGATTAAGCTCAATTTTTGATATGATTAAATAGTTTAGATTATTAACTTTTCGTTCCAATTTAATTTGTCTGTCCATGGGTACCCTCCCAGTTTTTAGAAGTGTTTTTACCTTATTAAGTCTAAATATATATATTTTTTAATTTTAGTTCAAGCAACATAAAATACAAATTTTACTTAACATTTTATTGTATATAAGAGGAAAGTAATTGTTGATAGAGTTTTATTCTCTCCTAAAAGTAATGCGGGGTTAACTATACTACACGTAAGCCTTTAATGATTATATAAACAAATGTACTAATATATATAGTATTTAGCAAAGTTTTTTTCTCTAAATTTGAGTTGTACTATAGAGATTGTGCTCTTTGAATGTCATTAAAAGATTACCAAAAACAATTTATATTTAAAAATGGTAACAACATGCTGAAGATATATTTTTTTATTTGTACTTAGCCTTCAAAACTGTAAGCTATACGACTATACAACAAAAATGGTCCGGAAAACCTCGGCACACTTTTAAAAAGATATATATTTAAATCAATATACCTAAATTAGAGCTAAAAAGGCTTAAAAAGAACACATTTTTAATTTTTAATTTTTTTATTATATCAAAAATATAGCTATTTAACTTCAAAAATTCATGAAGCCGCAAATAATACACATTTAAGCATAATTAAACATCATAGCAAAGGTGAAATGTAACAATAAAACACTTCAACAAATGTAACAATAAAAGGAGCTTAATCTTCAACAGGGTCTTTGACCGACGGATATGACTTAAAATAGAGATACAATGATGCACCAGTTAGTCAGATATTATAAAATATGCGTTTTACAGTTGTTGAGCAAACTTTAATTTTTGAACTTTTGTCCTTTTTGAATTTTTATGTTTTTGGCAGGTTTTTGTGTGAACGTCAGGTCACTGTGCGTCGGTCTTATTGGTGGTTTAATTTCAATGCGGTAACTCTATAGGGACCTACATAAATTTATCGCAGTTTCACGCCTGCCCCATACTGTGATTTCTGAATAGCTAATATGCTCTTCAATTTGGCATGTTTTCGATTCTTTCTCATCCTATTTAACTGCTGTACGTTCACTTCGTTATTTCTTTTCGTTTCTTCTCTCAGATTTTCCCTCATTTCTATAATGTATTTATTATATTCTTCTACTAAGAGCTCTCTAATATTTTACATGTCCTCATCATTAATCTTTACCCCTATCATTACTTCATAATGACTATGTGTGGTACTGTTGGTAACTGTGTTGATTAATTATCCTCATAAGTTTAGGTACGTACTTATACCATTTCGTTTCGTCTACCTCACTTAATTTAGCCAAAACTGCTATTAAGATTCTTTAATTCTTTCCATTAGACCGTTCCCCAATTGACATTCAGGTTGTTATTTTGACTTGTTCTATTCCTTGTTTCTCGCAGTATTCTGTAAATTCTTTTGTTGTGAATGTTACTTCCCGGTACAATATTATTCTACTGGGACTACCGAATACTGTTTGTTGTAAGAATAAGTTTTGTCTGACATCTCTTGTTGCTCTGGATTCCACTGTGTAGAACAAAATCTAAACTTAGTAAAGGAATCTACTTCTGTAAAGATATGTTGATACTGTTTACGACTGACTGCTAGTTGATCAATATGATCAAAAATGTATCTACTATGAGGATTATTATCCTTTGGAAATGAACTTAAATATCCTTTGGCTTTTCCCCGTAGCATATGATATAATAAACACTTCACACAGTGGATAACTACATATTTTACATTTTGGGTTAATCTCGAAATGTAAAATTCTTTCTTTATTTTTTCTTTTGTTTTCCCGATGCTTAATGACCTCGGTTTTTCAATATTCTAACATTTACACTTTGATTCCTTTCGGAAGTGCTAGTAATACTTTTCCTTTGTAGAATATGTGAAACACTTCATATCGGATAACATATACTCCACCCTTATTATTTTTCCCTAATTTATTGATATCATGTACAAAAACGTCTTGACCAAGTACGGCTATTTATGCAATGTAATATCTTGTTGGAACCTTGTGATCATCATTACCGAACGCGTTTCATCAATGTTCCAGTTAAAGCATCTACGTGTAATTTAGCTGCTGGAATATGTTCAATTTCATATTCTATATCTTCTATGAACCTTAATACTTTCGGCGCTAAATTATTTTTATCGAGGGTTTTTTGAAATGCTGAGCAATCTGTTACAATTTTGTATTTACGTCCCAAAAGATAACTTCTAAATCTCTTCAACGCCTCTATCACTGCTAACATCTCGAGCTCTTAACTATTATTCATTTCCTGTTGCTGAGATATCTTCTTACTCATGTACTAGGTTTGATGTAGTTATGCGTTCTCTGCCCTCTGCTCTTCATTTTTCCGCTTCAACTTGTAACTTTCTTTCTTCAAACGCCATTCTTTTCTGTTCTTTCTCCTTAACTGCTACTATTATTCTGTACTCTTTCTCCATCTCAGATTCTATTTCTTTCTGCTCTTACTCCTTCATTCTAGCTAATGATATTACTTTGAAACTTTTGTAAACTCTTTGTAAAACATAAAAATTTCGCTTTTTTTTTTTTTTTTTTTTTTTTTTTTTTTTTTTTGCTTGAATTATTGACAGAATGTACTTTATCTGCCAGTATTATTCCACATTTCTGACTTAGCGCAATCAAATAGCTTTATCACTCTGTGTTTAAAATTGTTATAATTCATGTGATTTTCCTCTATTTTATTTATCTAATGACACTTATGATAGTCTCACCAAGTTATTCTCATAATTCAATTCAAAGTTAAAATAAAACAGCTGAATTCCCATTTTATTTCTATCGGCAAAAATATATATTTATTAAAATTCCGGCCGCACCCCCATAATTTGTGAGATTTAGTCTTATAACTATTTAAAGATTGACTTGATCTTCAAAACAAATGAGTACATCTTTTCACATTCTAATTTTATAAATTTTGTATTACTTACTAAAGCAAATATTACAAAGATTTGATTACGATAATTCATATACATCAATTACATAACATATTCGCATACGTGAATACTCGAATTCACTTATGATTCTGGAAAAAATCCTTTATTTAGCATATAACCGATTTCCAACGTTCTTAAGAAAATAAAAACTATAGATCAGCCAATCACCACAATTCTTAGTTTTTAAATCTTCCTTTCACGAGAGGATCGCTCCATAATCATCTTGCGATATCTCCACGCTCCTCGTGTTATACTTTTTTCTTTTAATATGATATCGTATATCTATTAAATAAATCATTGAGTTTATGTTGTTGTTTTTTATGTTGCATTGTTGAGAATATTTTTAACATACTATACTATAGATTTATTCTTTTTAGATGCAATAATATAAAGGGAAATATTTTTTGCATTTTAAGCCAAAAACCTTTTTTAATTTAATAAATATTAAAATTGTTTGAAATATCTTGAACTATTAGTTTCAAACATTCTGGCGCACTTTATTTTAAACAATGCAAAAATACTTTAAATTCAACAAAAATTTAACAAACAACATAAAGCTTTTCTTTATCCCCTGCGTTCTCAAATGTTGCAATAAATTTTAAAAGTAACATCTTTAAAATCATACGAAGGATTTTATAGCAATAAATTTCTGAAATACACTTTAAGAAAAGAAACTACATCTCATTTTATCAAGAAAGGTATGCAGAGGTTACAAATAGTAAAACATTTCAGGGATATTCATTTCTTTCAAAAAATATCCATAAGATAATACTTTTATATTTGTTTAAATGAGTTTACTCAAAGAAAGTGTTGCATTTACTCGGTGAAGGGAACTTTGGAAATAACTACACTTGTTATCTAAAATAAATAATTTTAATGAATCTTTGTCTTATTTGTCTCCGTTATGAAAAATATTGTGAGATGTATGAAAGTATCTGATTTGTTAGTAGACTTTTTAAATAAATAAATAAATTTATCTCTTGTTTTATGATTTCTTTTTATTGTTCGATTTCCAGAGAAAATGACCTAGAAATATAAGTATAGATTTCTGTTTTATAAGTGCATTAAAATCGGAAAATAATAAACATTTAAGCTGCACATATCTAAGCTTGAAACATTTGTATTTTAATAAATATTGAATGGTTTGAAATTATCTCAAATTTCCCTGTCAAATATTTTGATTCTCGGTATCAAATTCATGCAAACATAATTTAAATTTAACCAATACTATACAGCTTCGTTTTATTTCACGCAATTCTCAAGTGTTGCAATAACAACAAAATGTTACAAACTTTCTAAAAAACACATGAAGTGTTTTAGAGTAATAACATTACCCAGGTCAAAATTCTTCTAGTACCAGCATAAAAAATATGCTAGTTATTGCTATGTATTACTTTGTCTGCTAGACTTTTATGCTAGTATATGCTTTACAATGCTAGCCAGCATGTTACATAGCTAGCTAACACAGCAATAGCGGACAAGCTATATACAAGCATTTTATGCTTGTTTGTTGTTTAAGCATGGAGGGGTAGGTACCTTAGCATGATATTATATTCTTTTTTTATGCTTACCAGCATAATAAGCTATGCTGCCAGCTTAGGTAGAAATAGCATGACAAGCTATGTACAGTAGGGTGTATCGATTTTTAACTTTTTTTTTGTTTCCAAATTCCAAGTTGATAAAAAGTTGCTACTAGACACCACAACTTACCACAAAAAATTTTGGATTTTTAAAAAAATGTTTAGGTCTCCCGCACAAGGCCTAAAGTTTAGAAATTTTACTTAAAAAGTAAATTTTTACAAAAATTTAAAAAAAACTAAAACACTTTTTTTTTCTAAATTGCAAGTTAAAATTCCACTAAAATTGAGCACAAAAAACGATAGAAAATGTATTTCAAAAACTTAGCACAACATTTAGGTCTCCCGCACAAGGCCTAAAAGTCATAAATTTCAGCCAATTTTTGTACATTTTTCAGTGCTTTGATATTTGTGTTGTTGCTGGTTTAAAAATTAAATGTAACTAAAGCCTCGTTAGGCGTGATTGGAATTGTTGAAATAAGTGAAATAATAAATCACATTTCAATACGTCAAGCGTCAACTTGAAGCGATGGGGTGGGGGAAGGCCAGACTGTCGCGCCACCTATGAATCACCGCGCAGACTTGTCAGTAGTCGTCTGCACGCGAGCGAGCATTACGGTTGTGTTTAGTGCGATAGTCTAGTTGTAAGAATCAATTGAGTGAGTGTTGTTGTTGTTATGAGTAAAAAACCGCATCTAACTAGACAAACTACCGACAGGCCGGTTATCGAGCAACCTATTGATGTGAATGAATTTAATGTTCTGCCAACCAAGATGGATGTTTTGAAGTATTTTGAGTGTGTACGCATTGAAATGAAACAAGAGGGAATACATCAGCCTGCAAAGAAGGTAATTGCGTTAAGAGTTGCTTTAAAACTTGAGGAAATATGGAAAAGAGCTTCAATTCCTGTTTGTGGTACCAAAACACGATATTTATGGTTTTAAAACTGCATGAGTTGCTTGAGAAAATTAAAAAGTGTTCAGAGCCTAAAAGGAAGTATCCTAACTCCTACAAAGATTCAGTAACTAGCTTTCAGTCAAAAACTGAAACTGCATTATTTGATATTTGTACTTGCAAATGTGACCTCAGCAACCGTATTTGCTCTATTGACAAAAAATTCCCGGCACTAGAACACGAGTTTTTGCTCGACCAACGTGGTCCTAGATTGATGTCAATTGCAGAGTGTGACAAAAACGAGACTAAAAACCTTAAAAAGCGATTAGAAAGAAAATCTAGGTCACAAGCTTTAATGCAGGTAGTTGTAAAAAAGACTGAGGATGAAAACTTAAAATCTGTTGATAACATTGATTCTGGTGATAGTACAGATGATTCAATGCCTCACACATCATGTCAAGATAGCGTTTTTGAAATAAATGTACTTGATACGAGTCAAAAAAGTGTTTCAAGTGTAGAAGTAAAACAAGAACTGCCACAACGCATATGTCTTTGTTTTCACGAGCTTGTCACTGCAGGGGCATTTCTAGTAGAACTGGAGCTCAGCTAGCTACTGCACTTTTGCGAGACTTAAATGTCGTTACTGCGGAGAACCAAGAAGCAGTAATCGACAAATCAAAAGTAGCACATGAAAGACTTAAGTCTCGTAAAGAAGTAAGCTCAACTCGAACCTCCGATCTGTTGGCCATTTACTTTTATGGTCGTAAAGATGAAACCATAACAAAGAAATTGTAGCTGGTAATCTTTAATGGAAGAACACATATCTATTGTTGAAGAACCTGGATCCAAGTATTTCGGTCATGTAACTACCATAAATGGAACAGGAAAGGAAATAGTTACATCATTTGTAAAGTATTGTGAAGAAAAAACTGTCAATCTTAAAAAAACTAAAAGCTGTTGGTTGTGATGGTACGGCAGCAAACACAAGCACTTCAAATGGAGTTATCACCTTATTTGAAAATAAAATACAACAGCCACCGCAGGTAGTTGTGTGTCTACTACATTTGAATACATCGTTGGTCGAGCAAAAACTCGTGTTCTAGTGCCGGGAATTTTTTGTCAATAGAGCAAATACGGTTGCTGAGGTCACATTTGCAAGTACAAATATCAAATAATGCAGTTTCAGTTTTTGACTGAAAGCTAGTTACTGCATCTTTGTAGGAGTTAGGATACTTCCTTTTAGTCCCTGAACACTTTTTAATTTTCTCAAGCAATTCATGCAGTTTTAAAACCATAAATATTGTGTTTTGGTACCACAAACAGGAATTGAAGCTCTTTTCCATATTTCCTCAAGCTTTAAAGCAACTCTTAACGCAATTACCTTCTTTGCAGGCTGATGTATTCCCTCTTGTTTCATTTCAATGCGTACACACCCAAAATACTTCAAAACATCCATCTTGGTTGGCAGAACATTAAACTCATTCACATCAATAGGTTGCTCGATAACCGGCCTGTCGGTAGTTTGTCTAGTTAGATGCGGTTTTTTACTCATAATGAACAACAACAACACTCACTCAATTGATTCTTACAACTAGACTATCGCACTAAAACACAACCGTAATGCTCGCTCGCGGGCAGACGACTACTGACAAGTCTGCGCGGTGATTCATAGGTGGCGCGACAGTCTGGCCTTCCCCCACCCCATAGCTTCAAGTTGACGCTTGACGTATTGAAATGTGATTTATTATTTCACTTATTTCAACAATTCCAATCACGCCTAACGAGGCTTTAGTTACATTTAATTTTTAAACCAGCAACAACACAAATATCAAAGCACTGAAAAATGTTCAAAAATTGGCTGAAATTTATGACTTTTAGGCCTTGTGCGGGAGACCTAAATGTTGTGCTAAGTTTTTGAAATACATTTTCTATCGTTTTTTGTGCTCAATTTTAGTGGAATTTTAACTTGCAGTTTAGAAAAAAAAAGTGTTTTAGTTTTTTTTAAATTTTTGTAAAAATTTACTTTTTAAGTAAAATTTCTAAACATTAGGCCTTGTGCGGGAGACCTAAACATTTTTTTAAAAATCCAAAATTTTTTGTGGTAAGTTGTGGTCTCTAGTAGCAACTTTTTATCAACTTGGAATTTGGAAACAAAAAAAAAGTTAAAAATCGATACACCCTAATGTACAGTCGTGGAAAAAAAAGTAAACACCCCCCACTAACGCCTCAACAAATTATTGTAGAAGAAAGTTACTGGTACCGAACGATTGGAAATAATGTCTACTTTTAAATGATACAGATAAAATTTGCTTAGGGGCTCATCTACATATTAAAACGAACCATAACTTTGTTTTTTTTTTCAATTGCAGTACACAAGTCTGACATCATAAAGGAACTCTACATCCTCCAATAAGCCTAAAAACAAATTTTTATGCAATTCGTATGATAAGTTTCCGAGAAATTAATTATTTTAAAACGAGCGTATTTTAAGGGCTGTATCCAAACTGAAGTTCGGAAATCGATTATTTACCGAGAGAGCCCCCATCTTGATCAACACACCTTAAGAAGTCAATGAAGCCTGCTAGATTACAATGCAGCAGAAGAAATTTCAAAATATCTAGTCACTTCTATTATAGACGGCCCCTTAAACCATCATTTTGCGGTTTTTTAAGCATAATTTGAAAACTACTTGGAAGAAAAATGTGAAATTTTGGATTTGCATAAAGCAGGACTTAATAAATCTAAATCCATCAAAAAAATTGTAGGTTGCAATTCATAATTTTTTCGAATATTAATTTCATAATTCATAATTCATATCATAAAATTATAAAAATTGCAAATTCAGCATATTTATGTTTGAGTATATGAGTATTATTGGTACAAAAAAAATTAGCACATTAGGAGCATAATTTCTGGAGATATTAATAAAAATATGAAAATGTAATTTAACATTAGAAGCACTCAATTTTGAATGTTTATAATTTAAAAACTTATCATTCTAATGACTTGAAATTCGGTGTCTAGTCATAATTTGAACCGAAGATTTGAAATATCTTGTTAAAATTGGGTATTGTCATTGAAAAAATATGAAGTTTGGATTCGTTTTAATATGTAGATGGCCCCCTAAGCAAATTTTATATACATAGTAGACTTTATTTCCAATCGTTCGGTACCAGTAACTTTTTCTACGATAATTTGTTGAGGAGTTAGTAGGGGGTGTTTACTTTTTTTTTTCCACGACTGTACAAGCATGTTATGCTTATTTGCTGTTCAAGCTTCTTCCAAAGTATGGAGAGGTATGTACCTTAATGTGCTATTATATGATTTCTTATGCTTGGCAGTATAATATGCTATGCAGCCTACTTATTTGGAAATAGCATGACAAGCTATGTACAAGCATGTTATACTTATTTGCTGTTTAAGCTTCTGTCAAAACATGGAGAGGTAGGTACATTTACATGCTATTATATGCTTTCTTATGCTTGCCAGCCTAATATGCTATGCAACCAGCTTTGATAGAAAACAGCATGACGCACTATGTGCCAGTAATATATGCTAATTTGCTACACAAGTCTCTTCCCAGTAATGATGAGGTAGGTAACTTAAATGAAGCATTGTGTGCTTGTTAATGCTTGGCAGCATCAAATGTTTATGTTTTTTTAGTTACGCGAAAAATATATATTTGACTGTGTTTTTTGAAAATAGAAGTAAAGGAAATTTTAATTATAAATTAAATTATTTCTACCCGTTTTAGATAAAATCTAAACACAAAAATCTAAAAAAAATAAAAAAAAATAAAATAAAAATAAATAAAAAATGAAAATTAATTTCCATGAAGGATTTTTCGGAAAGAGCACCTCCCCTCTACTTCCCCATCGTAAAATTCTTAGCTGTTCATTCTCTTAGTGTTTAATTATTTTAATTATACAGAAAAAAATCCGTGATTTTCATAAAAGGAATTTAGTCAGTTAAATTTCAAAATTCAAGGAGCATTGTTTCATTTAAGAAATAAGTTCATAACAATTGAATTGAAAATATGTACAATTGACTACCCCCCACACCCCCTCCAATAAGGAGTAAATTTTGAAAATCTTAACACCCACCTGAAATTGATAAATTCTTTCCTAAATACACTTCAAAATCTATTATTTTTCTGGAACAAATAATTATGACCATGTTCAAACCATTCATTAAGCAAAGAAAATTCTACTAATAAATTATAATAATCAAGCCATATTCTAATTATCCATTAAACATAGAAAAAGCCCTAATAATAAATTAACCTTATTAATTGAATCTTGGAGAATAACAGCTTCGATAAATTCGTGGTTCTGCCTTTTTTCCTCGTGAAGGAAGGTGTTTCCAAGGATTTTCCCAGATTTTTCTGGATGTAACTTAAAATACGAGTGTTTTTCGAAACACGGTTTTCTTATCACGTTTAGAATTCTTTTATATTATGGAAACTATTTATAGAAAACTACGTTATACCTTTTGCAGGAAACTGCGTTTTTAACAAGACGTCGAATATTTAAATAGTTGCCGAATATCACGGCAAATATGGCGGCGTTTCTATAGAGTCCACGTGTTTGTCGGATCACTCTCGTCACTTTTTTGTGGTTTTGATGTGTTATTTTTGAAGACTTATGTATTCTCTGTGTATTTCGTAACTGAAAGCTGTATTATTTTCTCTTCGTGTGCTGTCAAGCTCGTCAGCGTGTCTTTAAATTATATCTATAACTCTGGTCCTTGGACCTGGATTTTCGTGACATAAGCTGTCCTAGATGACATAGCAAAAGTCACAGTATCAAGAAACCAAACCAAACCAAATCGATAAATTCACCCTTATTTTATAAAAATATCAACACACAGCAGAATCAGCTCTACGTCCATTATCCGCATTTAAAATCGTTTACAAACACAGCCCCAGTAGCGAAGATAGTAGAGTATCGAGTTTCCAAACCGAAGGTAGTGAGTTCTGTCCTTCACAGAAGAAAAGAAAATCCGATATTAGTTTCCTCTTCTAAAAAATGTAGGTATTTCAGAAATTCTCCAAAGATGGCGCCACCAGCGTCTTTTTTTAGTCTAACTGAGAGAATAGCAAAAAATAAAAGCAAGTGATGCTAGAAAATTAATGCTAGCATAGCAAAAATTAAAAGCTAGTGAAGCTAGAAACGTAATGCCAGCCTAGCAAAAATTAAAAGCAAATTATGCTAGAAAAGCAAAAATTAAAAGCAACTGATGTTAGAAATGTAATGGTAGAATAGCAACAAAAGAATTATCTGTTACTTGTGAATTACTGCTAGAATTGCAGAAATTACAAGAAAGTGGTGATCTTGATTGCTGCTAACATATTCAAGCACCACAAGCTGGAATATGCATGCTGGCCAAGCAGAAAATTGTTCCAATACACACCATGACTTACTGGTAAATATGGTGGAACCAGCAAATGTGTTATGGTAGTATATGCTAGTTTACTTTGCTGGGATACAACATTTAATGCTTGTCTAGTAAAAAAATACCAGCATGAATTTCGACCTGGGTAAGAAATACACTTTCAGAAAAGAAACAGCATCTCCTTTTACCATGAAATGCATGTCAAAATGAAAATATGTGAAATATTATAAAGCTATTCGTTTCTCTGAATCAAGAACTATAAAATAATGATATATTTTCTAAAATAAAATTCCTTATAAAATACGTTACATTTACGTAGGTAATAATGATTTCTTTGGAGGTAATTATAATATTGGTTTACACTGAACGATGTGAAAGAAACTTATTGCGCTTTTTTTTTTATTTTTTTGTAATCCATATATGATTATAACAACTGTTTCAGAATATTATTATAGTTTCTCACGAGAAAAATAACGTTATACACTTATAATAAGAAGCGTGTTTCTATTGAAAAACCGTAGGAGAAACCTGTGAGAAAATCACCATACCATATGAAATAAAAGATTTAATTTACTATATCAAAATGAGGAAATATGAATCACATGTATTAGTATTTATTATATATTGAAAGAAAATTAATATTAATATTAAATACATTCAAAGAACTGTTCTAGTTATTTATTTTTATGTTATTCAACCTAAACCGTTTTTTATATATTGATAATATATCATACAATTAGTGTTGAATTATGATACTCTGATGTACAGGCTTAAGTATTTCAGTTTGTTTAAAAAGGCAACATTAAATGCATGTCACTTTTGGATATGTGCTGAAAAGCTCATTAAAAATATATATTCAATCAATTAAGATAATATTTTATAAAAGTAAATATGAAAGACTAATATGTTCAAAAGTAAGTAAATAAGATACATATTTTTTAAATAGGAAGTATACCGTGTTCCAAAGCTGAAAAGATAAATTATTGAAATGTCTAAAGGAGGTGGTAATAAGGGCTATTTTTCGCCCATCCTATGCGGGGGAAAAAGTGTCGGATTCAGGCAATTTTTCAGTGTCTTTGTATGCTTAAAGATATGTACTTTTGTTTAATATAAGATTTATGTAATAATTAAAATAGTAAGTCATAGAATTTATAGCCTGGAAATAGTGTGTTTTGGCTTTTTCCTACATTTTTGTCGTTTTTTGTATCTTTGATTTTTTTTTTTTTCTTTTAAAGCGTTCGATAAACCAAATTAATTTTCACTTGTACTGATACTACTCTTTATAACCTTTTATAGTATGATCTTTATTTAGTCATCTTAAATTTGTGTTTAGTGCTGTATTTACTATTGATTATATGGATTAAAACTAATAATAATAGTGTTTATGTTCGTTAAAGTGCATAATACTTACTTAATAATATTTTTTTTTCCCTATCAATTATTGAACTTTCATTCAAGATATTATTTTTTCTTATTTTTTATGAGGTATACTAATGAAAAAAATGTATGTCACATCAAGGGGCTGATGGACAAAAAATGGCCCTTATTAACCCACCTCCTTTACAATTCCTTCACATATATATTAATATTACGGCGGTTTAGAATAAAAGAAAATGTGTACATAAAATAAGAATATATAGTAAGATTTAATGCACTTGAGATAGTTAATATTATGGATTATATTATCCTTTTTACCCCAATTTGTGTCTCAAAGAGAATTTCTGTACTTTATGTTTCAAAATGACTTCAACTACCTGCAAGAAATTAAATGCAAAAACTAAAAAAAAAAAAAAAAAAAAAAAAAAAAAAAAAAAAAAAAAAGTTCATCATGGATATATTTTATGTAATATAATTATTTTTAACATAAGCAATAATTCGGTAAATAATTCAAGTAATTTAAGCCAAATGTTTGGGGTAGGAGTCCCATCCCGGACACATTTTCATGCAGATAGGAAATTTCGCATTCATATTTTATTCACATTAAATTTTCACCTCATAGTCTAAAAGCTAGCAACGTTTTCGTCACCTGATTTTATCAAGGCTCATTTCTCTATATGTTCTTCCGATTTATGGTGTAGTACGTTTGCTTGCGGTCTGACAATCGGGAGACGTTGCGTTTGCCTGCGGGAAAAGGGGTTATGCAGGTCAAAAAATTTCAAAATTACGTCATTTTATCAAGGCTCATAATTATATATGTTCTTCCAATTTATGGTGTAGTATGTTTGCGAGCGGTCTAGCAGTCAGGAGACGTTGCGTTTACCTGCGGGAAAAGGGGTTATGCAGGTCAAAAAACTTCAAAATTACGTCCTTTTTTTAAGGATAATTTTTCTACATGTTCTTCTGTTTTATGGTGTAGTTCGTTTGGAGGCGGTCTGGCTGAAGGGAGATGTTGCGTTTACCTGCAAAAGAATGTGTTATACAGGTGAAATAAACATCAAAATTAAGTCATTTTAGCATGATTTTTTGTTTATAACATTTGTTTCTACAAACTATTTGCAAAATTAATCCATTATTGCCAGATGTTGCCAATGTTGCTAAGACCCTGCCAGATCCACATTTATAGGTAACATATTACTCTTTGGCTATCAGATAACCCATAAATAATTTGCAAGACATAATTTCGGTTGCAAAGTTAATGCCAGACGGCTTTAAGGGTGACAACAAAAGTGCCTGTTTCAAGAGTGTTTTATAGTTTAAAAATTATAAGTCATCTTTACGTCATTTTATCAAGCTTAAATATTACAATATATTACTGTTTGGCTTGCAGACAGCCTATAATTAATTTGCCAGACACAAATACGGTTGCAAAGTTAATGCCAGACGGCTTTAAATATGGCAACAAAAGTGCCTGTTTCAAGAAATGACATCTTTTGTACGGATTTGACTTCATTTAATGACAGTCAACCCTTAATTGTTACCATAGCAACAAACGTTTCTTTGTAAATATATATATATATATATATATATATATCGTTTGTCGAAAAAGATGTTTAATTTCGTGTAATTAATGTAAATTTATGTAATTGTACTTTTTAAACTATAAAACACTTTTGAAACAAGCACTTTCGTTGCCATATTTAAAGCCGTCTGGCATTAATTTTGCAACCCAATTTGTGTCTGGCAAATTAATTATAGGTTGTCTGCTAGCCAAAGAGTAATATCTTGTAATTTTTAAGATTGATAAAAGGGCGTAAAGATGACTTATAATTTTTAAACTATAAAACACTCTTGAAACAGGCACTTTCGTTGCCATATTTAAAGCCGTGTGGCATTAACATTTGCAACCGAATTTGTGTCTGGAAAATTAATTACAGGTAGTCTGTTAACCAAAGAGATGTTACCTATAAATGTGGATCTGGCAGGGTCTTAGCGACATTGGTACACTGTAAAAAAAAAAATCTGTAAAGTTACTAAAGTTTTTCTTGGAAACTGGGATGCCTAAAACTTTTTATGTAACAGCAACAAGAAGAATTCCTGTAATAGACGCTGTTACAGGAATTTTTGTTGTTGCCGTTACATAACAATTTCTAGGAATCCCAGTTTCCTAGAAAAACTTTAGTAACTTTACGGATTTTTTTTTTACAGTGTAACGTCTGGCAATAATGGATTAATATCACATATAGTTAGTAGAAACAGATGTTAGAAACAAAATTTATGCTAAGATGACGTAATTTTTAAGTTTTTTGACCTCCGTAACACCTTCTCCCGCAGGTAAGCGCAAGGTCTCCCGACTGCCAAACCGCCCGCAAACGTACTACACCATAAATCAGAAGAACATATAAAAAAATGAGCCTTGATAAAATGCCGTAATTTTGAAGTTTTTTGACCTGCGTAACCCCTTTTCCCGCAGGTAAACTTAACGTCTCCCGACTGCCAGATCATCGGCAAATGTACTACACAATAAAACGGATTAACATATTGAAAAATCAGCCTTGATAAAATGACGTGTTTTTTAACGTTGCTAGCTCTTAGACTATCACACCTGTTCTTTTCTTACATATAGTCCTGCAAGAAACAGTATCATAACTAGTAAATCTGCAGATCAGGAGCCTCAAGGTCAGCTCTGCAAGTCTTTTTTTTTTAAACACAATTTGGTAATATTCAATTTCCTGCAAAACGCAATTTATAGTTCTCGAATTACGTAATTATTTATAAGAATAAAAAAATACGAAGTTTTCAGACATTAGAAGCGTTAAATTAAAAACGTTGTTATGTAAGGATATTTTGAAATTTGCATGAGCTACTAATTGTAGTATTTTTTTTTAGATATTAAAGTAAATTTCTTCAGGGGGCTCCGCCCCCCTGAAACCCCCGTGGTCTCATTAAATTTACATATGTAACTTTTTATTGATTGCGCTAATGGTTATTGTAAATGTTAGATTTCTTTTTACACTTCCGAGCTTTATTTTTAAATACTGTTGGACAGAAAATGATTTACAATGAGGCCATTATATTAAGCGACATTAAGAAGTAACACTCGTCAAAAATATTTTTTTCAGGCAATCTAGTTAATGTTTGATTTTTAAGAATGAAAATATTTATTTTCCGATACACTGACGTAAAATGACGTCAGTAGAGATCATTTTGCGGTGCATAATTTTGACATTTACTATCTATTTCCTTTTCAATTTTTTTTTTTCTCATTGAAATTTTCGATTAAAAATTAAAAATTTCTGTTGGCCGTGTGCAGACGATAAAACGTGAGATATTGGTATTTTTTTAATAATAAGAATTAATATCATAACACAAGACCCTTTTATTCCAACCTCAAAGTGTATTCGTTTTATTTTTTATATATGAAGTCAAATTCACCTTCTTTTCGTACATTCGAATTAATTTCCAATATGAAGACGTATTCATGTCTATTTTTTATTTCATTTTCCTCTTGCACATGAAAATATTTGAGATCAAAATTAACTGTTTAGGATAAATTATTATTCCGGGATCTGATTTTCTTGGCAACGGAAAAAAATATTGTTAAATTTTATAGCAAAATGTCAATTTATTCCTTATGAAAATAATGAACTTTTTAATTTAAAAGAAAAACATTTGAACAAAATAAATAGAACACAACCTGTCTTTATTTCTGGGTAAATTCCATCTATATGTAAAGACGCAAAGGCATTAATTAATTCATCCCTTTTGACGTTGATTTGACTTCAAACAATTACACATACTTTCACATTTACGATATTTTTAGGTGTAGTTCCGCTGCTAGGTAACAATTAAAAGAAAATTAAAACAATGAAATATGGGCATTCATTTTAATTAAATTTGTAAAAGAGAATATTTTACATTATTGGAACAAACATATAAACTCCCTCCATATGTTATACACCGAATAAAAACTCTGACAAATGTATAATATTTAGAAACAAAAGAGACTAACCTATTGTTTAGGCTTAAAGAATCAATGATATTAACGAAGTTTCTTTTTCAACCAATGATTTCCAAAAACGATTCCTAATATATTTTTTATACTATATTAATTTTCCACATACCAGAATATCGGTTTTCAGGATATTATTATCCTCATTTAAACATTTTCAGTAAATAAATTTATGGAGATGTTAATGCACCGCATTTGCCTCTAAAACATATTTGAAAAACATGAAAATGTTTACTTGAGTACAGACAAAATTCAAATAAATCTTTATTCAGTATTGCACAACTGATTAATATACTATAATCACTACTCGGGAACGTTTCCGAAAATCTGTGCAGATTTTTTTTTTTTTTTTTTTTTTTTTTTTTTTAATTCACGATAATACAGGGATCGTATTCGGACTTATATATTATGCGATTTACGTAAATTCGCAGTTACGTAATAAACCTCAAAAATTACATTTGTGAACATACTACCGCGTTTGATATGCAGTTGCATAGTTTTGATATTTATTTTATTAGAGTTATATTCTTATTGGTATATACAATCAAATCTATAACAAAACAACTTAATATGCACTGTTAGTTATTAATAGTAGTCATATATTTCACAATAAATACAGTTTGTGCTATCAAGTATTACTTAATTTTGTAAGTGCTATTCATCTGTCTTGCCATCAGAAATTTGTGGAGAATAGCTTAGATTAGTCCTATTTAATTACAGTTGGCTCTCTGTTTAACGACTTTCAAGAAACCTCGAAAAATTGTCCTTAAATAGAGATCGTCCTTAAACAGAATTTGTGGAAAAATAATATTTGAAAAACATTTCCCTTCACAGTTTACAAGCTTAGGACAATCAATACATTTCTCAATATATTGGCGTGTTTAGAAATGTTTTATTTATTTATTTATTAAAATTTATTTTATGTTTTCTTTCATACAAATATACAAATTGAATTATTTATATTGCATACAATGTTACTTAAAGTAAAATAAAAATATTTATGATACACTTAATTAAACAAATGAAGTTTTTAAAAAATCAAAAAGAGTAGATTGTTTCAATGATTGTCTAGTTTTAAGTAACCTTACTTTAAGCTTTTCGAGAAAGTCGAATGAGTCATCTTCCATATTTTATTATCAATGTACTGGAGAAGAATATCCAGTGCAGAATTCGCATCTGAGTAAGAAAGAGGTTTTGTCTCGCTTTCTGTATCATCAGCTTCATCACCATTTTTAGCATCTAAAGTTGCATCTAACAAAGTTAGCATCAGTTAGCATCTAAAGTTACGATGTCTTCATAAATTTGATTTAAATTTCTGCAGTTGGTTGTTAAAACGTCTTCGTCACATGGGTAAAGTTCATTACACCCCTCTCCTTTATTTGTTCTCATCTGAATTGCAAGAAAACTTGTTTTTCTATCAGAGGAAGTTCCTTCGTTTAACATGTTTAAAGGGGTCGGGAAAAAAAAACAACGGGAAAATCGTCGTTAAATAGAAAGAATTTCGTCTTTAAATAGAGATTTTTTTACTTAAAGGAGCTGGCACCACAAAATATCGTCCTTAAATAGAGATCGCCTTTAAGTAGAGAGATGTTAAACAGAGAGTTGACTGTATTTCTTATTTCTATAGACGTTTGATGTATATTTAAATTGTTATAAATCAATTCATCAATGTTAGATTTATAAATCCTGCATTCCACAAGAAATTTAAAAAGGGATCTTTAAGTTTGCTTTTGTATTTTTTCATACTTTTCTAGTTTATATACGAGTAAATACTGTCGCATGATGCTTTATTTATAAAATAATGTTTTGTGAATTATATAAATAATAAATATTAAAGTTTTGTAAAAAATTTTACCGAAGGAACTTACGAAATTCGATTTACGTAATTTTCAAGTTATTTAAAACTTTACGGAAAGCATTACTTACGTAAGTCGGGGGATACCTGTATATTGGTTTGTGAGGATCTCGGTATAAAGAGAGCATTTCGGAATCGTTCGTAACTCGAATAAAGATTATCGTACATTTTATTCATAGTTTATATAATATTTCCCTAGAAAAAGAAACATATGTCTTTTCAAATAATATCATAAGACGAAACACAATTTTTCTCTTTGATACAACCTAAAATAAATAATGTGAACATTAAAAAGGTCCACAATCTTACTTAAAAGGCGACTAATATAATGAAAAAGATGTTACAAGTTTAAAATATACATTTTATTTAAAACTCATTAGTACATTCAAGCTTAACAGAATCCACACGTCATCAGATAATATCTTAATAACTAAATGTTGTTCGTTTATACAAATACGTCACTTTGTTTTGAAAATGAGAGAGCCAATAATTACTAGAGTTGAAAGTAGAAGTAATAGTAGCAATTTCTTGGATTGTATTTAATTAGAGGAATATATATTATTATTATTAATCGCAGTTCCATTTATTTTATGACATCACTTTGTTTCTCATACGTCACTTTCCATGGGTACAAGAAAATGCACTGGTTATCAAAAATTAAGGAAAAGTCACAAAATGCTAATTTTCAAATACGGGAACACTCAAAGGGAAATAATATAATTCGAATAATTACTATCTCTAGAACACAGCTAGCCCATATAACATCTCATTCAGGTCACACATGGTCACAAGTGTCACAGTCACTACGGTGAAGCAAATAATTGGAAATTCCGTACATCTCCTTATGATTCTCAAATGATCACTATATGTGACTCCACTGAGACGTACTGTGACTGTTGCTTTGTGACGAGTCACCATGTGACTTTACAATGTAGTTACATTATGACTCGCATATGACTGTCATTTGTAGACTCAATTTCAAAGTCATCGCAACGCTGCATTGTGATAAGTTACCAAATAATGTCACATTAAAGTCACATGATGACTTTCAGGTGACAGAGAGACTACTGTGAAATCACCATTGTGCTCTTTTGGGAAAAGTCACCATGTGACTATTATGTGACATTATTTGGTGACTTATCACAATGCAGCGTTCATGATGACTTTGGAATTGAGTCTACAAATGACAGTCACTTGAGAGTAGAATGTAACTACATTGTAAAGTAACATGGTGACTCGTCACAAAGCAGCAGTCACATTGACTTCTCAGTAGAGTCATATATAGTGATCATTTGAGACTCATAATGAGATGCATGGAATTTCCTATTTTTTTTGCTTCACCGTAGTGACTGTGACACTTATGACCATGCGTGACCTGAATGAGATGTTATATGGGCTAGCTGTGTTGTAGAGATAGTAATTACTCGAATTATATTATTTCCTTTTGAGTGTTCGCGTATTTGAAAATTAGCATTTTGTGACTTTTCCTTAATTTTTGATAACCGGTGTATTTAACTTCTGTACTTTAAATTTTTAATATCTAATTTTGCTCAGGTTTTCAGGATTTATTTTCAGGATATTGAACCACAAACTGGGGATATTGTACAATAGGACATCGTTACATACTTGATTGCTTTTACACGGGATTTATATTGATTCTCTTATAGTGGATGCGTAATAATTGGATGTAGGGAATATGATTTTTGCCTGATCAAAATCTATTGCGATGTTCTGATTGAAACTTAAACGAGACAGAGCTGTGGATTGACGACAAAATTTTACGTCTGCTTTATGTTCTTTTATTCTTTCTTTGAGTTTTCTTTTGGTCATTCCGATGTACTCCATTAGTCTATACCTGTCAGTTCTAAAAGGAATGGTATATGCACCATCTAATTCATCTTCCTGTGTTGGATGCATTTTCGTACAAATTAAGTCCTTTAATTTTCTTGGTGGACAGGCTATTAACTTTATATTGTGTTTCAGTATAGCATATCTTAATTTTTCGTACAGACCAGGGAAATAGTTAAGCTTTTTGTATATAATTTCTTTAAGGTTTTCTTTTTTGATATTGTCATGAAAGCTAAATTCGTAGATAAGTTTTCTGATATAAACTTATGAATGAATTCAGTTTTTATAACAATATCAAAAAAGAAAACCATAAAGAAATGAGAAATATTCTGCGGATAATACCCTATGGATTCCAGTGCATCCAGATTTTGCAACCTGGAGACGAGCAACAACGTTTGAACTTTGTAAGGGATTTTCTCCTTAGACATGATGAAAATAACAGCTGACCATTGCTAATATTATGGACGGATTAGAAACATTTCTCTTCAACTGGGAATGTTAACTCCAAGAACTCTCTTCACTGGGCTGATAAAAATCCTCACAATGTGGCACCAACGCCTTTACACGAAGCTAAAGTGAATGTGTGGTGCGGCATCGCAAACACATTCGTTCTCGGGCCGTACTTTTTCGAGGAAGTCATTTCCACAGATATGAAAACTTGCTCCATCACAAGTGCTCGGTATACAACAATTTTGCAGAATTACGTAATTCCAGAATTCCAGCAGCCAAATTTCGTAATGATATTTTATGGATGCAAGATGGTGTTACTCCACACGTTGCCATATACGTTTGACAAGCGCTTCAACAGCACTTTGATGATAGAATCATCTCTCGTAACTTTGCAGTTTTGTGGCCTCCATAATCCCCCGACGTCACTGGTTCCGAAGTTATCTGAAATCAAAGGTGTACACATCAAATCCAAGAAATTTGTCAGAATTGAAATATGGCATAAAACGTGAAGTTGTACAGATTCCTTCTGCGATGTTACGTTCGGCATTGTTGTAAACAGTCTCACACATGCAGTGCGTTATTGTCTGCGAAGATAAGCATGTTGAACACTGCTAATACAAATTAAAGTTGCTTCTCTCTTCTCTCTTGTGTTGTCATTCGTTCTTTACAATGGTCTTTCTTACAAGTGTTTTACTCCTGCAATTTTCACAATTCCAACTCCATTTATGGTTTTTCAATGCGCTGATGAATTTGCGCATGAAAAAATGTGTGTTGTCATTTGGAATTTTAAAAAAATTCCTCTGTAACTGTAACCGTGAAAGCTCTATTATTATTTTAAATCATCACGATCTGGAGTGCATACCTTCAAATAAGTATATCTATTTTTTTTTCGATTGGTTGAGCGGTTAAGCCGCTAGGTGTTCATATATCTGGAAGTCTTTTTTTATGACCACTCTGTATTTACTTGGAAGTATGACTAAGATTTCTGAACAATGTTTACTGTATGTTATAGGAAGTACCTTATCATCATGCAGTATCGATTTTCTTTGTGTACCTTCGGTGGGGTTACATGTATTTCTTAGAATTATAATAAGGGTGCCTTCCATCCCATATTCAAGCACTTTATATACCTTAAGAAATCCTTCTGAAGGGAGCACTATTAAAATATTTTAAGTCTTAAATTGATTTTTTTTATTTTAATGTGCTCAGATATTGTCTTGTATGTTATGTGTAGTATCTTATGTGTAGTACCTTTACATTGATACTTTTATATTACTTTGAAATTTTGAATATTACAAATACCTGATTGAACATTAATTTTAAATTAGAGTATATCAATTTATTACACAAACTGACCTATCTGTAGAAATGAACATTAGACCATTCCTCTAATAATCAAAATGTTATTAAGTTAATCAGAATTTTTCTACGGCCTTTAACATCTCTTTCTAATGTCAGCTGTTAATAAATCAATTGCTAATATATTTTATCAAACCGAAACACATACTCTAAATGTGCTTTTTTTTTTCGAGCAAACGAGTACTTACTCTGTACAGGGAGTTACAATTTCACTTTCCGAAAATTCAATGAATAAAAAATAATCATTTATATAATTCACGAAGTTCAAAAATGAAATAACTTGTAACATATAGTTAAGGTAATAAAACGTCTTGCAAATACATAGACATGATCAAATTTGAGAACTTTTAATCCCGAAAATTTTATTTAAAAAACCTTATTATATTTTATGAAGGTGAGGAATGCGTGCGACAAACAGTATGTGTACAGTTAGAAAGATATCAGTTTGAAATTACAAAATTTTTAAAAAGTCCCTTACAAAATATGTTCTCCCTATGCCTAGTCAACATATGAAGTAATGAATTTAGAGGTTGACCTTAGATCAACCGCGCCCGCCGTGAAATGTTTTTTAGAATTTTCGTATAATGATTTCTTTACTACCGTATGCAGACTTATTCAAGATATTCCTTAGTAAATTGAGTGTATTGAGAATTTTTAGAGTCTTTTTATTTTAAAAAGTTATTTTGTTAATTACCAAGGGCTTTCTATGGAACCATTTTAATAATTATTTACTGAAAACCATTCATTTGTCGATAAGACAGCGCTAGCTTTTTCTTTAAATAATATTCTTCAGTTTTATTTTTAATTTTAAAAGTTACTTTTGAAATTACCTCAAAATCGTTCAGATTTATTTCATTGTTACAATAAAAATAGAACATAATGAAATCGGATAATTTACTGCACTTACGATGGCATTAATAATATGGGACAGGGAAAATTTTGAGAATTAAAAAAAAAAAAAATGCATTTCCTGAAAAGTTAGCGTAGTTTATTCCTTATAATTTATTTGTTTTTCTTACATATTTTGAAAAGATCTATTCATTTTTTTAATTGACTTAAATCAATTAAGATATCATCTGGAAATAATTTTATCTAATACACATATTTGATAAATATAATTTATGAAATGTAATTGTAAATGATAAAAACGCTGCAGATGTTTATAAAATGTTTTAAACATATTTATAGTTAATATAGATCCCTCCTGGATGCGCGTCACGAATGCGAGCATAATAAGATGCTCAGATCCCTTGATTCCCACCAGTTATCTTTTATGGTATTTTTTTTTTTGCCTGATTTCTCGGATTATTTAAGAAAAAATTTCTCTTTTGAAAATCCGGGCAAAAACATTAAAAATTCTGTAAAAGACACTAGTTGCGAAGGGGTTAAAATATAATATGACAGTCGCTAAAATATTATTAAGCCCTTGACACCCAGACCTCTTTTCTCAGGTACGGCCGTATGTGCCAGCGTTTAGCGTAAATTTGTATTTTCATGTTCAACATGGACGTACGTCTGGTAGTAGTCAACGATAAAATCAGGACGAACCCACCGTAATTCCTGGATTTCAAGAGAATACATACAGAATTCTATATAATTTTAAAATTTTAAAACAACTAGATTTCTACGTTCAGTTATTTTTAGTTGTTGTTGCTTTGTTTTGTTTTCATAGGAGCGAAGCTCTCAAACGTGAGTGTGACTACACAAAAGTGTGACTATATTGAAAACCGAATTTCCAAATTTTATGTATTGTTGAGATTCTAATACAATAATGTTTCTCCATACAGTAACGTGTTTTTCTATGATAACAATTATAATTGTATAAAATTAGATACTAGTTGTTTTCTAAAAATATGTTAATGTAAACGTTATGAGTTTTAGTGTGTACTTTTTTTTAATAAAAATTATAATATTATGATTAACAAATTCATTTCAAACAAATACATTTTGTGATCGACTTTTTAGAGAAGGGTTCATTTTCATTAGAGCGTTTGGATCATTTTGCTTATTTTAAAATTATTTATAATTAAATCTCTCTAAATAAATCATTAATGTGATATTTATTTACATAAGTTTTTATTTTAAAGCTAATTGAATCTTGTAAAATACTATTAGCGTGAATTTCAATTTTTTTTTTCATTTGGTTGTGCTTCTTAAGCTTAATATGAGTTTCAATTTTGTTAGGAGTACAGCATTTCACGAAAATGCAAAAAATCATCACACAGTATTAGACGACAGTAATAGCGTGAATTTCAAACTTGAAGCTTTAGCCACGAAAAGAACTTTGTACTGTATAATTAAGCCCTCCCCAAGTGCTATGTAGGCAAATTTAGTGATTGCGGTTTGCAGGTTAATTTTCACAATTTCAGAGGCAATTATATATGTGTGCGTGTGCGTTATTTAATAAACATTTTCTTCTGTAATTTTTCCGGCGGGTTTTTTAAATATAGTTTTCAATATAATAATTACCAACATATGTTTCCTTTTCATTGTGTCCGATATTCAGTTCTATTATTAAATCTTTGAAATATAAAGCTTTACTCAAATTTTATTTTACAGACGTTTTATAGTGTAATGGTTATTGGATTCTTAGTATACTATTAAAGTATAATTTTCATTTCACTTAACTACATTACTGTGCTTTTTATTTATTCTTCTTAAAATCTATTTATTTATTTATATATTTTTCTGTTTTTGGAGGAGGAGTTTTCACGAAAACAAAAAATATTCACACAAAGAATGTTCCATTAGTTACTTCCTTAATAACGTTTGAGAATAATGCAACGCAATTCTATGTCTCTTAATAAAAAAAGGATTTTGTCTTATGAAATAGAATTAATTACCTCTTATTTTTTTTATTTTTATCGAATTAAAGATTTTAATTGAGGGAAGGAAAATTTAAAAAATATATTTTTATTTTTATTTAGGATTTTCTTTTAAGACTAAAACAATGCCATTGTTTTTGTAAATAAACATTCTCTATACAATGGGCATATCATATTCTTTTGTTTACGTTTAAAGAATTCTTTTTTACTTAAAAAGATTCATTTCACTTATTCTAAGCTACATATGTTTTGCTTATAATCCGATATGAAAAATAAAAGTTATAAAGGATACTTTTGTTTTCAATAAATTTTGAAATCTCGATACGCTTGACAAGTAGAGTAATAATGAAACTGTGTATAATTGTTTTCAGAGAGTACGGATAATTAAAAAGTACTAATTTTATATGCAAAATTAGAAGATGTATAAAAGAAATAAGCACTTATATCGAGAATATCTACATTTACATAAACAGCTTTACTTAAAATTTATTAATTATATAAGCATTATTTGTTTTAGAAGTATTAAAAGTAATTTTGTATTATTTACAAAGGACTTGTTTTTTTTTATAATTTCAATGTTTTTCTTAAGAACTTAAGGCTAATTTCATAAGTGTAATTTCTATTTTTTTTTTCAGAAAGATTTCCTTACAATGCATGAATAGAGTATGGGATTAGATTATGGAAAATTTGCCGCTTTGATCAACGCTTGAGTGGAAGCGCAGGGATCTATTAAAAATACCTGCATAAATTTTGCTCTGTTTGTTTTTAAGATACAACAAAAGGAAAGAAAATATATTACTTAAACCAACGGATCCTTATCATAAAAATAATAATATTGGTAAGGAGATATATGTGTGAATTTTTTGTATGAACGCCTTCATATTAACTATTCATTCAGAAATTTCCAAACATTTACCTAACTTATAAATATAATTTAAATAATATCAAAAAATTAATAAAAGCGTACTTAAAGTAAATAATTAAACTGTTTTTTATTAATATTATATTTTAATTTTTACTGTTTAAATTATTCATTTCTAGTTGGTGCATAATTAACTATAATGTTGTTGTAACACTTATAGGATTGTAACCATAAAGTTTGTTTGTTACCCAGCGCCCGGCTATTGTTTAAACTAATTTATTAAATTATAATTAAGTTCCAAAAATATAAAATGCTCAATTGCTATCAAAAACACACTTGTGTATGTATTTTTTGTCATTCTAGCATATCAGGAAAGTAGTGAAAAATCTATTGCAAATTTCCATGCTTACTTATATGAACGGAGTTACGTAAAGGGGGTCCTGGACACATTTTAAAATAATTTTTATTTATTGAGTTAAAATTTTGAATTTTTTGTGATTGTTAACCATATCATTTGTAAACAAAATCACATTATAGATCTTCTCAGATTTTTTTTTTATTTAAATTTAAAATTTATGAAAAAAGGGGTTTAATTAAAAATCTTTATAACTCGAAATATTATTTGTAGAATTTATTATTTTTTTTCATTGAAATAAACAGAAATATATAAGTTTAAATTTTAATGCAGCATTTTTAAAAATATAATTTAAATAAAAATTAAAAATATTTAAAGAAAAAAATGATGTAAATTAAGAAAAATATATCATATTTTTAAAAGTAGATATTTTTTTCAAATTTTCTAAATAGAAATTAAAGTAAAACATTTGAAAAAGACATTTTCCAAGTTTGAACCCTTTATCTTTGACGGTTCTTCATTTATAATAATTTAAATACGAGTAATGTTGAAAAAACCCATCATGAAAACCCCCATCCTTTTCAAAGCAGTCGTTTTCATGACAACCATTGCCTGAAAGCTTGCTAGATTTTGAAAACAAACCAAAACGAAAAAATAATATTTCGTGTTCCACTTAAGATAGAGACATAATTTAAATGTCATTTTAAGCATACAAAAACAGAGAATGTTTAATGGAATAAATGCTTTTTTGAAAATTTGAAGATTTTTGTCTCCCGGGCCCCCTTAAAAAAAATAATACCATATTAGGAACAAAAAATGGCATTATTCATCCAGAAAAAATCACACATGCATTCAATGCGAATTACGCTTAAAATAAATGTTGTGTTATAAAACCCGAAAAACCAATAAAATTGTGTTATTCCAGCATTTTTTTTTTCCTTTAAGCATATTTTCCATTGGCATATAGTGTTATTGTATATTTATTTATCCCTATTTAACATAATTTTATTTTGTTAGTGAAGATTCAATATATTATAAATTAAACAAATAACTTTCCTAGGGCAAGCACTATAACGTGGGATAAAGCGATTCCCACATTATTTCTGAAAATCTCAAAGAAAAAGATAAAAGAAAAAACCTATTTATGCTCTTTCCCACACAGTGTCTAAACCGATCCCAAAAATAATGAAAATAGTAAAAGAGGTTACGAGATTGATCAGTCAGATTCGAAAATCAATAAAAAGCTGCTATTTTTATGAATCGGTCTTGAAAGTCTCGACAAAAGACAGACATTTTTCAACTTGGGTTAAATCACAGGCTTACGCTGTCAATATCATTTCATCTAGCACATGCCGGTAAAAAATTTTCACCCAACCACTTTTATTGGTGAAAGAAACGTAGGATGTATCACATAACTCTACGCCGTACTTAGGCTTAACTATGTAATATAAGCAAGGATTTTATATAAGGAGGATTTGATTTACTGCCCTTACTCACTACACTTTGATGGGCAATCTTTATTCATCCACAACATATGTGTCAACTTCTTTGAGAGAAACATTTTTTACTAGGGAGAAAAAATAGGTTATATGACTAAATAAAACTTTTCTAAAAGTTTAATAAGGCACCGGCGGCCCACTATTTTTTGATGAGACATAAAACAAGTTAGAAATTGCACGTCAAATATAACAAATGAGGCGCGTTCGTACTATAACTAGTTTTTTATATATTTTTTGCACTGCATATTCCACTGAATGTATATTTTAGTGCACTTCATAAGTGCATATCAATTTAATTCTGTTCGAAAGGCTGTTACATCATTAAAAGGCATTTGAAATATTTTTTCCCCATTGGCCGTAATATAACCGAAACATTCTGACTGGGCCTGCAATTAAACTATACATCCGATTTTCATAAAATTTGAAATAACTCGCCAAAATTATGCAATAATTGTACATTTTAGATTTCAAAAGATTCGGTTGTGTAGTTTTTGGGTTGTTATATGCGGACGGATGGATGGACAGACAGACAGATGGACAGACAGAGAGACGGAATGAACGACGAATATAAGTGCTACGTATTTATATAATTACGAAGGCATCTAAAAATTAGAATATATAAATAATATCTAAGTTCAATCATTCTTCAGTTAATATTGAATAAATATAGTAATTATAAATAATTTTGAGATGTAAGTTTTTTTTTAAGTATAACGAAATAAAATATGTTTTTTAAAGAAAATTTAAAAATCCTATTTAAAATTTTGGCTAGGGTGGAAAAATGCCTTGTAATTATTATTCTGCGAGCAAACTCTTCACTTGTGCATCTATTTAAAAAAATAAATAAATAGCTAATATTTTTTTTCATAAACACCTTTTTAACACAAAAAAATAAATAAATAAATAAATAAATAAATAAATAAACTGAATAAAATGACATCCAATTTTAGTTTACTCCATTTTAAAATTAAAATTTTTATATCGTCTTATTGGCCAAATAATCTGCAATTTAAAAAATTGAAAAGTAAAATTAGAAAAGAAAAAAGCAATTACAAGTTTTATAATACAATATAATTATATGAATTTAATTCTGCGAATTCCTTAAACATACTTTGCAAGATAATTGTTTTATTACAGTTAACCCGAATCTAAAAAAAGTCACAGATTTTCTAAAAGGTACAGCGGTAATGATCAAGCTATCCAATAGATATCTGACGAGGCATCAAATGGTTTATTTATCATAATCACCGGAATACTTTTTTTTAATCTAACATTTTTTAGCTCTCGATATGCTATTCCTCTCTCCCAGATATTAAAGTGTCGTCTCTAAAAAATAACGTTCCGTTGTATAAACAGCCGTGAAACAAACCAGACGTACCATTGTGCGGTTAAATATTCTACTGACATTTTACTTCTGAGCATCGCACATTTTCCACTTTTTATACCGTCGTATTAGGGAAAAATAGTACTTTTAAATTCAATCTGTTTGAAAACTGCATCTCAATTTATTTTTGCGATATTAACTTTTGGTTCTTTTCGGTTAGCCGGGCGCCAGTGTTACATATACATATATATACATACATATATATAACATATATACATATATTGTATATAAACACATACATATGTGTATGCACATATTTGTATATGTATATAGATATATATTTATACATATGTATATACATGTCCATGTATATATAACAACGTCCGGCTAACCGAAAAGTACCTAATTTTTCTGTAGTTTTTAGTGGCATGTGTTTAATTTTGGCAACGCAAGTACACCATTTCTGTAGAAAGTAAAGCAAAAATAGTTAGGAAATAGTAATTATATCTTTATGTTGTAATTTTCCCATTACAACTGAAAAAAAACTATAATTAAAATGCGTGCTATTTTCCAAAAAATATAAATGAATGATTTCTGATAAAACATGGAGCTATTATAAACTATATTTAATTTTAAGCATCTATATTAATGGTACAAACACATAAAGGTATATGAATCGTTACCTTGCCGAATTTATTTATTTATTTTATTTTATTTTATTTTATTTTATTTATTTTTGTCGAATTTTTTGAATGACGACATATCTTTTTGGATTTGTGTATCATTCACTTATAGTGACGTCCTATGCATACTTTACTGAAGATGTTGTTTAAGACTGGATCTCGTAAATGTGTATTTCTTCAGCGGATGCGGATGACGTAATTTTATATAAAATAAAAGCTTGCGTTTTAAGTCTTAAAACTGAAATATGTTTTGTACTATCTATATTTATATACATATAAATAAATAAATATATATATATACATAATATCTGGGGCAATTCTGAAAAAACAGAATTCCTGTTTTCTAGTGTATATAATTCTTTTAGTATTTTCGTTGTACATATGTTACTTATCTGACCTGATTTGTATGTTACCTAATGTTATGGTATGAAATGGGGAATTGAGTAAAATCTAAATCAGTGATCATGAATATAGAATGCAAATAAGAATCCTTCTATTTCTGACATAATATATCTGAACACATGGTGTCTCTCTCTTTAGAAGAGGAAGTGGTCATATTTGTAATGATACAGAAAAGCAATAAAGTAAAATTTTGCTATATTTACAACTAGTAGTTCTAATACAGACAAGTTAAAAAATATATATGCTTGCCTCTGGCATGTTTTTCTTTGCATTTTAAATGTTCTGTATTAAAATTCAACACAATTTCTTTTTTGAATGCAGGAAAAAAAATGAAAACAAAATTTTTAAGAAACATTTTTGAAATGTTATTCTTCGACTATTTGTTGAACTTTATCCAAATATACTGGTTATATCTTTTTCATGCAAATACTTTAAAGTGTACTTGGCAGAAAAAATAAATATAAAAATGTGGGAAGAAAAAGACTTTTTTAGAAGTAAGCGATATCCTTTAAATAATATGTATAAATATTCAAAAACAGACAATGTATTTTTAATAATTGTTATAAGTCATTCTAAATGTTACAGAACATTGTCTTCACGCATTCTTTGAGATCTGTAAATGATAAATGCTAAATGCAATTAATTGAATCACGTATGAATGTATATACTCTCAGAAAGAAAACTCTCACTTTTGACGATTCAGCAATCCTTGAGCTGTATTTGGTCGTTTTTGACGATCATTTCCTATCCACATAACGTGACTTTTAACTAAACGTAAACTCTCAAGTATTTGACGAAAGTTTTGCCTCAATCACGGTCAGACTCAATGCATTTCAAGAAAACAGTTGCTGTACCTTGTCAAATCCTGAGATTTTAGCAAGCAGATATTTGCTTGTTTATGTTAGTCCTGAAATAGATTACTTCAAAACCTAGTCCTCTAATAATATATTTTTAGTGCTTTTCAGAAAATACCGAAATATAGGTAGTTATTGTTTCTTCATTAGTTATTTTTTTACCTGTTAAAATGTATAGGAATGCTTATTATTATTTTTATTTATTTATTTATATGTTGTTGTTCGTTATGTTTTAATTTGAAAAGAATAAATTTCCCGTTTTCTTCAAAATCATTCAAAAAGAAAATTTGGGCAATAAAATTTCAAAATCCCAGGATATCTTTTTTTAAAATTTATTTAAGAAGCACATCCTGTTTTCAATCAAATTAAAAATAAGCATAATCGACCCCCCTCCCCTTTATAAACATTAAAGTGTTAAAATCTTATCCACCTACTCAAATTGATAAAATCTCACGCAATATGCACTTCACTATTCGTTATTTGTGAGAAATGAATTAGCCAGACCATATTCTAATCATTCATTGAGCAAAGAAAGTTTCACTAATAAATTATTCAACCAAGCCATATTATAATTATGCATTGACCATGAGAAAACCATAAAAATAAATTAGCCTTACTTAAAACTTTCAGAAATTATAGCAACACCGATAAAATTAAAATACACCTTATAAAAATATAAACACGCAGCAAAATTCATTACATCAATCTAAAAGTACATCTCTTCAAGTTCCCAATAGCTAGGTGATGTTTCGGATGTTGTCGGATGAGCAACGGACTCGCAAACCAAAGGCCGCAGTTTCGAATCACCCCGAGGGAAACGAGAAGTGAATTGTTTCTTCCCCCTGTCAGTAAATACAGGAGCTTCAGAGCTGTTCGATAGATGGTACCGCCAACCCTCTTTTGACGAAACTTTTGGCGAAATTTATATCGTCAATCAAGTGAAAAAAGTAATTTCATTAATTTGACGAACTATTCGCTCGGAGCATTTCCCAGGAAACGATTTCGTCAAAAACAAAGAAAATGTCATGAAATCTGGATATTCATTTCTGAGTGTGTACATTTTTATGTAATAGATAAGTATTCTGTGTATTCACTTACCTAAAGAGGTAGATTTTCCGGATCTGAAAATGTTTATTTTCTCTGCGGTATTGGACTCCAAGTTACATATAAGTTGAAAAACGTTTTTCAACGAATTGTCATATCATAAGATTTTGTCATTTTTCTACCTGATTCAAAGTCTCTAGAACGTGAGTAGAAACATAGCATAAATTATTAAACTCTACCTAATAATCTACATGCTTCAATAGCCGGCTGACACAACTCACTCAGATAACATTTTGGTAATAGCATTTGGTCTTCCATGTATTCTCCGCAACAGTATATAGTGCAGGTAAAGGTCATTAGACGGTAGATACATAGATGCCCGTTTCTATTCTTTTTTAACTCATGGTGGGACAATCATACATACAAAAGATATTTTACGAGTTTGACATTTATGTAAGGAAAAATATCTCAGTTGGAAAAAAAAAATTCTTCTCAGCTGGGAAAATGTCAAAAGTTATGATATCGTTACCAATCAGAAGGATTTAGTTAAAAAATAATAAAACAGTGGATTTTGATAGCTCAAATTTCCGAAACGTTTTTGTACGTTATCCTTTAAGCATCCAATTTAACAGGCATTTTATTAAAAATGTTATTACATCGTAAATATTCATAAGTTAATCTTCTGTAAGTTATAGTCTTGCAGTGATAATTATATTTGATACAGTGCAATTACCCGTTTATAAACATTAACATAAATATACTATATAAATATGTGTGTGTGTGCTTATGTGTTACATATTAAAAACATGTATGTAAATACTGTTTTTGCATATTTGTGCGCTTATATAGCATATATATATTTAATAAGCCTAAAAAAGAAATATAATAACAGACACAGTTTTCTAAGATTCCGAATATTGGTGTAATTTATTAAAGAAAGCGTGAAGAAATATTTTTTTTTCAAATATATTGATAACATTCAAATCAAAGATTGAAAAAAAATAGTTATTATTATTGTATGGCCAACAAAAGTATCAGACTTGTAGATGAAAAAGTGAAGATACTGCATTAAAAAAGTCCATTTCATTAAATATTCTTTTATTTTCTTACTTTTTCTCCCCTCGCACTTTTTTTGCAGCAGTATCGAAAATTCGACTCACACTTATTCAGTTTATTTTTTCCTTTTTCCGTAATTTTATCTAGCGTTACGTAATTTATACAGCTATTGCGTAATTCTAACCTGTGGAATTAGTTTTATTCTCAAGACATTTAAAAAAAAAGATCATCTGCTGAATTAACCACTGGTAAACTTATTGTTTAAATTATATACTGAAAATCAGTTACATAGTTGGTTAGGGAAATAAGTATTAAAAACTATTCATGCGTGATGTTAATTGCAAATATTTCAAAAGTTATGAATACAACGATGTGCATGTGAAATTTACACAAAAGTTTTCCACTACAAATTTCATTATCCATTCATGAAAACATCGTTTAAGAGAAGAAAAACGAAAAAGCTGAATTATTTCTCATTTATATGCAGCTGTAATACAATTTAACAAACTGAAAATATTTCAAAAATTTAATACTGATTTTTGCAATTGATATTTATGGATAACTGTGTAGCGAGAATGATATGTAAGATCTTGTAATAATGTACATATTTACTCGTGTATTTTGCCCGCCTTTTGCATCATTTCTTGGATTTTAAAGGTATGGTGTGAGAAAAATAATTGATTTTTTATAGTATTAATTTTTCTATAAGTGCAAATATTAGAATTTAGACAAAATGACCGTCTATAAGTAGAATATAACATTTAATAATTCATTAATAAAGATGAAGCAAAATCTATAAAACATCTTTGACAATATTTCAAATAACTAGACTGATTAAATCAAAACTATGAAGAGGCATGCGATTTTTAATTATGAAATTATCTCAATGTAGCTTCGAAAATTAAACAAATCTTTCTTTTTACACAACTTCCATGAAGGGTTACGTGTTTCACGCGTATCTGGGTATGTGGATTTCTTTATACCCTCGAAATATCCCAACGGCTGGATGGATTTTAATGAATAAGGTCTCTATCGATTCGTCTTAACCGTCCGATGGTTATAGGTAAGGTTTTGTTTTTATAAATTCAAAATGGTGGTCGTAAAATACAAAATAATACGAATAGATACGAAAAAAAATCACACGTCATATTGAGTGGCATATCATTGGATAGGTCTTTCAAAATGAAGACGATGTTTCATTAACTATTTTACAGTCAGAAGCTCCGTTTAAATATTATACAACGTGGAAGTTGTATAGGTACGATCTCTAGTTTTACTGCAACTCTAACCATCATAGACATCTATAGGCCTCATCAAAACTGTGTTTATAGATAGGAACTAACAATTAAACACTACTTAAAAGTCATCTATACAAGTAAATAAAAAATAGGTAAGTACAGTCAAACCCTGTTAATACACGCCCTGTGATACGTTAATTTTCTTCGGTCCTTTGAAATACGCCTATCTTATGTTAAAAAAAAACTCTTAATACGCGAACGGTTAATACGCGAACCCGTTTAATACGCGAAATTTCATCGGTCCCAGGCAAGAAAAACCTACGTTTAATAGGCGAATGACCTTATTCGAAACAGATGAGGTTTTAGAGGGAATATTTTCCCAAGCATTTTGTACTACAATTCTTTAAACTGTGAATGTTTTTTTGTGTTTTTTTTTCTCAAAATTTAATGCAACCATGAATAGCTTTACTAAAATATGAATTTCAACCCCTACTCGTTAAAGGAAAATTCTTTCTTGACCTCGATTACTTCGTATAGTAAAACAAACCAGGAAGAGGTAAGAGAAATTTTTTACTGTTAATGAGCGAGTTGTAAAATAAGCACTTCCCATTTGCTGTCTGGTCAGTGCTGTAGTATCTTACAAAGGAAGAAGGTCGCTTATCGCTCCCGGTAGGATCTATTCTATGATATCCATCTGTGCTTTTAAAATTATAATCTAGTCTATATCATGACGGAAGGAGCAAAACATATTAAAAGAAAGGCTCTCTCCATCACTGAGAAGTTAAGAATTGTACTTCAGTACGATGCCCAGAATGTATCGAATTAATCTGCGTTCGCCAAAGAAAGTGTCCTTCCGGAGTCAACTTTCAGAACTTTGTTAAAGAAGAGGCATGCCATCGTTAACCGAGCTGTTGTTGGGGGAACAAAGAACAAGAAAATAAAAACCACAAAGTTTCAGGACATGAGGAAGGCAGTATTCGAGTGGTTTTTTCAAGAGCGCTCTACGAATATCCGAATAAGCGGAAATCCAAGATAAAGCTTCTGAAGTCGTTGCAACAATGGGGTTGCTAGATTTCAATGCCTCAAACGGATGGATGGATTGGTTTAAAGCTTGCCACGTAATAAAATTCAAGCAAGTGTGCGGTTAGTCAGCTGCTGTGAACAATAAAGGCATCGAATGTTGTAAAATAAATGTACTTCCGTAGCTTGTAAAAAACTACTCAAGTCGCGATATTTAAAACGTGAACGAATTTAGACTTTTTTACAAAATGACACACACACACACACACACACACACACACACACACACACACACACACACACACACAAAAAAAAAAAAAAAAAAAAAAAAAAAAAAAAAAAAAAAAAAAACGATGGCTACATGAAAGGAGGATCATGACATGGAGGTAAACTATTGACCGTCTTACTCTTCAGCTTGGTATCATCCCTGAAGAATCAGACAAGTTAAAGCTATTGGTCATAGTGAAACCATGCAAACCGTGATGTTTTAAAAATGTCAAGAATCTTCCCTTTCTGTGCGGAAGTCAGCACAGAGCGTGGATGACGGGCAACCTTTTTCATCAGGGGTTTGTAATTTTGTCCGGCGTATGGGAAAATAATCTTGCCATTCTTTATTGCTTACGGACAACTGCCCTGCTCATCCAAATTCGACCAGTGTCACTCAGCCTATGTGCCAAGGAATAATTAACAGCGCCAAAGTAAATTACAAGACTCGTCCAGTAGGACAATACTTTCACCATACGGAACACGGCAACAACCCTTCTTGCTATGAGTGTCGTCCTATTACAGTGCTCGACGCTATGCACATGCTTACCACATCATGGGAGAGTGTCACACCAACGACGCTTGCAAATGGTTTTTGCAAAGTGGGTTTTGGAAGTAGGAAGAAGCTTATGGGGACAGATGTGAATCCGTTCTGTGATAGATTTGTGACAGTGGATGCGACGTGGCTACATCAGTATAATGCTGAGTCCAGACGACAGTAGACACGTCTCATTCCCTGTCACCGCCAACTCCCCCTTTCAAGTTAGGTGCGACCTCTCAAAAAAATATGTTAATATATCAGCTACAATTCTGAAATTAAGCATATAAACATCTAAGACACTAGGCTTCAATATTTTATGTCAACCATCGCAGTACAAATATTTTATATACACTCGGGGCAATAATTATTGACTACCCTTGTACATAATAAATCTAAATTTGAATAGACTCGTAGGATTTTTACCTAAGACAATAACACTTAATTTGAATTTCTAGCTTTTAAAGGTCCCTGCTTAATAAGTACATCATGATTAAAACAAATAAAATGTCCTTTTATGTCTTAAAAACGCTAAAAAGTGTCAAAAATATGTGTTTTACACGGATATGTTGTTATTAGAATGACCACTGCCTGGAAATTCGCGACATTGGGTTAATACGCGAACCTGTTTAATACGCGAATTTTGATCGGTCCCTTGATTCGCGTATTAACGGGGTTCGACTGTAATATAAAAATAGTTTCACATTGATGAGAAATAATTAATAAGTTCGCTTTTTACGCAGTCGGGTTTTTCGATTTTTTAAATTTAATTAATGGTTTATTACCCAAATTTTCTTTTAGAAAAACGCGGGGCGCAATCTATAAGAATCAATAGGGTAATGTTTAATTCCTTGCAAGATAAAAATATGAATGGTATGTAAAGCAAACAGTCCTTTTTAATTAAAACATTTTTAAGCTGCTTCTTGTTATAAAACTTGTTATAAAGCCATCCATTATCCGTGAATCATTAGAGATCTTTTTACGCGGTGAGGTCATCCATTATCGGAGAAACAATAGAGATCTTTTTACGCAGTGAGAATATATGCAATGATTCAGCCTCCAATGAGTTTCTTGAAAATTGGAAAGAGATGCCCTGCAGAATAAAGGAAAAATAGTATAAAAGAAGACACGTTCAAAAATACCCATTTTTAATTTTGCAGTTCATTTCATTATGCGTGAGATCGCATGATTTTTCTTAACCAGTTTTTCTATTTAAAATATTTTTTGAGAAAATATTTGTATCAGTATAGATCTTGAGAATGTTGCCGTCAGAGCGATGAAACATGTCAAAGTGAATAAATAAAGGTACAGTCGAACTTCACTTTAACGAAGTCTTTATTTAACGAAGTTTTCTACTCAACGAAGTTTTCTGCTGAACTTTGACTTTGAACACAATTAACATTTAAAGTAATTTCCATATTTCGAAAAATATATTCTATATAACGATGTTAATTCGACTTTTGTGCGTGTACAGCAAACAAACGGGGAGGTTGTTGTTGCGACTTATGTATGAATCTATTTCAGCGGATTGTATGAAAATGAAATTATTTATTTAATTATTTCTATTCAAAAGAAGAAATTTAAAAAGGGAATTCCAGCTTCACGAAAATGCTACAGTTGAAATGTTCGGAAGCTTAAAAAGGCGGTAAAATATTTATGAATAGTTTTTTTAATAAGAAACCTGTGACAAAGAAATATTAAAGGCATTTTAAAAGTTAAGGATTTGAAATACTGAGAAAAAGAGAAAAGATACGCTACGCTTCAGTTTTTGTTTACCTCTCTTTATTATAGTTTAGACATTATTCTAATAAACTTTTTCTCATGTGTCTGCATTGCAATAAAAAAAAAAAAATACTGCCTGAATTAAAATACATTTTACCAATATTTCCATTGTATGTGTATTTTTCATTTATGTATTTTATGTATTTTATTATACAAATTTCCTGAATTCGAGTTGATTTCTATTTAACGAATTTTCTTCATAACGAAGTTTTTAAGTGTAACGACGAGACTTCGCTAAATGGAAGTTTCACTGTATTTATTTGTCTAGTAAATGTATTTTTATCCCTTTTTGCAAATGTCGAGTTAGTTTTGAGGCCTTTTTGTTGACCAATTAAAATGTTTTTTTCCTAACGTGAAATCTACGAAACCTGTAACACAGTACTTTTACATTTTACATTTTCTTTAATTTTGCGACATAAAACTGGTGTTTTAAGAAGAAAGAATTTTTACAGGACTTCGAAATGCGAGAAGTTAAATTCCAGTTTATTCTTCTTGGAAAACCTATAATTATTGGTTTCTTCTAAATACAGTAATTAAGATTGAAAAACCTTGTGTTTAAAATCCTACAGACAAATGTAGTTTTTTAAGATGTAAAAAAATGCATAGAGCTTCGAATAAAAGTTTAAAATTATATGTTGTAGTTTTACAAAGATTTTATTACTTCAATTTAAAAGATGTTGGTTGAAATGAATGTTATTAGTCGATTAATAAAATTGCTTCTATGATGGAAGTTCTAATTTCTCATATTTCATTTAACGTGTAATTTATGAAAACTGCGTATATATCGTAGATAAAATATAATGCCTTTCATTTTTAATAACTATAATTATGACATATTATTGAGTAAAATGATTAAGAAAGTTTTGAAATTAATATACTAATTTAAATTTATTGAAGGACGGATGTTATATGTATTTAGATTTTTTTAATCATTCAATTATTCGTAAACATCGTCGTGTCATTAAAATGTGTAAAAATGCCAGTAGTGTGGTAGTCATGCACTAGTGAAAGCTGAAATTATAGATGCAAGAACAATTAAGAGTAAATGCAGTCTTAGTATACGATCTTTGATCTAAACATAGATGAAAAGTAGAGTAAGCCATAGATAGCAGTGTACGATGTTACATAATAATATGAGGAGTGGTACTTCAAAGCATAAAAACTGGAATGTTGCAGTCATCGAATGGTCGGCCAGGCAAATAGATCTATCTAGTATAGGTTTCTCCGTAAATAAGTGAGACAAGGCATAGGTCAACTCAATACGTTATTGAAGTAAGCTTCGGTGGTGTAGTTTTCACCCATCAGATGTAGTCGTGCCATCGCTACATATCATTTAAATAGGGTAAGAAAATTTGGAGATATAAGAAGACGTCATATGACAATCAGGGGCATGTTCACAACTAAAATACGACGAAAATCTCTAGAACTCTGCTGAAAAATCGCCTGTATCCGCTTTTTGTCAGCTTGCTTGGTAATACAATCTATGACGTAACTCGCTCTCTGAACCAATAAAGAATTAAGGATAACATGCCATCCTGCGTCACGGACGAATGGGAGAGAACTAGCAATGAATTCGGTCAATTTGGAGCGGATGGATGAAGGCCGGAAAGGAAGTTCTCGGAAGGGAAAATATTGGCTACTAAAAAGTATATTCGAAAACCCAGAAATGATCGGAGATCATGATAGAATTTAAGAATAACTAAAAGGTTTATATAAAAGTAAATTGGACAAGCTAGATATTAAATTAAGGGGAATTTAACAGAATAAACGATAGTAGATTATTTAAGAATAAGGAATTAAGGAATATGGAGTACTAAATTAGAAACACAGGGAAATCGTTAAGGAAGGTCTAATAATGTAACATATATATATATTTTATTTTCTCCAATTGCTCTCTTAGATCTGACTATAAATGACGATTTGCCTTTAAAATTAATGATCCTACTATTAAAGACATATAGCATTCAGAGAGCAGTCGAATAAGAAAAGACATGATAATTATTCTGACTTAAGTGTAATTTCGGCGTACACATTCTTCATTGTTCTTTATCAACCACTAGAGTTTCCCGGTCATCGAATTTCGAATTAGTAATTCATAACACATATAAAAAATTTTGGACCATTACACCATAGATAATTAAAACTTAAATAAATTTGAAGTGAATAAACCACAAAATTCATTCCTATATTGGAGTACAAATATTTAATATAGATTAAAAACATTAAAATATTCTACAGTTTCAGCGCGCTTCCGTGGCTTTTCACAGGAATATAAATGAATCAAGCTAGAAGATCACAAATAGCGCCAGTAAAATCTGCGAGTGTTAAAATGGATCTGCTATCCGTTTTCGGAATCGTTTGTTTTGTTACCCCATGTGTACGATTTTCTGTCGGGCGGAGTTTTGACATTGCTGTTCTAGCTTATCTCATTTACATTCCTGAGGAAGGCCACGGAAGTGTGCGGAAACTGTAGAATATAATGATGTTTTTAATCTATATTAGATGTTTTTACAACAATATAGTGAGGTATTTGTAATTTATTCACTTCTTATTTATTTCAATTTTTATAATACATATTTAAACTATGACTCTGTACTATAATATAAGTCTACTTCGTGTCACTTGAAAAATTCTCAGTTCCAGTTGCCGACTAAGTAATAAAAATGTTCATGACGCTTTTTTCAATAATTCTTTTCATAATCAAATTTATCTGGTATAAAATATCAGTGTATTATGTCCAATCACGTTCAAACTATTTTTCTCCAAATATGCTATCTCTAATTATGACCGATTTGTTTGAAAACTGTACTTTTTGAAGTCATAGAAACTTTTCGAAAATGAAGAAAAAATAATTAAAATTATATTTACTTTAAAAAAATCAAGAATTCCTACATGTTTTTACAAAAAAATAAAAAAAATAAAAAAAATAAAAGCAGTTTTAAACTTATAGAAATAGAAAAGAAAGCAAGTACACTTTAAAATTCGTGCGAAAAATGTAACAAAATATTTTTTAAACTTTTATATGTATATTATGAACTACGCTAATAAACTAGTTGAAAGAAACAAAGACAATTTTCATAACTTGTTTAGTTTTGAAAATTAATGTATATTTATAATAATATTCGAAAACAACTGTTTCAGTAATTTATCGTACATTTATTCTATTTTTTTTTTTTTCACAATTATGCTTATTTCCTAAATTTTATTGAGATGGATAAGGTCATCGAAAAAAAGTTCGATGATCGGGGTATTTGTTGGATAACTCCTCATTCATGTTCCATTAAATTATGATTGCCATGATGTCTATTCCTAGCAAATATATCAGTTGCGTTTGATCTTTAGAGATGCTTTTGATTCCTAATGATGCTAACTTGTGATTAAATATTTTACACTGTAAATCGTATTCCTTATAGAAGCATCTCAATAGTTCATGAAGTTTAATGAAGAAGCTTTATTTAATTAGTTTATATTACACATTCATGATATTATTTATCATAACTTTATATGTATAAAGGGAAATTTATATTTAAATCTTCTATTTTTTATAATTAAAAATATTACATGTTCCTTTCGGTAACTGCCTCACCAGTGACCAAGAGGTTCTGCTCTCTAAGCTGGTAGACGGGAGGTGCTGGGTTCGAACCCAATCGCGTCCGTCGGTCAAATCGTTCGGCGTTTTCCGTGGTTTTCTTCGAACTTGGAATTCCTTGCGTTAATGCGAGTTAGGTTCCCTTAGGAAGACCCCTACGGAGGGCACTCCACCCCCCCCCCCCTTTGGGCCTATATCACTTGTGTTGATAATTGGCCGTCATAAACATAAACAACCAACAACCAACCTTTCGGTAACTTTTTGCGCAAGTTTAAAATAAATCTCCCGCGCATTTTGGCTATTATATCTCAAAACGGTATGTCATTATGGACCATGCAACATCTTACATAGCTGTGTTCCGAAAGATTTACTGTTAACGGCGAATTTTTGCAAAGACAAATTATAAGCTCAAGATTTCAACTGTCAATTGTCTGAGTTTCTTATTATTGTGTACTATGATATATAACATTTCACTTTAGACATTTAACTGCCAAAATGAAAGAAATTATTTTAACTTATCTATGTTAAACATATATACATTTTCTAATAAAAATAAAAATAAAAAAATATAAAATTTTTAAGATAAGTTTAAATCTAATTGAACACAAGTATTTTTGTCAATATTATTCTCTTATGGCTTTAAATAATCACTCTATTACGCACTTTGTAAACCATAGAATAGAAAAACAAATACTGACTTCATTAGCAAAATCATATGTTACGAAAGGAAGTTGTTTTCCTCGATCATATTCATTCAACGAATGACAAACAGTGCTGTGCTAATTTACATATACAGTTAATGTATCAAAGATAAATTTATTCTTTTATTGATCAATTTAAAAAAAAATTATAAACATAAACGAATCTTTAAAAATATCCAATACAGAAAACGATTAATAAATGAAATTAAAGTAAATAAAATTAGGATTAATTATAATAAATATGGCTTTTAAAATATATTTAACTTCTTAATAATTATACTTTATAGAATACATCAGTGGTTTCAATACTGTTTGCCTCGCGGAGCCCTTTTTAGAAGGAATTTCTATGACGGACCCCTTAAGCCTGTCGTACCATATGCTACATGGTAATGGTTTTTGTGTATATTGCTACTGAGCACAGGGAGAGCTACTGAATTACTGAATAGTAATCTAAAGGATTGATCATTGTCCCAGGAATAAAATTATATTTTGAAACTTTTACTGCAATATTCAATTTTTTTAGACACCATCAATGCACAATATAATGTCAAAAGTTTCCATACAGTAAACATCTTCTAATACGGAACGTTTGAGACTTGAAGCATGTCGTATTACAGGATGAATATCGGGAAAAACTTTCAGAAATTAGAATTAAACAAAAAATGACGGTAAATTATGCTTTTAGGTAGCTTTCATTACGAAAAGCTACCTATTGCAGCCGTTCGGAGGAAAGCCATTTAAAAAAAAAAATTGGTATATTTTCATCAATCATGACCCCCCAGATACCGAAATCACCCTCCGTTCAAAAGTTGATATATATATATATATATATATATATATGACATATATACACATATATACACATATATATATATATATATATATATATATATATATATGTACATATATACATATATATATATATATATATATATATATATATATATATATATATATATATATATATATATATATCTGACCTTTGTCATACTGTAACTCTCGAATTTATGAACCGATTTGTATGTAATTAGGTATGTTAATAGTACATACCAATGTCTCGACCGAGTTCGTTGGCCAGCTTCATCCGCCATTTTGTTTCAAAATGGCAGCCATTTAAATTTTATTTTTAATTTTAAATTTGAAATGTGGTACCAAAGAATTGAAAATGAAAAAATATTTTTTTTCTTATGTATTTGACCTTTATACAAAGATTCCGGAGCAGTTTTTGTTTCGTCTATATCTTAAAAAATGGCTGAGTTATAGCATTTTGAATTTCTAGCGTGGCTGACATTTTGAAACGTCCTGAATTTTGTCCCGCGATAAAATGCGTATTTATGAACCGATTTGGATGTAACTTCGTTGTACATAGTACATACCAATGTCTCGACCGAGTTCGTTGGCCAGCTTCATCCGCCATCTTGTTTAAAAATGGCAGCCATTTAAATTTTTAAGAAAAAGTTTAATTTGAAATGTGGTACCAAAAAATTGAAAATTGAAAAAATATGTTTTTCTTATGTATTTGACCTTGATACAAAGATTCGGTAGCAGTTTTTGTTTCGTCTATAGATTAAAAAATGGCTGAGTTATATCATTTTGAATTTCTAGCGTGGCTGAAATTTTGAAACATCCGGATATTTGTCACGTGATAACAGGCGTATTTATGAACCGATTTGGATGTACCTTGGTGTGTACATAGTAAATACAAATATCTCGACCGAGTTTGTTGGCCACCTTCATCCGCCATCTTGTTTCAAAATGGCGGCCATTTAAAAAAATTTAAAAAATTTAAAATTTAAAATGAGATACCAAAAAATTGGAAAATGAAAAACATTTTTTTTGTATGTGTTTGACCTTAATACAAAGATTCCGGAACAGTTTTTGTTTCGTCTATATCTTAAAAAATGGCTGAGTTATAGCATTTTGAATTTCTAGCGTGGCTGATATTTTGAAACGTCCTGATATCTGTCACGTGATAACAGGCGTACTTATGAACCGATTTGGATGTTACTTGGTCTGTACATAGTACATACCAATGTCTCGACCTAGTTCGTTGGCCAGATTCATTCGCCATCTTGTTTCAAAAGGGTTGTCATATAAAAAAAATTAAATTTTAAATTTAAAATGAGTTATTAAAAAGTTGGAAAATGAAAAAGATTTTTTTATGTCTTTGGCCTTGATACAAAGATTCCGGAGCAGATTTTGTTTCTGAAAATTTGTTCTTTTGTTTATATCTTAAAAAATGGTAGAATTATAACACTTTGAATTTCTAGTATGGCTAACATTTTGAAACGATCTTGTATTTGTCACGCGATAACACATCTATTCGCCTATTTCCATGTAAGAAGGCATGTGGATAGTATACATCAACATCTCTGCCAAATATAAGTTACTTTAAGTAAAAGCAGCTTTGATAAAGCTGACTAATTTCGCGAAATTCTCATTGATAATGATTTAGTATTGATAAAAATTAATATTGAATCTCCTATATTCGGTTTCCACTAAATTGAGATTCGTGTGTTTGAATAATATAAGTTGGCTTTTTTAAAATAAGGAATTTGAAAGCTACCTCTTCCTACCGGCACTGGCCGGAAGGACTTTTTTATTCTTCAAACAGCTTGAGCACAATAAAACACATACTCTGTAATGTAAATTACATCATATGTATATAACTATAAAATGAAAATGTTCACTGTAGGACTACACAACAGGCCTAGGCCTACACGTAGAAGCCATCTTAAACAAATCTCGAATATCATTTTTTTGTAGTAGTCTTCTCTCTTCTTTGTTTTAGGAAGTCATTTCGTATGATCTCGAGTTTCATAATTTCAGCATCGTTGAACGAACTGCTGAGCTCAGAAAATTTGATAAATGTATTTAGGGCATGAGCTGCATGATTCCAACTGATGTTGTTTCACTCATCCACGTCATTTAATTCCACCTCTGCACGCAGTTTCCACAAGCCTGTAAATTCTCTTCTTCGACATAAGAATATTTAAGCCAACATGCAGGAGTAAGGGTGAATGCTGGCTTTGAATAAATTCTTACATAGGTTTAAGAAGTTTTTTGCCTTTTAGAGTTTGTGGTTTTGTGTAGTTTGTTATTTTAATGGCCCCATTCAACCGTTACATAAATACAAATGACATTTTTTTTTTGATAGAGTGTATCTATAAAGAGTGCAATAGATGCTGCTAGAGTCATTTACCATTTCTTTTGCGATGGGTCCATCAATATGATCCTTCATTGCTTTCACATCATCAGTGAATACCTGTTCATATGGCTTTCGCCATGTATTCATTCAAAATGTTTTTGTCCCTTACTGTGTTGGTTTGTAGTGATCTTCAAACAATATTATCTTGACAGTTTGTGAATCTTCTATTACACTTGCATGGCTAAATCACTTAACTTTAGATCGAGTTAAGATTCTCAAATGCCGCTGGAATACATAGACAAATCAAGTTTAATTCTAAGTCGCCCATTTCAAAAACGCAAGTTAAGACTCTTAACTGGAATAGTCGAAACAGGATATTAGTATATATAACGGAAAATACTCATAAAACTTTTAACCCAGTGATGTCAGTAGATTCAGCCATTTGTAGTGAAAATTCAGTGAGTCTGAAGTAGCTGTCGCCAATCATATACTGTAAAAGGTTTATGAAGTAATTTAGCTTATATAATGGTGTAATTTAAACTAGTATAACTGGTATAATATTACATATTAGTGTAACGTAACACTAATTATATTGGTTACATTACTCTATAAAATGGAGGCAGCAAGACTGCCACCAATTTTATGGAGTAACGTTATATACATATTTTACAGTGGATCGTTTATTTTTCATTTAAAAATAATATTGTTTGACCAGAGAATATTGGACACTAAATTAACAGATTTTACATTAAGTAAATTCCTAACTATATCAGTCATAAGCTACACGTTACGTTATAGGGCAGAAAGCTCTCCAGTTTCGAAAGTTTCCATAACTTTCGATTTAATCAAGGTGACGGTAATACACCAGTCAAACTTATACCAGTAATTTTAGAATGTTACATTTGTTTTAATAAACCGCAATCATTAAATCGGACAAAATAATAAAAAATAATTAATGGTACCAGTTTACCTTATTGTCTATTTGGCACACGAAAAAATCGCCACCGATATCCAGAATATTACATAATTTGTTTTAAGAAATAATAAAATGGTATGACAGTTTCTTTTGAATTATATATTAAGTTGTCCTTCCTATTGAAAAATAATCAGGCGGTTTATACAAGGTGTCCGGTCTCAATGCTGTCCAATGGCTAATTCCTAAACCGTTTGTCATAGACATATAGTTCCAACTACAAAAATGTTTTAAATCAGGTAAAGAAATATTTTTAAAACGATTTGGTTCAATAAAAATATTTCTTAAAAAATTACGAAATTAAAATTTTTATACGGTCCCCCGATCCTATAAGCTATATTTAGTAAAATTTTCCTATTACACTGACAAGTAAGACAAAAAAAGTCCCATTCATATAATGCTAAAATTGAGTGAGATATGAAACTTTAAAAATGCATGACTTATGCCACTTTTCTGTTCAGAAAACAAATGAGTTCGGCTTGGGGATGAGTTCGGCTTGGTATGGGGGATCACATACCAAGTGCGAAGATCTTATTTCATGTGTATCTGCGCTTTGAAAAAAATCGTGCAAGTATTACGATTAAGATAAAATTTATTAAGTTTCAGATTGGCTAAAATAACATATGTTTTATTGTGTCAGTATTTGAGGCTGTTTCTTTTATGATTTCTTTTAACAAATATGTTATAAGTTTTTATGTTACTTCAACGATCTTATATATGTTTTTCCAGTTAAAAATTTTGTACTCGGACTTTAACTCACTTTTAAATATCGATCAATATTACATTTTACATACTGGCACAAATACAATAGCAATATAATAGTATTATGATTTTCCGTGGTTACCATTTATACTTATTTTACAGGATAACATAAAAAAATTCGGATAGATTACCGCCAAGAAGTTTAAGAAAAAGTTTTAGATTAGATAATACAAGACCGCGATTGTTGATTTTTTTTTGAACTTTTATGTATTTTATAGCACTTAATCCGAAAATTACATTAATTTTTAATTATCATGTCAGGATATTTCGCAAATCATAAATTGTCAAATTTAAAGAATAACAAATATCGGATTTTATAAAGTAGAGGAGATGGTTGTGTTTTTTTAACTTTTGATAATTGATTTTTACGTAATATTTAGCACTGAATCTGAAAATGACCTTCATTTTTAACTATCATATTAGAATTTTTATGCAAATCGTAAATGTGTAAGTTAAAATGTAGCGAAAATCTCATACTATAAAACGTATGTAAAATCTTTTTGTGTTTTATTTTATTTTATTTTATTCAATAATTTATTCGATATTTTTGCCTATCCTGGGATTCTTACAGCTAAATAGCTGAGTGGTCCGATGAGATGAGGAAGAGATACAATTTTAAATTTGAACTTTTTAACTTTGAAATTTGAGAAAAATCCTGATGTGACGTTTAAAAATGAAGGTCAATTTCAGATTCAGCGGTACAGAATACATAAGAATCAATTATCAAAAGCTAAAAAACATGACATAACCCAACTTTTGCAGGCTAGTGTAATCTAATAACATTTTAAAATACGGATCATTTTGTAAAGAATTGAGTCTGTTAATTTAGCATCATTTTATTTAACAAAAATTCTGTTTTTTCTTTCTTCTTGAATGTTTATTACAAATTGTACATTTTGCATTAATATGTCAGAATGATTAAAGATTTCAAATTTATATTGCAATGTTAATTTTATTCTCAACCATTTTCTAATATATCTGATGAAATTATATTTCGACTAAATTTGTGAATGAGCTCTAATTTTCAGCAAAAAATATGCTCCAACTTTAAACAGCTATTACTCGGTCAATTTTAATCGTAGAACAACGGGATTTTTTGTGTATTACTTGTCAGTGTAAAAGGAAAATTTTACTGAATATAATTTATAGGACCGGGGGGGCCGTATAAAAATTTAAATTTCGTAATTTTTTAAGAAATGTTTTTATTGACCTAAATCTCTTTTTAAATATTTTTTTACCTGATTTTAAACATTTTTGTAATTGGAACATCTATGTCTATGACTAACGGTTTAGGAATTAGCAATTGGACACCGTTGAGACCGGACACCCAGTATATCAGTCATAATATTTTCCTTCCAAAGAATGACGCAGTTGAGCATGAATTGTGCAGTTATTGGTTAACATTTCGCTGCAAATTATTTATCCTATTTTCGTGTGGAATGCAACATTTCGCTTTCTTACATTAAATTTATATTTTGTTTCCTATTTTATTGCATTTCATAAGCCGAAAAAATAGAGTCGTACTAGAAATTAATGTCGGTATCGGAAACGTTTTACTGGAAATAAAAATTAGTTTATTAAAACAGTTCAGTTTGTTAAAGATGGGTACTAATATACAAGTATGTTTGTAAAAAAATACGTTGTTCTAAATTTTTGGAAAAAAGCTCCTGCTTAAAACCTGCTTACGTTGGTTTCATTCAACTTTCCTTTAGATTCCTGAAACGCATCGGAGCCCCTGGAATGTTTACGTGAATCCCTTATGTCGCCGCGGAGTTCAGTCTGGGAACCTCTAGATTAGATAATTGGTGAAAATATAAACGAAATAATATAGGTAAACCATTTAATTTTTATTGAATATGGTAATATTAAATAGAAAATACTAAGCAATTTTAAGATCAAACAATACCTAAATGCAATGAATATAATCATAAAAGACGACGTAAAAGACATTTATTTGCGATATATATAAATCCTTACAAGCAATAAAAGAAAGCACAAAATGTGCCGAAGCATGTTCTGTGATTCATCGGGTTTTCTATATAAAATAGGCAAAACATTTGTAACATATATTTTCGTAGTAAACTTCCATTAGAAAAATGTCTTTTGAAAATGAAACAAAAATAAATGATTTTAATTTCTCATCTTTTGTCTTCAGCACTAAACATATTAAACAATATATTTCGAAATTGCAAAACAAATTAAATTTGAAATAAGTAAAAATCAGTTTTTGATACCATTAAGCTTATTATCAGCTGATAAAAATGTAGAAAAGATACATAATAGAGAAGAATAGCGAAAGCGTCTATTACAATATTGTTTTGCGTCCTCCATTTAGCATACAACAAAAACGAAAAATCATGCGTACAGCATACATTATGAAAAACTTTCCATCACATTCCGAATACTATAACAAAACTTCACACATTATTCAGTTGAAAGATGACGTCTAAATGAACAATTTGGAAAGCGCATGACGCTTTTGAAAACCCAATTTCTGCTACAGTTGTTAAACAAATCAATTATTTCAGCTCTGTTTATGATCTACATTTATAAATGCTAGCTACATAGTATGCTAGAAAACAAGATTCAAGAACGTTAAAAGTTAATTCATTTAAATGCATAGAAGATTTGAAAATTTCCAATCAGCAATTTTCGCCAATAAACGAATGTTGTTGAGAATATTTTATGCGATCCTGCATGTGATCGATAGAATTCATATACACCGAGTAATATTTTTTAAAAAAAAGTTGAATTTAAAAACGCATAACACAACTTAAAAAGCACTTCCAGCACTTATTTTTCGTAGTCTGCAATAGTTCAATTAATGCTCATTTTCTTCTATATCTAATTATTTTGTGTGTTCCTGTAAATAAACGATAAGTTTTAAGCACACCATATTTTATAGTAAGAACCTTTTAGTACATCTCAGAGATCTATATCAATTTAAATATGTTTAAAATACTGTTACATCATTAAAATACACGGCAAATGATTTTTCCCCCATAGACCGTAACGTACCGGGATTCTTTTGAGTGGCCGTGTAATTGAATCTAAAATGCTACACACTTCATTTTCAACAACAATCATGCCATATTAAACTCCAATAACATATATCTATTTTATGGCAATCGGACTATATTTACGAGAATTAGAGCAAACAGGCAGACGGAGAGACAAAACTGAATTCATAAATACTTATCAACTATGCTGGAAAGTGTTAAAAATAACTTTACTAAAACCTTTAAATTGATATTTAATTTTTTCGAAATGGAATCACTAACTTAAAAATGTCGTTATAAAAAAAGTTGTTTTTTCGGTGCGTGGTATTTAAAATTTTACAAAAAAATATGTATATATCTATATTATAAAGGACAAACATATCTGTGCGTAACGCATATGTCATTCTGCGAATGGCAACACTTTGAAATTTGAAATAAAATTTTGGTTTTGCGATTTTTTCCACTGCAAATTTTTAAACTTCTAAACATCGCACATTTTAAATTTTTACACCGTCGTATAAGGAAAAAAATGCTCTTTTAAATGCAGTTTGTTTGAAAGCTGTATCTCAATTTAATTTTGAGATATTAATTTTTTTGTGGTTTTTAATGCATTTTTTGTAATTGTGGCAACTGAAGAACTCCATTTCTGTTGAAAGTCGTGGAAAGTTGAAAATAAAGGGAAAATAATCACGGAAGAATGAAAATATTAAATTTCTGTACCTTTTTTGTTGCCATTTTCTCATAAAAACTGAAAATCAAATTGAAATTAAAATACGTGCTATGTCAGCGATTTTTTAAATTTCTAAATATCACACATTTTCAATTTTTAAACCGTCAAGTAGAGAAAACAATCTACTCTCAAATGCAATTTGTTTGAAAATTGTATCTTAATTGATTGAATTATCATGGTTTTTTAAATAACTAGCCGCCCGCGGCGACCAATTTGGTCTCCCTTAAATGTATGCTAGGCATTGTATCATGTTACTTTTATTCATAATTTAATTTACTTGCTCAATCCTTCGCCAAATTTGAAGATTTTGATAGAGAAATCGAGAACTCGCTACTTTTATGTTAGTCGGGCACAGGTGATAAATCGCCAAACATTGTACCCGTCGTATTTTTTTTTTCCATACTTCGTTAATTCAGATTAAAATATAATCCTTTCTCATTTTATTTAGAATGGATTAATTTAAAAATGAAACCTTTAAAATTCTAGACTTTCACTTAAAAAAAAAAAAAAAAAAAAAAAAAAATTCTTTAGAAAAAGAAAAAGAATAAATAATAAACCATTAACCATTTAATTTCAACATCAAAGCATTGTTTTAATTTACCCCTCGAAAAATAAAAAAATGCTGCTGGCGAGTTAAAAAATGCTATTGGCGAGAATTGCGCCCATCTAACATAAAAGTACGAGTTCTTTGCGATCATGATGGCGACTTTTATGTAGTTTTATTTGAAAAAAAATATTTTGATTAAATCGGTTGCTAGAAAAAAAAAATTCTTTTCTCGCCATGGACCTTTTCTCTATTTCGCCAAGTACCTATACGGGAAAAGTGCCTTCATTTATTTATTTATTTACTGTATTTTAAACTAGATGAATTAAAGACGGCACAGGTGTCATATATGTACTACGTTGGCGCGTCTTTTTTTCTGACGCAAGTGTCATATACGCACCGGGGTACTTAACTGGCGCCAAAGTGTCGTTATTTTGCTTGGTATGGTAAACCGGATGTTGTTGTTTATTTATTAATAAATTGTTTATTTACTTTTATTTTATTTTTTTAAATTATATAATTTTTTTTTCTATAGTTAATAATTAAACTTTTTATTTGTTTATTGTTATTCCCTTTTTAAAAATATTACAAAATAACCAATGAGATGCGTTTCATTTGGGCTTTGCCATTAAACAATTAACAAATAATCATGGTTTCTGTGCCACGTACGATAGCGTAATACATATATAGATTTTCAATCATAATTTATTTTTAAATTTATCTCTTTCATGTGTAGCTCGATTACGAAAGGTTAATCCGCTTGCCCTTAACACCTTGAGGGGCGGTGGGATAAAATATATCCCACCTAATTTAAACAAGATTTTCACCAGAAAATTTTTACAAAATTTTATATTTTTAACTTTGGAGGAAAATCGTTGAAAAATTGCTTTTCCTTATTTAAAAATAAAATTTTTCGATTATTCCGGTGAGAATTCGACATTTAAAGTCATTTTTGCTTGCCCCTCAAGGGGTATAACAATGTAAAAAGTTCAGCATTTGTTTCTGTCTAATGTTCCATAACAAAATTGAAACTTCCTCTATAAAAAAAGAAATAAAATAATGTAAATAAGAAACAAATTTAACAGACATGTGATTGAACCACGCGCTTAAAGCACCGAAATGATCGGAAAGACTGACGTAAGTCGAAAAATCTTGTGAAAGTATCGCTTTTAATAAATTTCGAAACTTTATTTGATTGCATAATTGAAATTTTCATATAAAAATTCTTTTTGATGTTAGTGAGCAAACTAAAATATATATTACATGTAAAAAAATAATTAGAGTTAAAAAATAAAATAAAATGGTTTTCACCTATATTCTGTAACCCGAGGAGCTCGGGTTCGATCCCCTTGTATTTGTAAAGGGCAAAATATATTTTACATATTATAACCTATGAAAAATACATACATACTTTAAATGTTTGATGATTTGTAATTTTATGTTATTATTCATTATTAATTTATAATAAATGGAGTTATACTTGTATACTTTCGTTAATTGTTAGAAGTAATTTTCATAATTAACATCTTCAATTATTTTAGTAATGTGATAAATGTATTACTTATTCAGTAATATTTTTCATTATCTGAAATTTTGTTATATGTAAATTAAATTTTATTATGCAAAAGAAATTTAAAACATCATGCTTGAAAAAACTATTACAAGCGTGTATTTTTAGCATCGGTTACATTACAATTCTTTTCAGAAATATTTAAATTATAGTAATATTCGTCAAATATTAAAGTTATTCAGAGACAGAAGACATCCTTTTTGAATATTGAGTGTTAGCCCTGAATTGGCGCGTTGTCGTTTGCCTTAATTTTAAACTATTCTCACTAATGTAAAAATAGTCAAGAACTTTATGTATCCTCCGTTTATGATTTAAAATGATAATATTATTTATTTGTTAAATATAAGTTTTTATTTTTTACGCATAAATCTTTTTCGAGATATATCCTTAAAATTTCGTAACCTACCTTTAATTAGCATCGCTTTTTAAATCAAAAACATTGTGTAATAGAATCCTTCTTAGATGTATCCTTTATTACACAATCATGAATGAAATTATCCATTACAACACTAGAATATAATCTAAGAACCAACTGACCACCAAACGACACATTATAAATCTACTATATGCGTTTTATAAGAGAAGAAAGATGGTCTATTATTATTAAAATGTTATTTTAAAATTATTTTTTAATCGAAATTTATACGCTGAAACAGTAAAGTTTTCCATATATTATCCAAATTTGTGATTAGATATACGTGTAATTAAGTGGCAATTTGGGGCATATACTAAAAAAAAAATCATAACATGTTGAGTTAAAATACTTCATAAATTCAATATCGCTTAAAGTTAGATGCTCATTTATTAATTAAAATAAAATATGCAAGAATGGTAAAACTTACATTAATAACAAAATCAACGTGTTAAACATCAACAGTGATATAGGTCCCACGCATGGGTACACATGCCTTATTGCACTGTTATTTCACTTGCACATATATAACTGCCACTGTTCCCGAGTTTTTCAAGATAAAGGGAAATTCCTATGCGCTTGTATACACTTAGTGTCAACTTTTCAAATTAGTAATTTACACCATTATGACATTGAGAGGAGCATACATCACAGTTTATTATCATTAAGTACGTAGAATGATTATGTCTCCCACACTTTTTAGTTTCTAAAAGGATTTACATTATGTTAAATTACTTCTTTTACATGAAAATGTTCTCGTAACGACATACTATTAAGAAACGATTCTGTTTGCTTATACGGAAAAAAATAATGTTTTTAAATTTGAACACGAATAAAGAAATTTAAAATTAAAAAATTGCTTCATGGAGGATGATTTAAATTGAAACAGATATATGAGCCTTCTTTGATATAACTCACTATAAAAATTCTCACCGAATGCAATAAGATCTTTCGGTGTAAAATCGTTGAAACTACTTGGAATCTAATAAAATCATGAGAAGAAACGCAATTTTTCATCTTGATTCAAACATAATACATCCAATTATTACGCATCCACTATAAGAGATCCATATATAGAAATCCTGTACAAAAACAGTCAATTATGTAATAACGTCTAATCGTACAATATCCCCAGTTTATGTTTCAATATCCTGAAAATAAACCTTGAAAACTTGAGCAAAGTAATGTATTAAAATTTAAGGTAGGCAGTTAAATATTTTCTTTTACACAAATTTAATCTAAAACACAGCTACTTCAACTTTAAAGCTAGTCATGAAAAATTGGAAGTGACGTATGAGAACAGAGTGAAGTCATAAAATAAATATAACATATATTTTCTCTAATTAAATTTAATCCAAGAAACTCTTACTTCTACTTTCATCTCTAATAATTATTGGCTCTCTCATTTTCAAAACGAAGTGATGTATTTGTATAAATAAACAACAATTTGTTAGTAAAATATTCTCAGATGTTGAGCCTGTAAAAGCTTGAAAGTACTAAGAAAATTTAAATAAATGCATATTTTTTAACTTGTAACATCTTTTTCGTTATTTTAGTCGCCTTTTAAATAAGACAGTGAACTTTTTTAAAGTTCACATTATATGTTTTATACAGGGAAACATTTCTGAAAATAAGATGTAGGAAAGGGATCTTTGATTTAAAAATGCTTTTTTAAACAACGAATATATATCAGCTTTTCATGTTTCTAACCACAAAGAAGGATTCTCGGAATCGTGGGTTACTTGGAAGAAGTTATTGTGTGTTTTAGTTCGTGGTTATATTATATTTTATATTTTAAGAAACAACTGTCTTTTTTTATAGTGTAGGAAAAGCTAGTTTACAATCTTTAATAGATTTAACTAATCAATCCGTAATTTTTAAATTATTATTTAGCAGAGTTAACTTTAATGTTAAAAAAAAATACAAGTAATAAAGCAAATATCTTGTAAAAATACACATGTCATCATTTCACTTAAAAAAAAAAAAAAAAAAAAAAAAAAAAAAAAAAAAAAAAAGGTTGTAGAATATGTTTTTCTCAAATCAAAGAGGTTATTGTGTGTTTTAGTCCGTGGTTATATTATATTTTCTATTTTAAGAAACAACTGTCTTTTTTAGATTTCCGTACTTAAAGAGTAAAAACGGAACCATTATAAGATCACTCCTGTGTCTGTCTGCCTGTCACAGCCCTTTTATTCGTAAACTATGCAACGTGGAAAGTTCAAATTGGGGGAAGTAATAAAGACTATTGACCCACATATTTACAGATTAATAAATATTCATAAATATATTTAGGAAAAATGTAAAGCGGCTAATTAAGTTACTAAAAAAATCTTTTCTTTGTATATCGTGAAGGGTATCGTGTGAAAGCTTTCGTAACGCTGAAATCAAAAATATATTTCTTTTAATTTTAGGTATTATATTTTCAAAGTTATGATGGAAAATGTAGCGCAAAAATGTGTCCCCCCCCCTCCCCTAATTCCGATCTATTGAAACTAAAATTATGAAAAAAATTGAGGTAGTAAACATTAATTTAAACCTTGCAGGAAAATTATAGCGATTACTCTAGGTCACATAGTTTTTGAGCAAATCGCATTTTTCCGTTACACTCAAATTTCGATTTACGGACTTCAGCAAAAGTGTTGAGCAGAGTCAGAGGTACCTATCGTAGCAGAAGTATAAAAGCATTGTTGATCATGAATTTTGGAAAAAATCGTCGGTAATTAGCCGAGATATTAACCTTAAAGAAACGGACGGTTTGAACATACATAATGCCAGGGACGGCGCACTCAATGCTCCATCGGCTTTTAAAGCCTAGATAACAGATTTTAAGAATATATTTATGTATGCAATGTACAGTAGCAGTATAAAAGCAATAAATGTCAAATTGTTATAAACAGACTAATTTAATGAGAATTAATCACATAAATACAATGGGATTCGCGACTAGTTTCCATTGAGTGGCCCTCTCAATACAACTACTATGTCGTTAAAAGTTAACTAAAAACCTATATGGAATAACAAATATACAGAATAGCTATATTTTCTATTATTTAGGTTCCATATACCTTTGAACATTCATGGTATATTCATTTATACTTTTCTAGTATACAGGGTGCAAAGGAAAGTCCCTTTAACCTGAAAATACTTGTGAAGGGAGTGAGCTACAGCTATGCAAGTGAGGTAATGGTATAGTAAAGCGACTACGGCCGATTTAATGAAAATGACAGCAGCGCCCCCTATAACGTCTTTCCCGTTATATATTCATTATTCCTCCTCTCCCCTCAAAAATCAACTTTTAACCTTACTGGTTCATTATAAATTGTCATTATTCTCCCCCCCCCTTCAAATAAAATATTTAGTTTAAATTTGACATTTTATATTTAATTTCATATGGCTTTAGTCATTCTCTCCCCCCCCCCTCCTTCACACCACTGTAAGTTTCACTTTTACTTTTTAAAGTTCTTTTTAAATGCAGATATCATTTATCTCGGTTCCTTTTTCTGTCTTTCAAGTTCACACGGATAGAAAAAGATCTTAAACGCAGCGTGTTCCGTTGAAATAAAATAAAAGAATAAAATACAAGTGAATGTCGTTTTCGCTTCGCAGCCGACGATATGTAATGCATATTTTCTTAGCCTCTGGGCTTGCATTAGTATTCAATTCTCACCCTTGTATTTTGTCGGATACAAACCATATGCCCCTTGCTGACTAATTTTCATCTGCCGTTATATCTGTAACGTGCATATAAAATCACGTGTTCCTATTTCTTTAAGTCTCCCTGCTTACCGCAAGAATGTTATTTATTGTAACCCTAAAGAGCCCCACATGGCATAGTTTTTAACTCAATGTAAAACTTCTTGATTGTTTTGTCTACCCAATTTGTTTTTCGCCAAACATCTTACATATGGTTATCTAGTGTTCGCCAATCTGTATGTAATAGTAACAAAAATCTATCTGACTTTTGTCCTGAACTCGAGCTATGTAGTCTGCAAATTAAGCCTCGCTGTGGGGCGTCTGCCGACGGGCAGCTATTGAAACTCTCCCCGTTCATCTGTACTTTTCACGGCCTTCCTTTAAAAGCTCTTTACAATAAATGCAATTCTCCTAAAGTATTGTGTTGGAGTTTCTTTTTATTCATTTATGAATCTGGGTATACAAAATCTCCTTCACATCCCCTAGTGGCGAAATTTTGAATATAGCCACTGCAAATCGAAGACGAAAAGAGATAGAGCAAAAGTTCCAGTTAGAATGTTTTAGAGCATCATTTGGTTTACATGGATAAGATAAATCTTTGCCTGTTTCATAAAAAGTGTCCGAAATCGATGCACTCCTCTTTGTGTAAACGTTTGAATCAAATAGTCAGAAATATGAAGAAATACGCACAATTTATGCTAAAAATACGTACTTATCTCTTTACATTTTGATAACACCATACACACACAAAAAAAAGAGAAATTGTCTCACAGTGATAAAAATTTAATATTCAGTATGTTCGAAAATTTCGCCATTGCTCACGGTACACGTTTGTATTCGTGAGAGTAATTCTGCATGCACATTTCTCAGCATGGAACGTCTATTGCAAGCCTCTTCAATACGACGACATGGATTTAATCCTTTCAAGGGCGGTGGCTAGATGGTCTAGCCACCTATTTTTGATTCCAAATCTGACAAATGGCACCAAGAATATTTTAATGAAATTTTGCTTTTGTAATGAAAGTGCAAATTAGCAGGTTTTTATTTTCTGAGAAATTCGTCTGAATATTCTGGTGTCAGTCAATTTTTCCATCAGTTTACGAGCAGAATTCTTCTGGCCCTGAAAGGGTTATTCTAAAATTTTAATTGCATTGGAAATTAAATCTTTACCGACATTACAGCACAGTACAACGTCACAGTCTGAATAGGCAAAGTAGAATCGTCGCTCATCGATTTCGGGCATTTTCGGGCAAGCAAACGACGATTTACCTTATCCGTATGAACCAAATGTTGTTTCGTACTAATTAATTGATGTTCTAAAATTTTCTAATTGGAAAATTTGCTCTACCCCTTTTAGTTTTTTATTAACAATGGCTATCTTCCAAATTTCGCCACTAGGGTGCTGCTGTTGTTTGCATTACATCGGGCGTAGTCGCTTTATTGCACCGTTACCTCACTTGTATAGCAGTAGATCTCTCCTTTCGCAAGTATTTTCAGGTTAAAGGGACTTCCCTTTGCACCCTGTATATACTATACATATACCTACCATACTACAGCTACTAAAGCTACCCAACCCTACGTTGTATAGTTTTTAAAAAGTGTTAGTATTCTTTTAGCAGCGATATTTTTTAAATAATACACTTACTAATTCATATATTATTGTACGGAACACTCTGTGCGCGAGTAATACTCGCACTTGGCGTTTATTTATAGTGTAAGAAACGCTAGTTTACAATCTTTAATAGATTTAACTTCTCAATCTGTATTTTTTAATTATTATTTAGCAGAGTTGACTTTGTTAAAAAAACCTACAAGTATAAAGCAAATATCTTGTAAAAATACACATGTCAACATTTCACTTTAAAAAAAAAAAAAGTTGTAGATCATGCTTCTCTCAAATTAAAAAAAAATTTTTTTTGATAGATTTTTAAAAATATATATTTATTACAAATATGTTTTTTTCACATTTTGTACTTCCATGTTATTTCGTGTAAAGAAGCTTATAGAGACAAAATCGTAAGACTTAAAGCCTTTTTCAAAACGCGGGTAATTCTGATTCGTGAATGATTATCTCCGAATCTCTTTAACACAAGTCAGGAATGGCATACATTTTTACACTCGTACTACAATCTACAAACGTATGTACAGTAGAACCTCGATTATCCGAAGTAATTGGGACCGACCCTCTTTCGCAAAATCGAAATTTTCGGATAATCGAAAATGCTTCAATTTTGAGATTAAAGAGAAACATATGCAGTATTTCTTATTATAGTAACATGTGCTTAATAAAAATAAAGCAATAGCAAAATAGAAACTAGAATAAATTACCTGAATTTTAATTTTGAAATTAAGTACCTATTACATATATCACGAGGATTTGAAAAAATATTTTGCTTGTTGCAGTTTCGATTGCTTTTGCTTTCAAGTTCAATCACGGAGTTTTTTAATATTATTAGTTCACCAGTATCACAGTCTTTCTGCTACTTCAGCCATGCCAAACATTCAAAAGCTTTCAGAATTGATAATTTGTTCTAATTTTTTGTTACTAATTTGTAGTAATTTCTTCGTTCTACTCCGCAGGTTACTAGATATCAAGTTAAATCCAAAGGAACTCTAAGAAAGGGGATCGAAAATATTTATATGTATTTGTAGTTCGGAAGAGACCGCTTGCACACAAGGAATATGATAGTTAAAAAGAACAGCTTCCAAAATGGATATTGAACACAAGGAATGTGACAATAAAAAAAAAAAAAAAAAAAAAAAAAAAAAAAAAAAAACCACTTTAAAAATGGATTTCGGTTAACAGAGAGTTTTGGATAAAAGAGGGTCTACTGTACTCTTTTTAGATTCCACTTAAATGCTTGCTAGTATAAGAGTATTGAAGTCAATATTGTTCAAATGCTGATGCAATTCGAAAAATGGAATTTAAAAAAATCTACTCTGACGTATATGTTCCGACACGGTAGTCAAAGTGTTAATTCCTCATGTCGCTAATGTGGCAGTTTTATTACGAGGGTTGGAACAGGAAATGTAATTAGGCGACCGCAGACGTTTTCAATTGAAAGTTTGGTATTTTTAACCATAAATTCGTCTGAACGATTTGCCATTTTAGCTTGATTTGTGTCATTTACAGTAAATTGAAAAATTTATCTTGTGCTAAAAATGGAATTGACTGGTGAACTTTTCCGTGTGAATATTTTTAATAACTTTCGACGTATATTGTGAAGACAAGACTGCTTCTATGACCTTAATTCTTTATACAGCGCTAAAGCACCATTCTACAGCACTGTAAAAAACTTCTATAACGAATTCAATCGTGGTCGAAATTCGCTCCAGGACGCATTCCACGAATGTCGTCCACAATCGGTTGTTGTGCCAGAAAATATCGATATTCTGCGTGAACTGATAAATCTACATGTGACATACTAAGATCGTCATGTGACATACTATGAGATTGTGGGATCTTTGGACATTAGTATGACAAGCATCAATAAGATATTAGAAGAACATTTGGGAGTTAAAAAGAAGTTCGCGTTGGATCCCGCATGATCTGACAAATGCTCAAAAGAAGGCTCGTGTCGATTCATGCAAGGAAGTGTGGAAAAAATACGTTCAAGGTTCATCAAAGGCTGTGTATAACATCTATACAGGTGACCAATCATGGATCTATACATATGAGTCGAAACAAATGAGCAATCGACTGTAGGGTCTGCCAAGTTCCAAGATGAGCCAAATCCAACAAAAGTTGTTCGAGGAAGAAGCACATCGAAGCAAATGGTTGCATTTTTCTACTGCATTACTGGTCACGTGGCGACAGTGGTGTTAGAGCAACGCAGGACAGTCAATTCTGAAAGATACATGAATTTGTTTGGCAGAAGTCTTCGGAGAAATTCGAAAAAACAGAAAAACAGGCGAATACTTCTTCATCATGATAACGCGAGCTTTCACACATCGGCTCAAACAAAGGTATTTCTGGAAGACCAAAACATCAAACTGATGGGCAACCACCGTACAGCCCTGATTTGGCACCAATGACATTTTGTTCTTCCCACACATCAAAAATAAATTACATGGACAACGATTTTCGACACCTGATGCATTCAAAACGTGTGTTTTGGAGTAATCTCCATCGGAGTGGATACAGTGCTTTGAAAATTAGTTCAAACCCCTGCAAAAGTGTATTGATCTTCATGGTGAATATAGGGAGAACAGTAACTTCAATGTCGATCATAAATATTTATTTTTCCATTTCTAGGTCACAAATATAAATAGCAACGCTAGTAAAAACAGAAATTCAGAAATGCAATGTAAAATCAACAAAAATGGTAATACTAATTTTGGTGTTTACTAGATGTAGCAGTTGATTAGGCCTTTAAAAAAGTCATGCAATCTCCTGCAGATTTATATACACTGTGCAATCCCGAGTTTAAAAATATTTTACTTTTTGCCATTTTAGAAAGCTACATTACATGGCTTTCAACAACGTATAAATAATGTACATTTTACGCAAATCTCCATGTTCGGATGTTCCTTTCACATTTGTTTTTAGTATACAAATTTTCTATTTTATGCTGTAGTATGTACTACAAATCATTTGTTATATAAAACTTCTACTTAAAATCGAAATTAGTTAACTATTAATAATTCTGCATAATAACAATTTCTTACCCATTTACTAAAACATATATCAGTAATCTTTGAAAGGTTTAAAGAATATTACGCTCATCATAAATCTATTTTAAATTATTTACCACACTAAAATTTTTGGAGCAAACACACGCACACATATACCGGGTGTCCCAAAAAGGACTGACTGATTTTAAAATTCAATAACTTGCAAACGGTGACAGATATTAAAAAAATTCTTGCAGGAGGGTTAAGCATAAGGTCAAAAGTTTTATTACAGTGATTTTCAATTTTAGTTCGATTTACAAACAATAGATGGCGCTGTAAGCAATAGTCGCTAAATTCAGGCTCGATTTTTGGTACTTCGTGGCCCGGATAATACATTTCCAACTCCTTTTTCTGCATGGAACAAGATAAAGGAGCGAAAATCGAGCCTGTATTTAGCGACTATTGCTTACAGCGCCATCTATTATTTGTAAATCGAACTAAAATTGAAAATCACTGTAATAAAACTTTTGACCTTATGCATAACCCTCCTGCAAGAATTTTTTTAATATCTGTCACCGTTTGCAAGTTATTGAATTTTAAAATCAGTCAGTCCTTTTTGGGACACCCGGTATATAAGATATTTCTTAAAGAACGAGTAAATGGAATTCGTGCATTGTTTCCTTTTAATTAAGAAAATCACTCAAGCAATAAATTCTCATTAACACCAGAGGACGAGAAATTTAATGCAGTGTTTAAAGTAAATTGATATTTATTTGCACGGCGGCTGCTTAATGCAAGTGAATTTTGACTTTAACAAATAAATAATGCAATCTCGCAATGAAATCAACATAAAACTATTTTCACAATATACTATTCTGTTAAGTATAAATATAAGAGTTCTTTTTTACACTACGTTGGAAAGATCTTTATAAGTACAAAATTAGGTGCGTTTGTAATTATATAAATACGTAGTACCTTAAGTCGCCGTCTGGCCCGTCCGCTTGTCTGCTCGTTTGCCCGCATAACATACAACAGCGCACAAACTAACCAACCGGATGACTTGAAATATAATGTACAGTGTGTTTACGTATAACATGACTGACCTTTATTTTCGCAACCGTTGGTCCTAGATGCATACTTCCGGTTACAAAAATCGTTTAAATAAAGTAAAGAATTATTTTTAAAGCGATTTGGCTCAAGAAAAACATTTCTTAAAAAATTGCGAAATTTAAATTTGTATACAGTCCCCCGGTCCTATAAGTTACATTTAGTAAAATTTTCCTATTACACTGACAAATAAGACAAAAATAGTCCCGTTCATATAACACTAAAATCGGCCAAGTTATGAAACTTTAAAATTGCATGGCTTATGACACTTTACTGCATTTGAACACAGATGAGTTCCACCATGCTTTGAGGGATTATATACGATGTGCTTAAAGTATTCGAAGAACTTATTTCACGTGTACATGCACTTTGAAAAAAAATCGTTCAAGCATTACGATTGAGTTAACTTTTTTGAGTTTCAGATTGACTGAAATAATTGTATTTTAACATATGTTTTATTTTGTAGGAATATGAGACTGTTTTTTTTTTTTTCGTGATTACTTTTAACAAAAATTATGTTATTTTTATAAGTTTTTATTTAACTTCAACGATCGTATGTATGTTTTTCCAGTTCAAAATTTGTACTCGAACTTTAATTCACTTTCATATATCCGATCGAGATTAAATTTTACATACTGGCATAAATCCGATGACAATCTAATATTATGATTTTCTGTGGTTTCCATTTATACTTATTTTACAGGATAACACAAAAAACTTTGAATAGATTACCGCCAAGAAGTTAAAGAAAAAGTTTTAGATTAGATAACGCAAGACTGCGATGGTTGTGTTTTTAACTTTTATGTATTTTTACTTTCTTCTATCTTCAATAGAAGAAAGTATTGTAATCGAAATTTTTTTCGACTTCCGGTTTTCGACGGATTTGCATGTTTTAGGGGTCAGAGATTCCAAAAAACATGTTTATAGAAAATGTCTGTCTGTCTGTGTGTCCGTCTGTCCGTCCGTCCGTCTGTCCGTCTGTCCGTCTGTCCGTCCGTCCGTCTGTCCGTCTGTCCGTCTGTCTGTCGCCATTGTACCATCAAAAAGTGTATGAAGTTATGTATAGAATTAAACCAAAATTTTATTATAAGTTTTTGGCTATGGCAAGCAGGTCCTCCCAAAATTTGGAAAAAATTCGCCGGTAGGGGGCGCTGGTATAACAATTTTTGTGCGATTTTGAATATTGTACCATCCAAAAGTGTATGGAGTTATGCATAGAATTGAACCAAATTTTTATTTTAAGTTTTTAGCTATGGCAAGCAGGTCCTCCCTGAATTTGGAAAAAATTCGCCGGTAGGGGGCGCTGTAATAGCGATTTTTGTGCGATTTCGAATATTGTACCGTCCAAAAGTGTATGAAGTTATGCATAGAATTAAACCAAATTTTTTTTTTAAGTTTTTGGCTATGGCAAGCAGGTCCTCCATGAATTTGCAAAAAATTCGCCGTTAGGGGGCGCTGTAATAGCGATTTTTGTGCGATTTTGAATATTGCACCATCGAAAAGTGTATCAAGTTATGCATAGAATTGAACCAAAAAAATTTTTTTAAGTTCTTGGCTATGGCAAGGAGGTCCTCCCTTAATTTGTAAAAGAATCGCTCGTAGAGGGCGCTGTAATAGCGATTTTTGTACAATTTTTGTGCCATTTTGAATATTGTACCGCCGAAAAGTGTATGAAGTTATGCATAGAATTGAACCAAATTTTATGTGTTTATTTTTGGTCATGTCACGAAGGTCCTCCCTGAATTTGGAAAAATTCTGCCGGAAGGGGGCACTATAATTGCGATGTCTGTACCATTTTCATTATTGTACCATCGAAAAGTGTATGACGTTATCCATATAATTGAACCAAATTTTTTGTGCATGTTTCTGGCTATGGCAAACAAGTCCTCCCTGAACTAGAAAAAATTCCGAAAGAAGGGGGCGCTATAATTCCGATCTCTGTGCCATTTTCATTATTGTACCATCGAACAGCGTATAAAATTATGCATACAATTGAACCAAAATGTTTGTGCTTGTTTTTGGCTTTGGCCAACAGGTTCTCCTTGAATTTGGAAATATTGCGCGGTAAAGGGGCTCCGTGCTAGCGATTTTTGTATACTTTTCTTGACTTTTCGTAGTTCTATTGTGCATCGGCGGCTCATGCAGCGGCGGGAACTCGCTTCCTGCTATGCCGGCTATTCGCAAACAGCTGATAACGACAGAATAAGGAAAAATTAATAATTTTAACAAATATCATAATATAGATTAACTCGTTTTTAGTCCGTTTAATAGACTTGAGCAGAAATTTAAGATGAAAATCAAAGTTGGTATAGTATTGAACTAATAATATTGAAGTATTAACATGTGTAACTAGGTTTTGAAATATTAAGATGTATAAGATAGAAGAAAGTTTTGGGATTGGCACATCCAACTAGTTTAGCACTGAATCCGAAAATATCCTTAATTTTTAACCATCATGTCAGGATTTTTCGCTAATTATAAATTATCAATATTTAAAAATAGCAAAAATCGGATACTATAAAATAGAGGAGATGACTGTATTTTTTAAAAATTTTAATAATTGATTTTTAATGCACTTTTTAGCACTGAATCTGAAAATGACGTTAGACATTTTTTGAAGTCGTAAATGTCAAAGTTAAAATATGGCGAGAACCTGATACTACAAAAAAGATATAAAACTTTTTTTTAAAATTAAATTTAATTTTATTTATTGCAATAATTTATTCAATTTTTTGGCTTATGCTGTAATTCTTACATCTAAACAGCTGAGGGGAAGATGGGGTGAGGGAGGGGGTTCAATTTAAACTTTGAAATTTACAATTTGCGAAAAATCCAGTCGTCATGATTAAAAATGAAGATCATTTACGGTTTCAGCGGTAAAAAATACATAAAAATAAATTATCAAAAGTTAATAACACAACAATGACATCTATTTTATTGTATGAAAATTTCGCTACTTTTTTTCTTTTTTTAACTTTAAAATTTACGATTTCCAAAAAATCTTTACGTGATGATAAAAAAAAAAAAAAATAAGGTAATTTCGAATTCTGCGGTACAAAATACATAAGAATCAATTATCAAAAGCTAAAACTGTTAATTTTCCTCATTTTCTTTTACAAAAATTCTGTTTTTTTTCTTCTTATATGTTTATTACAAATTGTATATTTTGCATTAATATGCCAGAGTGATTAAACATTCCACATTTGTATTGCAATATTAATTTACTCTCAACAAATTTTAATATATTTGACGAAATTATATTTCTACTAAATTTGTGAATGGCACCTAATTTGCAAGAAAAAATATGTTCCAACTTTAAACAGCTATTACTGGGTCAAATTTAATCGTAGAATATCGGAATTTTTTTTTCTTACTTGTCAGTGTAACAGGGAAATTTTACTAAATATAGCTTATAGGACCGGTGAACCATGTAAAAATTTAAATTTCGCAATTTTTAAATGAATGTTTTTCTTGACTCAAATAGCCTAAAAAATAATTCTTTACCTTATTTAAACCATTTTTGTAATTGGAAGTAGGCATCTAAGACCAAGGGTTGCGAAATTAAAAGTCAATCAGGTTATACGTGGACGCACTGTATATACCATCGTTGCAGAATTTTGTCGAGTCATTTCAAATTTTATGAAAATCGAATCAAAACTTAAAAAGATAGTAATAAAACTTTTCTTCATTAAATTAAATACTATCGTATCTAATGACGTCAGTGGTATATCATTATAGGTTGTCATGGTAATTATGTTTTATTTAAGATGGAGTCATATTGTTTCTATATTACTGAATTTAATATATAAATCGTATTAAATTTTGCATTCATGAATTTTTGCATAAAAGTGCAACATCTATTACACCAAGATATCAATATTAATAAAACTAGCTATAGTAAAAACGTACCTCATTTGCCACGTTTGACATACAATTACCGACTTGTTCATTTAACATTCAGTTTATGTGTTTTATCAAAATAAATTTTATTACGGGTATTGTTTTCATAAAAGTTTTATGTAGCAAAAATTATATTTTTAATTAATTAAAATTAAGGTAATACTAAAGATTAAATTTAAATCATTGTTTATACTACAATTATTTCTATCATGTAAATATCATATTTATGAATAATAAGATTCGTATAATATATTCACCAAACTTTATATATGAAATATTGATATTCTGTTATTAAGTGTACATTTAAAAAACATATCATTATACATTAAACACTATCTATATGTTTTCGAAATATTCCTTATTTATTTATTTTTTTTTTATTTACATAGAACTTATTTATAATAACACAAAATAGAAATTATTTCCTGCTTTTTAAATTCCAAGATATTCGAAAACAGTTGTTAACATCTGTAACAACATATAATTTTGTTCTTCAAATGTAAGTACAGGAAAATTTCAATGTTAAAAAAATATTTATAAAATAATCAATAACCACAATGTCTATTTAAATGTGTTCACATGTCATCTTAGTAATGCAATGTACTTTGAGAACATATAATAAACAGAAATGTAAGGAAAATAAATTTAAAATAAATTTGTGAATAAAGTTCCTCGGGGGACATAAAAAAAAATCATGCTGTGCTATTTAATGTTAAATATACTACACGTGTATTGCGACAAAAAAAAGTCAAAACAAATAATTAATATGTTTTAACATTTTTTTTCTAAAACATTACACTGCGACGCGTCACTCGTACATTCAGGCTGAGACGCCGCACTTGTTCGGTAGTTATGCCGCGCTTCTAATAAGAACAGAATGAAATTATAAATAAAAATATTTAAAAAATATATTCATATCTGCACTATAATTAACTATTTAATAACCAAAAAAATTAAATGAGTACAATGCGCGCTGGTAGAATCAAATTAGTAATTGCCTGCCTACTTTCACTATTAAAATTATCGACTTATTTTTTTACATCGAATTTTAATTGTTATTTCAGCAACAACGTAACATCAATGCATTAGAGAGGGAGAAGAAAAAAGTGAAATAGTGTCTACATAATTTATTTGTTAACACACATGTTTTTCGACCGCAATCTACACAAAATGCAGAAAAAGTACAGTTTCTTATGTAACCACATTTGACACATGATGCAGCGAAGCAAATTACACTTCCTCTTTTTTGGAGAAGTTTTCTAAAAATTCCTTGCAAAGAACGTCTGCGTCACGCGTGATCCAGCTTTTCATTATTATCATCTTGGATTGCATTTTTCTCCGCCTTCTTACTTTCTAATTTTCTCTTTTTCTCTTTTGGTGTAGTAAACTATATATTTTTTGAACATTCATCAATGAATCAAAATTATATTTTCCCTTCGTAGTTTTGTATTTTTTGTTATTTTTCCAACATTTTTTTAATTTTTATACTAAATATACAATACGTTGTTTCCAGTTGTCAATAGAGGTTAAATTTACTCCCGTCTTCTTAATTATGTACTTTGCTGTCCCCTGACAAAAGTCTCGGAATAGGAGATATTTTATGTAGGTGGTTGGTAGGTGATGGTAGTTTTACACAGCTAGATGCAGGTTCTGCAGGCTTTAAATTGATTTGAGATGTGTTAATTAGCACTTTACTTGATGGATCTTTTGCGGCTTTTGCTTTTCCTTTTGCGTCGTGTTTTCTGGTGAGGGCATTTCACTACCGCAAAAGCTGAAAAGAAATTATCTGTGAGAGTGTTGTTGTTGAAAAGGAAGATCCCAGTGGCCTTAATGTTACTAGCAGCGTTCCCAACAGTTGTTGATTTGTTCCAAGCGTCGCAGAATAAAGAGCCTGCCTCATACAGAGTCAATCTACGCCCAACGTGCTGCATTAATCTTTACGGATACCATTGTTCTCGTAGGCTTACATCTTGTTTTCTTTTATAAAATGTGTGAATTTCTAATAAAAACTGTAAACAAGTTTAAAATTTATTTGGTTTTGAAAAACAATATTTCATTTAAACCCAGGACGTTAAAATGCAATATCATTACAATTACATGCCCAATTTGGTTTCTCTGTGCAAACAGAAAAGGAAAGTTAATAACACTTTATCATCCCGTACAGAAGAAACTGGCATGTATACCAAAATTGCCGTGCGGCATGTATCCCATTTTGTATGGTACAGACGTCGCACATAACAGTTACCTACTCTCGCTAAGGAAAATGACGTAACCATACACACAGTGCTCTACACAAATGCTACACTTAGTTTTGGCTTCGAAATCATACATGCATTTAGGAATTAGCGTATGAAAAGTACTTAAGCATAACGTGTTTAAAAGTTTGGATTGTGAAATCATTCACTTACGGCAAAATAAGGATTGTACAGCCACAAGTAAACATCGAAATGAGATCCATTCTATACGCTGTTTAAAATAATCTTATTGCACACCTATACTGCGCGTTTGGCTGCCATATATCGATAATTACAAGAAATACAAGGGCATTTATTCCGGATGCGGCGACTGTCCCGGAGTTATCTTATATCTATATAAATATAGATAATACAAAACGTGTTTAAGTTTTAAGACTTAAAACGCACGATTTCCTTTTATATAAAATCATTCGCATATCGTCATATATCATCATGTAACCATATCGGCATTCGCATCCTCTGAAGAATTCCTCATTTACCACCCAGTCTTAAACAACATCTACAGAAAAGTTTTCATTTGACGTGTCTATCGCTGAATAATTCGCAAATCTAAACGAAAAAATCGACTATCTAATGATTCATATGCCTTCATTTGTTTGTAATATAGATAATTAATTTAGTGTATAATAGCTCCATGTTTTATCGGAAATCATTCATTTATATTTTTTTCAAAATAGCACGTATTTTTTTTCAGTAGTTATGGGAAAAGGGCTACAAAAAGATATCACAATTTTCCAACTATTTTTTCTTTACTTTCTACAGAAATGGTGTACCTGAGTTGCCAAAATTAAACAAATGGCGCTAAAAACTACAAAACAATTAATATCTCAAAAATAAATTGAGATACTGTTTTCAAGCAAATTGCATTAAAAAGTACTTCTTTTTTACCAATACAACAGTGTAAAAATCGAAAATGTGGGATGCTTAGAAGTTTAAAGGATTACAGTAGAGTATTTAACAGTACACGGAAACATCTACTTTGTTTTATGACTGGCTTCTACTATGGAACCTTATTTTTTGGAGACGATATTTTATTTGCTGAGAGAAAGCAATGTCATATCGGGGGGAAAATAAGTGGATTTGTTATTTGTAAAATCTTACATTCACATAAATTTAAGAACAACGCTTTCCAATTGAGTATATAAAGCATAGCGTGTTTAAAAGCTGCTTCTTTATTTCATGAAAATTTAAACTAAAGACTAAGGTTTGTTAAGAACTTCAAAAACGTAGTTTTCTTCCACAAAAAATAAACAGTGAAAATGATATTGCATCAAATTCAAAAGATTTTTTTTATTTTTTTTTTTACATTTTTATTACATTATAAAATCTGAATTATTGCATTAAATTCAAAAGATTTTTTTTTTTATTTTTTTCACATTTTTATTATATTATAAATTTTGAATTATATGAGTACAAAAATGTAAAGTAAATTTAGAATTAGAAGAGAAAAGACGAAATAAATAAAAATATAAATAAATAAAAATCTTCGTAATCAAAATTATGAAAAAAAAATAATCTATTACTAAAATGACTCTTTACACTGTGTTACAATAAATAAATATAAGAACGTCTAATAATTGCATACAATATATTAAAAAATCTTCAATTAAAATAACATACTACTCACAGTAATAAAATATATTTGTATTTTATTACTGTGAGTAGTATGTTATTTCAATTGAAGATTTTTTAAAATATTGTATACACTGATCGTTCTTATTTTTATTTAATAATAATCTAATTCGGAGAGAAAACTTTATCAATATTTTTGTGAAAATTATAAATATGCTAGACATAACATATAAAAATGGGAATATTTCGGGAACATATTTTTAAAACAGAATTTTTTTTTCTAGCCTAATAAAAAGGAAACATTTTGAATATGCCTTTTTATATTGATATTTTTACATGAGATTTATTAACGCCATTACGCATCGATAAAATAATGAACTTAAAATAATCTGCTAACGAATCAAAAAGAAAATTTATTCCTTTGAAATATCGTTTTACAAATCGTTGAGATTTTTTTTCGTCTAATCCTAGAATTTCATAAATTTGAAACTGTCTCTATTTTTACCCGACTACGGCAAAGCCAAAGGAGGGTTATGATTTTGACAGGCTATGTATGTATGTATGTATGTATGTATGTATGTATGTATGTATGTATGTTCATCTGTTCCCTCGTAACTTCTAAACCACTAATCAGAATTCGACAAATGACATATCATTAGAAGCGTCTTAATTGTCCGCTGGTTATAGGCTATATAGATTTTCACCAAATTCAATGTGGCGCCTTCTAGCGGACAAAATATACAGAGTAAAAAAATAAAGTTAAGCTAGATATGCCGTGTTTGGTATCATTTTAAAGCGCTTCACTTCAAAACCATAGAGGGTTTGTTTATAAGTGCCTTGGATCATAATAAGTTGCTTAAAAATCCACATGACAGTCAATCGTTAGCAGAATTAGATAGATTAAGAAATCTTCCTAGGTCATCTTAATACATGAAACCTTCAATCTACATTACACATTTACACATTACACTAACGACCTCATCCACTAATCGGTCCATTACCCATTTGCTGCCATCGACGGATATGTGCGTCACTACTACCAAATACTGGAAGCGTCATACGTCAAAAAATAAAGTTAAGATAAATATGCCGTGTTTGGTATCATTCAAAAGCGCTTTACTTGTACATTTTGAATATATCTATATATTACTAGCATTTGCTTGTGACTTTACCTGTATTCATGGGGTACTTTTATACTTTTTCAGCGTAGTTTTTTGTCGTAGTTGGGTTTTAGTTTTTTTACTTTATCTTGTTGACGTCTCGCTTTAGTTAAGTTTAGTCTCGTTTTTCTGCTAAATTATCTTTTATAATTGAAAATAAAAATAACATAAGAATTAAAAAACTAGAAACAGAAAAAAATACATATATTGGCAAAAATCGAAGAATTTGTTTTAAAGAATATAAAGGATAATTTTTTTTTGGAAATTTTTGTTCCTCTAAAACTTAAAAGAATTTAAAAGAATGATGAAAATGACAAAAACATCTGTTTCCTTCGAAATTAATAATCTTGAAAAAGAAGCTTATCAAATAATCATACCATAAAATTTCAGAACATTATTGTCTTTTAAAATCTAGTAATATTTAAATTTAAATTTAAATATAAAGATATTATTTTTTTAATATATGATTCCAGTGGATGTGCAGCTTGCGCCTTACACTTTTGAACACGATCAAATTTAAATTTAATATTTATTGAAATACATTTCAATATCTATGTAACCCACATATCCAAAGCAAATAAAAAGTTTTCAACAATATGAAAAATGGGGAAAACGCACCACAAAAAACGATAGTTCAGGCAAATTTTCAGAATTATCAAAAAATACATAGGAATGCTAAGAATTGATTTGGTATTCAGAAGCCGCGGTTTACAAAGTTTTTCTTTTGCAATCACGGCACATCCGTTTCTGTGTTGTGTTTAAGTGGCCGCTGATTTTGTCGAAGAAAATGCATTTATATGGCCAATAGCTTTCTATAAAAAATAGAAAACTAATGTCACAGTTTTATATGTAACAAAGTATCTATTCGTTATATAAAGTACTGAACGATGGACTACAATAAAATATCATTAAAAGGGAAGAAATATTTTGGACACTTTTTCTTTATAGAAAAAAAAATATTCAAAAGTTACGACTCGTGCCAAGGTCGAGGAAACATAGTCCTAACAAGAACACGCGTGAAAGTGTTAGAGCATTCTATTGTCTGTTAGCTTCTTGGGAAGAGTAGTTGAGAAATCAATATTTGATACCTTTCAACATACAACCTAAGAAAATGAACTTTAAACGAAATCGCAACTTATTAAAATTACCCAGGAATTTATTTAAACTTTATACAAATTAATAGAGTTCTTACCGTATCCAGGATCATCTGTGCTGCGATACTATAATAATAAAATCAGAAAGTCTAAAACATCAAGCAGTTCATCACACAATAGGCAGCTTGAAGATCACGCTGCGGGAAAAAGCTATAAACATTTACAAAATAAGAGTAAACGTAAACCCAAGGAGACAAAAACTGCCCCAAAGAAAAAAAAATGTGGATATGACTAAGCAGCTCAGAATTTTATAAAGTACAGGATTGGATCAATTGCATATCTTGCGGGGACTGGTGGCAAGAAAAGTGCACATAAGAGTACGCAGGTCGTGGTTATTAAAAATGTGACGCTTGTAAGTAAAACTCTTTTCTTAGATCACAGGCTATCAAAGCTTAAGAGCTAATGTGCCCGCAGATTCTGTATGTGCATACGCAACGCGATAATTCTTGATAGAAATATCCGATTTGCTTCACATTTTTTTTCAAGGTTCATTCTGAAAAGGCGCTTCCCTGATTAGTTTTGGGGGTTCATTGGTTACGCATAAAGAGGGGAAACGAGGGGCAAATCACCCCCCTTTAATTTAGGTAAGTTGGTTTTTCAGGCAGAATTTTCCGATTTGCATCAAATTTTTTAAATAGGTTCAGTCTGATAAGTTGCTTCTCCAATTACATTTGGGGGCTCATTGGTTATGTATAAGGGGGAACGGGGTTACCCCCCACCCGTTCGTTAATTTAGATAAGTATGTTTTTCAGACAGAATTTTGCGATTTGTATCAAATTTTGTAAATAGGTTCATTCTGATAAGTCTCTTCTTTGGAGAATTTGGGTGGATCATTGGCTAGGTATAAATGGGAACAGGGGGGTGGGGGCAAGTCCCCTTATTGTAGATAAATGGGTGTTTCAGGCAGAATTATCCATATTGCATCAAAATTTGTAAGTAGGTTAATTCTCATAAGTCTGTTCCCTGATTACTGATGAGGGTTCATTGGTTAAATATAAAGGGGTCTTGGTGTGCACCCCTTATTTTAGATAAATGGATTTTTTCGGCAATATTATCCAATTTGCCCCAAATTTTGAAAATAGGTTCATCTTGATAAGGTAATTTTGCTAATTTGGGGGGGGGTTCACTGTTTAATTTAGGGGAAACGGGGGCTTATCCCCACCCTCTTAATTTAGATAAATGTGTTTTTCTGTTTAATTTGCTTGAAATTTAGTATCCTGGTTTATTCCGATAAGGAGCTTCTCTGATGAGATTTGGCGGCTCATTTGTTAAGTATAAGGATAGGAAACAGAGGGGTTGGGTCTAATCTCCATTAATTTATTTTTCGAGAGCCTTGTTCTTTGAAATAAGAGTACAATGCACAATTAGTGTGAATAGCCTGTGAGCTCAATGCCAACAGTTTAACTGGGCACTTTTCAAATTATTATATTGCGCACTTGGCTGCGCACTCTTGAACACTTGGCTGCGCACTCTTGTACACTGGACTACGTCTCTTCTTTGAATAATTTGGGGGGATCATTGGTTAAGTATAAATGGGAACGGGAGGGGCTAAACCCGCTTATTGTAGATAAATGGTTTTTTTTCAGGCAGAATTATCCGATTTGCATCAAAATTTGTAACTATGTTAATTCTCATAAGGCTGTTCCCTGATTACTTATGAGGGTTCATTGGTTAAGTATGAAGGGGGTCTCGGTGTGCTAACCCCTCTTAATTTAGATAAATGGATTTTTTCGGCAATATTAACCAATTTGCTCCAAATTTCGAAAATAGTTTCATCTTGATAAGGTAATTTTGCTAGTTTGGGGGCAACAGGGGCTAATTCCAGTCATCTTAGATAAATGTGTTTTTCTGTACGATTTTCTTGAAATTTAGTATTCTGGTTTATTCTGATAAGGCGCTTCTCTGATGAGATTTGGAGGCTCATTTGTTAAGTATAAGGATGGGAAACAGAGTGGTGGGGGGCTAATCTTACTTTAATTTTTTTCTCGAGGGCATTGTTCTTTGAAATAAGAGTATAATTTACAATTTAAAATATTATATTGCTAACTCTTGCACACTTGGCTGCGCACTCAGGAGTGCGCATTAAGGAGGATAATTTTTTTTCAAATAATACTGAAAGAGTTTTTATAAGATGATGAATGCAATATTTTTATTAGCTTATTAATGTAAAATTATAAATAAATTATAATTTCATCCATTAAATCTCTTCATATGTAATGAAATAGTTAAAGTGCATACTCCTGCACCACCTTATCCTACACGTTTTTACATTTAAGCATTTAATTATGTGGAGAAGGTTTATAATTGTATTGTCTTTGACGAGTAATTTCATTTTCATATGATTCAACTGGAAATATGAAATTGTTAACGCTTTGCTATATTTCTATTATATTTAAATTGTTACATCTTTCGTATTTTATTGCAGATTTAATCGTATCTAATAATATTAATCTGTCATTGAAATTAGCGGTTTCCTATATGACAGAGCATTGTACTAATATAATAATAATTAACATACAACATAGAAACAAAACATCACAAATAATAAAGTTAATGAATAGTTACATGTCTCAAAAACATATATCTATATGTGTATCTTATTCTTTAGGTATCCACTCTAGAAATTTAATTTGCACCATCTTTAATGTAAACATTATTTCTTCTGTATACCACCTGCTTCGTTTTCATATCTCAGCAGTTTGCTTTGATCAATAAAGTAAAAACAATGAAGAACATTTGTGTTATGTATTGTAGAAGATTAGATTTCCAATATATTGCAACCGAAATAACATCACTTCTAGAAATATAATTAAATCAGGATGCATTCGGTAAAGAAACAACAAGAACTGAGTATTTGAGGTTTCTCTCGCTCATCAACTAAATTTTTCGCTTTGCATAGTATATGATCAAATATACGTATACCACACAATGAGATCCTTGATTGCACTTTAATTTTTTCAGTTATCGGAAGATTCGATTAATAGTGCATTTTTTTTATTGTTTTGTAATTGTTTTCCACAACAAATAATAAAATAACATAAACATCTAGTGGTGAGTTTTATATAATTTTTTTTAATACGGTCGAATATTTTTTTAGATTATACAATTTTATTTCTTCTTTCTAAAGAAGAAAGTATTGCAATGGAGACTTTTTTCGGCATCCGGTTTTCAATGATTTTAACGTTTTAGGGGTTAGGCATCCCGAAAAACATGTTTATACAAAATGCCTGTCTATCTGTATGCCTGTATGTAAACATTGTACAATCGAAAAGTGTATGCAGTTATGCACAGAATTGAAACAAATTTCTGTGTATGTTTTTGGCTATGGTCAGCAGGTTTTAATTGAATTTGGAAATATTCCGCCAGGAAGATGCGCTGTATCAGCGATTTTTGTACTATTTTCGTCATTTTACTATCGAAAAGTGTATAAAGTTGTACGTAAACTTAAACCATTTTTTTGTGTATATTTTTGACTGTAGCCAGTAGTCAATGAGCCAGTCCTTGAATTTGGAAATATTCCGCCGAAAAGTGTCGTTGTAATAGGATTTTTGAGCTATTTTCCATATTGTATTCCCGAAACGTGTATGAAGTTATGCATAGAACTGAACCAAATTCCATGTATATGTTTTTGGCTGTAGCCAGCAGGTCCCATGTGATTTTGGGAACAATCTGCCGAAAAGAGGCACTGTAATAGCGAATTTCGTTCCATTTTCATTATTGTACCATCGAAAGTGTATGAAGTTATACATAGAATTGAACCAAATTTTAGTATACGTTTTTGACTTTGGCCAACAATATGTCCTTGAATTTGGAAATATTCCGACCGTAGAGGGTGTTGTAATAGGATTTTTCCGCTGGTTTCAATAATATATCATCTAAAAGTGTATGAAAATATGCATAGAATTGAACCGAATTTCATGTATATGTTTTTGGCTATTGCCAGCAGGTCCCATGTGAATTTGGGAACAATCTACTGGAAATACATGTAATAGTGATTTTTCTCCATTTTTCATAGTTCTGTTGTACATATGCTACTCATGCGGCGACGGTCAATTTGCATCTATCTAACCCGGTGATTCTCAAGCAGATTATGTACAACTGAATAAATAAAAATATCGATTTTATTAAATACTATGATTGAGATTATCTTGTTTCTACTTCTGTTAGTAAATAATAGCAGAAACTTAATATGAAAATCGAAGTTGGTGTAGTATTGAATTAATACCACTGAAGGATTAGCATGTGTAAGAACATTTTGTAATAATAACATTTACGTATGTGAAATAAAAAAGTTTCGGGATTATCACATCCGACTAGTTTAATATCTTACCCAAAGCAAATTCTGTTTTGAAAGTTAAATGTTCTCCGAAGCTGACTTTTCATTACAGAAATTTAAATTTTTTATGAAACATTATTCTGACACAAATGCTTCATTCATAGTATTTCTTCATTTACATAATATTTTTTAGTGAATATGAAAGAACAGAACCGTTACATTTACACCGAGTGCTTTACCATTATCATCGAATGTTTATTTCTTAAGTTATTTCTTACTACACATGCTGCTTCAAATTACAAATAAAATATCATGTGTGGAACAGAATTATTGAAATAATAGAATATAATATTCGTAAAGATAACAAATTAGGTTTATAACTGCGGCTGTGAAATGAAAAAAAAAAACTTAGAATAAAACACAGTTAATGAAGTTTGCGATAAAATTTGCGATTTCCTACAAATTATAACACGCAAAATGTTCTGAAACTGTACTAAATGGCTATTTGGGCTGTATACAACATTTTAAAGTATTTTTGCAAGAATAGCACATTTATGTATAAAAACATAAACGTTTCTTCAAAAATTGCAAAACAAAATTCGCTGGTGATATGTTGATAGCATTCAGAGTTTGAAACAAAATCTAACGCCCCTTTCAGTACAATTGACAAAGTTGTAACATTATGTTTCAAATAGAAAATGAATAAATTCAATATATAGCATGATATGAACAGATTCGCAAATATCTTTAACTGCGCATGCGCGAGATGTATCAATTTTTATTTTCAGAATTTGACGTTTACCTGAGAAGTTGAAAATGATCATGAAATAACACAGGCCAACTTACATAAAGACTCCTAACGGATATCATGAAAATTCAGAAAGAATTAAGGATTTGTGGGTCGATTTTCATTTGGTTTCCAAAATTAACTCGATTATATGCAATGTATCCCAAAACAGCAATTTTAGCTACATCATTTCTAAAAAGAAGTATGTGTTTCGTGTATGCACATGCATTGCTTTTGACTAGAGATTCGATTTTAATCATTCCCTTTTTGTTAAAATGGGCTCGTTTAATTGTTCTATTATAAATATTAAATGAGGAACTAAAAAGTTTATGTTTGTGTGTCAAAAATGAGAGTTTGAGGAATCTCTATACATTTAAAACGCTATGTGTTTTCTTTCGACAGTCCGTGAGAAGAAACTACTGCATCAAATTACACCAGTCGTTTTTTAAATTAAAGATATTTGGCCACAGATTTGTTATAGTGCATTCGTTTGTTTAAATATTTTATTACTTAGCCGTAATTTTTAATTAAAATTCTACAGTTGCGCATGCGCGGTATATAAGTATAAGTCTGCTTTTGGAGTGACGCTCTGCACATGCACAAAGATGCTCGCTTAGTTGAACTATCTCATCACAGGTAGAAGTTGTTTTAAGTTCGTCTGCTCTTTCATCTTATTGTAAACAAGCTTTTCTTTCTTTCACACAGTTAATATTATTTGGCTCTTTCAGCATTATTAACAATTGGAAAAATTTATTGTGTTGATATTAAGAGATTACGATTTATTTCGAGAATGTCATATTGTTTTGGTCATATTACACACAGAAGATAAACACAGTGAATTTAGGCTAAAAATTATGGCTGGTAATCCGTCTTATGAATCGCCAATTGTTACACACGCAGATTGGGAAACTACTATGTTAAGTTGTAGCTGCTTCTGAGAAAAAGTAATGTATCATAAATATTAAAGCGCAAAACTATTTCTGTAAGATCATAACTCAAATTCGAGACAATTTCGTATACGACTACGGTTTTTTAACCTTTTCAATTTAGAAAGAAGATAAACGAGTTCCTGCCAGCGTATCGGGATAAAGCAGCAGCTTAAAGCTCAGAATTTTTGTGGAGGACGCAGGTTCGAGCTCAAAATTTGCATAATGCGTAAATTTTTGTCAATAATTCGTTTGAATAATGACATATTTTATTAGCAAGAGAAGTTATAAGATATTTATTTTTATTATTATTATTACTTGAATGCTTTATAATTAAATACAGTTTAACAATCAATAATAATTTGAAAAAATAATTATTTTATATTTAAAATATTTAAGCTAGAATATTTTGCATGTATTTGTCAATTAAATAAATTGAGCTGATCTACATTTTAGGTAGATTTCGTATGAAATACTACCTATTACATTCTGCCTATGTTGGAATTTCTGAAAATTTTTGCAGATCTACACCGACCATGACCCCTAGAACCCAAAACCACCCTGAGTAAAAAACTTTATATATATTATGAATTAACAACAATACAGTGTAACATACATAACTAGATTGGAAAAAATCATTAAATGAATCGTTGCGATGATAAGAATGAAATAATTAATGGAATTTCCTTATAAAGGTATCCGATAACTACAGAGTAGAAACCATATAGATAATACACAAAGATTATCCGCTATTGCAGCAAAGATCTAAGCGTATAATATTTAGAAGATTGCTGAAACATTTATCTAATGTATATATTTAAAAAATATATATAACATACCAATAAGGAATAATAATTCAAAATTGATTGTTGTATTCAAAATGAAAATATATCATAATTAATTATATATATATGTGTGTGAGTTTATCACTTTCTCCTGGAGGCGATAACTTCCATAATTCTGCACCAATCTCTTCCAAACTGATACATAAAATCAAGGCGCATAAAATCTCGACCAAGTTCGTTAATGGGCAAAATCGGACCAAGGGTACTGAAATAGGGAGGGGTTTTGTGAAAACCGAAAAAAAAACCCCATAACCAGAGCCCGATCAAGATGAAGTTGGGTCCAGGGCCTGTTAAAAAGTTGCCCTCACCTATTCCCGGCGACACTTTCAGAAACAAAAAAGAAATTTGAAAAGTATTTGATTAAGGAAAAAAAATCAGCCACATAATTTGTGGGCCCCTGAAACTGGTAGGTACAGGGCCAAGGCCCCGGAAGCCCGTGCGTTAATCAGGCCCTACCCATACCTTTTTAATTTTTGTACACATCAAATCAGTTTAAAGTTTTTATTACTTGTAAAAATTGGGTTAAAAATTTATGTATCACAGATTTCTGATAACATTAAAAATGGGCTCAAGGGGCGCAAAAAATAGGGTTTTAGGGAGAAAAAATTTCATAACTTCGTCAATTCTCATGATATCAAATCCAATTAAATTTATTATAATTTTTTTAATATTATCTACAACTTTATATTGACAAGTTTTTGATAGGACCAATTCTTACAGTAAAAACAAAACAAATAATAAAGATGCATAGAGGTTGCAGAAAAACATTATCGTATTAAAGGTGTATTGAAATCCAAACTGCTTATTTTCTGACTCATTTTTAAATTCATTTTTGCTCTCAAACGCATCCAATTAGTAGATTCTCTTATTCAGAAACCATATAATTTACCATAATGATCGATTTTTTGATAGACGCAGAATATATTTCAAAAAATGATGTCAAAGTGGGCATTTTTAACCGAATTTCCCGAAGAGATTGTGTTAGAAACGAAAAATATTATCCTACTTAGAAAATAATTGTTTATAAATCAAGTTTTTATTAATTGAACGAAAAATAAAAACACAGGTCGCTTATAAATCTCTTCAAGAATCACGCCAGCAAGTTTCATATTTTTTCTATGAAAAATGAATCTGAAAATGTGCCAGAAAATTTCGAGTTGTTGAGCATTAAAAAGTACTTTATTGAATACCGCCTTAACATGATTCGGATAATACCAGCACTTATATAAAAATTACGTAAAAACTCGTTAAAGAGCGGCCAAATAAAATTGCTAAAGTGGGTTTATTTCTAATCACGATTTAGTTTTTGTTGATGAAATTAATATACTTAACTTCGAAATCTACCTCCGCCTGTAGGCCGGGCCGGCAGGGATTTTTCTTTATATTTTCCCTATCATTATGACGAATATATATGTGTGTGTGTCAGAAAGAAAAGTTTAAGTTTGTCATTCATTTGCGTAAAAAATAAAACGGAAAGAAAGGAAAATATTCTTAAGAGAGCTATAAAAGAAATTACCTTGATATCCAGGTTTAATATTAAAACAAAATGTATAATTTATGTGTAATTAATGTATAATAAATGTATAAAAAATGTAAATTCAAGTAATAAAAAAATATATATTATAAATGGTTGCCTGCATCAAGTTTCAAACTTAGGTTTTTAGATAATTAGACAGATAAAAATAAAATTCATGGCAGCTTTTAACGGTCGTGTAATTAAAAAAATAAATAAATAAATAAATAAATAAAGATAAATATTGTTATTTTTTCAAAAAAAAAAAAGTGAGGCCGTAATAAGTAAAAATAAATTCTCTAACCGGTATTTTTAGGTAAATTTCTGATAAAAAGCAAGCATAATTGGTTGTAAATTATAAACTGAAATAAGAATCACATATGCAGTATAGAAATCCGTCTCGTAATTCCTCATTCAGTAATTAATTTAAAAGCAACTAAGTAAAAATTCAAGAATTTTTCTAATAGAGCATTCAAGTTATTTACCATCAAATCTTGACGGGCAGTATCAAGTATGACTTATAATTCATCAACTCTTATAAAACAACTCAAATTGAGCTCATTCTATTGGCAATATATTTCGTGACTTTCATAATACTCGACTTTTTGTATAAGTAAACGCTTTTATCCTATACAGTTGAGTTCTATATAGTTTTCCAAATGTTATTGTATAGTGATATAAAATTAAATACAAATTAAAGTACACCATTTAGGCATGCACATTTGAAAATTATTTTATTCAAATTTTCAGCTTGTCATATATTACTTGTTAATTACATTATAATGTTTCTACTACACATTGACTAGTTTTCTAAAAATACCCTTAAATTTGGATATAAAATGTGCATGATATAAACAAAAAGATTGCGTAATTTGGTTTAATTTTAAAAGAAAACTTTTGTATCTTCAAGAATATTATTGGTAGTTTTAGAACAACGCATAAATATGTTCTACTCAGTCGAAATAGTCAATATCTACAGCGGAATATCAGATTGAACTTTTTTTTGTTACCTGATTATCGCAATTATTATGTTGTTGTTGTTGTTTTTTTAATTCCCTACATGTTTTGGTAACCAGTTTTTCACTTAAAAATATGATGTCCAACATATTTGTACATCCGCGAAATTTTAAAAAAGAAGCCCCATAACTATTTTCTGAGAAACGACTGAAAGAAATCTGATTGACAAAAATCATCTCGTAACAACGCGTAACTTTTCATGAGCAGTTTAGAATAACTATTTTTTCTGTCAATGGAGAAATTTATTTTCCAGTGTCTTAAAAAATCGATATTTTGGCAAATTCTTACAGATGTTGTTAAAATTATTACTTTAATATAATGTTTTGTTTTGATTTAACATGTCGTCGATTGTACTCTAAATCATTTGCTAGATAATTCGAAACCTCACAAAATGAATATTTTACCAAATTTTGGTATGTGGTCTCTTGCTTCGTCACTAATTCTTAAACTGTGTCAATCATGGCCATGGGAATTAGCTACTGGAATGTATGCCAAGTTTTGTCGATTGTTTTTTATTTGAATTATTTTTTGTATGCCGAAGACATTGTATGTGAATTATTTAATTACAAAGTCAGTAGTTAACCAAAAGACTTACTATTGTTGTTCAAGTAGCCCTCTTATTTAGCAATACTTCACTAAACAATCAGATATATGATCGTTAAGAAAGCATTTAGATCGCTGAAATGTTTTATTGTTAAAAGTTGGATGATTAGTTCATTGTTTAAACTTTCATAGAGTTTAAAACAAAATGGTGTGCCTATAGTGGCTTGTAGTAGTAATTTTGCCTGCGCTAATTTTTTTTGTCTACAATATAAAATTAGGATTCTATTTGTTCTAATCTTATGCAAAAAATAGCAGAAAAGTAAACAGTTAATTTGCTTTTTATGTACGTCGAAATTGTATTTCAAATCATTTTCAAAAATAAGAGTTTTCAATAATTGTTTCTGCTGTAGCTAATAATCCAAATACCTTTGAAATCCGTCTGGAATAGTTAAGCCGTTTTGTACGACGGTGGTTCAGTGCATAAAATCAATATAAAAGTGATTTTTGTTACACATTAATAATAATAAAAACTATAAAGGGAGCTTCTATAATTTAATTTTAAATAACAACAATAACTAAACTAATGATGATCGGCACTTATAAATGACACGACGCTCTTCCGGCGATTTAGAGAAAATAATAACTTCGTCGCTCAATAACATTTTTATAGTCGAGTTACTCTATGATATACACAAATTAAGGAATATTCATATTGTATCATGAAAAGAGAAAAGTTTCGTAATTCAAAGTTTGCAGAAGTATGCAAATTCAAGCTCGTTAATTGGCAAATTCACATTAAGTATGTTTTTTCTTTTAACTATTTGGAGCAACGCTATTAAGTTAAATGTTTGGTATAAGTTCTTATTATTACATTATAACTGAAATTATGATCAATAACAAAAGAATCGATAAAAATAAAACTAATTTGAAAGTTTATTATAAGCATATATTTCCGTTTCATTTCACAAAAGAATGTAATTTAACTCGTAATGCCTCTGTATAAAACTTTTTCTTATAATATATATGTCATGCTATCGGTTAAATGCATTAAGTTTCCAAAATAAATTCAGCTTCAGTAAGAAACAACATATGCATTTTGTATGATTTATAGTTAAAAGAAGTATCTATTAATCATTTCTCATATGTTATTTACTTGTGGCAAACTACAAAATATAGTTTTCCTTTTAAATAGAAGCTATTTGTTTTTACCAAGTAAAGGCAAGCCTTCAAAAATATTAATGATTCACATAAGATAACATGATAGCGATATTAATCGAAAGAAATATGCACGCGTAGAGTTTTTGAAAAGATAAAAAATGTAGTTGATTTCAGTTTATTGTACAAATATTATATATCTATACTCATTAAATGTAAATATACTATAAATATTTTTTTTTTCATTTTATCAGCATACAATTACAGGCATACAAAAACATTCGTTACTAAATCTCTTTTGAAGAAAGTTACTCACACTGCTGTAATTGTTTAAGAAAATAGGAAGAAATTCCTACACATGATTCTATGAAATATTCCATAGAATCACTTACAGTAATCTTGCAAGATAAAGAAAATATTATCGGAAAAATGTCGCAACATGACACATACATGTCTAAATGAACATGTCTCATGTTTGAAAATCACATTGATTGGCACAACACAAAAATATAATGGTCCTTAATTTTCTTCACAAAAACAGTAGCCTCCCGCTTAACCGGTCTAAACAGGACCGATGGTTAAACGGTTAAGAGAAAAACAGGTTAAACCGGAGAGGTAAAAAATATATAAATAAGTAACTGCATATTTAATTAATTAAATGCGCAGTATGCATTTAGTTTTTTTAATTTGTGTAGCTTTAAAAATGCACATATTATCAATATTTTGTGAAATGAATACTAGTTGTAATTAACTGAATTGAAATAAAAATTATCCCTAATAACTAATAATGAAAAATATTTAATACAAATTAAATTGTTGATAATCTTGTCATATACCATTATAAGAAGTTGAGTACATTGTACATTATGTAAATATGAGTTAATTAACCATAAAGGAATGATAACCAAAAATTTCTGTTTTGAATTATGCCTGATGTTGGAAAAAAGTCGACGGTTAAGAGGAAGGCCACTGTGTATGTATATAAGTATATATTCCTTGATAATGCATATATAATGCTTCAAGATGTATATATTACTTGATTATATAATATATAATATCAAGCAATATATGCTTTTTATTTCTTCAGTTAATTATACATCATCGGTGCTACAAATGCAGCCCTCAAGTTTTGCGGTTACTTACAGCAGCAGTTCTTAAACTCTGTAATTTGGCGGACCCCTTTAATGTGATGTGATAGTTGCCCTTCCCCCTAACAACATTTCATTTGATACAAAGTACAAGAATTATTTAATGCATATAGTTGCATATAGTATTCTTAAATATAACTGTTTAAATATTTATCCTTTAAAATCTAATGAACAATGGTGGCAAAAAGTAGCTTTCTATAAGACTGAAAACATAGTTACAACATATTGAATTTTTTATGCCAAAGTGAGAAATATTATATTCACACTTTGGCATAAAAAATATATAAATAAGTAACTGCATATTTAATTAATTAAATGCGTAAGATGCATTTAGTTTTTTTAATGTGTGTACACTGTAAATTAAAATGTCTGAAATTCAGTCACTTAAGTGTCTGAAACGGAGTGTTCAATTTTCAGACATTTTAAAATGTCTGAATTTTTTCAGACACTTTTTGCGACTGAATTTCAGACACTTGAAACGTCTGAATCGCAGACATTTTTTGTAAGCATTTTATGTAGCCATGTTTGACCACGCTGAATACTGGGAAAATATCTGGCCGTTGTCCTGCCCCCTCTACCCCCATACCGCCTGATTTTCTGGTGCTCCCAATTTTAGTATGCAATTTTCATAAAGCTGATAATTTAAATCTTTTACGACATTGTACTAATTATAATGAGTATTTTGTTTCAGGAGTAGAATAAGATTAAAAAGAGAAAATATTTATCTAAATATTAGATTTTTTAAAATTTTGTTTTTAATCTTACTTTACTTTAAAAGTTCAAAATATTGATTATAATAAGTACAATTTCGAAACATATTTAAAATATAATCTTCGCAAATATTGCACATGAAATTTGGGGAAACTAAAATCGTAAGAGAACGGGGCACTACCCATGCTTTAATCAAGATGTCCTTTTGCAAAAAATGCAACCCTGCAGTATTGTTAGCTAAATACAGATGCCCGGTATTCGGGAGTATCCGTTATGGAGGTTAATGGACATTCCCGAATAGCGGATACTTCGATTTAGCGAATACTTTTTTGATCCGCAAGGCATACATATTTGTATTATTTTTACCTCACAAAAGCAGGCATCTCCGATTATCCGACAAATTTCGCGGTCCCGAAGTGTCCGCTATTAAGGGTTTTTAAGGTATATGGATATATATATTTTTATCTTGTCCTACTCTAAAAGTTCAAAATATTTATCATAGTCGGTGGAATGTCGAAAGAGATTTAAAAAATCCCGTGTACGCGAAAATGGGCAAGAAAATCCCCCTCCCGTCCCGCCCCCCAAAAAAGGAAAATTCATATAATTCAAAAATTAGATTTTGCCCCATAGGCAATTTTACATATGCATCAGATGATAATCACAACAGCTATATAACCATGAGTAAATAATAAAATAGTAAATAAATATTCTATTTTAATAGCATTGAGAAAAAAAAAATTACTTCTAATTTCAAAACTTAGCCATTTTTGTATTTGTCATTTAAGTACATATAAATAAAATAGTTAAGTCATTTTAAGTAGTAAACATGTGTAATATTTTTTTTTCTTTTTAAATATGTGGTAATTTGTCATGCTTAGTTAAAAGTAAACACCGGTTTGGTATCTAATTTTATATATCATTCTTCGGAATATGTATATAATTTTCTTTAAACATATTCCGTATTCAATTTAAAATTTTCACCCGCTATTGCTTAAAAATGTATATCATTATTATTCTTTTTTATGGAACAACACGATATAAGTCATATTTAATTTATTTTATTTTTTATTCCTGTAAAATTTGTATCCTTTGAATATGAGCTAAATAGATTTTATATATTTGATAAGAAAATAATGATCTAAGAAATAGAAAAACAAAACAAAAAACAGAAGAAAATAGAAAGTAAAAAAAAAAAAAAAAATACATCAGACAGTATACGTACTATTCTTAATTGTTTGAAAAACGTTTTGAACATAAAAAAGCAGTTATTAAATGGCTTAAAAATATATTTAATACTGTATCATATAAGTAAATACGAACTTTTAAAAATATAAGGCAGTTTTATACATAAACTTCATATCAAGGCATAAACAACTCTTTATTTATGTCTAAATTATCATGTGTAATTTTTTTTAGTGCCAACAATTACTTGTACCAGAACCGTTGCAAATTCGATTGCAGTAAAAGGAAATTTAATAATTATTTCTCGCATTACTCAATTTTAAAAATTTTAAATCATGAACAAAATATCGCAAAAAAAATGCTTGCATATAAATTACAAAAATTAATATACCAATTTAAAAAACACAAAAAATATTAATTAAACTTTATAATTATACTGCTAAACAGCAACGTAAACTGCAAAATATGAATAAAATGTTTCTCCCTTTGTTTAATGTTTCGAAAATTTTACTGGATGATATAAAAAATTCATATTATTTTTAGAAATTTGGTAAATGTTAAATCTGAAACATTGGATATCAAAATTTACGATTTTCAATAATAAATTAAAAAATCAATAAGAATAAATCTTTCCGTGATTAAAAACTGCAATATATACAGTCAAATTTCACAATATTAATGCTTTTTTTCAATCTGAAAACTTTTCCTAATATCATAATAATATGAATCATCATATTTAGCTCCAAAATAATAATAATAACAAAAAATAAAATACATGCCTGATGTCATATACTACAAGCATTTATAGTCAGTAAACAGTAAAAAACATAGAATAAACACAGTTACAAATGGCTTCAATTTAATGTTTTTATCTCTGATAAATGAAGCGATGAATCATTCAACTTTTCAAACCTATGTTGCAAGTTTTGTTTTTGAGCAAAGACAAATTATAATTATTTCACATCACCCTATCGAAAATGAAGATTAAACTATCACTCATTCGTTTATTTACAAAGGTCAAGCAAATAGAATTACAGCATTGCTATTTAATTTTCAAAACAATTATATTTCATTCCGTTACATTAAGAAGGCATATAACAGACGACCGTTAGTGAAATCAAAAATTTAGCATTAAACTACAGAAAAGAGATAAATTTTTATAAACGATTTCACTCATATTCAAAGGTATAGAAATCTATCGGAATAAAATATTAGAATTAAATATGACTTACTCGTTCGTTCTATAAATACCCAGATTAACACATATCCTTTTAATCCAAGCAATGGCGGCGGTGAAAATTTAATTCTTTCTGTTCTTATCTCATGAAGGTGCTGTAGATGACACGCGCGGAAATCAGCGTTCTGATTGGCTGTTAAGAATAGTACCAAAGATGATGTTTAACTATCGCTTGGAGCGTACCGTCTTAAAATCAGTCGGTTGTTGGATAATTTACACATGTTTCTCGGTTCGTTTATAGCATGATCATAGTAAGACATTTATGTGTCTTAATTTTAGACGTCTGTTATGTCTGAATTTTCAGATTCAGACACTTAAGTGACTGAAATTCTTTTTCAGTCACATATGTGTCTAAATTTAAGACGCCTCTATTTGCAGTGTAGCTTTAAAAATGCACATATCTTCTATATTTTGTGAAATGAATACTAGTTGTATTTAACTGAATTGAAATAAAAATTATCCCTAATAACTAATAATGAAAAATATTTAATACAAATTAAATACATCCCATGGGAGGATGTCGCTTTATTATTTGCCATCAAAGAACAATTCCCGGTAATGGGTGCACTGCACTAGACTCTTATTGCGTTTTTATAACATTTATCCTTATATTTAGTCGACATGCAATTTGCATAATTTTTTTTCATGTTTTTAAGGATGTAGATGGAGAATGTCTTTTCTCATAGTTATGATGTGGTAGTTAGAATATGGACACTAATCGGGAAAATAATTTTGTAACAACAGATCTCTGTTCAATGAAGTTAATTAGTAAGAATTTACTTTACATGCTGAATACTTAATATAAAATCAAGAACACTATTTGTCCCACAGTTTATGAATTATGTATTTACAGAATGTAAATAAAATGACAAATTCTGAAGATTATGCATTTTCTTTATGAATTTCGTTAACTTTTACAAAGACAGTGAAAATTTCTGTTTAATTTTCTAAAATACAGGGTATCCATTAAAGAATCTCACAGTCTCACAGTTTAAATAGTATATTATAAGAGTTTAATTTAGACTATTTCCAACAAATCATACCTGATGTAAATTAAACTAGTTTTTTTTTTTTTTTTTTTTTTTTTTTTTTTTTTTTTTTTTTTTTTTTTTTTACAAATAATCAATATGTGTTCCTTTAGTTATAAGAGATACTTCTAACCTTAAATCCAATTCGTCCCACACTTCGGTAAATAAGTGCGGAGTAATGGAAGCGATAACCTCTCCAATTCTGGAACTCTGGAAAATCATTAGGTAACGGCAAAAAGTAGAGACGATCTTTTATAAAGCCTCAAAGTAAAAATTCGCATGGGTGTAATGCCTTTTAAATCTTAAGTAAATCAATAATGCTTTACTCTCAGGAGTCACCATTTTGCGTATGTGGTACTGCAAGTGAGTCAATAACAAAGGAGTACTTGTGCATGTGCTTATCTAAAACTATTTTAGTTACACTTTATTTGTAACCTTGAACCAACATTCTAAGCTTACACGTGATACTATTAAAATTTATAAATGTGCAATTCTTTTCCAGAAACCCTGTACAATAAACCTCTCCGTAAGACACCATTTGAAATATCTTATTTGTGCTATTCATTAGATGTGTTAACTCTCTCGTCACCCAGATCATCATATGAGGCTCCTACTTCGAATTTCAATATTTGAAAGAAAACAATATATTTTTGTTAATTCTAGCACCTAATAGTGATAGTATATGTCGATGCATTTACTACTATCACTTTACTTATGTTTCAGCATTTAATAATAGTAATATTAATAGAAGTTTTATTAATTATTAGTAAACCGTTGGCGTTTCTTTTAATTCAAACATATGTTTCAATCTTTAAATTTAAATTAGGGACTCCTTTTCCGAATTAGTAATTTGTGATAAGAAAAAAAAAAAACACTACTAAATTTTTTATGTTTTTTAATCTGGTTGTAATACTACATTTTCCAAACGTCTTAATTCTTCCTTGGACTATTTTTATATGAAAAACACGCAACATGACTACATTCCTTAGGTTTCTGTAAAGAACACATTCGTTAAATTTCAGTAAACTGTAACTTCTGTGATTTTGATAGCTACTTTTAATTTTGTTAGAGTAAAAGTAATTTTTCCCAAAATTGGAAAAAAAATCGGTGTCGAGAGGGTTAAGTTTTCAAACGAATTTTTGCTTCCTTTTGAGAAAGGATATGATTTATTTATTTTTTCTAGTTAAAAGGGGGATACAACTATCATCTCTCATATGTAATTTACTTGTAACATAGAATAAAATAGTTTTTTTTTTCTTCTAAAAACAAGCAATTTGTTTTCCTTAACTGTATTATCGGCAATCCTTCAAATATATTAATGATACACATAAGATGCAACGATATTAATCGAAGGAAAAATGCACCTATACAGTTTCAAAAAAAATAAATAAATAAAAGATGAAGTTCTCATGAAATATTTTGGGAATATTATATGTAAATACGAGGAATTAAATTTTAATATTAATATTTTTCACTATTTCAGGCATAAGAAATATTATTTAATGATTAAATGTTTTTTCACGGAACTTAATCAGATTGTTGAATTTAAACAAATTGTAAGAAATTGTGAATTTGTTTAAATGGAATTTTTTGTAAAGGCGCTATATGTATTGTTTAAATTAAAGAACTAGGGAAAAACTTTCGACTGAGTTCGGAATTCAGTTACCGAGTCAGTTCATGCTGCTATTTCATTGTAGTTTTAGATTTTTTTAAATGTTACAGCAAAAATTAACATCAAATCCTGTATTAAATAATAGTCACATATTGATAAGTTGAAAATTATATGATTGCACATGATCTAAAAACAAACATATAGAGAATTAGTAAGTTATCTATAGTATCCAAAAAATATGTGACAGCATTTTTTATTGTATTTGAATATTTTGGAAATATTGTATGTAAACTGGAGAAATCAAATTTGAATATTAATGTTTTTCCCTATTTCAGGAATAAGAAATATAATTTCATTATTAAATGTTTTTCACCGTCCATAGTCAGATTATTAGATTTAAAAAATAAATTGTAAGAAATATTGAATTAATTTATATGGAATTTATGTACAAACGTTGTGTGTAATATTTTAAGTAGAATAACTAAAAAAGAAAATTCTCGCCTGACTTCGGCATTCGACTACTAAGTGTGGTGATTCTGCTATTTTTACTTTAGTTGTACGTGTATAATTATGTTTAATGTATGTTTAATCTATATATTACTGTAAAAATTATTTTCCAATGCTGTATCAACCAATAGCAGGTAAAAAATTATATAATTGCACATGATTTAAAATATTTTGGGAATTGCACAGTTTTCTTCAGTATCGAAAAATTATGTTAAAATTATTTTTAGCCCCCGGGACGGTATGCTATTTCTTTCTCCCAGCTTATTTTGTCTCCAAAAAATAACGTTACCTTACAGAACCTAGCAATAAACAAAGCACATGTATCATTGTGCAATTAAACGCTCTATAGCAATTTTTTAAATCTCTAAGCATCGCACATTTTCAATTTTTATACCGTCGTATTGGGAAAAAATGTACTTTTAAATGCAATTTGTTTGAAAACTGTATCTCCATTTATTTTTGAAATAATAATTTTTATGTAGTTTTTAGCACCATTTGTTTAATTTTTACAACTCAAGTACTCCATTTATATAGAAAGTAAAGGGAAAATAGTTGAAAAATAGCAATTATATCTTTTTGTTGCCATTTTCTCATAAAAACCGAAAGAAAATGTAATTAAAATATGTGCTATTTTGAAAAAAATATAAACGAATAATTTCTGTTATAACATGGAGCTATTATAAACTATATTAAAATTTAATTATATGTAGACGCTTTCAATGTGACGTCAGTCATGCCGTTTTGGTTGGAAACTGACCCCAAACAAACGGTTGCTATGCGTCATTTCTTTTTAAATATAAATTGCGGAAAATGTTACAAGTACATATCAAATATGAAAACAATTAGATGTGAGACATAGATATAAGATATAGCTGCATCACGCAAACAAAATAGAAAATACAACGTAGCAACCGTTTGTTTGGAGTCAGTTTCCAAACAAAACGTCATGACTGACGTCACGACTGAAATCGTCTATATTAATGTTGCAAACAAATGAATGCCTATGAATCATTAGATAGCCTTTTTTTCAAGTTTCATATCATTTGTGTATTATTCAAGCATTTATATTATTTCAAGCATTCGTGTATTATTTTGCGATAGAGACATCCTTATGCATGCTTTACTGTAGCTATTTAAGAGTGGATCGTTAATGTGGAATTCTTAAGCGGATCGAATGATGTCATTTTAAATAAAATAAAAGTGTGTGCTTTAAATCGGAAAATTGAAATAGGTTTTGTACTACTTATGTATACTCATTTTTTTTTCATCGAGGGCGACACTAAATTCTGAAAAAGCAGAATTCCTATTTTCTAGTTATTCTATCTGAAAGTGCAAAGATTTAAATTATGCTATACTTACAACAAACATACCAGCAATGATCACTGTAAATATAATGAATTTCTAATGCGATTAGGCATCCATAACTTATTACAATAAATATTAAATATTGTGATTCTGTAAATATTAAGCGTGACATTTAGTTTCTAACGTGAAAAAATAAGCTTTAATTACAGTGTAAAAAAAAAAAAAAAAATCCGACCAGTTTTCCTGTAGGAATCGGAAAAATAGTTGCCCTTATCTCACCGGAAAAATTTCCGACCCAGCTCGGAATAAAACCCGTAAAATCGGAATAAAATCGTAAAATACCTTTTTATTGATTATTTCCTTTATTTTACGGATTTTATTCGAGCTGGGTCGGAAAATTTTCCGGTACGTTAAGGGTAACTATTTTTCTGATTCCTACAGGAAAACTGGTCTGATTTTTTCTTACAGTGTATGCACTATTTTCCACTGTGTTGGAGAATAAGGGAGGAATTTGTTAGTTACGTTTACATTGCTTTTAAATATTCAGTAGTTTGCATTTTTCGTGGGAATCTTTGTGGGGCTGTCAGAACGGGCTATAAACCTAAATCCACCAGCGATAGTTTCGAAAAATCTGCGAAGTTTGAATTTTACCTTTTTAATTTTTTTTGGTAAATTTTACGCATTATATGTTTTAAATAACGTTAAAAATTATTGCAGTATGAAATATTTTTTAGCATTCCTAAAAAAAAATTACTTCGTGTCGGAATTATTCATGGTTAGTGTATAATATTTAAATTAAAATATATTCCGACAGAAACCCAAACTAACTTATGTAATTTATAAAGAAAATTTTACTCTTAAAAATTGTTTTTTATTATTATATAAAAATGTTAAATTGCAAAACCAACAGTGTGAAAAATATCCATGCCGGGAATCGAAGCCGGACATTTAGAACAGCGCTCAAATATTCTGCCAATAAGCTACAAGGATGATATCCAGCCTGGTTTCTCTAAGTCTTACAAGCCAGTAAGGCTGCAACTGCAGCACAAGTTGGAAAAACCTTCATTGAGCACACAACGCTGCCTCAAACATGAAACGAAATAAAGCTCAGTATATGTGAACACATAAATATAATTAATTTTTCAATTAATTTTCATCAGTGAAATTACACCCGAAATTATTATTGAATACTAAATACCTGAAAAATTTCACATTGTTAACTAAGCGTAAACAAACAGAGTGAAAAATGTCTAGCCCGAGAATCGGACCCTGATCATTGAAATAACGCTGCGATGCTCTAACATAAATGATTCGGTACCCGTCAGCCGAAGTACCCGCGAGCTAATGCAAAACCTATAGGGAGGTTATTTGCTAATATCACATTTGCATTTCGACATTTTCATTTTTTTTTCATTGGATAGTAGGGTGGTGCGAAAAAAGTCAAGTTGATATTTCCGAGTCACTATAGTGCGGAAAAGTTGCGATTGGTAAATACAAGAAAGACAAAAAAAAATTCTTCAAATCGGACTTTATCTTCCGATCCCGCAAACCGCTTAAAAATTCCAAAAAATTGAAAATTTCCGATTTTTTCAGAATTTTTCTTTTCTTTTACGTTTATATATTTTTTTATCGCTATAGGAAAAAAATATTTGCAGTTTGTACTGTTTAATAATAATGATAATAATAATTGTGTTTAGAGAATATCTTCCGATCGCGCAAGCTCAATAAAAATCGGCAAAAAATCAATTTTGAGTGATTTTCATGCATTAAGAATATAATCAACTGAGGTCAGTTTGCAGTCTCAGGTTAAGATTTAAATGATGTTAATTGATACTATTGAGCATATTAAGTTATTTTTAAACAACCTAGAACTTACCACGAAGAGTTCGTTTCAGGTCTGAAAAGTTTAGTAGTGCACACAACTGCCGTTAGCCACGTTGGAAAACAGCGCTGAAGTCGGCGTACGCGCTCCCACCTAGTCTCACCTAACTCCATAAAATTTACAGAAAAGTCACCTGGATTCAGATGAACTACATGGCATATACTATTTTGACGGAAGAAAGGACGATACCCCAGTTAAAGAAAGTATTGCATCTAAACAGGTCCGTCGAACTATTAAACAGGAACACTTTCCTGTCATAAAAGAACGTGACTCAGTTTATTTAGATCATGTGCCTCCAAACTCCGGGCCTGCTAAGGACATTGTAGCTTTCATAGTATCATGTCTTACTGAACAAGGGGTTTCACTAGAATACTTAGATTTGGTAGGCTGTGATGGTACAAATACCTATACTGGATAGAAAGGTGGTGCTATCAAAAAGCTTGAAGTTTATCTCTGACGACCACTGCAGTGGGTTGTTTGTTTATTCCATTTTGTTGAATTACCTTCCCGCCATCTTTTTTTCAAAATTTGAATGTTGAAACTACTGGCCCAAGATCATTTAGTACACCATTTGGACACAATATCATTGTTGTGTAAAGCTCTCGGTGCTAAATTTTCAATTGACTGATTGCAAAATTCCAGAAGTGGACAGGCAACTGTTGAGCAAGGACCAAAGATATCTTCTTGGCGTAAGTCAAGCAATTAACAGTTACAACTTTCCAAATGACTTATTAAAGTGTGACTCCGGTCCAATTTCACATGCCAGATTGCTCACTTGTGCAAATAGAGCCCTTCGACTTTACGCGAGCGTGGAAAACCCATCGGATGCCTTAAAGCCACATTGACATTTATTTTAAAATATTACTTGCCAGTTTGTTTTGAAATAAAATGCTGTAAGTACATTCCAGACGGGCCTATTCATCTGTACAGAGCAATTGAAACATCTCGATACTTTCGTGACAACCTGAAGAAAGTGTAGTCTTTGAAACTGAACGAAACTCGTTCTTTGCTCACCCGGAAAACCTACTGATGGCAATGGTCTTTTATAAAAGCAGGCACATAAGAGAGCTAGGTGTTAAGAGAGTTAAAAGCCAGGCAGAATGTTTCAAAGGGTAAAGGCATATGAATCTTTATCACTCCTACAATCCAAAATTAATTGATTGTAATGTAGCAAAATTAACATTTCCACCGCTTTTTCGGAGATTAACCCATGAAGAAATACATTTCTTCGTTCAATCAGGTCATATCTCAGTCTAGGATGATAAAAAGTTTTTCAACCACACGTAAGATGTCCAGCGGTGCATTAAATCGGTAACGGAAGCATCATTTAAGGTATGTGGGCCCCAATCAAGAGAGCATCAGGGCCACACTGAAATCAATGTCCATAATACCAGACATTACCACCAAATCGCAGTACAAAGTTGCGTCTAAAAGTCAGACTTAAACAGATGACATAACAAATTGTATGTCTTATACTGTCACGACACTAGTTTTTTAATACAGTGTTTTGATTCTATTATAACAAATTATGTATTTAAGTAATGTAAATAGCAAACACCCTCATTGGTTGGATGGAGGATAGGGTGTGGTTTGAACTCGAAGTGCAGCTACCTTCCTGTGGTGAGTTCTGGTTTGTTTAAACATCATCAAATATCTAAACAAGCAAAGAGTTGTAGATTGTACAATTTATATGCAAATGTTAATATTGGAACGCAAACTGATCTCAGGTGATTACTTTCTTTATTCATCAAAATCACTGAAAATTGAATTTTTGCCGATTTCTATTGAGCTTGCGTGATCGGAAGCTATTCTTTAAACGCAACTGTTTATTATTATTATTATTAAACATTACAATCTGCAAATATTTTTCACTATAGCGATAAAAAATATATATACGTAAAAAAAGAAAAAAATTCTGGAAAAATCGGAAATTTTCAATTTTTTTAAATTTTTAGGCGGTTTGCGGGATCGGAAGATAAAGTCCGATTTAAATAATTTTTTTTTGTTTTTCTTGTATTTACCAATCGCAACTTTTCCGCACTATAGCAACTCGGAAATATCAACTTGACTTTTTTCACACCACCCTATTGGATAGCTGAGGTGCATCTCTACATTGCACTTTTTTTACTTTTTCGATTTTGTGTGCAGCTATTTTTTATAATGACATTTACATTTTCGGAACCGGTTTCGAAAGTGAAAGTAACTTCATAAGAAATAACTTGGACCTCAACGAGGATTGACCTCAACTATCGAATGCAATATATATATATATATATCGAAATGCAAATGAGATATTAGGAAATAACCTCACCATAAGTTTAGCATTAGCTCACTAGCGCTTCGCCTGACGGGGACAGGAGCCTTAAGCTACGCGGACGATACCCAGCCTGTCATCTATCCCTCTCAAACGTCGGTAAGGCAGCAACCGAAACACAAGATTGGAAAATCTTCATGGGCACACAACGTTAGTATAATCAATTGGAGAGTTGCTCCAAAGATCAAGATTCGATTCCTAGCTTGGACATTTTTCACTTTGTTGGTTTACACTTAGTTAGCAATGTGAAAATTTTCACGCACCGTGTATTTCCCTGTATAAGTCGATCCGTATATAAGCCGAGTATACGATTTTTTTATGAAACATCGTCCGAAATCGGAAACCCTTATATTAGCCGATGTTAAAAAAAAAAGGGGTGATAAAATATTCACCGAACAAAATCTCAGCACTTTTTTGTGCATAGCTAATAGAAAAAAAATGCATCCTCTGAAATTATTTATCTCACTTATTCCGTCTTCTCGCACTGCTAAATCTGTTTTATTGGGTCCCGCTCATCCTGTTACAACTTGGTCGTTCATAAAAAACAAACCTCTTATTTTTGTAAATGGGAAAACCTTTCTCTAATTCTCTGCTAACTGTTTCTTTGACTTAAAGAAAAATAGTTGGACAAAAGCGCACGTCCTATACTGCCAATTTTAAATAAAAAATCATTAATTTTGCTGTGCTGTCGGCTAACTCCGTGGCTGCTCGTCATTTTACGCTCAAAGCAATGTCTCAAGTGTGAGAATAAAGAATGAGAAATGTGAAATTTTAAATATTCCAATATTAATGAAAGCTCACGTGAACTCTAAGATGTCGTCTTTTAAAGAACATGTCGTTGATGATGATCATGCTTTACTCACTGACGATATTCATCGGGTGTAAAAATGAAAGAAAACGATTTTAAAGAGTTGCTTGAAAAATGTGATAACTTCGATAGAGAATAATGATTGGTGACTTTTGATTTGTAAAATGGTGGAATATTTAAGTATTTTTAAAAATTCAATAGTCTTATTTAGGTTTTTAATACTTACCATACTTTTTATTTTAGAATATCAATTTTGAAAATTTTCTTATCCTCGTGTATAAGCCGATCCCCCAACTTTGGAGCCAACAAAATGCCCAAAACTTCTCTGCTTATATAAAGAAATATACGATATTTAATATTCAATAATTTCGGGCATAATTTCACTACTGAAAAATGATTGAAAAATACATTATACTTATATGTGTTCACCTATGTTGGGCTTTATTTCGTCTCATGTTTTCCGCAGGGATTTGCGCTCATGAAGACTTTTCCATCTTGTGCTACAATTGCAGCCTTACCGACGTTTACGAGTGAGGAATGCCACGCTGTGTATTGCCCTCGTAGTTTAATGTTAGAGCAAGGGTCGGCAAGTAATTTTAAGTGCGGTCCAAAAAATTTTGAAAAATTTGATAGAGTTCCAGAGAAAAAACACGTAAGTAATATAAGTACTTATTACTCTTAAATTGTTATTTCTACATACACAGACATGTAATATAAAATAAAGAAGACAGATATCCGTACTAAAAAATTCCTACATAGACAGGTATACGTTTTGAAGTTTTTTACAAACACATAATAAAATAGAAATCGCAGGTTTTCATTGAAAAATTAATGCGAAAAATTACACTTGCGGTCTTGAGCCAGTTTTTAATAGTTTGTTTCGTGTGGTAAACAGCTAATGTGAAGAGTGTCTTCAAGGCGTCCATTAATCTCGAATGATATTTGTTCTTCAAAAAATTCCTTATGGAGTAAGTTCTTTCGCATACATATGTGGAGCCAAACATAGTAGCCAGGTGAATAGCTAGATTTTTGCAATTTTCCTACAGTTCTGTGACATGTTTACCTCAAAATTCTTCAGGGGATGCAGTTTTAAACATTTGCAAGACAATAACTTCTTGCAAGTTAAATATCTCCAATTGAAGAAAAGGTTTTTCAAGACTGAAAAATTTAGCATCCATATCAGTCCTTTCTGCAGATGGGTGGTTTTCTTCGAACCTTAGAAAGACCTCCACGGAAGGCAACCCCCCCCCCACTTAGGGCCTATATCCCACGTGCTGATAATTGTCCGACATAAATACAACCAACCAACCAAGCTTTCTGCAGATGGAGTAACTTCATAAGGCGATTTAAAGAATTTAGATAACTTACCTATCTCCATAGTCTTGAAATCTTGCTTCAAATTCCTTCACAATATCTTACACAAAACTTAGATGCATTTCAGTGTGCATTTCAGAATTCTTCTTTTTATATTCAAGAATTGTATAAAAAATGAATAAATTCTTCGTTTGGAATATATTTTCATCAGACCAGACTTCGACCTTCCGCGATCCGCCACTTGCCTACCGTGGTGCTGCAGCATTGGATCGTAGTTCCAAATATCCAATTTCGATTTCCGGCTTGCACATTTTCACTCCGCTGGCATATGCTTAGTTAGCAATGAAAAAATTCACATATTTAATTTTCAATAATTCAGGGCGTAATTTCACTGTTGAAAATTAATTGAAAAAATAATTATACTTGTAATATATGTGTTGCGAATGTTTCTCTCTGGAATAAATCCCATTTATTAATATACTTATAATATTAAACATTTACTTATTTTACAAATCAGGCAGATATATGAAATAACTTAAAATAACTTGTATTTCACTTTGTGGAATTTCCCACGAATATTTAGAAATATTTTTATATCGTATAAATAATATTTCAGCGTAAGAATCTCCCAAACTAGAGTAAGTCTAGATAATTCTAATTGCATATCACAAGAAGAGTAATACATGTTGAAGAGATAACCCCTAAATAAAAAATAATCCCGTTCTCTAAACCTTCAAATTTAGGTTTTTAGAGAATGAGACTGATAAAAATGAAATTCATGGCAGCTTTTAATGGTCGTGTAGTTTTAATAAATAAATAAAAATAAATATTGTTATTTTTTCAAAAAAAAAGAAAACAGAGGCCGTATTAAGTAAAAAATAATTGCTCTTCCCAGTATTTTTAGATAAATTTCTGATTAAAAGCGAACAGAATTGGTTATAAGTTATAAACCTAAAATTCTTTCACTTCCCCTTAAAGAAATAAAAACCAATTTTGCAATATAGAAAGGAGGTGGGTTGATAAGGCTAGTTTTCGCTCATCATATACGCGAAAAAAAAATGTTTCGGATTTAGACAATTGTTTAGTGTCTTTGTATACTTAAAGATATGTATTTTTGTTAAATATAAGATTTGCGTAATAAATAAAATAGTAAGTCATAGAAATTATAGCCAGAAAATAGAGTATTGTGGCTTTTTCCTACATTTTTGTCGTTTTTTGTATCTTTGAATTATTTTTTTTTAAGAAGCGTTCTATGAACCAAAATAATTTTGACTTACAATGATACTACTCTTCATAAGCTTTTAAATGAGCATTATTTTATTTTGTTTCAGTGTGCGCATCTGTCTAATAGAGAAAAAAATGGTTCGTGTGAGAACAGTCAGTTGAACTGCTATCGGAGGATGTTCAGATGCGTTTTGCCGCGCTCAAAAAGTATTTACGTTATTCGGATGTCAATTTTGTTTTTTAAAACTGTTGTTGTAAATATTTATTGAAGAACTTAATAATAAATAATGCTTGGAAGCCAGTGTGATAGTTATAAAACCTGGCGAAAAACGATTAGGGATTTTCGTATCTGTTCTAAAAGGAAAATTATATCGATAGTTAGATATTCTAAAAAACTACGATCTACAGAGTGGTTCTAAGTTGTGCAGATCATATGTATCTTCACAAGTATTCTATATCGATACGTAGATGTTCTTAAAAACTACGATCTAAACAGAGTGGTTCTAAATGCAGATCATACGTATTTCGTGTGTTTCGGTGTCGAAATGCTCCTATTTCTTCTTCTGTGTTAACAATAAGAAATTATGCTTCGACGAGTACGACACCGCAAATTAGAAACCTAATATACATTTATCAATACCGCGCTGTCACATCTGTCACACTTGTTGTATAATATGTAAAAGTACGAACTGCCTCGTGACTGTACCAAAAGCAGCTCTAACTCAAGCCTTTATAGAAACTAGAATCTATATTTCGTCGGGAAAACGAAAAGGTAAAACTCATATTGCAGGATCGGTATTCAGTGAGTTGGCTCAGCAAGATTTACGTATTTAGGTAAGTGAGAATACATGAATGTATTAAAAAAGTTATTGAAAGTCTTTTAAACAATATCAGAAATGTAGCAAAGTAGAGAGGCCTCGATTTTGACACACCGTTATACTTCTCTGAGTTCGATTATTATACTTTCATGGGTATATCCATGTCTGATTTTAACTATATTTTTGAACTAGTAAAGTGCAAAATGCGCTCCTCGAAAAACAGGTCATCTCGTACTTGCTTGGCAGTGTTATTTGCAAAGCTTAGAACTGGTGCTTCTAATGGTGTTCTGTCCGCATTATTCAATATAAGAAAAAGAATATCTTCAGTGCAATATGCAAGCCAGGCTTGGATTGGGAATTTTGTTCCACTACACCTTGGAACGGAACAGTGGAACACGTCACTAGAACATAGATTATTGAAAACTATACGAGGCTTTAAGCTAGAAGATTATTTACTCCGGATGGCAACAATGATACTCTGATACTTGTTGCTGATGGCACGTATATTTATATCTAGAAGAGTGCGAACTATTCTTTCCAGAGACGATCTTTCTCGCTACAAAAAGAAGACCTTTTGTTAAGCCTATGATGTTCGCCTCTACTTCAGGTTACATTTTTGGTGTCTGCAGAACGTACTTCGCAGATTCAAATAACAATGACGCTAGCATGCTTACACATATATTAAAAAAAGTTAAGCACAATATCAGAGAGTGGCAGAAGCCAAATGATATTATGATTATTCATAGATGCTTCCAGGATTGTTTGGAATTTCTGTACGAAATGAATCTCGAACAGGAAATGCCTAGATTCCTAAATAAGATTTCAACAACGGCAATAAGTCAGCAACAATTTTCAACAGAGGATGCTAAGGAGAGACTTTTGTGACTAAAGCTCGATTGTTCGACACACACAAGTGCTAAACACTATAATATTTGGATAAAAACAGAGCTAAGCAACATCACACAATGGTACTGTCAATGTAAAATTGGAGTAAGGGTCGTAGGGTAATGTGCGCATGTTGCTTCCGTACAATGGTTTGGCTTACTGGTGCCATAACTCAACCGAAGGTTTAAAAAAAAACAAGTCTTAAATATGCTCATATACTACAAGATGCCGCCTCTGGAGGGCCCAGTAGTGATTCGGCCGGAGAAATCAAGGAGAAAGACTAATCTAAAATAAATTTCCAATAGTGTCTGAAACTGTATGATTATTTTCAGTTATTGATTATTTCCTATATTTCCTATATTGAAATAATAGTCTTAACCCATTAATGCCTAGCGTCCCATTTTGGGGACGTTTCAAATTTTAATGCATTTGTATAATTTTCTTCTTCTTTATAACATGAAAATTACCTGAAATCATTATTTATAAATGTCTTTATCTATAACCGAGAGATGACAGCACAAGGTTGATATTTATTTGCTTAAATTAAGGCTTTTTTCGGTGTTTATAGATTTTTAGTTTTTCAAGAGGGCGAAATGTAAAAAGTAAGTTTACTTGTATTTTTTCTATCATGGACCCAAAATCGCAAGTTATAATCTTAGCTTGTGGACTTTTTTGAAAAACGTATTTTTTTAAATTACGAAATTAAATGTTCAAGCCTATTTTTTATGCATTTTTGTAATGTACAAAATATACGGTTCTAGGCACAAATTCGCACATATTTTTGTTAGAAATTTAGGAGACAGTTATTTATGCAATCTCCTTTCGAATATATTTATGAAATAAATTGTTATTAAGTCTGCAATACGATTATTCTTATTTTATTATTAATAATAGTTATAAAATTATTAGTCTCTGCAAAGAAATAAATATATATATTTTTAGTTCATTAAAATACTAATTATAGTACATAATATACAATTTAAAAACATTTTAAATATAAATATAGGCAAAATATATAGTTATACATATTATTCTACTAGAAATACTCATATTTAGTTATTTTACATTTTATCAAATAAATACAAAAAAAAAAAAAAAAAAAAAAAAAGCTTAATTTTTTTTAGTATTTTTCAGTTCATTTTGCAACATTTTAAAGTGATTTTGCCGAAAAATGTGACAAAACAAAAATTCAGGCACAAATGGGTTAATAAGATCCCTTCATCTTAATTTTTCATTGAGAGTTGTATTTACTATTGATTACATAGATTAAAACTAATGATAATAGTGTTTATGTTTATTAATATACATAATACTTACTTAATTATATATATATATTTTTATTTTTCCCATCAATATCGAACTTTCATTCAAGATATTATTTTTTTTCTTATTTGTTATGAGGTATACTAATGAAAAAAATGTATGTCTCATCAAGGGGCTGATGGGAGAAACATGGCCCTTATCAACCCACCTCCTTTCTCACGATTTCAATTATTAATTTAAAAGCAACTAATAAAAAATTCAAGAATTTTTCTAAATTATAAACGTTCAAGTTATTTACTGTAAAATCCGGACAGGCACTATTTAGTAATAAAATAAAATATAATAACATAAAATAAAATAATTGTCCTAAAAGTGAACCCCTCCTTAAGGAAATAAACATTGCTCCAGAGAGATCGTATGCAGGCTAATAACTATCATTGTTCCACATATTGGTAAAGATATAAGAAGCTTTCTATTCGTAAAGCATTTTTTATTCTTAAACAAAAGTCTAAATTAGATAAAATAATTGATTCATTCCACGTAACTTCGATTATTTGCATTATAAACGACTAAAAAATCAATTAATTCTAAAAATTCAAGATATGTTATGTTATGTTATTTTGGATCGAGTTACACATAATTCTAAAAAGCATTATTTATCTTCCGAAATCTCAGAAGCTATAATATTTTCAATATTTAAATAAATTTACAAAAACAAAGTTTTTTTGCTGTCACTGATATTCAAAAATGTTTCCGTATAGTTTTATAGTGCAGTAATCAGCTTTTTCGGATAAGTTTTTCAGATGCTACCACTTCGCCAGTAAACAGTTTCATTGCAAAAAGAAATTACTTGGCGCAGTACAATGTAAATATAAAACAACATTTAATCCTTAATCCTTTATCTACTGATGGTTCTTATAAGTACCATAAAAATAATTTGTTATAAAATTTATGTAATGAGTTATAAGTCTATTACTTTATCTTGTCCCAAAATCATTATTGGTTAGTTACACAAAACAAAAATATTTTTAAAAGGATGTTTTTTTTTGTTTTTTTTGGCCTTTGTATCTTTTTAGCTTTCTTGGGTTGGGTTGGGTTGATTTTTGACGGCCAATTATCTACACGAGGGATATAGGCCCGGGGGGAGTGCCCTCCGTGGGGGTCTTTCTAAGGGAACCTAATCCGTATTAACGCATGGAAGATCCACGGCTCGAAGAAAACCACGAAAACTCCGAACGATTAGGCCGACGGGCGCGATTGGGATCGAACCCAGCACCTCTTGTCTACCAGCTTCGAGAGCAGAACCTCTCGGCCACTGGTGGCAGCTTTCTTGGGATTGGTGGCGTTTTTCAATTCGGAAATTTTTCTATTGTAAGAACATTATATTTATAAATTTCCTAATTCTACAAAATAGTAAGTAATATATTTAAAATAAAAGATTTGAGTGGGTTATAAATATTGCACAAAATCCCTACAAATTCAAATTTAATTAATCCTCCTAAATTTTTCAATACTTCTAAAATCCTTCTAAAATTTATTAAATGATTATGCAAATCTTCTGTTGTAGTTTCAAAAATTCATGAAAAATGCTTTAGAATATAACATTTTCATGAATTCATAATTCAGTCCATAAAGGGTTAAAGCACTAAAAATCTCTTATCTTGTTGCAAACTAATTTTGGTAGCCATAGCTTACTGTCATCAGTGCAAAATATGATATTTTGCACTTATGGCAGTACGCTATGGCTACCAAAACTAGTTTGCAACAACAAATAAAGTGTTTGGCGTTTTAAAGGTAATTTTTTATATATAAACAGTTTCATGTTGAGCAACCTGGTTTTACAGACAAACATGATAAATCAATAGCATTAAAATTAAAATTAAAATTAATGTTATTCTGTAACTTTCGCAAGTATAAATTTATTTATGTTATTTTACGTATTGCTATTGCATGTATAAATTCAAATACGAAACTGAAAATGTTTTGTTGGGAATTGTTAATACCCTAAAAACATATATTTCGGTTTTAGTAAACATATGAATGCACTATAAAAACCATTCACAAGGAGAGGACCTACTCTGGTAAACACCGATTTTGATTATTTTTATATATGTTGCAGGATAGAGGCCCCTTGACCTCGGGTTCACCGGATTTTATACAACGCTCCTTAGTTCTCGAGAAACAGGGGGGGGGGGTGTCTAATATTATAACAGAATTGAAATACTTATTTTGTCACACTAAGTTACTGCGCTGGTCGTAGCTCGGTCAGTACGGCATCTGTGCGCTGTTACGAGGACTCGAGTTCGATACCAGAACGTGCTGTATTTGATTTTCTCGTTTTTTGTTTCATAAATATTCTTGTATTTGTAATTTAATAATCTCATTCTCAATTAAATTTGTGTATCAATTATATTTTTTAAAAACCTTTTAAAACGATTTAGTTGCAAATAAATAAAATAAATAGGTGAAAATTATTTTTTAAATTTGTCGTTTTGCAAATCGTTTTACAAAGCAGCATAAAACTGTTAATTTTTTTTAAATGACTTTTAATAGGTATTTCATACATTTTTTATTCATGCAATGATATTGAACAATTGTGCCAATTCGTTATTTTAAAGAATCATTATTTAGGTATTGTCTTAAAAATGGAAGTCCAAAAGGAGGATAATGCTACTCTATTTTTAAAGTAAGAAGTATCATTATATTAAAAATTAGCATAAGAATTAAATTACTTTTTGATATTAAAGATTTTTAAAATTGTAACATGTTTTCTTACACTTTGAATTATTTCCCTTTCTGATTTACCATGCTTCTGTTTTAATTGTTATATTATTTGTAAAAATTACATTTTATTATAACTTGAGGGTGCCACAAGAGCTTTGGTTATTTCTTTTTTTAGTTTGGTGCAGTTAAGTGGTACCTGTTTGAAATCTTTATCAAACAAGTGTGTATCATTCTATAACAGTTTATAATCGTATAAAAATTAATGGAAGAAGCCAGCTGAGTTGTTCACAGGAAAAACAATCTGAAGTGTCGGTATTCGATGAAAATCAGAAAAGTGATGTCACAAATGTGTTAAAGTATTGTAAAATTTATTACAAAATAATGTTTTTTTAACAAATAAACCACCATCTGAAATATCGTCTGTTTCTATTGCGATGAGAGAAAAATTCTATAATTCGATATTAAATATGGTATGATTTTGTAAAGATTTTCGAATTTTTCAATAATAGATACATTAGAAAAAAAAATCTTTAAATGATGAGAAATGTTTAATAATGGCTTAAAAATTAAAAATGCTAAATAAAATTTAAATATGTTAACTTTATAACTAATGCACGATATTAAAATTTTTAATTGAGATTATGAAATTATAATTACAAGTATATTTATAAAACAAAAAAAGTGAAAATCAAATGCAGCACTTTCCCGTATTGAAACCGAGTACTCGGATCAGCTTACAGACGCCATACCGACCGAGCTATTAGCAACGCAGTAACTTTATTACAAAGTATTTCATTTCTGTTATAATATTAGACCCCCTCGTTTCTCGAGAATTAAAGAGCGGTGTATAATATCCGTTGAACCTGACACTAAGGAGTATCTACCTTACAACATATATTAAAATAATCAAAATCTGTGATTACCAAGGTTGGCCCTCTCCTTCTCAGTGAGAAACGTTACTGAAAATCAGTTGCTGTAGACGGAAATTTGTTTTTATAAAAGCTTCTTTACACTGAGGTGACAAAAGTCATGGGATATCAATATTCAAATATATAGATGGCAGTAAAGTCGCTTACAAATTGTATAGATGGTCAGTGCCTGGGCAGGACTTTAATTTGTGTTCAAATGCTTCGTGTGAAAAGGTTGATTATGTCATTATGGCCACACGACGAGAATTAACGGATTTCGAACGCGGTATGCTAGTTGGAGCTCGAAGCATGGGACATTCCATTTCGGAAATCGTTACGGAATTCAACATTCCGAAATCCATAGTGTCAAGAGTGTACCGAGAATACTTAAATTCAGGCATAATCTCCCATCATGGGCAACGCAGTGGTCGACCGCCAGCACTTAATGACCGCGACCAACGACGTCTGCGTAGAAGCAACAGTGCGTGAAATAACGGCAGGAATGGATGTGGGATGTCCGACAGGCATGTCGGTTAGGACAGTTCGCCGAAATTTGGCTTTAATGGGCTATGGCAGCAGAAGACCGACTCGGGTGCCATTACTAACTGCACGACATCGCCTACAGAGGCGCTCCTAGGCTCGTGACCATATCAGTTGGACCGTAGACGACTAGAAAAAAGTGGCTTGGTCAGATGAGTAACGATTTCAATTGGTAAGAGCTGACGGAAGGGCACGAGTGTAGAGCAGTACCCATGAAGCCATGGACCCAAGTTGTCAACAAGGCACTGTGCAAGCTGGTGTTGCCTCCATAATGGTGGGCTGTGTTTACATGGAATGGACTCGGCCCGCTGGTCAAACTAAACCGATCGTTAACTGGAAATGATTACGTTCAGCTACTGGGAGACCACTTGCAACCATTCATGGACTTCATGTACCCAAACAACGATGGAATTTTCCAGGATGACAATGCGCCATATCACCGGGACTGTTCGCAATTGGTTTGAAGAATATTCTGAACAATTCCAGCGGATGATTTGGCCACCACGATCGCCCATCATGAACCCCATTGAACATTTATGGGATCCAGAGAGCAGTTCGTGGACAAAATCCTCCACCGGCAACACTTTCGGAATTATGGACGTCTATAGAGGCTGCATAGCTCAATATTTCTCCAGAGGACTTCCAACGACTCCTCGAGTCAATGCCACGTCATGTTGCTCCATTTAGACGGGCAAACGGAGAACCGACATGCTATTAGCTGGATATCCCATGACTTTTGTCACCTCAGTGCATATCATGAAATGTTATGGGTTTTTAAAAATTAGCTAAAAATAATGAACGCTATTGTGAATTGTGAGAAGAAGTTATTGCCTATTCTCGCACTTTTACTATTTAGCAAATTTGTATTTTTTATATTTATAGTATAATTTACACTGAATTTTACTTTTAATTCCAATCTAATGTTTGGAAACAATGTGCAGTTGAACATAGTCTGGGTGAGTAAAAACAATATAATTCAGGGAAAAAACAATTCCACTTACAAGTTAATATTCATTAGAAAAAAATCCGTAAATAAATAAGTTTATTTAATTTTATAGAATATAAACTAATTTAATTTTAGAAACAATGAATAAATATAAACAAAAAACCCCAAGAATATTCTTTTGCTTATTTTGGTTTGCATACAAGTACGCTGGAAAATTTTCAATTTAATTGCCGATTAATATTAAATGAGAAGTACAAAAGACTATAAAAAAGAAACTGAAACAAAAGAAAACTTTTTGCGCAAAGTAACTGCAACAATAGAATATGACAATAGATTACAGAATAAACGTACAAAATAAGAAATTACAATTCTTAGAAACGGTACTAACTTATATGTGTATTATTTGGAGTCTTATTCATGAGCAGTTAAAAACAATTTAATAATTTGTTATTTTACAACAATTTGTTGTTCTTACAAAATTTCTTTTATTAATTTACATTTCATTTCTTCCGCTGATATCCTTTCGTGAAAAAATGACAGAAGAATTTTGACAAAATATTTGCTTTCTCGCTTAAATATTTATTAACTTAAAATTCTTTCAAAAGCATTATTCATTTTATCCAAAACCACACTTTATTTGCTTAGTGATATTTAAAAGCGGAACTAGTATAAGCAAAACGTGTCTTTATATTTCGTATCAAAAGCTTTCGTGTTGCATGCAAATAAATGTCTTTATCAACAGTGATTTTAAGATTTAAGATTTTAAAAGTTTATCTTACAAGTTAGTCTTTAAAGTTACTTTTTTATCTAAAGTTGCTTTTTTATGATTTGATTTATTTCGTTCTGAAATTTAACGTACAACAATAACTGAAACCAATTGAAGAAACTTTTTAAATGCGAAGACTTCTATATACGCTTTTCCACAATATCATAATATACTTGGAAAATGCATTTGTAAACTTGGATATGTTTTATTAATTTTGATATGTTTTCTTCAACCCTTGATTTTGAAGCTTTGACATGATATAGATATTATGAATTATATACGTTATGAATTATATATGTAAATATTACAAATATTTAATTTATTAATCTTTATCAATTTTTTGAGGTAATATTTTTTGCCTGTGTACTAGCCACCCTTGGCGACCAGTTTTGTCTCTCTTAAAATTTATGTTTTGGAATGCATGCTAAGCATTCTATCATGTTCGTTTTGTTCATAATTTAATGTACTTGGACTACCTTAAATATAATTAACATAACCCCTTCAGCTAATATTCATTTTTGTTGCATTAAAATATCTCAATTTGTGATTTTCTGAAAGCAAGTAAATCCTATTGGTTTACAATGGAAGTCTATGGGAATTTGACGAAATATTAGAGATATAGCCAAATTGGGAACAAACTTGGCGGCATTTGTCGACAGAAGAGGGTCCCCCCTATGGTAACCCCCCTTATAGGTATGGAGAGAGATTAAACGCTGTTCAATAACCAATGAGATGTGTTTCATTCCCGGCGTTGACATTAAACAATTACCAATGATCTCGATTTCTGTGCCACGTACGAAAACCTAATATATATATATATCGATTATAAGACCTAATGTGGTACGTTTAAAAATACTTTTCGTAATTAAAAATGTCCCACTATCTTATAAAACATAGTAAGTTTTAAGAAAATAATACATTTAATGAATACAATCAAATATGTTTTTTACAAACCATGAAGAAATGTCGAGTACAGTAGTGCAAAACTGTACCGTCGGGTAAAAATGGATATATAATTTTTGACTCAATTTAAGCAGCTCCCTACCGTGTCAAAAGTACCATAACGTTATCTTTAGACTGGCATTTGTGAAATCTCTCTCTCGAAAAGTTTGTTAATGTTTTCTGTTGATATTGTTGCACTTGGTCGAAAAATTAAGTGGTATTTTTTAATATACCACTCTGTTCAAAGAGTTTAACACTCATAAACCGGTCTTTGAATAAAAGCAAGTGAAAAGTACATTGAGAAGAGGATTAAGATTTTTTAAAGATGATACAAGGATGAAAATTTTTTCTCTAATTTTCCAAATTTAGTAAAAATCATTTATCTGTTGTTTTTAAATGTTAAATTATTAAACTTATATTTAAATTACTTCAATAAAGACCGTTAGTTAAATTTGTAAAATAACAATTTTTTGCATTTACAAAAGAAAGTCTTAACTCTACTGCTAATATCTACAGATCACTGCAGTTTTAATTTGATCTTTTCTAGAAAAAAATTAATTATAAAAATTGCGATAAATAATTCGCATATTTACAATTATATTACTGTACAAGTTTAAATACATAATACTTAATTGCCAATCCTCATATTATTCTGTGGGAAATTATGACGGCAAGAAAAAAGTAATAATGATGTTATCTATTCTACCCTATTTAATTTTACAAGTTTGACTTAAGAATGTGTAATTTGAGGGTTTTTTCCCTATATCGGCAAACGGGAAATTTCTTAATTAAAAAGCGAGCGATTGTATTGAAATGCTTAGGAAAATAATAAAAATCTGAACTTTGATTGTTTCGTTTTTAATCGTAGAAAAAAAATCCAATTTCGTTAGTTTTTTAAACATAACTCAAAAACTACTTTGCTCAATTCACATCTATCTTACCCTGCAATTCTCAAGCAGCTGGCATACAACAGAATAGCAAAAACCATTAATGTTCTTGAATATTATGATCCAGATTAACTCGTTTTTTACCCAGTTAGGAAAACGAAGCAGAAATTTACAATGAAAATCAAAGCTCATGTAGAATTTAAACAATAAGCATCAATGTGAGTAACAATTATTTGAAATATTAATTTGTATGAAAAATAAGAAAGTCTTTGGATTAGCACATGCGACTAGTTTACAATACATTGAAATAATTATAATTGCTAATTAAATGACTATTTTCGTTTTTCTCTTCGAAACTTTGTCGGTCAAAATGTATGGGATTTTTTTTTCTTTGTTAGTAGCGACTGCATTATTTAGGACTTTCTATCTCACCATAGAAGATTTTGTAGTTTTCTGTCTCTTTTTTGAGACAGACACTTGTTGTTTTTTCTAGGCTAAAAATATTTTAAATCTCTTCTTTAGGTAACGGTATTGCCTGAAACATTATTAACTGCTTATAAAATATGCATTCTTGCTTCAGAGTTTAAACCATAGACGTTTTCTTTATTTCTCTGTGCAGACATAAATAACTGTCCATTTTTGGTGAAATGTTATTTTTAACACTATAAATATACACGGTGTCCCTAAACTCATGGTACATACGTTAGGGGGGGGGGCGATAGAACACAACTAGACAAGCACAAATCACCATACATTCCATGATCGAATCGCTAGCCGTAAAGCGCTAGAGGGAGCCTCCCAGCGACTGCAATAAAAAGGTGGTTCATCGCAGCTGTCTTCATTCGTTTTATGGATCATGGATGAGATGACTGCGTACTCAAATCAGGAGAAGGCCGAGACGCATTACACGCATGGAGCAGAAGACGGCAATGCAAGGGAAACCCAAAGGTTGTACCCAAGGTCCAACCAACTGGCCGGCCCGCTCACCCGATTTGTCATGTCTGGATTTTATCTTCTGGGGTCACACGAAGAGCCAGATCTGTAGTATAGATTTACTTTACCGGATAACTTGAGTTGTTAATTTTGAGTTAAATATATTTCGCCGGATCAATTATCGAGTACGTTGCATATATACGTTAATAACTCAGGCCCTAACAAAGATTCAGGTAAAAAGTCTAACATATGTATGTGGCATTTTATTAAAGTCAAGCCAGCAATATAAAATTCTCGCGGGGTGACCCCGGAATACAGGAGATAAAAATGCTGCTACATCTTAACAGTAGTGCGGTCAGAGATAGAGTGCCGCCCAACAGATTTAATTGTAAGTGCATTGAGCCGCAAATCTTTGAATTTTGCACAATTATAACCCCAAAGAATATGTCACATAACGGACCTTTAGAATTCAAAATTATCCCAACGATTCATTAGCTTAAGTAACTGAAATTTTAACGAATAATAAGATGTGCCAAAAGGCTGGGCAATGGGAAAGTTATATTTAGAAGAAGCAAAGCAGATATCAGACGCTGATTTTAATATTAACAGGATATCTCTCAGGCCGAAAAGGCATTTGTATTGACTATCAAACGGAGACCGTTGAAGACCTTGTTGCCCGGATATACGTAACTGCTGACACCATTTGATACATTGAAATACATGGTGTTTTCGCCAATGTATGGCGGTCACTCCATTGAGAGTGTAAAGCCTGCTCTACTGTTGGCGGCCACAATTTTGAGCAGTTGCTGTGATGAGGAACGTAAGTGTTGTTTACTTCCATTTTGTCGAATAGAATGTTTTTCTTCATATAATCGGTTTTCTTTAATTTCATCGCTGTCTATCTTATTTCTCCTCATTTTGTGCCACAGTATGTGTCGCACTCTAGATTTTTACGACTTGCATTCCGACTACCACGAATTGTATGGTGATTTGTGCTTTTCTAGCTGTTTTCTGTCAGCCTCTAACGTATGTGCGATGAGTTTACTAACATCCTTTATATATGATCCTTAGAGTTATTTCATCTGCTAGAGAAAGGACTATTTATACCAAAATTAACAAATATTTCAGTATCGTAAAGTAAATAGGTTTTATTTAAAATTAAAAACAAAAAAAAAAAAACGTCTTCACTTCGTAAATTTCAGAAAAATTAGAAACATAAAGAATGATAAAATATTCATTTTCTGAAGTGCTTAAAAGCAATAATTTCAAAATAGTTATTTTTCTGTGCAATGTTTCTTAATTCCATTCATTTTTTTGTACCATAAATTATGATTGAGTACTTTCTTTAGAGATAATTTTTGGATAATTCCTTGTTTTTTAACTTATAAAGCAAAATGATACATTAATGATTTATTCACATATTATGTCAAAAATGCATCTTGATTACTTCTAATTTTGATATAATAGTGTCTTTTTGGATTAAGATAATTGAAAGCATAATCTGGTAGATTTTTTTCCAATCTTATTCAATATTGCTTAAATTCATCCACTATCATTTTCAGTATTATAAGGTCAGATATAGAGAACGACTGGAAATTCGTTTTCGTTTTCGTTTCCGGCCTAAAATCAGAGTTTCGCCGAAAATTCGTTTTTAGCGAAAATGGTGCCAAAAATTCGTAAGGACCGAAATGTGACCCAAACTATCTGTATTTCAATAACCTTGTTCATTCTTTCTGAAATGTTCAACATTATTTATCGATTTGAGCGGTATCGATTAAAATGAGGCACTCTTTATTTATTGCTATGAATTTCACTATTTATAATTATCAGTCATGACTGACTCAAGACGTGAGTGCAAATTACACTGCGAATAATGCATATATGACTAAACTTTGAATACGCTTTTTTCGTTCTCATTATAAGTTGCAAAGTTAACAGTAATAGAAAATTTTTAGCTTTAAACCGCAGAAGTGCTTCGAATGCTCTTTCAGAAAGGTCTATTTTAACAGATGATCATTTAAAAATATCAATACAATAGATAATGTATACATAAGTATACCTTACACTTATTTTAATTACGTGAAATTCGTATCATTAGAAAATCATTCTGTGTCGTTGATGAATTAATTACATTTTAATTTATGTGAAAATTAAAAATTTTTGTTTGAGGCACTAAGAACAAATTTGAGTCACACGTATAATTAATAAATAATTATGTATATTTAATAAACACCTATAATTAATTAATAATTATGTTTATTTATGTGTTTACTAATTACGTAAAAAAATTGGACATTTTCATTTTCGGCTGAAATCTGTTTCGGTTTCAGTTTTGAAAATCTGTTTTGGTCTATCCTTAGTCATATAACACTCAATTTACAAGAAAATAGTTTAATTTAATATTTTGAATTTTTAATGTACAATTTAAAATAACAAAGATTTTCTTTTATTGAAACTCATTTTACATAGATAATATTTCTTTCAAAAGCGATACTTTTCGTTCTGTAAGGCTATGCATATCTAATATATCCGCTAAAGTTAACACCACTTTTCTGCGTGTGATAAACTTTTACCGCAATTTCCTCTTAGCTATTCATATAAAACTTTATGCAACTACTTAAAATGCAGATAGTTCAAAGTAGTGCTTTATAAATGTTAGATTTCTTCTTGATGTCACTTTGAAGTAAAGCGTTATCAATTTGTAGATATAAAATCTTTTAGGTTTATCTCAGTATATTTTAACACCTAGTGAATTATTAACTTCTTCGAAAATTTTAAAATGTACACATAAATTTGTTTTACATAAATATGAATTTAACAAAGCGGAACATGTGGAGTATATAAATGTATATTTTTTAAAGTAAAACTGAAAATGCATGCACTTATAAATGTAAAAATATTTCTTATAATTTTCTTTTAAAATAAGCTAAATTCCACATTGTTGTAGAATGTTGTGTTTTCGAATGAGTAGTCATTTTATTCCTACAGTAGCGCTCAAAAGTATTTTGACAACCTTATATTCTCTCTAATTTTATTTAATATAAAAATGTAAAAGAAAATATATTCCCCATAATTGAGAACATTATGACTGCAGTTATTCAAATGTATCAAGTTTCAACTTGTTTGTTTACATTCGGCGCCACCGAAAAAATATGACTCCTCCTTAGCTCAAAAGTATTTTGACAATTAGTTTGCATTGAATTGTTGAAGGTGTCAGTGGCGCTATAGCTTCGATTAGTGTTTATATCGACTTATTGTGATTATTTTTAAATGCCGAAATATAAAAAAAATATTGAAGTGATTCTAGAAAAGCCGTTGTAAATGCACTTAAGAAAGGTAGACTGCAAGCAGAATTAGCTCGTTCTTTTAACGGGTCTCGTCAACTTGTTATTACGTGGAATAAAGTTTCTCTCTATTCTAAAAAAAAGTAACTACCGCTGTCACCGCCGCCGCCGCCGCCGCCGCCGCCGCCGCCGCCGCCGCCGGTTTTGATTTTTTTGTGACCGGAGGCCTTTCTTCGTTAATATTAACAAAAATAATGCATACCAAAATATGAAAATCGGTGGTTTTATACAGAAATGTTTGATAAACACGCTAATGCAGACAGTTTTCAAATCGAAGAATTATTTTAAGAGTTATTCAATGCTAAAGTTGGACAAAATTGTTCCACTAAAAAAGTTTTATAGCAGCAAAAACTATACATAGCAGTGTAATCATTTTTAGATCATTTTATGCGTTAGAATTTGCCGGAGTGCAGATTGCATTAATTTTTTTATTTTGACTCATTTTTTCAGGTTTTATTTCTATTTTAAATTCAAATTTTCAGCATTTCTAGAGATATTTTTTACAGATTTCAGAAAATTGTACTAATTTAAACTGTTGCCAACTGTATAAAAAGCGCAAGCAATAATGTTTGCTTCAAATTAAAAATTTATTTACACGTGACTATTATAAACAGGAAAAAAACTTTCAAATTAGAATTAAATAATTACGTATAAAAAGCAGGAACTTATTAAAAATTACGTCATAAAAAGTATACACGTGAATTTTAAAAGAGAAAGGATATTGTAAAATAATAAATTAATTAACATGCGTTAGAAGTCTTAGGAGAAATTACGTCATATTTACGTCACATTATAGTTATTACATAAAATGAACACAAAATAATATTGCAAAAAAGTTTAAATTTAGAAATTGCGCTAGACATTTATTTGATATTTTGAGAATTAATTTAAAATGTCTCATTTAAAAGAACTTTCTTTTCGCTTTGTTAAAAAATACCAGGAGACAAAGACTCTCTGTACTTAATTCCTTTTATATTAGCTTATTTTAAAATGTTGTTACACGTGTATACGTCATCAAGTTATTTTTATTTCGACGTTTTATTTGTGTTTCTTTTAATGTTGTACGAATTTATTTGTTCTTTCGTTATTTAAAATAAAAATTATATCAATTTGTATAATTTGGCGATTTATATAATTTGGCGAAATTGGTCGACAGGATAATCAAGTAGTACCGCAGCGGATTTGGCGTTAAAATTCCCCAATCAAAGAGAAATGAATAGAAATTCGTTTATAGGGAGATCGCCACTGTTTTTTAAATTGTAATTCAATCTTTCGAAATCTTTTTAAAGCCGATCAAATTAGCGTGCATTTAGAGTCTGCGGTGTCTGGACGGGGGTTGGCGAGCATAGCTCGTAGGGGGCCGAGCCCCCTAGTTTAATAAATAGAAATACATCGAAAATAAGCCTCAAAGTGGCCATCCGAAAAAAAAAACAGCTTGCAATGTTGACTGTATTCTAAAAATGATATCTACAAGTGATTGTCGTAAGTCCGTTGTAATAATAAAAAATGAATTGAAAGAAAATTACGGCATAGACATACACGTTTCATCAGTCAAACGACGCCTAAACCTCTATGGTTTACATGGCAAAAGACCAGTGAAAACACGTTTGTTATCTACTGCAAGAATAGGAAGGCCAGAGTTGCATTTGTAAAACGACATAAGCAATTCCATTGCTAAAGTGTTGAATATAATGACTGACTCCGGAATTTGAAAACAAATTTATTTGTAAATAAGAAAAAGCTATATTTCACACCCATAATAAACCAATTTTTTTTAACCAAAATTCCTAACCGTCTGTTGTACAAGTATAGTTACAATTTCAACTAGTATGTTGTGGCCATCACAAAACTTTCTTCTATATAAGTCACGTCAATTAAATTGTTTAAATAGTACCAATTCATATCACAATATATCTGAATTTGAAGTTTGGTGAAAATTCGTGCATTAGTTCTTGTATAGAGCTATAGCGGAAATTCTGAAAAATGTAGTATAGCAGCGCCACCTGTTTAGCGATTTACACCAAAACATAAACAGCACTAATTGATATCAAGGTATACCTGAATCTGAAGTTTGATGAAAATTCATGCATTAGTTATTGAGATACAGCTGTGGCGGAAATTCTGAAAAATGCAGCATAGCAGCGCCACCTGTTGCGCGATTTACACCAAAACATAAACAGCACTAATTCATATCATGGTATACCTGAATCTGAAGTTTGTTGAAAATCCAAGCATTAGTTCTTGAGATAGAGCTATTGCGGAAATTGCAAAAAATGCCCAATAGCAGCGCTACCTGTTGAGCGATTTACACCAAAATATATAAAATGTCTATTCATGTCAAGGACTAACTGAATCTGAAGTTTCATGAAAATCCGTGCATTAATTCTTGAGATAGAGCCATTGCGGAAATCGTAAAAAATCCAGCATAGCAGCGCCACCTGTTGAGCGATTTACACCAACACGTAATCAGCATCAAGTCATATCAAGGACTAACTGACTCTGAAGTTTCATGAAAATCCGTGCATTAGTTCTTGAGATAGAGCCATTTCGGAAATCGTAAAAAAGGCAGCATAGCAGCGCCACCTGTTGAGCGATTTGCACCAAATTATATAAAATGTCTATTCATGTCAAGGACTAACTGAATCTGAAGTTTCATGAAAATCCGTGCATTAGTTCTTGAGATAGAGCCATTGCGGAAATCGTAAAAAATCCTGCATAGCAGCGCCACCTGTTGAGCGATTTACACCAACACGTAATCAGCATCAAGACATATCAAGGACTAACTGACTCTGAAGTTTCATGAAAATCCGTGCATTAGTTCTTGAGATAGAGCCATTTCGGAAATCGTAAAAAAGGCAGCATAGCAGCGCCACCTGTTGAGCGATTTGCACCAAACTCTCTAAATTGTCTATTCATGTCAAGGACTAACTGAATCTGAAGTTTCATGAAAATCCGTGCATTAGTTCTTGAGATAGAGCCATTGCGGAAATCGTAAAAAAAGCAGCATAGCAGCGCCACCTGTTGAGCGATTTGCACCAAAAACTAATCAGCATCAATTTGTATCAGGGACTAACTGAATATGAATTTTTGTTAAATTCCGTGCATTAGTTCTTGAGATAGAGCGCCCACAAAATTTGTGTCACATACACACAGACAGACAGACAGACAGACAGACTCACAGAGTCACAGACAGACATTTTGTAAAAACATGTTTTTTGGAATCTCTGACCCCTAAAACGTGTAAATCCGTCGAAAACCGGAATTCGAAAATTTTCATGAATCCAATACTTTCTTCTTGTAAAGATAGAAGAAAGTAAAAATATATCAAATGTTGCATTAAGTATTAAAACTCCGTAAGTCTTGGTCGTTAAAGAACAAAATTTTTATTGCTTTAACTGTAAGAAAAAAAAGAGAACTTTAGGAAATATAACTTATATGACTTAAAAATCATATATTTTCTGAATTTTTACAAAAAATAATTATTTAGGCAAGAATAACTTTTGATATCATGAGGAATATCATTTCAACTATTTTAACAATTGGAATTATGCATTAAAAAGTACTGATTCAGAAATTAAATTTTGAATGAACTTTTTTTAAGAATGGACACCCTCGAAATTCTTTCGCAAGGGTATAAATGCAAAACGATTATTAATATATGCAGTATTATACTGCATATATTAATACATATATATGTTCCAACCACAAACTAATCTTCCGTAATACATGAGTTAATTCGACCCTGGTTTAATACGTTTTGAAACAGAATTTTTTTTTAAGAAATGAAATTAAATATGTTCCACGTAGAAAAATTAAATAAAGATTTATTAAATTTTTTTCTGGTTCGAAAGTGGTTCATCTGGTTCAAATTAATCCATATATTACGGAAAATTAGTGAAAGTTTGGCAGCTATGAATAACTTAAATCTAAATAGAAATACAATAGTTTTATTCAATCTTTAAATCGGAGATTTCATTATTACCGAATTTTTCACTATATAAATTTCATTTTAAAACTAATGATGTGTGCAGGATATAATTAAACACACGCAACCGAATGACTGATTATCGGAAGTGATAGAATAGATATATAAGAAAACTATATTGCAGAAAATATCAAAATTATTATAACATTCTCGTGACATATATAGATAATTGTCATTTTAATCAATTTCTTTAATCCCTTTGCAACGAGATCCCTTTGCTTAAATTTTTATGTTTTACCACCGGTTTTTCAAAACAGAAAATTGAATCACGAAAATGCTGTGATTAAATAAGGTAAACTTTACAATATAAAATAACTGGTGGGAATAATGAAGGATTCTGAGCACCTTAAGTGTCACGTACACCGGTCGCTCGTCCTCAAGTCTTTAAATATCAATTCAGAAGTTTGAAAGAGATTCAATGATTTCGTATTATGGTTATTCTGTTATCAATGGAAATCTAAAAAAAAAATGCTCTGCGACATGATTTTGATGCTTCCTGGAGAGTAATAACCCATAACGACGAGCCTCCTTTACATTTTTTAATTCCTCGGCACCAGTTTTTGCCACTTTGTAAGTTGGATTTATTTAATCGCTCAAAATCTGAGATTAAATATTATGGAAATTTCCAAACTAAAATACTGGTATTCAAATTTTTAAAAATTGTTCGCTTTACGTGGCAAGTTTTCTTCCCAACTGGTTTTAATGAGTTAATCAGGGCATGAAACACAAAATTAAATCAATAAACAAAAATATGATTTTACATAAAAAAAAAAAAAAAAACTGAATACAAAGATTTCGTAAATTGTTTCTTTTAACAGCAAAAGTTACGGAAAGGCACTACGGCAAGATTTTGAAGAATTTCTGGTAAGTATTAACTAGGTACGGCTGAATCAAATTCCATAGAAAATTAACTTTATACATATTTTGTGTTGTTACCACTTTTTTTAATTAAAATTTTAAAAGATTGATTGTAAAAAGTAAAACAAAATACAATAAATACTATATTATTAGACGGGTAACAGAATATAAGTGGAAAATCGTCATATATATATTTTTCTCATTATAAAAATCTTTTTTCTCTGCACATACGAAAGGAACATCGAGGAATGATTTATTTTTCGAAAGCTTCTTACATGCACTAAAACACGTTGTTTGATATAAAAAGAAAGCAGCTAATTAAAAAATAATGAAAGAAAACGCATCAGTAAATATCAAAGATTATCGCGAGAAAACCTCTCACGGTTTTATAGTTTTCGTTTTTTAATGATAGCTGCAATATATTTTTTTACATGATATACACTATATGGCCATTAATTATCGGACACTTTCAATTTTAGACATTTTGTCAAATATTTAGAAACGAACTTGTCAGATTTTTCTAGAATTTCAGTATTAAAAAAACAGGTATGGCCTCATATTTCTCAACGTCGATTTGTTAAGGAGGACTTTTAGGGGGATAACGAAAAATCAAAGAAAACAATAATACTTAGGATTACTCTGTAAAATAAAATGCACGAAATGACCTATCACTACAGAATATAAATAAACAGACATTGTACAATTTGTGTAAGAATAGCAAATTTTTTTTTTTTTTTTTTTTTACTCTTTTAAAAATTTTTTCTCCTACAGATTACTGTTCATAGAACACATCGTTAGCTTCAAGAAAAAAAATAGGCATTTTAACTTCTAATTTTTCAAAGGGAATTATGTACCTTCCTCAAACTTGTCCAATATTTACTTGGGGTTTAAAACGCGCCGATATCTTTTTGAATTTTTACGATATTTGACTGAATTTTTTTTAGAAATATGCTCCATACAGTTGACTATTAAAATATGTAAAAAGATCCTTGTTATCGTTCACGCATGCGTAGACAAAAATTATTTCACACAACAGCTTATCATTTCCTAAAATATTTAATATACCTATATTCCAATTGCACTATAGTGTTTCTACTATATTTTGTCAATTTTTCTGAAACATGCGTTAAATGTGGTTGTTACCCTTCATGTTATAAGAAAATAACATGCAAGATCTTTTTTATTCGCTATATCTCTATTAATATACGTGCTATTCTTACACAAACGAATACGCAAATTGTGCATTGTCTGCCTGTTTATTTATATTCTATAGCGGTAGATTATTTCGTGCATTTCATTTTACAGGGTGATCCGAAGTATTATTTTTTTCCATGATTTTTGTTGTCCCCCTAATGGCCTTCCTTATCGAATCAACGTTGGTATATATGAGGTCGAACCTGTTATTTTTAATCATGAAAATTCCAGACGAATCTGACAAGTACATTTCTGAATATTCGACAAAAAGTCTAACATTGAAAGTATCCGGTGATTAATGGCCATGTAGTGTATATATTTTTTAATTCCCATTAACAATACTAAAAGTCATATTTCTATGAAAAATTACAATAATGCTTTCAAATAAAATATTGAAACTTATTAATATTGGCCTCGTCCCAAGAGTTACCAGACGAAGAAATCTTTATTTACTTTCAGCCTTTTTTATACTGTTCATTACACTGGTATAAGCTAGAACGTTTCAATGACATGTCTTAAATTCATATATATTTTATTGTATATTTTATTGATTGATGAATGTTTTAATTTCATTATGGAATATAAGCTGGAAGTAAAGGATAAACTATTTATATAAATTTAAGCGCAAACGTATGTATCTTTCCAAATCGTCTGTACGTGATAGAGACATATTTAAAAACCATTCATGCTTAAAAACTATTTTAAAAACTATAAAAAATCATTAAATTACAATACATTCTTCAAACAAATTGCGATACAGTTTTCAAACAGTTGCATTTTATTGTGCGTTGTTTTCCACTATTCGTCGGTGTAAAAATTGAAAATGTGCGTATTTAGAAGTTCAACAAATTGCAAAAATGTTATACCTAATCCTCCGCTATTACCACCGTCAAAATCACGTCCATGGTACGCACAGACACGTTTGTCTGTTATAATATAGATACAATAAATATTTTATTTAAATCAGCTTTCTTTCGCATTGTATAATCCTCCTCGCTTCCCCAACGAAAGTATGTAGCGTGTATGTAGCGTGAAGAAGATCAATGACCAAAAATTCGAAGAAAAGGATATTAACCGGAAATTAGATTCTAGTTCACGTTTCGTTAAGCTATCGCTGCCAAATAATCAGCTGTTCCCAAGATTTCTATTCTTGGAATAAAGAACCTGATAAATATGTCAGCTGCTTTTCATGTTAGTAAACGAAATCAATATCGGGTATCGATATATTTAATTGCATTGCGTGTTTCAAATAATATCAAGTCAAGTTGCTGATTAGATATTTTTAAATTGATAAGTGTGTGTTTAACTCTTTTTCATTGGCCTTTTAAAAAATAATACTACTTACACAATAAAATTTAACAAAAATCTTTTAATTAATGACTATGTTTATTTAGAACAATAAGAATTAAGAATTCTAATAATTTCAAGATGAAACTAATGAAATATTTCTTTTCAAATAATTTTGAATAAAATGCAAAATGAATTTTGAATATGTTTTATTTTTTAAATAAGTTTTTTTTTTAAATTACAGATAATAATCAAAACATCTTAAATCGTTCTGCATGAAGAAGGATCAATGACTTAAAGTTCCAAAAACAGATTAATAGGATGATTCATTCGATTTCTGTTAATATGCCACGGCCATGTAATCAGCTATTTACAAGATTTCTATTTCTGGATAAGGCATGTGTGGATGTAAATATTTCAATACTTTTATACACTCCTATTAGCAGTCATAATAAATATCGAATATCGATATATTATTTGTATTGGCGTATTTGCATTAACGAAAAATTATGTTTGTAATTTTTTTCCACTGCTTTTATATTTAAAACAAAATTCAAGTTCAAGTACCGTAAACATAAAGCGGAATGATATCTGATTTAGCAATAAAGAACACAAGAAAATATTCTTTCACAATGAAAGCGGATCAACTTTACAGGGTGTTTCACTACCAGACCAATAAACTTGCAGGAGGTATAGGTGGCACAGAGACGATTCGAAATGACATGGCAATCTAGGGTCGGAAATTCAATCTTACCGAGATAGGATGTTGTTAGGGGCTGAATCATAGTGATAGAAAACTGTCATTTAAAGACCATAAATTTGAAATAAGTCATGGCTTTCCTGATAATGAAGTTGTCCGACGTTTCGTAATGTATGAACGAAACATTCGTAACGTGGAATTTCGGATATTTTGAAATACGCCGTGCGTAAATAGGAAGTTTGCGGTAGCAAAGAAGATGCGCCTTTTCAAAACGCCCCTTACCTCAAACATGCAAAACCGTAGATGGTAAGAACAATTCACGTACGCAGAAAACTTCGGGGGAACTTGATTATCAGGAAAGTCATGACTTATTTTAAGCTTATGGTCTTTAAATGTCAATTTGCTATCATTATGATTCTGACCCTAACAACCCTGTATCTCGTTAGGATTGCATTTCTGACTCTGCATTGCGATGTGATTTCGAGTCGTCTCTGTGCACTCTACACCTCTTGCAAGATTGTAGGTCTGGTAATGAAACATACTGTATAAAGTTATTACTCAGAGATTTTTGAATGTAAAATTAATGCATACCCAAGCATTTTATTTAGAATAATACGCGACAAACATAGTCCTGTTGCAAGCATTTTCAAAAATGGACTTCGTTTGTTAAGGCACTAATTAAATTATTGTATATAAACGTTTAGATTATTATATTTGAAATATTAATCTCGTATCTAAATTTATGTGATGTTCACTGAAAATAGCTTAAAATTAATTGTTAAGGTTGTGCATTTTTACTCTCGACTGGCTATCGCACCATTCAGTTCTGCAGTCAAGGATAGTTATTTTAATATTTTAGGACTCAAAACACAAGTGGTACAGTATAACTACGATTGATTTTGAGAAAAGTTAATACAACAAAATGTGAAACTATGTAAGTTATTTTGGTGATTTACTAAAGTTATTTCATTTAAATACAACCAAATAAATTTTTAGTTATTTGTTCAAAATAATTCCAACTTCTTGGTATAAAATTTAAGTTCAAGGGTTTTCAATTTTCTACTCTCGATGTTGACCTGAATAAATTCTTAAGGTCAACACCGACTATTGGCTACATTATCGGTGCACATTGTCATCTTCTTGACGTTACTTTCATAACAATGCCTTACTAAAAGCTAATCAAATGAAAAGTAAACAGTCTCCGCCAATCGTATCCATTTTCTAAACTAATCTTTTAATAATTCGTTCCCAATCTTTGGGTACAAAAATACAATGCAGTTTTACACAATACCTAGCATGCAGCCATGTATATGCTATGCATGTGCCAACAGTTGAATTTCACCTTAAAAGTATTATAGTTTATTAAAAATATATATTGTGAAGGTTTCTCGTCAAACATGGATGAACAAAAATATGGACTTGATCCACTTTGGTTCTAAGCAACTTATATTTCAATGGTACTTAATTCTACAGGTAAACTGATTAGTACGGGGTATCGATGTGCTTAATTACATTCTCGTGTGATTAAGCATGGAGAAAAAAATCTGATTGGACATATTTCACAGTAGAATCCTGCACTGGTCGGATTGTACCCGGCCCGACCAGCAAATTCCAAAGTCAACCCGCAACGCGACCCGAATCCGACAAAAAAAAATTCAGTAACCCGCAGTCCGACCCAAAATCGAAGTATGTCAACCCCCAGCTTACCCGAAGTCGCAATATTTCAACCCGCAACCCGACCCGAACCCTCAATTAAAAGAAAGTGAATCATGTTTTAATGCCATCCTGGAAAATAATCTAATTTTTTTTTTCCTCTAATACGATTTTTATGTCACAAGAGTGAACAAATCTACATTCTTTAATATTCAAATATAGTGAAACCTCTGAATAGCGGACACATCGGGAGCATTGAATAGACTTAAATATCTGGTCGGGTTATAACAATGTTGTTTTTTCGGCTGTGAAAGAATCTAATCTTTTTTTTTTTCAGGTCAAATTACAGACGAAGTGTTCTTGTGGGTCATATGCAGGTGTTTCGGTACTCCGATTTTTGGGATTTTTACGAAATGCTTAAACACAACTATGTTTCAAATGAAATTAAATACGTATTTGAATACGTACGGAAATATACAATTTACGAATAAGAAATAAATAAATATATAAGAAATGCGATTATTCTTTCTTCTTTCGAAATAGGAAAAATGTTATCAACATTTTGTTCTTTATATTCATAAACACACGTGTATCTTACTTTTGATAGTTTATGTACGCATGCACATGTTACATGTTTGCAGAGCGAGAGGTGCCCGCTATTCAGAGATATAAGCGTTCAAGTATATAATTTTTAGGAATTGAAAAAGTGTTTTCTAAATAGTTGTCCGACTTAGAGGAACGGGTCGGGTTGTATGCGACCTGAGCAAGAAAATTCCATTTGAAGTTGACCCGAACCCGATATGAAAGAAAAGTAAATAACGTTTTAATGCAATAAGAAATATGATTTAAAAAAAATCTACATTCTATATCAATAAATACAACTATTAATATAATAAAATTCACCCTCAATTATATGGATATCACAGGTATGAGAACTTATACCCCAACTTTGATACAATAAAAGAAGAAACAATGTTTATGCCGATATGTAACGGTAGAAAACTAAAAGTGTAATCTTTAAATATGCTTTAAAATTAGTTGCAGATCAGCAGTTATTATTTTGAAATTTTCCTCCTCTAGTAATCGCATCCTCTAACGCATCTGGTATATCATTTACATTTTCAACAAGAGCTCTAGAAATATTAGTCATTCTTTCCTGAGTCTTCGAAATTACAAAGTGCATTGTATTTCTGCAGTAGTTTAAAAATACAATGCACAGCAAAACGTTAAATTGATCTTTTCTTTCTTCCTGTATTCCACAAAGTATTTTTTTTGTCATAACAACATTAGAATTATCAAAAATTAGAATTGTAACTATTCAGCAGAAATGTTTCAGTGCACAAGCGTTCGTTATAATCTTGACTGTGCCAAGAGTTGAAAAAGCATGTTTATATTAACTTCCAGAAACGAATTATAATCTCTAAGATTCTAAATGACTAGACAAAACAGACAGCCAACATTTTGCTTTTGTTAATCTTTGATCTGTGGTTTATATACACTTTAAACGAGAAAATATATTGACGGGAAAAAAATCCCAACACCCAGAAAGATTTGTGTTAGATAAACGAAATTTGGTAGACGTGTTTATAGATCTAAAAGATGACATTGATTCAAATTTCGTGCTTTGCTCATAAGTGTGGTGCTAGTAGTGCCACTCAGAACTTGCAAATCAGGTTTGCTTTAAATGCGTGCTGTAATGTTTGCGAGCGTTATTTATCTTCGAAATGTGACGTATTGAGTTGATGTTAGTCAAGAATGCCTTTAAGAAGTCGAAGAAGTTATTATCAACAGCTCACCGAGTTGTAACCTGGTCGTATTCTATGGCTACGAGAAGGTGGATTTTCTTTTCACGATATTTCAGAAGGACTTGGCTGGAATGTATCCACTGTGCATTATTGTTGGGAGCAGTGGTCGAGATATGAATCTGACTCAAGAAGACCGGTTCCGGGCAGCCGCGTGGCACTACTGAGAGGGAAGACCGCCGCATTTGGCTTACGGCTGTGCCGCATGGTACTGCGTCTGCGGGAGAAATTCGAGCTGCAGTTGGTACCACAGTGACACAACGAACTGTTAGAAATCAGTTAATTTAAGGACAGCTCCGAGCTAGGCACCCTGTAGCGTGCATTCCAATGACTCCAAGCCATTGCCGTTTGCGACGCCACTCGTGTCAAGACAGAGCTCATTAGAGGACGGAGTGGAGATCTGTTGTGTTTCTTTTTCATCAGAAATTTTTTCCAAATTATGTATGCGTTATTTAGCGGGTTTTGTTTTCTTTTTCGTTTCGAGTCGATTTTTTTTAATTTATTTTTTTTAAATATGGATTTATCTGACCAGTAAATTTCGTTATTCTCTTTAAAATATTAAAGTTGCTAAAGTGTCAAATCGGTTGCTATAACACTATCCACTACGATGCAAAAAATTTAAATTTAATTTGCTTCCAAATCAAAAATATCCAATATTTTATGATCCACTTCATTAAAGACCGACACGCCCATAGTCCACACTTGTGTGCAGTTCCAAAGTTAGATCTATCCACAACCCCAATGATGACCCGGAAGATAAAATGTCATTTAAATTTGAGAATTTTTTTTAATTAAATCGATCAAATATAAACAGTCACATCACTTTCAGAAGTCTTTTTTAATAAGGATTAAAGAAATATTTTGTTAATAGAGACTCTGTCTTACAGGGCTGTCGCAAGCGACTTTTTTTAATATTCTGTTTGCACCAGAATTTTTCTAAAATAAATTTTAAAATATATTTTTTTTACAAATGTTATCTAAATGTGTCTTAACAATTTCTGTTTTGAGAAACAGGTGCCAGTTAGAGTTAAAAAAGAGTCGCCTATGGTAGCCCTGTTTTAAAGAACTAAAACAGTTAGTAAAATTATTCTTTCTGATTGCATTTTATAAGAAATTATTTATCTTCTTCGAAAATAATAAAAATAAAAAGAAGCAATATCAGTAATGTTACATTATTTGTTACATTTTTATTTATTTATTTTTATTTTATTCGCTAATTAATGAATTTATTTTTTTTTAATTTTATTTATTTATTTGTTTAATATTTATTTTTTCAACGATTTACAAGGTTTTATTTTAATCGATATTAAAATAATTTTATGTGAATTTATGGAATTTGTATAATTTATTTGCCTAATGTACATGCATAATGAAGATTAAAATATGCAGGATTTCCTTTCATAACAGAAAGGACAATTAAATCAAAACGATTTTTTATTATTGCAAATACGTTCTTTCAAACAGTGCAGCATTCAAAATAATTCATATGAGGAAAAGAAAAATAATGCAAATATAGAAAATATCTTTTACTTTTTTATTTATACATTCATCAAAAGAATGAACAAAAGCTAACACATTTTAATTTAAATATAAACATATTTATTTTTAGACACAATGCAGAAAATAAACAATATCTGCATGAATGTACTTTTATTTAATACAGTTTGCATACAATTACTTGAAAATTCTTAATTGAAATTGTGTCAATAATTGTAATAGGGATTTAAGAAAACTAAAACAAAAGAAGCATTTAGAATATATTTTGTCTTATTTTTATGTAATGCGAAAGATAAGAACAATAGATGTCAGAATATGTCTGATGGTACAAAGGAATTAAAAAACTTAATTTTTGGAAGTGTTTAACTTTTATGTAGCTTTGCATAACATATGCATTCTCATTCCTGATCTGTTAGAAACAAGTTTATTGTTTGAATTTTTCAATAATTAATTGTAACTATAAATTACTTTTTTTTAACTTTTTAAAATTCGTTTCTCGTACAGATTGTTCACAGAAGACATCATTAGTTTCAAGAAAAAAAATATACATAATTAACTTTTAACTTTTCAAAAGGAAAATATGTACTTTCGACAAATTTGTCCATTATTTGCTTCAAGTATGAAATGTAAAAATATAGTTTTGTTTTTTTAGGTGCGTTCGTAATTAGATAAATACGTATCACCTATAGTCGTCGTTCGGTCCGTCTGTCCGTCCGTCCGTCCTTCCGCATATAACACAGCAAAAAAACTCATTCGAATGGTCTGAAATTTTAAATATATAATTGTTGCAAAATTTTGAAGCGTCGTTTTAAATTTTATGAAAATCGGATGAAATAAATACAGGGACAGTCAAAAATATTCCGTTACATTACGAACAATGGGAAACAAAATACTTCAAGCCTATTTTAATGATGTTATAGCCTTTCGAACAGAATGAAATTGATATGCACTTAAGACGTACACTAAAATGTACATTCAGTACACAATATGCGCTGCAAAAAATAATTATAAAACTAGTTATAGTACGAACGCAACTCATTTGTCTCGTTTGACGTGAAATTTCCAACTTGTTTACATTAATCATTTCTTTAGATTGACACTGTAAACTTGTATAAACTTCTTCATCCTGTATAAAATAAATAATGCCTGAAATACTTCAAGTGAATACTACAAATTCTGGACTGACTCCCCTCATGTTTCCTATCACTAAAGAAAGTGTTTATAAAATATATATAAATATATATTGTATTTTACATATAAATTCTGCCAAAATATAATCACTTAGATTTGAACGCTGAACCTGCCGTTTGGAAATTGGTGACGTAATTGCCAAGCTACTAATTCTTGATTATATTGTCATAATATTTAATAATTATACTATCTCAAATTTGCTTGGGGATTTTAGTACAAAATATAATAGTTTGGAAAAGTGTTTAAAATACATTGCGTATTAAATACCTAATACGTCGGCAGTTTTGTACAAAATTAACACAATTCTTGCGACTGTAGTTTATATGCCAGAGTGGAGGCAATCAGATGTAGCGTTTAGCAGTTATCATGTTAAATCAAACACACACAAATCCTGGTTATAATCCTTTCAATACACAATGTGTTGCAAAAGTTAAATAACATGCATTGTATATTGAATACCGCACCATTTCATGCTATCCATTAATTATATCCAAAGATATAAATAATTATTTATTCGCAATAATAATAATAATAATAATAATAATAATAATAATAATAATAATAATAACTTTAATTTTCAAGAAAGTAAGACTGTTAAAATAAATATATCAAATATTTAATTTATGATTATCAATGAAGAGTTTTATGGTTTTCTAAATTTTATTTTAGGATTACGATTTAAGCTTCCAATCAAAAACAAAAACAATAACAACAAACGATATTAATTTAGAATAGAAAGAATGCTCCAATACATTTAATACTTAAGTTTATTGTATAAACGCTGATATTTATAGAATTAATGAATCCATTCCCAGTATTTTTGCTACATTTAAAATCACTACTCAATTTATGATACTTTTTTAGTGCAATTTCCTGTCAAAGTTTCAGTTAAAACTTTGTCTGACTACTTACAATTCTAGAACTTCAAATTATTGCTTTACAAATCGTATACACCTTTAAGTTACTTTGTTCTCAGGCTATTCCAATTTAAAAATTCAATTTATCTTCTATGTTTATTTTGTACATTTTAAGAGAATATTTTAAATGTATGTTTTACACTGTTAAATTTTTTAATGTGAATCTACTGGTAATGCATTATCTTAAGTATTACGTAAAAGTACAGAGATTACAAAAACAGATATTATGTTAAACAACATAGAAATTTAAATAGATAACAATACGCATGACTTTATAAATTTATTTATATTTAATGATAATAGTCGAATTTATTTTTTGAAAGTAATGGATTTCTGAATTGCGAAGAAGTGGAATTTTTCGAGTGAATTTGAAATGCTGTACAATTTAATTTTTAAGAGAGTTATTTTTATCCGGCAAGGGGCTAGTATCGTATGGATTGGAGATCCCGCATCGTATGTATTGGAAACGAATACCTTGATGAATGTTCTGCAGGAGCTGCTACAATTGTATGGTAAAGGATTTCTTTTATAATACAGCGGGAAAATCCTATTGTACTTATTGTTATCGCTTTTCAAATATTTCACTGGTGAAAATGGATTATTCATAGAAATTAGGTTTAGGTGACTTTTTGCATATTTGAATGATATTTAGTACTGCTATCTATCAGATGGATTGCGTTTCGCTTAAAATTGGTTGCCTTTTTGATGAATAAATGGAATATTTAACCCTAGAACGCTCCCTCGTTCCTTACGTACGAATTAGTCGCTCGTGTCTAAAAAGATCCATGCATGTTTCGCGCTTAAATTCGGCAGTCTACAAGCAATAAATTTATTATTTTCATACCAGTTGACGAATAAATTATGACAGTACAAAGATGAAATAAAAGTAAAAAGTACTTACAAAATCTTGTTTACAGGTACATAAAAAAAAAAAAAAAAAACACAAATTAATCTTTCAAATATTTAAATGCAATTATCACGTATAACAGCTATGGCAAGCTGTATTCAAATGCTTTTTTAATATAAAGCAGTTGCATGTTACACACTTAAATGTACATTTATTGTCCGTTTTTTGGCATAGGTGACACGTTCCTCGCTTCTTAGCAATTTCCAATTCAGTTGAAGTACTAGCAATTTCTTTGCGAATTCGCTTCGTACTTTGAACCATGTGTTTTGCTCCTTGCCCTCTTGGAAGATTTTCTTTGGTATACTTTTTGGTATATTTTGATATGCTTTTTTATAAGTTTTTCACCCAAGTTTTCCAAAAAAATTCTTCATCTATAAGGACAGTCTTTCTTCCCTGATTTATTTATTCTGCAATAAAGTACAAAAGCGTTATATGCAGATATGTCTAAAATATTACAAAATACAACAAATGGCTACTGGTTTGTCTTCTTTTTTGTAGTGTAAATAGCTACCATTTTGTCCAGCGTATCAACTGCTCCCTTAGTTTTATTATAATCAATGATGATCTCTGGTTTTCTTTGAATACTTCGTTCAATCTTCTCATTCTTATGCAATGCGCTTTGAAAAACAACACTTTTTTTTTTGCAATGTAAGACACAAGCGTTGTATCTTTAGTTGACGCAAATATTGAACTGTTTCTTTCTTTTCCTTTTGTTTCTAAAATTTCTACAGGAATAGATGATTTATTTTTTCTTATTGTACCAATCATTGTTATATTTCTTTTTAGCAACATTTGAACTAAATCATAAGATGTAATGAAATTGTCACAAGTTATATTATGTCCTCGTAAACCATATGACAAGTCCAAAACTACTCTCAATCCTTGGTTTCTTTCGGGTGCATTTTCTGGTTGTTTTCCTAAATATGGCTGGATATTCCATACATAGCAAGTGTCATCATCGCACAAAATCCAGAATTTTATACCATATTTAGTAGGTTTGCTAGGCATGTTCTGCCTAAAAGGACACTTACCTCTAAAAGCAATAAATTGTTCGTCCACCGTTACATATACTTCTGGTTTGAAAAGATTGGGTAAAATTTCTACCCATTTATCTCATAATTCTCGAATTGCGGCAAAATTGACATTTAATCCTCTTCGTTGTCGAGTTTCTCGGTCATCAAATCGTATTAATCTTGATATTATTTTTAATTTCTTTAGAGACATTGTACCTCTAAACAAATGTCTTCCCTTGAATCCATCCCATAGATTTGTTGTTGATTCATTGCTTGATTTGTACACACCTGCGAGCACTAAAAGGCCTATGTATGCATACAAATCTACGATATTTAGATCTGTCAAATTTTCTCCATATACACGTTTTCCCTATAAATTCGTATAATTTATGATCATGGTTTTCAAATTATGGAGAAAAAGCAGTTCAAAAGCGCTATATTCTTCTTCTATTCGTGCTGTTGAAAATTGAGTTGGGCCAGGGGTTAATTTCAAAATATTACTACTTTCTAATCGACCAGCTCTTGGATATGGCATTGCATGCCACCTTATTTTTCATCTCTGGACATCATTATCTCAGGTACTTTATGTATAGTATCTATTTCTTCATCTGATGAAGAATAATTATCAATAGATATATGATCCTCTTCTTCCGATACAACTTCCTCCACATCAGACAAATTTTCATCATCTGTATAGTCTTCCATGAAAGTGAAATAAAACTTTCATATAATGAATAAAAAATGCACTAACTTTCTCCTCAAATAAATATTCGAACTCATTCTAAAAGATAAACTTTTTACTTCTAGCTGAGAGAAAAACAACAAACAAAATGAATTTCTGCTATGACTTGTCCGGTTCCAGATGTCTCAGAACTTCATCCCCCCTCCGATAATTCTACCCCTTTTTCCCCCCTACCTTTTTTTGCAGCTATATAGCAGAAAAAAAAACAATATATGCGTTTTCAAAAAACTACGTGAATGTATTTGTGTGCTTGGACAAAAGAGACCCGAGGGACAGACTAAGATTTATTTTTGTTGTGTTAAAACTAAAAGTCGCATTAATTTAAAATTTTAGTATGTGTTTGTTAAAAATAAATCAGGAAAAGTCATCGTATTTCAGAAAATTCTTATGAGTAGTTTTTCAGTAACAGAGCTTAAACATGTGTATGGGTCTAAAAAGGCCCGAGGAGCTTTCTACGGTTAAATTATTTATGGGAATTTCGCGAATTTAAATTATTTTTATGCGATTTGAGCACATAAAGTGTATCATATATATATATATTTCAAAGAATTAAGGTAATTTTAATGTAATAAATATTTAAACAGAATGTATGTTTTAAAATTTCTATTGGAAGAATATATATTCGTTAGAAAATTCGGATACGTTTTATTTTGATTTATTTTAGACTGATACATAATGCGTATGCAATATCCGCAAAAAAAAATTAAATTAATTTTAATTTTTAGTGTGTTTAATTATGCAAATTTAAAACTAATTCATTTTTTACAAAAATAAAGTTTTTTTTTTTTTTTTTTTTTTCGAAATTGTTATAAGTTGTTTATTTATTAATGTGTTAATAATTTTTTTAAAGAATTCTTTACGACGAAATAAGAGATAAATTAACGAAAAAAGCGTTATCTATTTTTTAAAATTGAATTTTTACTTTTTTCATTAGCACATTAATATATTTTTTATGACGCATTTTTCATTAAAAAAACATTAATAATAATAGCATTGAAATAATAATAATAACATTAAAATAAATATATGCAATTTACTCTTAACATTACCAAGCTTCGTGCACACTGCACATGATGAATGAATTAACAATAAAGTATTTAAATATAAAACTTTTAACTTATATTTTTAGTAAATCAATTTTTAATATATTTTTTATTTAATATTTCTAATAAAATTATAAAAGAACTTTTTAAATGTGAATTTTGAATTACATGTTATAATAAAAGTAAACCTAAACATACCTTTAAATAAAGACATGTAAATCCCTACAGGGAATTTGATTTAAGAAGATGGAAATGTCTGTGAGGTGTTGAGCCAAAAACCTCAATCATGCATTTAACCATTTCGTATCTGGTGTACTATTAATAGTACATGTTTTTCATGGATAATTATTTTGTCTTAACAATTACTTTTATTATTATCTACATATTGTAATGGTAGTATATGTCAACGCATTTCTTATTATGACATCATTTATGTTTTGTCATTTAATAATAACAATAAAAGTTTCCTTAATTCTCTTTGCCCCGTCGGTAGTTCCTTTATTTTAAAATTTCCAATATTTCATAGTTCCTTTATTTCACTCTTTAAATTTAAAATAAAGATATTTTTTCTGAACGAATTGTGTGCAATAAAACGTAAAAAAAAAAATATCAGAAATTAGTAATATCATTTAAATACTGCTGTAATACGATATTTTCGAAACGTCTACTTAAAATCTTCCTTATCCCATTGTCATATGAATATGAATTGGATAGTACGTAAAATAACTACATTCGTTAGATTTCAGACAAATATATATATATAAATATTAAACTTCAGTAAATCTATTTGGATAGCCACTATTAACATTATTAACATAAAAGTAAATTTGTTCTGAAAATTAAAAATATCTTACCCAAAAGTTTTAACCGAAAACTAATGTAAATTTACAGAGAGTCTCGTTTTTTTCTGTGTTTTCACAGAAATATTTTATAGTGTAATGTCTAATTGTTAGAAAGTGTTATTAGAAACTTAAATTTCGATTTTTTTTTTTGTTAGAAATAATGATTTGGAAATTGACATAATAAATATAGATCTATCAAAATGTAGGTTGTAATTCATATATTTTGGAATGTTAATTTCATAATTATAATTCATATTATAATTTTTTTAAATTACAAACTCAATATACTTATGTTAGGGTTTTTTAGTATTATAAAGAAACAAAAAACTTATCACATTAGAAGTATAATTTAAGGGGATATAAATATAAATATAAAAACATGATTTAATATTAGAAGCTCTATATTTTAATGTTTAAAAATTCGAAAAATGTTCATGCAAATGGCTTGAAATTTCGCTTCCAAGCTTAGTTTGAACCGAAGATTTAAAATATATTATTAAAATTGAATTTTGCCTAAAAAAAACAATTGGTCTGGTTTTGATTTGTAGATGGCCCCTAAGGAAATTTTATATGCATAATTACAACATACACATTATTTCCAATCATTTGGTACCAGTCTCTTTCTTTTACTATAATTAGTTGCAAACTTAGTAGGGATGTTTACTGTTTCCCCCAGGACTGTACAAACATTTTAAGTGTTTATGTGTTTAAATGTCAGTTTAGATTAAAATAAAGGCCGATTGCATCATTTAAATGTACTTTAAATATCCTAATCCAAAATATGTCTCATCAAGTAGGTTTTGAATTAGGATTTAAAAAAATTGTGTACCGCAGTGAAAGAAATAGGATTTTGAGGATAATAATTTTGAGGTTTCATTAACATATCCATGTTACATGTTTTTATAAACATGACTGAGAAACCGCTGTTCAATATTTGTTAGAAATTCACATGTAAAAAACTTTTTTAAAGCAAAAATAAATACTCTGAACATTTTTGGTATTTTTATGTTACCTGCCCACTGAAATGTGGATGTGGTATGCAAGGTGAAAGAAAGAAAATAAAAATAAAAACATTAAGCACAATTCGCCTCATCAGCTGTAATTCTACTCTGGCATTGTTTCGTGGCTTTCACAATGTCTTTGGTATATAAATCATAGTGATACATTTTATTTTGAAATGACATCGAACTCACAATGCAAGGTCAATATGTATCTGTGTATTTAACCATACAGACATACCTTAAGACATCAATTTACTCGTGAAAAATACCGTGACATTTTTATGGTAGTGGAACCATAAAATATAACCTATTAAGTTGGAGCAGGGAATGTCACGATAAAGTTGCAACCATTATCCTTTTTTTTTTTTTTTTTTTTGAAATCGGTTTTGCTATTTCCAGAGATTCCATAGAAATCGTAACTTAGAACGCTGTTACTTTCAATCCTTTCAAATTTTAATTTTTTTTAAACTGTTCTTGAGTAAATGTCTCATAAGTAAGCACCATGCAACATTTTAAGTTTCTAGGCCCTTTGGTAGCAATGGAGGTATTCAGCATTCAATGAAACAATGTATCAATTTAAGCTTAATTTATCACAAATTATTAAAGAAAATCTTCTTTCAATGTTATTTCAGGTACAACTTTCAAATCTGTTAAAATTCATATAAAAAGACCCAAACACTTGTTTTCTTGTTATCGTCCCTTACCATTGCAGTTTTATAATTTTGTATAAAACATTTTATTTATCAAAAACATCTATATTTATTTATCTTTTACATTGAAAGTATTCCGACAACACTAACTCGCACAACCATTCACCCAATTCTTAGAGAATTTTCTCAAAGAGTGACTAATCCGTTTATTGTTTTCTCTTAGTTAGGAAACTCGCTCACCCAGTAAATTCTCTTTAACAGTAGAAAGCCAAAAATGTAATGCAACGATGAACCTGAATTGATATTAATTCGCTTAACGGTTGTATAAAGCAAGTTACTTTAAAATTTTACAAATAAATAAACATTCACACGAGGGAATTAGGTAGTCTTGAGGATAACTCATTTTGCATAATAGTTCTTTTTTATCAGTAGATTACAGATTTTTTTTGTTTCTCTTCCAAAAGGATTTTATCCATGAATTTAAAAAATTAATTTTGTAATTAATATTGCATTTTATTTTTATTCAGTTAAAATTAAGAAAACATTTTTCAAAAACTATATTATCGAATAAATATTTTTAAATTACACTATGTGCAAATTACTTAAAAGATGAAAAAATATATAAAAATGTGTTAAATTGCTTTAATATCCTTAGTACTTTCAACTATATACATAGCCTTTGTCAGAGAATACAAAAATAATTTTGTATTAATTGTAATAATTTTGTGTCCATGCACTGAACAAAATGGGGTACAGGAGAAAAAACGTTCTAAATATGTAATTTTTGTGTTACTGAAGGGCCTAGAAACATTAAATTAGCACCGTAATTACTTATAATTTATAAATAGTTTCTAAGAACATTTCCTAAAAAAATTGAAATTTCAAAGCGGTCAAAATGCGCGAAAAGCGTTCTAACTGGCAATTTCTACGCAATCTCAAAGTATAGAAAACCAATTTTAAAAGTAATGATTGATGGTGACAGCCCTCGCTCTAACATAGGCTATATTTCATGTCAATGTCACTATCACCTGGAGGTTGAAGGAGCAAAAAAGGTTCTAAACAGAGGTTTTTGTGACACTGTAGCGGCTACCAACTTGAAATTAGGTATGGTAGTTACTTAAAATATATAAATGATCTCTAAAAACATTTCCTAAAAAAATTCTAATTCAAGAGGTGTGGAAATGCGAAAAAAGCGTTCTAAAACCGTTCTAAATTGCAATTTCTATGCAATCTCAGGAAATATCAAATCAATTTTAAAAGTAATGGCTGCAAATTGATAGTGATAGTCCTTATTCCTAGATAGGCTGTATTTTATGTGTTTGTCACTCTCACTTGGGGTTTGCAGGAGCAAAAAATGTTCTAAATCGCATTTTTGTAATATACTACGGTGTCTAAGATTTTCAAATTTGGCATGTTAATTACTTAAAAGATGCAAATGCTTTATAAGAACCGTCGAAACAAAATTCCAAATTTAAAAGGAAAAGCGATCGAAAAACGTTCTGAATTACGAATTTTAAGCAATCTTGTGAAATACGAAACCGATTTAAAAAATAATGGTTGCGAATTGGTGGTGATTGAACCTGCTTAAACATAAGCTATATTTTATGTCGGTGCCACTACCACCACAGCGTTGCAGAAGAAATAAACGTTCTAAATTGCGATTTCTGGGATACTGAAGAGGCTAGAAACTTTAAATATGGCATGGTAGTTACTTATAAAATTTTAAAACTCTCTAAGAATGTCGAAAATGAATTCAAATTTAAAAGGGGTGAAGCGAAGGGAAAAAGCGTAAAGCATTCTACAAAATATGCAATCTCAGGAAATAATATACCAATTACGAAAGTAATGAAAGCGAATCAAAGGTGACAGACTTTGATCTTTCAAAGGCTATATTTTATGCCGCACCACTACCACCTGGGGTTTGCAGAAACAACAAACGTTCTAAACAAGCCTTTAAAAACTTTCTAAATTACGTTTTCCTTGAATATTTGGAAATACCAAAACGATTTCGAAATTAATGTTGGAAAATTAAAGGTACCAGTCTCTATTTCAACATAGGCATTTTATGTTAGTCCCACTACCAACAGAGAGGTGGTAGACATTAGACAAGAATGTTGCAATTTCACATGATGCTTAATTTTAAGTAATTGCGTACTAAGAACGGTTTTTAAAAAATTCAAAATTTCAAATGAATACTGAAATGAGTGTATGAAATGAGCATAAACGCTTCAAAATACTTTCTAAATTATCATTTGTTTAGAATTAGTTTTAGTTCTCTTTATTAATTTAAGTGTCATTTCTGCCTAATGCAGTGTAATAATGAAGTTTAGTCGAACTGTGGCTTAATTAGTAATTTTTGAGTTTTTCCTAAATGTATAATTTCTTCTAATAAAAGTTAGACATATAACTATCATTTGGCATATTTGAACTATTACGCGAGCAAAGCCGCGGGTTTTGCTAGTCAGATGATATTTTAAAATTGAAAATCTTGTTTGTTCATTGTAAAAAAAAATATTCTTCAAAATTTTATATCTCACAACTGATTGAATTTGGTGTATTGTTTTCTAGATAATTTTATGTATTCTTTTTTACATATGAAATTACTTCATGCGTTGTTGTATATATTTCTTCATGTGCTTCATTGTGCATGTGAATTACAACAAGTTAAAGATAAGCAAAGTTTCATATGCGTTCACTATAATTTGAAAAAAAATTGAATTCGATATCTCGTCAATGGCTCTATCAATTTCAATGTAACTTAAAACAAACTCAGATGATAGTAAGAGAGAGGCAATAAAGTGGCATGATTTTTTTAAGTCCATCTATAGCCTATGTAGGTAAAAGTCAAATTTCTAACGGAAATCTTATCTACAACAATCTTCTATAATCAAGATAGAAATCGGTGCGGTGTGTAATAAGCGTATGAGGGCCCACTTCTCCAACCGCCGCCAATAACAAAGTATAAGTTGAGAGCCACCTCGTTTTTAAACGTATTAAACTCCACAATATGAAGTTCTGCATATTAAATTATTTTAACTAAGTAAAATAACTCTAATATATTTCCGGTTGTGAGTTTCGTAGCCGGGTTAGCTTAGATGAAGCGTTTAGCAATGAAATTTACTTATATTCTTTATTTTTACTTATATTCTTTATTTTAGTTATATTTTATTTTTATAAAGTGTCTCGTTTTCAATTCGGTATTCTCTTAAGGGATACTTTTACCTGTGGTACGATAACTTATATGAATTTCACAGGCACAAGCTAGCATTCGCGCGCTTCAGTCAGAAATACTTGGTTCAGCTCAGTATTCATACATATGCATGTATATGTGGATATTCATGTATATGTGGAAACTATATATGCATGTATATGTGGAAACAGGAATGAGTTGCAACTTTCACATAATAAATATCAACTAGATGAAATATAACAGTCCACCAGCTGTGATGAAATTCAAAGATTGAGTCCAAATTCACGATCCACGAGAATCGAATCTGATCAGTAGTGAAAGGTGATCGACATAGATCGATTGGTAAAAGGTTTAACGCAAGGCTTAAAACCTTGGAGAGATTAGCTCAAGAAAAAATAATCAAAAGTTCTCTTTTGATTGGTTGTTTATTGAATAGCCAAAGGTCACTATTTTTCTATAATATCCATCTGTTTACGAATTAAACTCCTATTTTATTTCCCATCAGACGTTTGTATTTGTCTTAATTTTTGAGTGTGGTCTATCTTGTGATAAATTATGAATTTTAATCCACATACACATATATGTGCAGACACACTTATATATATATATATAGAACATTATGTTTAAGATATATTTGGCAGGACCTGAATTGCTATATATAATTTGTGTGGTTATTTGTAGCTGTAGCGCTTATCACAATTATACTATTTTTATTTTTATTTTTTATTTAGCTTATATATATATATATATATGTGTGTTTATTTATTTATATATATACTTTGTATATATTCATTTTACATTGCAGTTCCCTCTGAAAAAGATAACTTTAATTTTATAAAATATTTATAAAATATTTGCTTATCAAACAATACTGCTAATTTCTGAAATATATCAGAATGAGTAAATGTATATCTTCATATTCCTTAATTAGTGTGAAAAAGTTAAAAACTGCAAAACATTTAAGATTATAAGGGAAACGCATGACTGGCCATTTTGTAAAATTTATTGAATCTAAAGCGTGCTTACAAATATGGCTAAAATGCATCGATTTTTTTAGACAGTTTTATTTCAAGTATTTTCTTTAATACAAATATGTTATCTATTTGGGAAAACTGCATAAAACATTTTGGAATTTAAGTACATCTATGTAATTACAAGTGATTTGCAACGTTATGGCATCATACTGGTAAAAAAACTTGTTGGGAAATTTATTTCCATATATTTATGTAAACAATTACTAAAAGATTTTATCATGCCTGTATCTTTTAATATTTACAAAAATTATATGCATGCATGTCACTGTCATTAAATAAAGGAATCACAATATCTAATACATCTCATAATTGTTTCTGTAGTATTCATGTAATACTTCAAAGAAGAAATCTCTTCTTTAGATTTCTTATTTTTACATGAAATAAACCCATTTTACATTATGTTACAATAGCACAGAAGAGTGTTACTGGTTCTTTTCGAGTAATAAAAAAGTTTTTTCAGATAAATCTTTTCTTTATTACTAACATTAAATTAATACATATTTGTACTTCATCGGTATTTGTATAAGATGTAAAATTTCAATGCCTTAATAGCAATTTCACTCAAAATAAAATGAATTTCCAATAATTAAAGTTATTTAGTAATCTTATTTGTTATACGAATTCCACTTCGATTTAATGAGTCCCACTGGTAAAGTATAAAAATTTGCTTCCATTGATTTTTCTATAATATATAATTTAGTATTTTATCACGCGTATATCTTTTATTATTTGCAGATATTATACGTCTGCATGTCCTTGTCACTTAATAAATGAAGCATAATATTTAATATAAGTCATAATTTTCTCAAGTATTAATATACTTCAAAGTAGAAATCCCTTATTTATGTTGTTTATTTTAACATGAAATAAACCCATTTGATATTGTGTTACAATAGCGCAGAAGATAGATGTTGTTTCTTTTCTAATAATAAGTAAAAACTATTTGTTTCTCAGAGAAAACATTTCATTATTACTAACATTAAATTAATGCGCTATATTAGTACATCAACGTTATTATATAATATGTAACATCCCAACATCGCTAATAGAAGTTTGGCTCAAAATAAAATCAATGTCCACAGTTAAAGTCAGTTAAAATACCTCTTAAAAGAATTCAACGTGGATTTAATAATTCCTACTCAGGGCTGCTACAAGCGACTAATTTTTAATTCTCTATCGCACCACTTTTTTTAAACAAAATATTAAATTAATATATATTTGCACTTCTTCGGTATTTGTATAAGATGTAAAATTTCAATGCATTAATAGCAATTTCATTCAAAATAAAATGATTTTCCGTTAGTTAAAGTTATTTAGTTATCTTATTTGTCATACGGATTGCACTTCGATTTAATGAGTCCCACTGGTAATATATAATAACTTTCTTCCAGTGATTTATCTGTAATATAAATTCAGTATTTTATCACGCCTATATCTCTTAATATTTGCAGATATTATATGTCTGCATGTCATTGTCACTTAATAAATGAATCACAATATTTAATATAAGTCATACTTGTTTCTCAAGCATTAATATACTTCAAAGGAGAAATCGCTTATTAATATTGTTTTTTGTAACATGAAATAAACGCATTTGACATTGTGTTACAATAGCACAGGAGATAGATGCTGTTTCGTTTCGAATAATAAGCAAAAAATTTTTGTTTCTCAGAGAAAATATTTCATTTTTACTAACATTAAATTAATGTGCTATATTCGTACATCAACGTTATTATATAATATGTAACATTCCGACGTCGTTAATAGAAGTTTCGCTCAAAATAACATCAATGTCCACAGTTAAATTTAGTTAAATTATTTCTTAAAAGAATTCAACGTTGATTTAATAATTCCTACTCAAGTCTGCTGCTACAGGCGACTAATTTTTAATTTTCCTTCGCACCACTTTTTCAAAACAAAACATTAAATTAATATATATTTGCACTTCATCGGTATTTGTATAAGATGTAAAATTTCAATGCATTAATAGCAATTTCATTCAAAATAATATGAATTTCCGTTAGTTAAAGTTATTTAGTTATCTTATTTGTTATACGGATTCCATTTCGATTTAATGAGTCCCACTGGTAAAATATAATAACTTTCTTCCAGTGTGTAAAATAATCTGTAATATAAATTCAGTATTTTATCACGCGTATATCTTTTAATACTTGCATATATTATACGTCTGCATGTCATTGTCACTTAATAAATGAATCCAAATATTTAATAAAAGTCATAATTGTTTCTCAAGTATTAATATACTTCGAAGGAGAAATCCCTTATTTATATTGTTTATTTTAACATGAAACAAACCCAATTGATATTGTGTTACAATAGCACAGGAGACAGATGTTGTTTCATTTCGAATAATAAGCAAAAACTATTTGTTTCTCAGAGAAAGATTTCATTATTACTAACATTAAATTAATGTGCTGTATTAGTACATCAACGTTATTATATAATATGTAACATCCCAACGTCGTTAATAGAAGTTTCGCTCAAAATAAAATCAATATCCACAGATAAAGTTAGTTAAATTATTTCTTAAATGAATTCAACATTGATTTAATAATTCCTACTCAGGACTGCTGTTACAGGCGACTATTTTTTAATCTCTCTTTAGCACCAGTTTTTCAAAACAAAAACATTAAATTAATACATATTTGTACTTCATCGGTATTTGTATAAGATGTAAAATTTCAATACATTAATAGCAATTTCATTCAAAATAAAATGAGTTTCCGTTAGTTAAAGTTATTTTGGTATCCTATTTGTTATACGGATTCCACTTCGATTTAATGAGTCCCTGGTAAAATATAATAACTTTCTTCCAGTGATTTATCTGTAATATAAATTCAGTATTTTATCACGCCTATATCTTTTAATATTTGCAGATAATATATGTCTGCATGTCATTGTCACTTAATGAATGATTCACAATATTTAATAAAAGTCATAATTGTTTCTCAAGTATTAATATACTTCGAAGGAGAATTCCGTTATTTATATTGTTTATTTTAACATGAAACAAACCCATTTGATATTGTGTTACAATAGCACAGGAGACAGATGTTGTTTCTTTTCGAATAATAAGCAAAAACTATTTGTTTCTCAGAGAAAGATTTCATTATTACTAACATTAAATTAATGTGCTATATTAGTACATCAACGTTATTATATAATATGTAACATCCCAACGTCGTTAATAGAAGTTTCGCTCAAAATAAAATCAATATCCACAGATAAAGTTAGTTAAATTATTTCTTAAATGAATTCAACATTGATTTAATAATTCCTACTCAGGACTGCTGTTACAGGCGACTATTTTTTAATCTCTCTTTAGCACCAGTTTTTCAAAACAAAAACATTAAATTAATACATATTTGTACTTCATCGGTATTTGTATAAGATGTAAAATTTCAATACATTAATAGCAATTTCACTCAAAATAAAATGAGTTTCCGTTAGTTAAAGTTATTTTGGTATCCTATTTGTTATACGGATTCCACTTCGATTTAATGAGTCTCTGGTAAAATATAATAACTTTCTTCCAGTGATTTATCTGTAATATAAATTCAGTATTTTATCACGCCTATATCTTTTAATATTTGCAGATAATATATGTCTGCATGTCATTGTCACTTAATGAATGATTCACAATATTTAATAAAAGTCATAATTGTTTCTCAAGTATTAATATACTTCGAAGGAGAATTCCCTTATTTATATTGTTTATTTTAACATGAAACAAACCCATTTGATATTGTGTTACAATAGCACAGGAGACAGATGTTGTTTCTTTTCGAATAATAAGCAAAAACTATTTGTTTCTCAGAGAAAGATTTCATTATTACTAACATTAAATTAATGTGCTATATTAGTACATCAACGCTATTATATAATATGTAACATCCCAACGTCGTTAATAGAAGTTTCGCTCAAAATAAAATCAATATCCACAGATAAAGTTAGTTAAATTATTTCTTAAATGAATTCAACATTGATTTAATAATTCCTACTCAGGACTGCTGTTACAGGCGACTATTTTTTAATCTCTCTTTATCACCAGTTTTTCAAAACAAAAACATTAAATTAATACATATTTGTACTTCATCGGTATTTGTATAAGATGTAAAATTTCAATACATTAATAGCAATTTCACTCAAAATAAAATGAGTTTCCGTTAGTTAAAGTTATTTTGGTATCCTATTTGTTATACGGATTCCACTTCGATTTAATGAGTCCCTGGTAAAATATAATAATTTCTTCCAGTGATTTATCTGTAATATAAATTCAGTATTTTATCACGCCTATATCTTTTAATATTTGCAGATAATATATGTCTGCATGTCATTGTCACTTAATGAATGATTCACAATATTTAATAAAAGTCATAATTGTTTCTCAAGTATTAATATACTTCGAAGGAGAATTCCCTTATTTATATTGTTTATTTTAACATGAAACAAACCCATTTGATATTGTGTTACAATAGCACAGGAGACAGATGTTGTTTCTTTTCGAATAATAAGCAAAAACTATTTGTTTCTCAGAGAAAGATTTCATTATTACTAACATTAAATTAATGTGCTGTATTAGTACATCAACGTTATTATATAATATGTAACATCCCACCGTCGTTAATAGAAGTTTCGCTCAAAATAAAATCAATATCCACAGATAAAGTTAGTTAAATTATTTCTTAAATGAATTCAACATTGATTTAATAATTCCTACTCAGGACTGCTGTTACAGGCGACTATTTTTTAATCTCTCTTTCGCACCAATTTTTCAAAACAAAATCATTAAATTAATACATATTTGTACTTCATCGGTATTTGTATAAGATGTAAAATTTCAATACATTAATAGCAATTTCACTCAAAATAAAATGAATTTCCGTTGTTAAAGTTATTTTGTTATCTTATTTGTTATACGGATTCCACATCGATTTAATGAGTCCCTTGTAAAATATAATAACTCTCTTCCAGTGATTTATCTGTAATATAAATTCAGTATTTTATCACGCCTATATCTTTTAATATTTGCAGATAATATATGTCTGCATGTCATTGTCACTTAATGAATGATTCACAATATTTAATAAATGTCATAATTGTTTCTCAAGTATTAACATACTTCGAAGGAGAATTCCCTTATTTATATTGTTTATTTTAACATGAAACAAACCCATTTGATATTGTGTTACAATAGCACAGGAGACAGATGTTGTTTCTTTTCGAATAATAAGCAAAAACTATTTGTTTCTCAGAGAAAGATTTCATTATTACTAACATTAAATTAATGTGCTGTATTAGTACATCAACGTTATTATATAATATGTAACATCCCAACGTCGTTAATAGAAGTTTCGCTCAAAATAAAATCAATATCCACAGATAAAGTTAGTTAAATTATTTCTTAAATGAATTCAACATTGATTTAATAATTCCTACTCAGGACTGCTGTTACAGGCGACTATTTTTTAATCTCTCTTTAGCACCAGTTTTTCAAAACAAAAACATTAAATTAATACATATTTGTACTTCATCGGTATTTGTATAAGATGTAAAATTTCAATACATTAATAGCAATTTCACTCAAAATAAAATGAGTTTCCGTTAGTTAAAGTTATTTTGGTATCCTATTTGTTATACGGATTCCACTTCGATTTAATGAGTCCCTGGTAAAATATAATAACTTTCTTCCAGTGATTTATCTGTAATATAAATTCAGTATTTTATCACGCCTATATCTTTTAATATTTGCAGATAATATATGTCTGCATGTCATTGTCACTTAATGAATGATTCACAATATTTAATAAAAGTCATAATTGTTTCTCAAGTATTAATATACTTCGAAGGAGAATTCCCTTATTTATATTGTTTATTTTAACATGAAACAAACCCATTTGATATTGTGTTACAATAGCACAGGAGACAGATGTTGTTTCTTTTCGAATAATAAGCAAAAACTATTTGTTTCTCAGAGAAAGATTTCATTATTACTAACATTAAATTAATGTGCTATATTAGTACATCAACGTTATTATATAATATGTAACATCCCACCGTCGTTAATAGAAGTTTCGCTCAAAATAAAATCAATATCCACAGATAAAGTTAGTTAAATTATTTCTTAAATGAATTCAACATTGATTTAATAATTCCTACTCAGGACTGCTGTTACAGGCGACTATTTTTTAATCTCTCTTTCGCACCAATTTTTCAAAACAAAATCATTAAATTAATACATATTTGTACTTCATCGGTATTTGTATAAGATGTAAAATTTCAATACATTAATAGCAATTTCACTCAAAATAAAATGAGTTTCCGTTAGTTAAAGTTATTTTGGTATCCTATTTGTTATACGGATTCCACTTCGATTTAATGAGTCCCTGGTAAAATATAATAACTTTCTTCCAGTGATTTATCTGTAATATAAATTCAGTATTTTATCACGCCTATATCTTTTAATATTTGCAGATAATATATGTCTGCATGTCATTGTCACTTAATGAATGATTCACAATATTTAATAAAAGTCATAATTGTTTCTCAAGTATTAATATACTTCGAAGGAGAATTCCCTTATTTATATTGTTTATTTTAACATGAAACAAACCCATTTGATATTGTGTTACAATAGCACAGGAGACAGATGTTGTTTCTTTTCGAATAATAAGCAAAAACTATTTGTTTCTCAGAGAAAGATTTCATTATTACTAACATTAAATTAATGTGCTATATTAGTACATCAACGTTATTATATAATATGTAACATCCCACCGTCGTTAATAGAAGTTTCGCTCAAAATAAAATCAATATCCACAGATAAAGTTAGTTAAATTATTTCTTGAATGAATTCAACATTGATTTAATAATTCCTACTCAGGACTGCTGTTACAGGCGACTATTTTTTAATCTCTCTTTCGCACCAGTTTTTCAAAACAAAATCATTAAATTAATACATATTTGTACTTCATCGGTATTTGTATAAGATGTAAAATTTCAATACATTAATAGCAATTTCACTCAAAATAAAATGAATTTCCGTTGTTAAAGTTATTTTGTTATCTTATTTGTTATACGGATTCCACATCGATTTAATGAGTCCCTGGTAAAATATAATAACTCTCTTCCAGTGATTTATCTGTAATATAAATTCAGTATTTTATCACGCCTATATCTTTTAATATTTGCAGATAATATATGTCTGCATGTCATTGTCACTTAATGAATGATTCACAATATTTAATAAAAGTCATAATTGTTTCTCAAGTATTAATATACTTCGAAGGAGAATTCCCTTATTTATATTGTTTATTTTAACATGAAACAAACCCATTTGATATTGTGTTACAATAGCACAGGAGACAGATGTTGTTTCTTTTCGAATAATAAGCAAAAACTATTTGTTTCTCAGAGAAAGATTTCATTATTACTAACATTAAATTAATGTGCTATATTAGTACATCAACGTTATTATATAATATGTAACATCCCACCGTCGTTAATAGAAGTTTCGCTCAAAATAAAATCAATATCCACAGATAAAGTTAGTTAAATTATTTCTTAAATGAATTCAACATTGATTTAATAATTCCTACTCAGGACTGCTGTTACAGGCGACTATTTTTTAATCTCTCTTTCGCACCAATTTTTCAAAACAAAATCATTAAATTAATACATATTTGTACTTCATCGGTATTTGTATAAGATGTAAAATTTCAATACATTAATAGCAATTTCACTCAAAATAAAATGAGTTTCCGTTAGTTAAAGTTATTTTGGTATCCTATTTGTTATACGGATTCCACTTCGATTTAATGAGTCCCTGGTAAAATATAATAACTTTCTTCCAGTGATTTATCTGTAATATAAATTCAGTATTTTATCACGCCTATATCTTTTAATATTTGCAGATAATATATGTCTGCATGTCATTGTCACTTAATGAATGATTCACAATATTTAATAAAAGTCATAATTGTTTCTCAAGTATTAATATACTTCGAAGGAGAATTCCCTTATTTATATTGTTTATTTTAACATGAAACAAACCCATTTGATATTGTGTTACAATAGCACAGGACACAGATGTTGTTTCTTTTCGAATAATAAGCAAAAACTATTTGTTTCTCAGAGAAAGATTTCATTATTACTAACATTAAATTAATGTGCTATATTAGTACATCAACGTTATTATATAATATGTAACATCCCACCGTCGTTAATAGAAGTTTTGCTCAAAATAAAATCAATATCCACAGATAAAGTTAGTTAAATTATTTCTTGAATGAATTCAACATTGATTTAATAATTCCTACTCAGGACTGCTGTTACAGGCGACTATTTTTTAATCTCTCTTTCGCACCAGTTTTTCAAAACAAAATCATTAAATTAATACATATTTGTACTTCATCGGTATTTGTATAAGATGTAAAATTTCAATACATTAATAGCAATTTCACTCAAAATAAAATGAATTTCCGTTGTTAAAGTTATTTTGTTATCTTATTTGTTATACGGATTCCACATCGATTTAATGAGTCCCTGGTAAAATATAATAACTCTCTTCCAGTGATTTATCTGTAATATAAATTCAGTATTTTATCACGCCTATATCTTTTAATATTTGCTGATAATATATGTCTGCATGTCATTGTCACTTAATGAATGATTCACAATATTTAATAAAAGTCATAATTGTTTCTCAAGTATTAATATACTTCGAAGGAGAATTCCCTTATTTATATTGTTTATTTTAACATGAAACAAACCCATTTGATATTGTGTTACAATAGCACAGGATACAGATGCTGTTTCTTTTCGAATAATAAGCAAAAATTATTTGTTTCTCAGAGAAAACATTTCATTTTTACTAACATTAAATTAATGTGCTATACGTCATATCAACGTTATTATACACTGCTCAAAACAATTAAAGGATATTTGAAGTTTTATATAAAATAAAGATATAAACGAAATTTTTTTTTTGCCAAAAATAGAAGAAGAGAATCACAAATGCAAATTTTTCTGGTTTTCAAACTGTGGAGTATGCAAATTTTGAGTTCGACGTCAAAAACGTCGCTTCAGCGGCAGCGAATGAAATTTGACTTTCAACTGGATAAAAGAGAATGAAGACAAGGATGATCGGCATTCAGTGATTGCTTTGTTTCGATAAGTACGATGTCTCAGCGAAGTCATTTGACAGATTAAGAAGCTTTGAGAATTGTTGGTAGGTTAGAAGGGGGCCAAACACAAGCCGAAGTAGCGCAAGCCATTGGAGTGTCACAAAGTGTCATTCTGGAACCGTTTTTTAAAGAGTGGATGTGCAGGCCGAAGACCAGGGCAAGGTCGTAGACGGGCAACAACGCCCAATTAAGATCGGTATTTAGCGTTAACAGCTCGGAGACACCGAACCATGAACGCTACTCTTCTCCAACAACACCTTCGCTCGGCTACAGGCACCATGATTTCAACTCAGACTGTCCGAAACCGGCTCCATGCTGTAGGTCTGTATGCTCGCCGATCGATGGTATGTGTTAGATTAACATCAAGGCATCGTCGCGACCGCAGGGAGTGGGCAACCGAGCATGTCAACTGGAGGAGAAATGAATGGAGCAATATTCTGTTTTCTGACGAGTCCCGTTTTTCTGTGCATCCAGATAATAGGCGTATTTTCATCTGGAGGGACCGTGGCAGTAGGAATAATCCTGCGTTCGTGCACGAAAGTGTCAGATTTGGCGGTGGAGGAGTGTTGGTGTATGGTGGCATCTCCATTGACGGGCGCACTGACCTCTACATCATTCGAGATGGAGCTCTGACTGGTCGCCGATATAGGGATGAGATCCTCAGACCTATTGTAGTCCCTTACGCTGCAGCAATCGGAGATAACTTCGTTTTAATGGACGATAACTGCAGGCCACATCGTGCAAACCTGGTGGAGGATTTCCTTTTCGAGGAAGGAATCGTTCGAATGGAATGGCCAGCGTGTTCTCCAGACCTGAATCCAATCGAGCACATTTGGGACGCTCTAGGAAGACGAGTTTCTGGCCGCCAACAACCCCCACAAACTCTCCAAGAACTGGAAAGAGATCTTCTGGAAGAGTGGGGCAGAATACCCCAACTCGTCATTAATAGCCTCATTGAGTCCATGCCTCAAAGGTGTTCAACGTTGCTGGCCGCCCGTGGAAACCATACCCCCTACTGAAAATGATTTTCTTTGAAGAAAACACCTTTTCTTATTCTTTTTTTCTCATATGCACAAATTGTGTTTTTTTCCTTTAGTACACAAATGCGCAATAAAATGCATTTTTTTCTGCCAAACATGTGTAATTTATTCTCATATAACCTACTATGTCTATCGACCATGTATCAATCAGCTAAACAGTTTACCAGATACAAAATCCACCTAAAACTGCAATATCCTTTAATTGTTTTGAGCAGTGTATAATATGTAACATTCCACCGTCGTTAATAGAAGTTTCGCTCAAAATAAAATCAATGTCCACAGTTAAAGTTAGTTACTTATTTCTTAAAAGAATTCAACGTTGATTTAATAATTCCTACTCAGGTCTGCTGCTACAGGCGACTAACTTTTAATTCTCTATCGCGCCAGTTTTTCAAAACAAAAACATTAAATTAATACATATTTGTACCTCATCGGTATTTGTATAAGATGTAAAATTTCAATGCATTAATAGCAAATTTACTCAAAATAAAATGAATTTCCGTTAGTTAAAGTTATTTAGTTATCTTATATGTTATATGAATTCCACTTCGATTTAATGAGTCCCACTGGTAAAATATAATATTTTTCTTCCAGTGATTTATCTGTAATATAAATTTAGTATTTTATCACACCTATATCTTTTAATATTTGCTGATATTATACGTCTGCATGTCATTGTCACTTAATAAATGAATCACAATATTTAATATAAGTCATAATTGTTTCTCAAGTATTAATATATTTCAAAGGAGAAATCCTTTATTTATATTGTTTATGTTAACATAAAATAAACCCATTTTATGCTGTGTTACAATGGCACAGAAGATAGATGTTGTTTCTTTTCGAATAATAAGCAAAAACTATTTGTTTCTCAGAGAAAACATTTCATTATTACTAATATTAAATTAACTTGCTATATAAGTACCTCAACGTTATTATATAATATGTAACATTTCAAAGTCGGTAATCGAAGTTTCGCTCAAAATAAAATCAATGTCCACAGTTAAAGTTAGTTAAATTATTTCAAAAATGAATTCAACGTTGATTTGAAAATTCCTACTCAGGGCTGCTACAGGCGACTATTTTTTAATTCTCTTTCGCACCACTTTTTCAAAACAAAAACCTTTACAAATACTTTAACAATAATTGCAAGAGAAATAGGCTACAATATGTATGTTAAAAAAATAGTGGTACCAACAGAATATAAAAATAGTCGTCTATCGCAGCCTTGCTACTGAAGAAATATAATTTGATTCAATAAATTGATCTATAATATAACATAAGTATTTTAATATATTTTAATCTTTTCAGGAATTCTGTGCTTATATTAGTGTGCCAATCAGTAACGCTTTCCTAGTTTTGTCTGTTTCATTAATATTTCTAAAACATTAATGTACTTTAACATTAACAAAAAAATATCCTTAGATTGCTCTTTTTTACATGCAAAATTCCTTTATACAAATCAGAATACATAGAATTTATTCTTCAGAGACGATTGCAATAAATTTCTTTTTAAACTAATAAATATGATGAAAGTGTTTGTGAACGAAAATCTATATTTATTTATATAATATTACTGTATTATATCGTTGCATTAAATATTCATTTCATATTTATATTTATATTTGAGGCTATGAACAGAAATGTTCATTTTTTGACAACAAATGGAAATTCATAATAATTTGCCGAAATAGTAACATTCTTCATTTATCGAATGCTTTATGTATGCAGCTTAGAATTTAAAAATTTATGCGATCTTCAACTGCTAAAATAACTCATGAACAAATTCTAAAAAATATAAACAATTGCTAAAATTTCTAAAATTTCAGTTATGTTATCTCGACCCAATGTTGTTTTAAAATTATTATTAATGCAACATGCTGCATTTACATTCTTGTCAACTACTTTTCCCTAATTTGACGATTAATTTTACCCAACTTGAACGCGTTTTAAACCAGAAAATCTATTGCATGCATCTTTGGTGAATTAATTTCTTAGTACTTCCTGCAACTTACTTGAATTAACTTATTTTTTAATCTGTTTCGAAATGTGTTTAACGTCCATCGATTATGGTTTAATATTTCACGGAAGTATACTGAAAGGTTGACAGTTATACATTAGAGTTTAAAAATAGTTTTTTCAGTTTTATCATACAAAATTTTTGGATTCATTTTATTCGCCAAAAAGTTATTTTATAGCCTGATATCCCTCTTGAAATAAACCCTTGAATTACGCAGTGGACCGGTATGTGTTGATAGCTCCAAAAGCAAGTGTCTATACTATAAAGCAAAAACCTTATGGTCATAACTCTGTCGTAATATTGTCGATGACAGTAACTGACCTATAAATCTATATTTTACTGCAATTCTTAAACTTTTAAACATGGCATAATTTATATTTTTACACCATAGAATGGGGAAAAAATGGTTTTCCAATTACAATTTTTTTCAGAACAAAATTAATTAGCGTTGGTTGGGGTAAGTGGAATTTCTTTTTGTAATACTTCACTTTTGAAGTCTTATAAAAAAATTTAGAAACAGTTTAATTTAAACTTAGCATCTTATTTTGATTAAGACTATATTAATAAACAAAAGTTCATAATTAGTTTCTCAAATAATGCTTTAAATATTTTGTAACTGCTATTCTTTTAAAAAATCAGGTAGGTGTCCCTCTTACCTCATAAGAATTGGTAAGTGGGCCAACACTCTTTATTTAAATTTAAAGCAACCATATCTAAAGAAGAGATATGTGAGTGTTACTTGATAAAGTATAGAAATTTTCAATATGAAATTTTTAATTCTAAATGTATCCATGTACGCGGTATCTACTCACACTAATACCAGTGTGACAGGTAATTCTAGATGAATAACAAAACAAGTACATCTATGAAATTTTTTGAAAGTATAAGCATATGTTTTAAACGCCTGAAAGACTGTTGAAGAAACATACCTAGGTTAATTAAGGTGTCTCAGGATTCTTAAAGCTTTAAAATTTTCTAAATTTAAATTTTTTCACGTGTCAAACGCTTATTTTCTCTGAACGTTTTATATGATTGTTTTCTTGAAATTCCCATTATTGCTTATAGAATTATATTCGCCCAGTAGATCGAGCGGCATTTCCGAAACTTTGAAGTCATTTTTCTCCAAATGACGTTTTTGAGCACGATATCTCAAAAACTTCTGAATCTTTTTTCATGAAATTTTCAAAACATGTGTTTCATGTTAGTCTGTATAAACTGAACTTAAAATTTCCTACTTATTGTTCAAAAAAATATTTTTTTTAGGTGATTATACTGTTAAAATTCTCTAAAGTTGCTTAGAAAGTTGCATTACCGAATGCATTTTTCGATTAAAAATATAAAAATGCTTTAAATACAAATTTATTTAGATTCAGATTAATATTTGCTGTCTGAAGTATAAATTGGAATGCTAACTTTCATTCTAGTTGCAAAATTTATTTTGTAATCTTGCGCACAATCTAATATGCCGATTTTCTGCTCGTCAAATGTCTGGAAGTTTGAAGCCCCCTGTAAATGCTAATTCCGTTTCTTGCTATTTTCCAAATACATTAAATGAAAGAAAATTCTTATATCTTTCACCCCAATTAAAATTGTGTCTTAAAATCAAATGCATTTTAAGACATTTAATGCTGAAAATGTTTTTATTTTGAACTTTAAGATTCTTGAGCTGAAGGGGAACCATTATTAGTCAATCCATCCTAAGTAATAATTCCAACACTATCTGCATCCCTCCAATAATAAGTGTCACTCAAGTGTACTCTATCCTTTATTGAGAATTTCGAATTTTTTTTTTTTTTATCACTATGAAATTTTAAAATTAAAGCTACGTAATACAGAACTGCCACAGGTCTATTTAAATATTCTACTCAAACCATTATTTTTCAGAAATAAATTTTGTGGTAAATTTCTTTTGCAAATTCAACCAAAGTATATAGGAAAGGTTTTTTTTTTTTTAAGTGGTTCAAGATAGAATTAAAACATAGACGCCCATAGCTGTCATAATAATACTTGGTGTTTCTTTTTATGCAAATTTCACAAATTCCGGTCACCAGCATAACCATTTTTTAGTTTATTACTTCTCTCTAGTCATGAGCGCAACAAACAAAATCAACGTTTTGCGATAGATGGTTTGAAAGATCAAATTACTCCTTAATTATATAACAAGGAAGAAAAATCATGCTTCAAGAATAGATTATGAAATACTTTCCAGTACATTTAAAATAATATATCAAAACTTCACCGTTTATTATTCTAAAGGATGATGTCCAAATAAACAGATTAGAAAATGCATAACACAACATGCAACTGTAAACATAATTTAAGCATTATAAGAAAAAAAATTCATACTACAATATATTAAAACACACATACACACATAAACACCGGACAAAGATATAATAGTAAAATCTATTGCATCGTCGTCCGGTCATCTAAGGCTGTCGTATAGATGGCTGGTGACTTCCACAACATGGTTTATTAGTGATAAATTGCAGACCCAGGTATCGGCCGCAGTAGCTCAGTGGTTAGAGCAGCAGTCTTGTATACTGTGGTTCCGTGTTCAATTCCTGGCTCTGGCTAATTTTTCACTCCAGTTGGGTTTATTTTATTTATTGTATGTATGCCTGTATAATATTTATATATACCTATAATTTAAACATTCCCCATCTACAGCTGGAAAATTGTCAGAAATCTTTTGTGAAACCCGGCATAGGATTAGATTTGTATATAATTATTAAAACCTTTACAACACTTAAATTCAGAAACAAATGATAAAAACACTTACAAGTGTTTACATTTTCTAAATACCAGCTATTAGCTTTAAGCTATGTAAACTATAACATAAACTGATAACATAAAAGGTTTAATTTTGCTAACAATGTAACACTTTATAATGACACTTAGGGACAAATAACAAAGAGAAAAAAAATGTTCTTTGTTCTATACAATGTTTACTTAAAACAGATTTGTATAACACATATACGAGTTTTTAGCTAAAATTAAGTACGTTGAAGCATTATTCTTTACATTTCAATGATGTGTTTTCTTATAAATGCACACGACATAGTTTTAAAGCTTTTTATTTTTGCCTATAAGTTATAAACATTTATATTTATTCTTAAGCAAATTTAATATTTTGAATATTTTAATTGTTTTAGTGCATTGATTCGTACAAGTTTTTATTTGAAGAAGATTTAGAGAATTTTTAAATGCTCGCACAAAATGTCACGACCGTTCTTTTTAAACCAATTCGTAAAAATTAACAGATGGTCGAATCGAAGTACGTTTTGCATCCTAAATCTTTTCTTTCTTTATAACCGATGACTAGGACCCATATCGAACGGGTAATTATCCACAACTGAACGGCTTCGATGCCAGGTATCGTGGCGGGTGAACGCCTAAATGCTGCGTAGCGGCAATAAACCAGACGAGCCCCTAGATAGTCATCTTATCGGCAGTGCATATTGCTTAGTCGGGAACTTTGTTTTGTCAGTTAATTAACATTTCTATCTCGTAGTTTAGCTCATCACATTGCTATTAAAGTTAGTATCGCAATTTAGAACATTGGTCAGTTTGCGTGACCTTCACCTGGCAAGGCACCTCCATAGGTATAATTCACAGGTAGCTTGCAGAACTTTGCACACACGACGAAATTTACATGCACCATGCGCCATTAGCGTACATGGCAGATCTTAGTCGGCAGTGATCCTGTATCCTGCGAACTTTCAGCTGCACGTACGGTGCTCTGTCAGCTGGACAACCGCTGCCCGATTCCATCCTAAAACTTGTTTATGTGGCAGGGAAAAATGTTAAAAGAGACTAATAATTTTGCTGACATTTTAAAAGTTCATATAGATGTAGTAATTATTCTTATCACTAAGTTTTTGTATTATAAGACTTGTTAAATAGTCGTCACTTTTGTGACATAAGAGTGGGCAAAGAAAATAATAATAAACTATTTTTGTTTCTATTTACAAACACTCCGACGCATTGAAAAATGTTATGTTAGAAACCGAATTTAGACATTAAATTTTATTTTGCTTTTATTAATTTGTGAACAGTTAAGGGAGTTATACAACACCTTGCTCTGTAAAATTTTGAATAAAAACAACCCAATGCATTCCGTATTACTGAGTTTTATTTCCACAATATATTTGTATACCAAATAAAGTCTAGTTTCTTTGTGTTCAGTATATTGGATATTTTTTCGTTCGCACCTGGTTAAATGACGGGTAAATGATTTTGGATTGTTTTCGCGGCAGAATGATTTTAAAAATTTTACGGTGGTATTAACAGTGAATTTTATACCTCTTACCCTTACTTCAGTTTAAAGTTGTATTTTTCTTAAGATGACCAGAATGATTAGAAATGATTAATAAAGGTTTTTATTATTATCTTTATATCTTTATTTTCAAACTACACTGGTTTCCAAAAATTAAGGAAAAACAACAAAAGTAGCGATTACTCAAAATGTTACTAGTAGATGTTAATAAAACTGAGACACAATGTGCAACACATAGTAAGTTATACAATAACATTAGAAGAAATTACCAGACGATTGTGGTGTTTCAGAAATTAATACAATTATAAAATAAACAAAATAAATGTGTCAGTTTGGTATAGAAAAAGTACCTGTAATATGGAGTATGATCACCTCTAGAAGCAATAGAGCACATACAGCGATGTGTGATTCTGTCAATTATGCGATCAATAAGTTCGCTGCGAAGTGCGAGTCATTGCTCTTGTAAAGCAGCTGTAGGCGTGGCAAGGGTCTGAGGAGGGATATTGAGAGCAGAGACAAATCTTCCTAAAGTATCCCAAAGATGCTCGGTGGGATTCATCTCCAGTGATCGCGCTGGCCATTCCATGCGCTGAATTGTTTGGTGTTGAAGATAATCTTCTACGATGTCAGCCCTGTACGCTCTAGCGTTGTCATCCTGTAACACGAAATCATTACCTATTGCACCGGCATAAGGGTGCACATAAGCATCAAGAATGTCATCTCTATAGACGTGAGCATTCACAGTTCTACGTGGAAAGACATGGCGATCTGTACGTCCACCCAAAGAGATACCATCTCAAATACAGGCACTGACTCCTCCATATGAATCTCTTTTACGAATGTTTGATGGATGATATCGTGTTCCATGTTCTCTCCAAATCAAATAATACCTACCATCGCTTTGGAGGCTAAACTGGAACTCATTTATGACGAGAACATGCCTCCATTGATCAGACGTCCAGTGGACATGCTGACGTGCCCACTTTAAACGTTCCCTCCCGTGGCATGAGGTGAGCGGTACACAAATGTCTGGTCCCATTGCGTAAAGGCGACCACCTTCATAAAGCTTTCTAGCACAATAGACATTGATACCAACCTTCCAGTGGCTGCAACAAGGGAGGCTCTAAGATGAGAGGGGGTTGTTGTCCTATTCCTTCGTACACATAACCGCAATTATCGTTCATCGGTGCTTGTCGTAGCTCTTTTCCGTCTTTGGCTAAACGTTCTGGAGGCCAAAACAGTGGTTTGAAATTGTTTCCAAAGCCTATGATCATTAGAAGAACTCAGATTTAGCCATCTGGCCAGTTTTGTCTGACTTTGGCCTACACCCGATCTTCCAATAGCTCTATATCGCAGTTATGCGGACAAATGATACATCGATTTCATACTAATGAGTTGGATATCTCAGTTTTCTTATCTCATAATCACAGCGACACTAGCAAACGTACTCTCTAGCATGCATTTTTATGCTCCGCACAGATGATGCAATCCGATTGCAGCGCCACTGATTTGCATTTTGTAATTTTAATTAGCATCTTTTATTTAATAACATATCCAAATTTCATACGGATATATTAAGTTTTGAACGAGTTATCGCTCTTTTTGTGATTTTCCCTTAATTTTTGGAAACCAGTGTATTTGAATCCCTTTAAGGACACAACAATTTCTCAACAAGTTAACGGATTTTCATGCTTCGTTTTTTTTTCTTTTTTTGTTATATATACGTATATATATGATAAATTAAATTTTCTACGAACAATACTTGAAAACAAGAACAACAAGGAAAAAGAACAGTTAAAACAAAAAATACATATTTTATTAAGAATTTTTAATTTTACTTTGTTTTTTTTTTGTTATCTTTTACCAGTTTTCTTTTCAGACACAATCGAGAAATAGTTTATTACGCACTATAAAAAGGAAATGGAGACAGAAAAACACATAATCTAGACGTTAAAAACTTTGCAAACTTAATTTTGTATACAATTAAAAAAATAAAAAGTTTTTTTTTATTTTTTATTTCACAAATATATGTATATTTATTGCTTTATGATGTTAAAAAATATATGCAAAAGCAATTAATTGTTTGAATTAATTACAGTCTTCCTAATCCACGGTTAAACTTCAGACAATTTTCGTCGTTTTAAAAATTTTGCGGTTACCTTCCACTGCTATTTGACTCACCTCTCGCTGTAAAAAAATGGTATACCTTGAGAAATATCGTCTATGAGAAAAATTATAATATGTGATAATAAAATAAAAGATCGCTCTCTCTGTGTCTGTGTATCTGATGACGACGGTTAGAAAAATATACTGAGCGCAGAGGTCTGAAAATTTGTCTGAGAATAGTACAAGTGAGGTCCTGATGCACCTGAGGTTTATAATTTTATTTTTTTAATAATTAGACGAGATATTAATAAAAACTCATATATCTATATGTATATATATAGATATTTGTAAGTTCAAAAAAGTTTAAAATAAAACTAAAATTGGAAATAAAAAATAAAAGTAAAATCCATGGGATAAGCGCTACAGCTGCAAATAACCACACAGATTATATATAGCACATTATGTATTAAATGCATTCGGCAGACCCAGAATCTCGCACCATAATTAAACTAAGAATAAACAACAAACATCTAAGAAATTTCAACAGATATAACCTGAACAAGGAAAAACCGAGAAAAAAAACCCAAAAAGCTGTGGCCTCGTCAGCAATAGGCATTTTAAAAAAGCACAGCAATGTTTCAGACTAATTATGATACACAACAAACTATTATACAGTTATATTATTCAGTATTATATTATTCAGTAGTAGGTTCACAGCTTTTTGGTTGTTTTTCTTGGTTTTTCCTTGTTTAGTTTATATCTGTTGAAATTTCTTAGATGTTTGTTGTTTATTCTTTGTTTAATTATGGTGCGAGATTATGGCTCTGCCGAATGAATTTAATACATAATGTGCTATATATATATATATGTGTGTTATAAAATTGGTAAGATGCTCTATAAACTTTTTCAATTAGTATACCTTCCCCCTTAGTTGCTAACTTAATTTTTATATCTGACCCAATTAGCACTTCAAATCGTTAGAACCCCAGAAGGATATTATCAAGTATAACCTAGTTTCGATAATCATCAGTACATATGTTCGATGTATTGACCCTTCTCAAACATCATCATTTCCTTGCTACTTCAAATCTTAATTAAATTCAGAAGTAACTGCAACACATGGCCCAATTATCAGGTATTTATCCCTTTTAAATCTCGGGAGAGCATGAACATGTAACTTACACTAATTTGAAAGCCAATTATCCAAAATTACTCAGGAGCACCTAATATAAATCAGTCGAAGGCAATAAATTGTCATAAAGTAGTCTTCAAGTGGTGATCTTCTCGTAGAACTTAAAATTCACGCAGATTGCTACGAGCAGCGATTGGGAACAGACATAGGCTCGAGGCTGCCGGAATTGACACCGGCGGGTGCGCCTTGGATGACTGCAATCTAGCTAAGATGTCTCTACGCAAAATAAAAAATGTCTGAACAACGGTGTGTTTTCTTTAAGTACTAATACCACCAAGTCACGACTCCAAACAAAGTGTTATAACATATGTATATATATATACAGCATATGGCCAAAGGTGACCGGTCACTTGCGATTTTAGACGTTTTGTTAAATATCTAGAAAATACATGAGGAATTAACCTGAAACTGCAGGTGTGTAAACAGTATGGTACAGATCATACATTTCCGCGAAGATTTTTTCCCGAAACTCCATACACTGAAAAAAATTATCACGAAACTTTTCCGAAAGTAACGGAGACCTGTGCTGCACGATACTAACGGAAAGGTTTCAGATTCGATCAGAAAACTGTTTCGGTTATAATACGGAACATTTCCGATTCGCAATGAAAGGTTTCTGAATATATCGGAAACCTTTCTTTACGGATTGGAAAGGTTTCTGAATACATATGAAATCTTTCTGAAGACGAAGAAATGTTTCTGAACGTATAGGAAACCTTTTATTATGAATCGGAAAGATTTCTGAATACATATGGAATCTAATTGAAAAACATCAAACTCAGAATGAGATCAGAGTGGAAGGACAAGTTCACCTTGCGTTAAAATAACCAAAATTAAAAACTGTTTACTAAAAAGTGCATAAAAATTTATTAAAATATTCCGTTACAAAATGAACTGATCTTTAAAAACTTAAAAAACCATTGATGTTAAAAATCTTTTTCTGTTTCATATGATTTTTAACATCAATGGTTTTTAAGTTTTTAAAGACCAGTTCATTTTGTAACGGACTATTTTAGTAAATTTTTATGCACCTTTTTAGTAAACAGTTTTTAATTTTGGTTATATGGAACATTTCTGAAGATCATTTAAAAAATTTTAAAACGAGGATTATTTTAAATTTTACATAAAAAAGCACAAATAACTGTACTGAAATGATTTACAGGTGCATACATCTATTATATATATAAAATCCAAACGGAAATTTCGTTCCGAACGCCGAGATTTCGAGTTCTACCGCATGGATTTTTACGGAACTTATACCGTTAGATACGTATCGTTCCAAGGAAGGTTTTGAGCTATAACACATCATTCTACCTAGATTAGTTATAGAATTATTACAGAAAATTCTATTATTTTGGACTTTGTTACTTCATATTTCCTTAAATATCTGGGCTCCTATTGGTCGTAGAGCTTAGATCTCGCGCCAAAAGTAGCTCCAAAGCAACCAAGCAAACTTTTCCCCGCGATTATTTTGCCGTCGTGCGATTACCTCTAACTCTATTAGGGGCCCGCGCAGAGCCCCTTTAAAATATTTTTCGTAGTAATTTCAGCAATTATCTTAAATTATTGGTTAAGACCGCCATCCTTCCGATTCATGTATCTACGGAAAGGTTGCATGAAGGAGTTTCGTTCAGATACGCTTTCGTTAAGAATAGAGTGCTCTCCCTGGTGATAGAATGTGGAACTAACATAACGCGATATTGTTAAAATTAGGAAATCTAACAATGCGATCTGTTTTAAACTTTGAGATAGTTCATAACACATAATCTATTATCTATTCTATTATATATATATAAAATCTATTATCTATTCTATTATCTATTATATATATAAAATCCAAACGGAAATTTCGTTCCGAACTCTTAGATTTCGAGTTCTACTGCATGGATTTTTACGGAACCTATACCGTTAGATAGGTAATGTTTCAGGAAAGGTTTTAATCTATAACACATTATTCTACCTATATTAGTTTTAGAATTAAGACGGAAAATTCTGTTATTTTGGGCGATAAGGTTACCATTTTATTTCTTGGCGAAATTCATCGTTGATAAAAAAAAAAATTGAAACGGCTATTAAACCTCGAAAAATAAAAGAAAAACTGTTACTAATTTTATTTAAATGAAAAAAAAAGAAAAAAAGAAGAAGAAAATCCGTTTTAATGAGTGATAATATTATTTAATCAAAACCTGAAAGAAATATTTGTAATGCTTAAAAATTAATTTAATAAGAAATATTACACTTGATACGCAATATTTGGCTCTTTATCGCTTGCGTTAGATATGGAAACGAATCTGAAAATTTGATTAGATGAAATTTTAACGACATTGTCTTTCTGTTCTGTTCTTTTCTTTTTTTTATATCTAATTGTCCCATCACGTGACTTATAGAAGAAACAAGCAGATGTAATTGTGAGTCACATGTGTAATTACTATTTGTTTCTTTACAATTTTTTATTTTTCTTTTGTCGCCAAACAATGTGATTTTAAGCCAAAAATGCATAAGCGTGACATTAGCTTGAGGATGTTCTCACAAATGGTGTTTTTTAGGTGAAAGAGATCATTTTTTGAGTACATTTTCATATTAAATTGTAACTTATATTGATATCAGTTAATATTTTAAAAATGGAATCGAATACTTAAATTTCAGTATGAATTTCTGCCACACATACATATTGTAAAATAATTTCATACTTTTTAAAATGTTTTTCACCGTAATTCCGAAAGCATGTGATATTTATAAACTCGAACTCAGATCAACGAATATTACCCATTTTATTTAAGCAAATATTATCTATTTTCTCAAGTCATATCGCCAATTTCATTTATAGGAAAATTCACAGATTCGAAATCCAGGAAATAAAGATAATTTTTAAGGAAATTTATGTTTTAATACGTTATTACTATGGAAAAATTCAACATTTTGAAAAAAAAAATTACAAGTCTTTTGTAATTCGTCATTTCTTCTTCGTCTTTCCTCGTACTTTCTCCTCTATTATGTAATATTTCAAATGATATTGGACTAATTTTCGATCATCGATTCACCGCAAAATCGCATATCTAATATAGTATATAAAATAAAGTCTGGATTAAGGGACTAATTAACGCACAGCGCAAACTACTGAACCTAAAATCTTGAAAATGGTGGTAAAAATACTTCTTATGACATAAACTTCTGCTAAGAAAGGATTTTCTAAAGTGTCACCCCTAATGGTTTTTGCACGGGGAGGGGAAAAAAATCGAATATCAAAATTATGCGTCAAATGATAGCATATTTTAATGTAGTTTTGTATGCTGAATCGAATGCTACCAAATAAATTTTTATAAGTCCAACAGTTCATGAAACATTTCATATTTTTCTAATTTGGCGGTGTCTTTGGCATCTAAACCTCAAAATATCTATCATTACATCCGTTACTCTAGCAACGGAAAAAATTGAAATCAACCCTTTTGGCTAAAAAATAAAAACGGCTCTATGAGTTTGAAATAAAAATGCAAGCATCTTAATTTAAAAAAAAATAGTGATTTTATGTAAAATAAAAGGGAAAAAATTACTGAGAATTTAGCGTTATAAAACAAAAATGGAAAAGGTACTACTTAGATATTCCGTCGACCAAAAAGCTATCGTCAAACTATAAGATTAAATGCCAATAATGGTTGATCGTAAATATCAAATTCACTTGAATTTAAACAAACTACACATGTTTACGTCATCAAGTGATTTTAATTTCGACGTTTTATTTGTATTTTTATGTCATACTAATTTATTTGTTATTTCGTTATTTAAAGTAAAGATTATGTCAATTTATATAATTTGGCGAATGGTTTGGCGATTTATATAATTTGGCGAAATTGGTCGACGGTATAACAAGTAGTACCAATGAAAATATTTAAGTATGAAAGCAATGTTTTTAACGACTTAAAAATTATTTTCATATATATAAACTCGGTTTATGGCGTCAGATGCCGTCATCCGAAGAATCTACAAGAGTCTTTTTCCATTTTTTCCGGTCATAGGTTCCTCAATGAAAGAAATTGGAATTGGAATAAGATTGTGCGATTTATAAATTGCTCCTCGATAAGAAGAAAAAAATGGGTACATTTATAACAACCGGGCGCACATCTCGCTGATAGCATTTTAAAAATTCCCAGTAGCAGTAGTTACATTTTGCGTATGTAAATTAAAAATATTTTTTTTTGCTTTTAATTATGGCATTATTTCCTGTTATTGTTTATCTTTTCAGTTTTTTAAATGAAATTAGTATAAGGCACGCATTTTAAATTAAATGAGTGAAAGGTTTGTGTTTTAAATGAAAATAATAAAATAAGAATATGCTATGAAAACAATCTTTATTGATTTATTACCTGCGCCCGGCTGACATAAAAGTATCACAAAAGCCACATATTCACTTTTCTTTCAGTAGTTGCTCATGAGAATTCAAGTTAACCTTCCTTAATCGGATACTTCACATATTGGTGTATTAGCTTTAATGTTGAAAGCATCGTTTTTGTTTGAAGCGAAAACTTTACTATGAATTCTATTACACAAAATCGCATCATCATCATCTACTATATATTTACAACGGAAATTTGTATTTCATTCCGATTGTTTATAATACTTTCGTAGGATATACCACAATTAGGTAGTAATTTTGGAAAGGTTTTAGTGTATACATATTGTTCAAGGATACTTAGTTATAGAGCAACAGTAAAAGTTCAAAAATTAAGTGAACCTGATTATGAAAGTTTAGCCTTTTTAAAAAAATCTACTGAACATATTTTGTTACAAGTGGCCCTGTTGCATGACTTTTAGGAATGGTGTTAGTATATATGATTTCATTATATGTTGATTAGTTACAGAGGAATTAATTCCTGTTGTCATAACGGTCTCATTACCCGACCATAAGTGCGCTGTTTATAATCAACTAAAACAATTACTTCTTAATTGCTAAATTTTGTCCAACGCTTAAGATAACATTATATCGCAATGGCGTTCGCATCGTTTTCCGTAATGTGCAAGGTCAAGCTGAAGATCCATATTGATTAAAATACAAGTTCAAATTCCCCATTTAGTTTAATCCAAGGTTCATTTGGAAATATTGACCAGCGCAGCGGGCATAGCCTGCTAGTATAATATAAAATCATTTAAAATACATTAGAAATATCTCAAAAATACATTAAAATTTTTAATGCATTTTTAAGACACTTCCATTACTTAGTAAATGTAAATTTAAAACTATTTCTATATTTTTAACCTGACGTATTTCGCACCTCTATCTTAAACTTATAAATTTGGCCACTATTCAAGATTCTGTTTAATTAATGACTCTTTGTGCTAGTATGATAAAACTCAAGGGATATCAAAAATAGAGCCAATTATGTGAAAGAAAACAGCATTATTAATCTCAAAGGAAATAACATTCGCAGAATAGATGAAAAGCAATAATATTGTTGAGGTGATAATTGCTGCTATAAATCATCTAGCTGTTTCAAAGTTACGATATTTTAAGTAAAAAGTAAGTTAGAGCAAAAATTAAATTTATAAAATTAATTTCATTTGAATTAATATCTTTTTCTAATTATTTTTCTACACTTAAAGTAATATTTTTATAAGTGGAAAGAAAAATGTAAATTGTCTTTTTTAATGTCATATAAAGCAATGGCAGAAAATATTTAAAATGTTATTTATTACTTGATACTATAAACTTAGAAAAATTCATATGTGAAAATTATTATAATATATTGTGATTTTTTTGTATAATTGTCGTTTCAAATTGCATTTGCCTAGGCCGTTATCCCACTTTAGGTGACAAAGTGCTGCAATAAACGGTGGAGGAAAATACGCAACACATAGCTACAGAATTCGCCGAACACTTTGGTATATCAAATATTGCCATTACAAAATATATTTGGCTAATAAAAAAGTTATGCTTGATACATGAGCATCAAAAGCGTCGTCAATTTGAAATTTGTAATAATATTCAACATTTATAGTAATCTTTTTTGAACTCATACGCCCAATGTTGCCAGTTCGCTACTTTGTTTAGAGCTTTATTGATTGCCTTCACTTTTTTTAAATGATAAGATCCCTTTATTTAATGACAGATAAAAAAAGCAAGAACAAGAACAAAAATTACGTTTTCTGCAAAAAAAGTGATGGCAATCAGGTAATTTGAACATAAAAGATTATTGGATTGGCCAAAATGCGATATGTCTAATAACGAGTTCTTTTTTTTTCACTGACAAGCATTCTAAAGGGAAAAACGTATAAATATACACAAGTCGGAGAAAATTCTTTTGTAAAATTTATATCATTTAAAAAATTCAAAATCCATTCTACCTGGTATTGATTCACTAGTAACACGTTGGTAAAGATATTTAGACGGCAGTCCGGCCTATTTTGAATAAAACAAAATTGCTTACTGTATACATATTGTTTTTTAATTCATTTCTTCTAAATCTGCTATTATTTTTTGAACAACTTGATATGATCATGATAAGCTAAAATCTGGAACGTAATATTAAATGTAATTAACACATATGCGATTTCAGAGTGTTCTCAAACCTTTCTTGCTAATACTTTTTTTATCTAGTAACAGATTTAAAAAAATGCTGTTTATGATTGAATGTCACTCTCCATGGTTACCTGAGCGTTTTGAATAATGCTATTAAATATATAGAAAATCAACCATTTTCGATAACAAAGGGAAATTTATTCAACAAATTTATCAAAAACTGTCAAATGAGAAATCAGGTTTATTTTATCTGAATGAGATAAATATTTTCATAATTGGATGTGGTGTTGAGTTGTCAGCAGAAAAGATATACGGAAGTATAACACAAATCTATATATACGTTTACTGCCATGTTCTATTTGTTTATGTCCAAAGACTACCTTCTACCCTATCCAAAAGCATTCACGATTGGAAGACAGATACATTTATTTGTAGCAATTCAAAAATTATGTACAATTATACAAAGAAAGGAGTACTCCATATTAACTGTGCTACAAATCACCGTATAAAATTGCCAATCGTACGACTGGATTAGTCTCAAAGATATCTAGATACGTCTATTTTTAAGAATTTTAAATTTGCTTAGCATGTTATCTATATACAGAAATTGTACAAACATTAATGTTTTCAATACTCACACCAAAATGTAATACCACTTTTATATTTCCCGGTAATATTTATATTAGAATACTAAACGGAAAGTCATTTGGTCAAGTAGTTTAAGAATTATCATTTTTAACTCATAGTGTTAAATTTAATTTTATCCATGTAGTTATATGGAAAAACATTATGAAATATCTTTTTAATCGCATCTTAAAAAGTAATTGTTGGAAAATTTTACAATTTTGGATTAGCAAGTTTGAACGCTCGAGAAATCGATTGCTGTTAAAAATTCTAATGTTATAATTAACTTCTTTATTCAGAATTAATTTTAAAATATGTAACTTTTCAAAATCTGGAATCAAGAAATTTTAAATTGTTTTACTGAAATTCACGATACAAAGTTTAAAAAATGGAGAATTGAGTTCCACTTTCACTATTAAAATAGTCAACGAAATTTAAAGAAATTTACATGCATATTGTATTTTATTCTTTTTGCCATCTATTGATCTAAATGTAACAAATTCAGTAAAGTTTTATGCGTACAGATAATAATAAATTCTAATGCGGTAAAAAATTCATCGAAGTGAAAATACCAGGTAATAATGGCTTTTTAAATTAATTTTCTGCGACGTAAAAGCTGAAAATCTTAGTGTTAGAGAATTTAAAATGTTTTTTATACCTACACATTATTAAAGGGTTTTATTTTTTTTTCTTTCATTTCTTTATTTAATATAATAGCAATAGTCTGAAACTGTACTTTTAAAATTTCATATTTTGCATATAATAGTGAATTGAATATTTATTTTCGCAAACATTGTGTTCCATTTTATAGGAACTATTTTTAGGAAATAGTTGAATTTAATGAAATAATTTAACAATATTTCAAATGAAAATCTAATTTCAAAGTAATTGCTTAAGAGGCGCAAAGGGCCAACATAGTGAAAATGATTCAATGCCGGGACTCGAACCCGGGCCATCAGTAGAGCGCACTGACGTTCTACCGACTAAACCACATGAAACGATACCCAGCCTGGAAAATTTCTCAATATTATATGTTGGCAAGGCTACAAACGCAGCACAAGATGGAATATTTATCGCGAGCCACCGATCTGGGGCGAACACGAAACTTAATTAAATGCAGCATCGATAGAAACTATATTAATACATGGAAATTATTCCAGAAAAATATTCGGCTTGCATTCAATATTTCAAATGAAAATCAAATTTCAAAGTAATTGCTTAAGAGGGCAAAGGGCCAACATAGTGAAAAAGATTCCATGCCGGGACTTGAACCCAGGCCATCAGTATACCGCAATGATGTTCTACCGACGAAACCACATTAAACGACACCCAGCCTGGAAAATTTCTCATTATTATATGTTGGCAAGGCTACAAACGCAGCAAGAGATGGGATATTTATCATGAGCCACCGATCTGGGGCGTACACGAAACTTAATTATATCTAGCATCGATAGAAACTATAGTAATACATGGAAATTATTCCAGAGAAACATTCGCCTTGCATCTAATATTTCAAATGAAAATCAAATTTAAAAGTAATAGCTTAAGATGCGCAAAGGGCCAACATATAATAGTGAGAAATTTTCCAGGCTGGGTGTCGTTCCATGTGGTTTAGTCGGTAGAACGTCAGTGCGCTATACTGATGTCCTGGGTTCGAGTCCTGGCATGGAATCTTTTTCACTATGTTCGCCCTTTGCGCCTCTTAAGCAATTGCTTTGATATTTGATTTTCATTTGAAATATTGGATTCAAGGCGAATGTTTCTCTGGAATAATTTCCATGTATTAATATAATTAAAAAATATATAAGTAAAATTCATCTTATTTCGATCTGCAGAAGTCTTTGGTAAACCATATTATTCAGATGAGTGCAGAATAAAACTGATTTTATTTATCCCTTTCAAAATCGTAAATATTTGTCTATTAATCTCTTTAAATAATGTTTCTATAAATTGAAACATCTGTCTATTTACAAACACCACAAAAGTGCTTTTTGTTGTTCTAATTTGAATTTTTATTCCGGACAAAAAACTTTTATTAGCACATAAATAATAAAGTTTTGCACAATAAAATATATTCCCTAATATTATGTTCTTCTCACATATTATATTGAATAGAAAATAAAATATCTGTACATAAATGAGAGCAATTAAATATCCAGAATTATCATGCAGTAAATAAAATGTTATATATTTCTACCTAAATTAATTAAATTATTTAGATAAGAATTATTTGTATGAGTAATAAAAGTAATTTAGAAATTGCTATTTCAGAAAGTTGTTTCCTCCTCTCTAAGCTGGTAGACGGGAGTTGCTGGGTTTGAACACGATCATGCCGGTCGGCCTAATCGTCCGGAGTTTTCGTGATTTTCTTCGAAACTTGGATTTCCGTGCGTAAATACAGTTGGGTTCCTTTAGAAAGAACCCCACGGAGGGCAATCCTCCTCCTTATGGTCTATATCTCTCGTGTTGATAATTGGCCGCCATAAACACAACCAACAAACCAGAACTTTTTTCCATCTGTCTGTTGTTTAGGACACACCGTCACATTTCTGTAACCAGTATTTGAGGGGATTATTTTTATACATCAGATAGAATAGCTGGCATAGATAACGAAACTCTCAGCAAGCTTGCGTACCATCGAAGGGGGTTTAAAAATGCCACATTAACAGTAATATTTTGAAATGAATGGATACCGGATTACTGATGACGAATCGTGAGTCGGGATATTATAAGAAAAGGGGCTACCGTCATTTCATATTACAGCAAGCTGAGTGATGTTTGTATTACAACACCATTGCGAGCTGGCTGATAGTTTAATTAGATATACAATCTATTATATCACACATATCAAAATCTTCGTCCCTAAAACGGGTTGCAATAACATTACGCTACCTGTCTTACTAGTGAGAAACCGTACATTCTCTTATGGAAATTTGTCATCCAAATAAATATTTTAAAAATATATGTAATTTGAAATGCAAACGTATATTTGGATTTGAGGATGAAAATAGTGAATGAAATATAAGAAAATTCTGATACATATCGAATGTAATTCTTTTTTTCCGTTAATCTAGGAATAAAAATCCCTATATATATATATATATATATATATATATAAACAGATAGATAGATATAGATATAGATATATAAAACCATTAAAAACAATTACAAATTACCACAAAGAAACATAGTAAAAAATAGAATTAAATGAATATAATACAAATTTGTAGAACAAAAGGTAGAATCTTCAGTCCCTAAATACCTAGGCACTCCAGATAAATAATACAAAATTAGGTCTACCAACATAAACCAATAAAACCAGAAAAATAATTGGAAAAACAATTAAATGAAAAAATAATTACGGATGTAAACGGATTGAAAAAGAAAGAAAATATATTACCACGTTGAGATCCTCTGTAACCAGCAATGATGTATATAAAAAAATAAAAACAAACAAGTGTAAGTTTACATGCAACTGTTGCCAAAAAAGTTTTTAAAAAGATAATGGACCAAGAAATAACAATGAACAGTATAGTCAGGTACAAACAGCAATATATTGGTTATATATATTTATATATAAATTCAAATATTAATCACTTCTATTGTAGAAAGATATCAAATGAAAGGAAAAATAAAGAATCCCATCGCACTTTTGGCGTAAATATATAAAATATAATTTGCAGAAAACCTTAATGTTGCAGCTATTAGCACCTTCGAGTTCTGAGATACATTCTTTTCGAAGAGGAATATTAGTAGAAGAAAATACAATAAAAAAAAAAAAAAAAATTACCTATAGGAAAAAATAGGGAAAGGTTTAGCACTCCTGCCTTAAAATAAGTGCTATAAAAATTTAAGATAGATTATACGGATTTTCCTTTGAAATAGGCAGTTTAAGGGGTGATTTAAATTAAGTAATTTGCAAATAAATAATAGTGAAATTTGTAAGAAAAATATAAGCCAATAAAATATTTTAATGCTATTTTATGATAAGTTCGATTTTAATTTTATTAATTTGTAAATACACTATTTCTTTTAAATAGCAGTTTTAAAGGCGATTAAGAACAATATTATTTTGTTTCATTAAATAATTTGTTTTCAGACAAAAAAAAAAAAAAAAAAAAAAAAAAAAAGGAATTTATTTTGAATAAAATGTAATTCATTTAAATTAAAGTTGAGCTTATGTAGAATAAGCTATAAAACAGTATTTAACAGACTTTAAAATTATATGTTAAATATCATTGATTATAATTGTCTTTCAATATCTTAAATATCAACGCAATCATAGTTTAAAAGAAAAGGTTCTCTGAAAATGATTTACTTTAACATCCTCTAATTTTTTAAAATTATAATTATAATTTCTTAGCAATTAGAAAATTGTATCACAAATTTCAATTATATCATCGCAACAAAATTTAATATACATACATAATAAAATTTAAATCTTCAAAATCAAATAATCAAAATTTAATTTTTCTTATAAACTGCAAGGAGTAATAGTGAATACAAAAATTAAAATATAACACAAAATATTAACTATCTTTGTCTGAAAAAAATGAATTTTCAATAGTTTGTTTCTTGAACTAGGAGAAGGATGTCAACCCAAAAAGTTTTGCACTACATTTATTAATATTTAGAAAATCTCCAAGATTCGTGATATTTATCTGTTGAAAAAAATGAAACCTTCCTTCATATAACGTAGAACTTGTATAAATATACATGGAATATTTCTCCAGTAAGGCAGATATTTGTACAATGTTTATTGGAATTTAGAAAAGCTCTGAGAATCTTTAGGTAAGATTTCGTATCAAATACTACCTATTGCAATCTCTCCTATGTTTGAATTTCTGAAAACTTTTTGCAGATCTACACCGACCATCACATTTAGAAGCCAAAACCACCCTCAGTAAAAAACTTTAAGGTAAAACTAGGAAAGTTTGCCCGGTAGGAGAGATCGCGCACCAAGAAATTAGACGGGAAGGAGTAGAGTGCGGCGCAGTGACTCAAGTAGTTGTACAGCAGCATTAGTGCAATGTCTACTTTAAGGGGTCTTGTACCTTTTAAACGCGTCGAAAATTAACGAAAATCATTAAAGTTTGAATTAGTCTATCTTCAAAACCTTTTTATGTATAAACATGAAATTTTGGATATTGATTAAACAGATTGTGCTTTGTAATATACTACCAACAGAAATTTATTAACCCTTTACAGAATTTGTGTATTGTTGAAATCAAAATAGCTCTTTTTTTACCCAATTAGTCATTGCGCGCATGATATCTTGAGAAAGCATGTATGGATTGTCATGAAATTTGGTAAATATACTAAACAAATATGTGTGTTTAAAATGATCTTATTTTAAGTATTTACAATGACAATATTTTTAGTTATGACTATTTTTATTCATTAAAAATAAAAAATGTTTATTTTTTTTTTACGAAAATATTTTTTTTATATAGCTAATGAAATAATTTTAGCCCAAGAGTAGATCATTTTAAACACACATATATGTTTAGTATCTTTACCAAATTTCATGCCAATCCATACATACTTTCTCAAGATATCATGCGCGCAATGACTTATGGAGTAAAAAAAGAGCTATTTTGATTTCAACAATACACAAATTCTGTAAAGGATAAATAAATTTTTAATGGTAGCATATTACAAAGCACAATCTGTTTAATCAATATCCAAAATTTCATGGTTATATATAAAAAGGCTTTGAAGATAGAGTAATTCAAACTTTGAAGTTATTCGTTAATGTTCGACACGTTTAAAAGGTACAAGACCCCTTAAAGTGCACATTGATTGTTCCAAGCGTCTTGGATAAAACATTGCTATTTTGTCTTGTTTTTCAAAAGTAAGTGCTTGAATTTTCATAACTTTACTTCAAATTTTTTATAGAATGTCAGTAGTGCAAAATATTTTGAACTTAAACGGTTTAATGTAACCTACTAACCTAGAATAAGGATACGAACACAAATACTTCATTTTAGAAGTGGCCATGTTTAAATAAAAGGCCACGCAATCTCTCCATCTAAAATAGGAGAGTTCGCGCATCTGCTCCTTAGGAAAGATGGCGCATTTTCCTACAAGTTTCAGTACTAGGAGAGCTTATTGGTAAATTTGCATGAATTGCAAATTACATGCAATACATATGAATGAATCAATTTTGAAATAATTTCGGAAAAACACATAGTTATCAAAACACAATTTGGCAACAATTTAAAAAATGATAATTTTATCTAATTATTTCTGTTAATAAATTAATAATATATTTGTAAAAAATATTAATTAAATATTTTTATATATTTTGTAATTTATGAACAATTAATTTGAATGAGCGCATTTAATGTCTAGAGCTGAACCAGGAGACAACTTCGACCGCTGACTGGATTCAATGTGTTACTTGTGGCTAGTGATTGTACGAAAACTTCATGATTTGCAACAATAAGTGAATCGATTGTGGACAACGACAACTTTGGTTAGCAAACAAAATATATCGAAACTGTGGAAATAAAAATGATATAATTTTCAAGTTGAACATGTTATCAAATAGATTAATGTTATTTTGTAATCTTAATAGAGTTTGATTTTACTGATATTTCAATCTTCCTCCTAAATTCAAATTCTTTCTTTTCTTATTATTTAAACATTAAGTTGAAATATTCACTCCCAATACAATAATATTTACTCACAAAAACCTTACAATTGTGTCATTTGTGTGTAGTTTCTATTGTTAACAATTTAATTGTAGTTATTATTAATAACAATCTCTTCTACTCAAGTGCGCAATCTCTCCTACCCATGTGCGCTATCTTTCCTACCCTGTAAGGAGAGATTGCGCAAAATAGATTTCTTGGTTTTATTACGTCACGGGTGTATTCAAAAAACAAACTGCTTATTTTCTGATTCATTTTTAAATTCATTTTTGCTCTTAAACAAATCTAATTGGTAGGTTTTCTTAATCAGAAACTATATAATGTAACGTAATGGTCGATTTTTTGTTAGAGGCAGAATATATTTCAAAAACTGATGTCTAAGTGGACATTTTGAACCGAATTTCCCGAAGCGATTCTGTTGGAAACGAAACATATTATCCTACTGAGAAAATAATTGTTTATAAATAAAGTTCTAATTAATTGAAAGATAGAAAAACAGGTCGTTTATAAATCTCTTCAAAAATCACGTCAGCAATTTTTATGTTTTTTCTTTTAAAAATGAATCTGAAAATGTGTCGGAAAATTTCGAGTTCTTGAACATGGAATAGTATATTTTGTAATGTCTCCTTAACATGATTCTGATAAAACCCGCTCTGATATAAAAATAAAATTAAAAACACGTCAAAAGCGACCAGATAAATTTGTTAAAGTGGGTTTATCTCTAATCATGATTTAGTTTTTCTTATTGAAATTAGTCTTAACTTCCAAATCTACTTGCGACTGTAGGCCGAGTCGGAAGAGATTTTTTTAATCGGAAATATTTCAAATTTTTGTTCTTATGACGAAATGTCTGACCAATTGTTCTCTAGTAGGGCAGTTATTTCTCTCACAACTCAGTCATCAAAAATTATTTTTTTGCGATTCGGGCTGACTGCTATATTCACTGAATTTTATAGAATCATTTAATTTTAAAAGCGTATAAAAATTATAAAAAAATTAGAATTTATATATTTTTTTTTAATGCTTCATCATTTTTATCAGTCGAAAACATTTGAAACTTTGCTTCATGTAACTTTGCTTCATGGAGTGTACGTGCAATTGTCCTCAAATCAGATGGTCATTTTTCTCATGACATTGTCATGAAAAGCCTAATTTGAGGATTCAGAAAGATTATGATATTCTCCGGTATTTCTCCCAAAATTTAATTTAAAATGTTCATGATTGACGAAATAAAAGTAATTTGAAAATTTATATACATATGAGCACGTGAGTTTCAAAAATCGCCTTGTACAAAAAATTAAATTTTGATAAATCGCAAAAAACGTCCGACTGCATCCTTTGGTTTTTATTATAAACCAAGATTATTTAAAGTGTAAGAAATATACGATAAAACTAGTTTTCTTGCAGAATTTACTATTTTTTCGATGCAGGATCCCCAAAAGAATACATTAATAGAAAAAACTCGATTTTTTAAATTTGGGATAAGATGACTTTTGAAAGTCACGTCCATATATATATGAGGACATCAGAAGCCAAGGGGTACAAGTGACAAAATTTCGATTTGGAGAAAATTGAATTCAAAGATAATTGACGTTAAAGTTGGACATAAAAAATAATTGACTGAATTGAAATAGGAATCTGCTGCTCCTTTCACAGTGGTTTTTGAACTCTTATTTCAATAAATGTGAAAAAGTAGAGTAAAAGTATTCTTTAAATTTATAAGTAATCACTTTTCATCATTATTCGGCAAAAGTGGTTAATCTCTAAAACACAACACATAATTAAAAAATCACTTATATTTCTTTACATGAAAAGCAAAAAGTATATTTCCAGGTCGTCTGTGCACTTAGTTCATTTTTTTTAAATTTTATCACTTATACCCCTTGGCATTTAGGGTCCTCATATATGTTAGAGATGATGTTTTCTGTCTATTTGGAATGCTCCACGAATTCTCCAAATCTGAAATATTTGAAATTTTACTTCACTTGACGGAATGTACGCCCATGCATTTTCCAATCGGGTGGTTATTTGTTTTACGATTCAGTCACCAAAAAACTTTTTTTTTGAGATTTTGAATGATTCTGAAAGATGAGTATATGAGTTTTTACCAAAAATTATTTTATAGAGTTCATGGATGAAAAATTGAGGTCATTTGAAAAATGCTTTCTAATTAACCGAAAAATAACTGAATTTTATAAAAAACTGTGACAGTGATATTCTCTGAAGCTTATATCCACATTTAGTTTGTAAAGTTTCTAATCGAGGAAATAACGGTCTTATGATATATATATATATATGTATGTATGTATACAGAGAGAGAGACAGGTTATTTTTTGTTTTATGTACCATAAAAAAGTAGTCGATTCTTGAAAAAATTACATATTGAAGAGCACGACTAATTTTTCCAACTGGATTAAATCTTTTCCAATTATGGCCCGTATTAAAACAATATTTCATCATGTATATGCTACAGTTACAGCTCGAATAAATAAAACTAGCGCATTAGTTCGCAGCCATGTCCAACAAATAAGAGTGAATCATGTCAGCTATGTATTGTCCGAATAGCTTAACAGGTAAAGCATTGGCATGGCACACCAAGCATCCAAGTTCGATTCCTGTTCTGGACATTTTTCGCTCTGTTGGAATAAACTCCAACTCTGCTATTCCAGTCGTGAATATAATTTAATCCGGTTGAAAAAAATATTCATTCTCTTCATTATGCCCAATTGCATGGTACACAGGATTTTTCGTTTTAAAACACACTTTCATCATGTAAATGCTATAGTTATAGCTCGGGTGAATGAAACTAATGGTGCAGTTCGAAGCCATGTCCAACAAATAAGAGTGAATCATGTCAGCTAGATATCGTCCGGATAGCTTAACAGGTAAATAATTGGTACGGCACGCGAATTATCTAGGTTCGATTCCTGCTCTGGACATTTTTCGCTCTGTTGGAATAAACGTCAACTGTGCTGCTGCAGCCTTGAATAAAAATATTATAAATATTGTTGGTATGAACAGCAGAATAAAAGTACCTTTTTAGATGTAAAGATAATCAAATGATGATAGGACGACTTGTTACGTAGAAACTTGATCACCCAGTTCGGAAATATTTGGATATACACTTTGTCCTATTTAGCGAAATTTTAAATATGATAAAATAAATAAAATAAAATTTAAATAAAATAGAAAACTCATGGAAATTCTCTAAACTGGAGTAAATATTGTTTAAAATCCCAGGAATTTATATATTTATAATAAGTAATGAAAACCTAGGGTTTAAATAATTAACAATAGTTTAAAAAGTAATTTGCAATGTTTAAAGTTATAAATTTTCTACTTACATTGAATAAGGTAATTATAGAAATTTTAAGTGGTTTCATTAAAAATTAATTAACATGCAAATAGTATTACTTCTCCATAGGGAGAATCTTTGGGGTCAACAAACTTTGCTTTTCCGGAATGAAATTTCCGGTAAAATTTCAAGAAATATTACTTGAAATGGAAGAATTTTTTTTTCTTTTGAGTTTATTTCTTGTATCGAGAGAAGGTATGAAAATTAGCATATATATTGTATTTTGTACTGTTTTACCTCCAGTGATCTAGGAATAACAAGTACAGGCGCATTAAATTATTAATAACTTCTGAAGCTAAATAAAATTACTCGAAATGAAGATTACTATCCTTAAAGTATTATATAGCATGATAAAAAGTTTGTGCTGAGTATTTTGATTCAAATTCTTCTTTTAACATCTCTAAAATTAATCATTACTATTTTAAAAATAAGTAGACCTGTGAATATAATTTATTTTAACACCCTCTAATTTCCGTTTTTAATTAGAGTTTCTGGAACATAAGACACTTATATACAACTAAAACGTCAAACAGATAAGTAATGTATATAATCACATACTTAACGAAATTTAATCCATCCAAATATAATTATTAAATTTTCATTCTTTTTCATTCTTCTAGTAAACTGCCTAGAATAATAATGAATGGAAATGCAAACATATGAATTAAAATAACTAATAATTAAAAAGCATGTTTAAAGGATTATAAATTCCTATTTAAATTAACAAAAGTAATTACAGTAGCATTATGCAATTTTGTTAAAAATTAATTAAAATGCAAATAATACTTATTCAAAGAAGATTGAAACTTCCGGGTCAACAAAATTAATTTCTAGCAATTGAAATGTAAGATACATATCTCAAGAAAAACTATATGAAGTGGAAAAATAATTGTGCTTTTATAATTAATATAATCAACGAAATGTGAGAAAATTAGCATACATATGACACTTTATTCTTTTGCCTTAGATTGATCCAAGAAAAGAAAAAAAAACAATAAAGTTTTACGCATTAAAATATTAATAATTCTACAACTAAGAAATGAATATACTATAAAAAGACATATATTCCTTAATTTTTGAAAATAAAATATATTATCAAACGAAAAGGGTCTAGCCGGATAAGCATAGCGAAATAGCCCCCCACGGCCGATGTCTGGAATAACATTTGCGGTAATAAGACTGAGAATGAGAATACAATATAGAGTGTTTTTACACCGTCACCTTGAACTGTCCTTGAGATAATAAGAGAAGTATGCGCCGGCACTACTATTTTTCAATTACGTTTTTCTCAAAAAGTACAAAAGTTAAAAAAAATGAAACCAACGCCAATTATTTGAAAATATATTAGTTCACATTATACATTATTTTTCACATTTCTACACATATTTAACATTGAAAAATAAACAAAAATATTTGTAAAAAATTATTAATGTAGTAATTTTATATTTACACTAGCCAAAAAGTTACTAAAAAATGCTTAATGTAGGTAGAAACTTGCCAAAATATTCGTAACTTTCCCTGTTTGTATTTGAAAAAAAAATACGCTGGTATCAATGCATTGCTCGATTCGTGACATTTCTACTCTGGCAGAATACGCAGTGCGAAAAAATAAGAGAATGTTTCCATACATACCACTTGTCTATACTAGGTTCATTTCGCGTTTGTAAATATTCTGTTATTTTGGCGTACGGCACATTCTTCTCGAGTAATAATATCAAGAACTGATAAAAAAATTGTATTATTTAGCTACCATTATTTTCAGATAGAAGAAGGCTATTGGGCTGTGCAATGTACATATATAACGTATCACTTTAGGGAGAGTGAGTCTGGCACTTGACATCGGATGATATCTGTAGGGGGAGGGGTTTTGTCATTTGATATCGTTATTATTTTTAATCAAACCAAAATTTGCTTTTTAGTTAACTATTTCTTTACATCTGTTATCTTAATTTTTTTAGTCTGCTTTCTTATTTTTATGAAAATACAAAGTTATTATTCAAACAATTGAATGATTATAAAATCATTTCATTCAAAAAAATATAGAATAACCCAACGTTCGCAGTTAATATTCTCTTGCCATAGGCGTATGTAATGCATTGTTAGAGTAACCAGAATAGAAATGATGCTTGTTATTCTTACTAGCAAAAGATGGGGAAGAATATTGTCCACCTGTTTTGTTTACAAGAAATTCTGTTTAGTCCCGTGCAATCGGGAAGAGCAAGAAGAAAATAGTACTGTTCAGTACATTATGTAGCAAGACCTATTATTAAAAACTTTTAAATAATAAGTATATCTTTAAAATGTTATTTAATATACAGTTATTTCTTATATAACAGTGATATAGCATGAATTTCTTTGCTTCACTTAAATCAGTATAGTATGTGATTAAAAAAATGCGCAACCATATCTGTATATCAATGCAAACGTATAAAAAGAAGAGAAAAAGGAAAAAAATGTAAAAATAAAAAGGATTTTTAGACACTGATAACGATATTCTTAGGTAGATGAGAGGTTGAGGAATGATAACGTGGGATATCGGAAAGTTGGTAGAGGGTCCGAAATTGCAAAACAGTTGATAACCTTATATATTTACAGCCCCTATTCAGCTTCACCTGCACAATCGACTAGAACATCGACTTGATATTATTACGCGAGAAGGATGTGTAGTACACCAAAATAAAAGAATATTTACTAACACGAAACAAACCCATGGACAAGTGGTATGTATGGAAACATTCTCTTATTTTGGCACACTGCGCCTCCTGCCTGAGATTAATGTCCCGAATCGACCAAAGTATTGAAATCGCGCATTTCTGCAAATACAAACAGGGAATGGTACGAATATTTTACAAAGCTGCTAGTATTATTTTTGTTATAACTCAAAAAGCGCATCTTCCATTTTAACGATTTTTTTTCCTTAAAAGTACATACTTTGAGAATTTTTCTGTAATTTTTTGCCTGGTGTAAATATAAATTTACTACATTAATATATATATTTTTTAAATATTTTTGTTTATTTTTCTATGTTAAAATTTGTGTAAAATTGTGAAAAAACAAATATTGCGAACTAATATATTCTTCAATAACACTGGACAACTGTGGTTTTTGTCCTAGAACTAAAATTAGTTGATTCTAGATCAGTTTTCGCGCTGCTTCCGAATATGCTTTCCGTTTAGCTCTAGGTGGTCCAGGTTTTGAGAAATTTGAATATTTAAATTTATGCAAATTTAAGCTTTTTGTGTTATTTTATGCAAATTTTAGATACAATATATGTCAAATCTAATTACGTTTTCTAGATAATGACTACTTGAGTATTTGCCTCAGATAAATGTCACGATTTGCATATTCTTAACCTTTATTTATCAGTTATTAAGCCTAATTTGCATATTTTTCAATGGTGTAATGTTTACATAACTATCAACTTTAAAATAGTTGCCACAGAATTGACGTAATGTTTTTATAGACTAGATTTTTACGCTGATTTCAAATCTGCAGTCTGTTTTCTTATGTCATGTCCAGTTTTTGAGTAACATGAATTTCTACTTTTGCACGGCATTAACACATGTTTGACATAAGATGCTTTTTAGGGGCATGCAATTCATTGACAAGAAGGTGAACATGGTCAGATTCATATCAGAGACATAAACAAAAATTTATATAATTGAAAAAAATAAATAGTAGAATCTATCCTAACTAGTTGAAGTTTATCATACAAAGTATCATAAAAAGCTATTTCTGGCTCTTTTGACCAAAAACTAAAATTTCACTTTTTTCAAAAACTAGACGTGATAGAAGAAAACAGATACAAGACTTGAAATCAGCTCAAAAAACTGATTTAGAAACATATTAGAGTACTTATGCAGCAGAAATATTTGAACGTCAAGGAACATTATTAGAAAAACATGAAAAATATACAAATTATGTACAATATTTCACAGTCACATGTCAGTATAATCTCAGAAACAACGTTTTTGTGAAGTAAATTAGATAGTAATCACAACATAAAACAAAAAACCCTGTCTGGTATTGCTTTATACCTTAAATTTACAAATAATAGTATAAAAGTTACTAAATTTGCGTAAATTGAAATATGAAAATATCTCTCAATCTTGACGTGCTGGAGTAAATCCAAAACTAGATTCGGAATCAGCACAAAAAACCACATAAAAAACAACTAATTTCTGTTTTAGGACAGAGTAAAAGTTCAGATTTTTTTTACCAGTGTAATTGACGATGGTTTTATTTTCTAATTTTTATACTTTTTTGAGAAAAACGTGTTTGAAAAATAGTAGCTCCGGCGCATACTTCCCCGATTATCTCAAGGAAAATTCAGTGTCAGGTCTAAAAACACTCTATATTGTTATCTCATGCTGAGCCTTATTACCACACACATTATTTCAACAATCGGCCGTGGGGGCCATTTCGCTATGTTTATCCGGCTAGACCGTTTACAAGACGCAAGTAAAATGGGGGGGGGGGGAGAATTACAAAAGTAATTTCCAAGCTGAAGAGAGATCATTGACAAGTTTATCAGAATTTAAAAAAAAATGTTTCATGAAAATTCAAGTAACTGAGACTAAAGAATAAATAATCCTGCGCCATGAAGAAACAGAACAAGGGATATGAAGATCAATTGAAGATTTCGAAATTTCTTAATTTAAAATATACCTCTGATGCTCACTTAATGCGAATTTTAAAGCAAGAACGACAGATTTAAAATTAGGACAATTATTTGAGTCTGAAAGAGGTCGTTTAGGAATACTAAATTTATTCAGAATTTTATCAATCAGAGAAGGATTATAACCACTTGCAACGGCATGAAATTTTATACATTTATTTTAATTATTCAGAGCAGAAGAGTCAGAAAATGCGTAATTCCCTAAAAACAAAAGTGTAAATGGACGCCACATTTTGTTGAGGAGGATTGTTTGAAAGTGTATGAGGAGAGAGAGATACAGCGAGTGGTTTTCTATAGACAGATGTAGAGAGCCCATCTGGGTGTTTGGCATCAAGGAATAGAAGAGAATTGTTATCTTCGACTTTGCGAGTCAATTGAATAGAAGAATCAACAGAACTGACAAGTGAAAGTATATTAGAAGGAATTAAAATAAAAGTATCATCAACATACCTAAACCAGAGAAAAAAAAATTACAAACTGAACAGTTTTTCTTAAAAAAAAAAAAGCATATAAATATCACATAAAAGAGGAGAAAGTGGATTAACCATAGCTAAACCCTCTGTTTGAGAATAAGAAGAATTATTGAACTGAAAAGCGGTTTTGCCTGACACAAATACTAATTGAAGAGTTTCATCCATTTCAATGGAAGAGTATAGTTATGCTTTCATTATTACTCTTTCGAAACCATATTAATGTTTCAAAAACTGATTAATACACTTTAAGAATACTTTAAAACATTTCCTAAAATAAATGCCTTAAAAAGAAAGTTTGTTTTTATAGGTACATTTTAAAATCTCTAAAATATATTGAATCATGCAATTTCTTAAAATACTCGTAAATACTGCTATTCGGAATTTTGTGTATCTCGGAAGGGGTGATTGAATATTAACACGCGTGTTTTTTTTTTATATAATTATAGATTAAGAAATATTTGTATTTTTTTAAATTTATTATAAATTACATTTTCTAAATCCTAACTGCATAAATTTAAAACGTATCTGTGAGGCATCTTATAACGGGTTGTACAAAATACATTTAATAGGAGGCTTTCAAAAGTTTTGTTTAATAGAATTTAATGTATTACAACTTGTTTTAATGCATGTCTTACTACATTACCACACATAAAAATATTTTTTAAAGTTCTGCTACAGACTAACCCGTCAACAAAGAAAAACATATATCAAAAACGTTTTCAGTTTTCTTTTAAAAAACTGTCCAATATAAAAAAATACCTTTAGAATATTAACAATGCAGATAAAAACATGATATTTTAGAAAATAAATTCAATATTCAAAGTGTCTAACGAAAGTGTGAGTTGTGGTAGTCATCTAATACATAAAATTGAAAATTAGTCTGTCTGTCTGTCAGTAATGCTATACAAATCCACAGTTTGGAATCCAGAATTGTGCACTACGCACATGTGTATTAAGCACGGACGAGGCAACTAAAGTAATCCGGAATCGACATAATTTATAGTTATTTTTTAATTAATAAAAGACCACCAATCTAACAGCAAATTCCTATCAAATTTGAAAATTTTTCGTTATAGTAGTTGCCAAGAATTAAAAAGTCACAATAAAATTCTTACCACAACTAATACTTTTCTACTCCATGATTTCCACCTGAAAAATTAAAATGAAATAAATAGTTTGACGAATTTTAGAAAAGGTTAATTTTACGTCATGACATTTTTATTGCAAGATTTCCACGCAAAAAATGAAAATGAAATAAATAGATTGAAGAATTTAAATAAAAAGTGAATATTACTTCATAATTTTTTTATTGCAAGATTTCCACGTGAAAAATGAAAATGGAATAAATACTTTGACGAATTTAAAAAAAAATGAATATTACGTCATGTTGGAAATATAACGGATGTCAGGGTGTTTTAGCTAGTACAGAATAAAAATACAGAAAGTTTGCGTCTAGGAGATGAATCGGAATGAGAGGGCTAAAAACTATAAATATAAAATATATCTATTTAATTCGGAAAGTAATAAATAATTTATTATTTGGATTTGTACTGTGCTGTTTCATTTCGTTTCATATTGTTTATTTCATATAGTAAACTTAATTTTGAAATTAAGTTTTCAAACAAACATTTTTAATATTCCGGGTAACGTCGGGTGCATTATTTAGTACAGAATGAAAATACAGAAAGTTTGCATCTAGGAGATGAATTGCAATGAGAGGGCTAAAAAACAGTATAAATATAAAATGTATCTATTTAATTCGGAAAATAATAAATAATTTATTATTTTGATTTGTACTGTTCTGTTTCATTTCGTTTCATATTGTTTATTTTATATTGTATGTTTAATTTTGAAATTAAGTTTTCAAACAAAAATTCTTAATATTCCGGGCAACGTCGAGTGCTTTTATCTAGTACAGAATAAAAATACAGAAAGTTTGCGTCTAGGAGATGAATCGGAATGAGAGAGCTAAAAAAAGTATAAATATAAAATATATCTATTTAATTCCGAAAATAATAAATGTTTTATTATTTGGATTTGTACTGTGCTGTTTCATTTCGTTTCATATTGTTTATTTCATATAGTAAACTTAATTTTGAAATTAAGTTTTCAAACGAAAATTCTTAATATTCCGGGCAACGTCGGGTGCTTTTTCTGGTACAGAATAAAAATACAGAAAGCTTGCATCTAGGAGATGAATTGGAATGAGAGGGCTAAAAAAAAGTATAAATATAAAATGTATCTATTTAATTCGGAAAATAATAAATAATTTATTATTTTGATTTGTACTGTGCTGTTTCATTTCGTTTCATATTGTTTATTTTATATTGTATGTTTAATTTTGAAATTAAGTTTTCAAACAAAAATTCTTAATATTCCGGGCAACGTCGAGTTCTTTTTCTAGTACAGAATAAAAATACAGAATGTTTGCGTCTAGGAGATGAATCGGAATGAGAGGGCTAAAAAAAGTATAAATATAAAATATATCTAATTCGGAAAATAATAAATACTTTATTATTTGGATTTGTACTGTGCTGTTTCATTTCGTTTCATATTTCTTATATTTAAAAACTTTTAAAAATATGATTACGATAGCAAACCAAATATTCAAAAACATGAATTATAATAACTGATTCTTCAAACATATGATGCAATATTTAAAAAAAAGTACACTTTTGCACTTAAATTAAAAAATTAATTTTAATTTCAGGCTTTAAGGGATTTTGTAAAAAAGTAATTAAAAAATCTTTCTGGTAAATGTTAAATGTTTGAGGTCAACAAAATGTAAACTTTCTAGTTTAAAAGGCAAATTTAGAAATACTGTTTGAAAAGAGCGAATGACTTTTTTATAAAATAAAAATACTCAAATATAGGTAAGGTAATTAGCATACATATTATATTTTATTCTTATTCCCTTATATTGATCTAGAAAAAGAAAGTAAAAAACAATTTAACGCATTCCAATTTAAATAACTTTTGATTAAAATGACTTGGACTGACAATAACATAGTGCGACAACTTTTAAAATTATACTCTACAATATAGACACAGAAAAAACTTTAAAGTTAAATATCTCAAAGAGCAAAATATTTGAATTGTTTATAGTAGATTTCTATTCATACAATTGAATAAAAAAAAACAGTTTATATTCTTTTTAATATATTAACAATGTTTTGAAAGTTATTGATAAAATTTAATTAATATAATTTTAAACTTATTTTCGAAATAGTTGAAAAATATTTATGAATTTCATTTGTCTGTCTGCCTTTCCGTGTGTTTGTCTGTGGTTGCTCAAACCTGCGTAAATATACGAATTGACATGTAATTTTTATATGCTAATGATGTTTGATATGGAACGTTCGCTCTTGAAAATGAAGTGCGTACCATGTAAAGTTAACAGGGACACAAAAATGCCTATACGGAAAAATCTTATCAGGTGCCTTTTAAATTGCTTATTTGGATATCTCACTTCATTGTATGAAAAAATGGATTTCTTGTAAACATGTTAGTTTTGAAATGAGTTACATATTCGTGACCATGCCTAATGCATTATTTTCCGTTCTTTTTATTAAGGATTTGACTATTATTTCTGTTGTCAACAATCCTTTTTCCGGACCAATATGTAGCGTACAACGATGAACGCGGTATCATTGGGTAGGATTTTGTACCCTCATCTGACATCGCATGATGAAATAAACGAATATGTAGTGTGCAACGGTTAATCAGGTGTCATTTAACAGGAATTTTTGCTTACATCTGGCTTTGCATACTAAAGTTTCGTTATACTTTTAGAGTAAGTATCATTATACATATTATTTTTTATGTCAACATCCTTTTTTTGATCATACAAAGCCGTACAAAGCTGAATATCAAATAAATCATAAATTGAATAGTAAATGTAAGTATTATACGAAAGGTTTTTGAGCATGCTGCTTCTGGTGTATAGTAAAACCTCCCTAAAGCGACCACGTTCCGTTCCAATAAAAATTGGTCACTCCGAGAGGTGGTCTCTTAATGGAGGTCATGTTTAAAACTAGATTTTAATTGTTGAAAGAGGGTAACAATTAATGCTACTAAAATTTATTTTTCATATTAGAAAAAATATGAAAATTTAAGTATCAAATCAAAAGTTAATTGCATAAGTTAATTACTGCAGAGTTAAAAAAGGAATACATTGATGTTTGCATTTTACGGTTTTATCTTCTATAACTTTTATTCCCAAGTCCTTTCGAAGTTTAGTAAATAAATGATTTTTTTTTTTGGACGACAATAAATTATGACGATTTCATTAATTTATCTATTTCATTGAATATTAAAGAAGTGAATAATCACATTTCTAACAAGTCGTAAACCAACTTAGTGAAAAATGTCCAAGCCGGGAATCGAACCCGGGCCCCTGGAATAGATCTCTAGTGCTGTACCACTAAGCCACAAGGACGATGCCCAGCTTGGCATCTCTCACTTATATAAGTCGGTAAGTCTGCAACTGCAGCACAAGATGGAAAAGCCATCATGAGTACACAATCCAGTGGCGAAACATGAGACGCAAATGAACCCAGCATCGGTGAATATACAATTTTAATTAATTTTTCAACTACTTTTCAACAGTGAAATTACGCTTGAAATTATTGAATATTAAAGACGTGAATAATCACATTGTTAACAAGTCGTAAACCAACTTAGTGAAAAATGTCCAAACAGGGAACGACTTATATAAGTGAGAGATGCCAAGCTGGGCATCGTCCTTGTGGCTTAGTGGTAGAGAACTGGAGATCTATTCCAGGGGCCCGGGTTCGATTCCCGGCTTGGACATTTTTCAATCAGCCAAATTAAACATCTTATGACACAAAAAGAAAGAGAAAATATTCATATACAAATATGGTGGATACCAGGTCACAGCAATATTAGCGTTAACGAAATTGCTGATAGAATCGCCGCATCCACAAGTGAATTTACCATTAACATTCCCTGGATAGCACCAGAAGACTGGATTCAGAATATCAAGTATAGCACTAACTTAGAGGAATTACAAGACTGGGAAACGTATAAGTCTGATAAAAATAGACATTATGATGGTTACACTAAGGATTATTTTCATCATAGTTTATCTAGAAGCAAAGGCACTATTTATAATAGATTTTTAACAAGAACAGTTTTAACTAAGGACAGATTGAATAAGTTCAAACCTTTGCCAAATTTGAATTGTCAATATTGCACAAATTGTAAACAAGATGAAGAACATTTAATTTTCCATTGCCAAATGTTTACTGGCTCCAGAAACAAACTTTGGAGAAACTTCGATATCCCCCAAGAATGTACTTATGACAACTTGTTCGAAAGGGCGGCTACGAATAGGACTTTCATGTTACATTTAGCAAAATTTTTACAGATCATCCATACTGCGTGTCCTACCTACATGTAAGATAAGTTTCATTTTTGTACCTTTTCTGTGGACGATCGGAGCTCGCAAACCAAGGATATCGTAAAAACTGTTCAAAGATCAAGTTAGTATAAATGGCGCTACGCGCCATATACACTACAAATGCCTTTCTCATAAAAAGACTATGAGAAGAAGAAGAAGAAGAAGATATGCTTATTTTTAATTTGACATTATAATTGACATAACATTATAATAACATAACATTATAATAACATAACATTATAATTGAGTATGATATACATGTTTTAGTGAAAATATGCTGAACAGACATGATTTCTAGTAAAAAAAAAATATCATTTAGCTAGCATATGTTAAGATATATTTTTCATTAAGCCTAACATGGCGTTTAGCTACTGTCGATTCGCACACTGGAGTGGTCCGCACCGGCATCGTTCTGACGGCTTCTTGCACTCAGATTTTATTATAAGTAGATTCGGCGGCTACCATTTATACTTATTTTACAGGGTAACACAAAACCTTTCAGATAGGTCACCGCCAAGAAGTTTGAGAAAAAGTTTTAGATTAGATAACAAAATACTGTGATATCTGTGTTTTTTAACTTTTATGTATTTTTTAGCATTCAATCCGAAAATAACCTTAATTTTTAACCATCATGTCAGAATTTTTCTCAAATCATAAATTGTCAAATTTAAAAAATACAAAAATCGGATACAATAAAATCGAAAAGATGGTTGTGTTTTTAAACTTATGATAATTGATATTTATGTACTTTTTAGCACTGAATTTGAAAATGACTTTTATTTTTAACCATCACGTTAGAATGTTTTGTAAAAGTTAAAATATATCGAAAATCTGATACTATAAGACATATGTAAAACATTTTTATTTGATTTGATTTGATTTTACTCAATAATTTGTTCAATTTTTGGCTTATACTAGGATTCCTACAGCTAAACAGCTGAGGTGACCGATGAGGTGGGGGAGGTGGTTAAATTTTAAATTTGGTCTTTTTAACTTTGAAATTTACAATGTGCGAGAAAGCCAGACGCGATGGTTAAAAATGAAATTCATTTTAGGATTCAGTAAAAAATAACTAAAAATTACTTATCAAAAGTTAAAAGCACAACAGTCATATCTATTTTATAGTATAAAATTTTCACTACTTTTTTATTTTAACATTAAAATTTACGATTTGCAAAATATCTTTACGTGATGGTAAAAAATGAAGGTCAATTTCGGATTCAGCGGTACACAATGCATAAGAATCAATTATCAAAAACTAAAAAAACTTGACATAACCCAACTTTTGCAGGCTAGTATAATCTAATAACATTTTAAAATATGTATCATTTTGTAAAGAATTGACGCTGTCAATTTTCATCATTTTATTTAATAAAAAATCTATTTGTTTTTTTACTTCTTAGATGTTTATTACAAATACATATTTTGCATTAATATGTGAGGATGATTAAGGATTTCAAATTTATATTGCAACGTTAATTTTATTCGCAAACATTTTGTATAATATTTTTGACGAAATTATATTTCTTCTAAATTTTTGAATGACCCATAATTTGCAGCAAAAAATATGCTCCAACTTTTAACAGCTATTAATCATTCAATTATAATAGTAGAATAACGGGACTTATCGTCTTACTTATCAGTGTAATAGGAAAATTTTACTAAATATAAATTATAGTACCGGGGAACCGTCTAAAAATTTAAATTTCTTAATTTTTAAAGATATGTTTTTATTGACCCAAATTCCTTTTTAAATACTTCTTTACCTTATTTAAAACATTTTTTGTAATACGAACTATATGTCTGTGACTAACAGTTTAGGAATTAGCCACACTGTAAAAAAACGACATTTTTACAGCACAAAGTACTGTTCATCTCGTTCTCAAATTCGATCACAGTCGAATGTGCTGTAGCTTTCTTTGTTTTCTTGACTATACAAACATGAAAAATAACAGTAGTTGCGTAAAATTAACAGTTCAAACTACTGGCGTCCGAATTGCCAGTACATTGTGCTGGCAATTCTACACTGTTTTTTTTACAGTACTTTGAACACCGTTGAGAGTGGACACCCTGTATATAAATCAATATTTGGACTCAGGGTGCTTTTATTCGCGCTTAGTGCTTTTATTCAGTGTGTAAAAAAAATAGAAATTTACCAGAACTGCTTCCTTCTGAAAAACTACAATGCATTATAGCTACCTAAAAGACAATGTAAGGACAATGGTAATGAATGGTGCCAAAATTTGTAATTAGTCAGAACTGCGTGATGAAACGTTCTATGAAATGAGTGAAGTTAAACCTTCATTTTTTTTTTCTACCAACTTCCATTTTTTTCTTACAAATTCATTAAAACCAGAGTTATTGTAAAATATAATCATTTAATAAATTGCAATTTGGAAACTAAAAATATGTAAGAAGCTGTTTTTTATGTTTCATATAATATTTATTTGGCTCGCAAAATACTAGGAAATTGACATCTATGAATTACCATAATTGTAAAATTTAACGAAAAATCACAGCGTTCCAGGAATTCTTAAGAACAATATTAGTTAAGTTTATAATTTTTTTTAACTGTGACATACAGTAACAAACATTGTTTTGGTAAAGAGTATGGGTTATTCATTTGTAATTACTTTCTAATGCAGTTGATAAGAGTTTATGATTTTAGTTTGTCTCTCTGAACTTTTTTTTTATTTTGTTTTGTTTTGTTTTGTGCCCTAACACGCGTAAATATACTAGTATTGTCATATAATTTCTAAATTTTATTGATATTTACTATAGTATGATCGTTAAGGTAAATGAAGTGTCTTACTTGCCTTTATAGTTCGTTTTCAGGGACTCACAAAAGAATTCCATTACTTTTTGTTGTACGCGGAACCATTGTTTGTGTCGAATTTTGATGATATTACGATATTTCAAACATAATGAACCTGATATCTGACACTTCTGTGTGTTGCAAAATGCTACCTAAAGTGAGAAGGTCGGTTTTATAGTTTGTTTAAGGAACACACAAAATATTTTCATTGCATTGTAAACATATAGGTTAAAATGGTATGCAGCATAATTTAATGAATCTTTGGTTCGTAGAATTTATCGTTTATATACTTGGACAAACAAAAGAATTCGGTTACCGACTATAAGCGTTAAATGCTGGATGTACGCTGTTAACTGTGATATAGAGGAGAAGGTCCAAATACCGGCTAGCGTCCAAATACCGGCTACTAGGTGTTCTGAGAACTGAGCGCACCGCAGCCTAGCGGTGATAGGCAGAGTTTGTAACTTTAATTGAGAGAAGAATATTGCGAAAAGTACGTCGCTGAAGTCTGTGTCATTTACAAATAGTAAACGCAAACGTGGCGAATCTACGTAATCTGGTACATCAAAAGTTTTGCAGATATGTGTTTCTCATTTTTTTTAAAATATATATTGATCTTATATATTGGCTTGAATTGTTGATTAAGTTATTTTCTAGACATATTTAGCTCTCAATTGCCACGCGCACAGTATTGGTATTTTATTATATGAATGAGTAATACCGGTTTTAACTTAAACATAGCAGTGGTCCGAATACCGGCTACCTAGAGTGGTCTAAATACCGGCTAGCCGGTATTTGGACCTCTCTCGGTTGATCTGCTGGAAGGGGAGGAAAATAAATTAATTTAAATAGTTCCAAAAATAATAAATTAATTTGAATAGCTCATAAATAGTCCCCGTCCCATTTCGCAATATGAAAAAAGCAACCATGGCCGTAATTCTTCAGGCCCGACACTGGTTACAGGATCACTTTCCAAAAAAGAGCTGTTGGACATTACAAAATTGCCTGTAATAAATGTGAAGCGAAAGAAAAAAAATGACGGAGTAAACCAGGCGAAAGAGGCAGAAATGTGATTTTAACACTCTCGCTGCGCAATCCGAGATTTCCTTGGGCATCCTAAAAGTACCAAAATTTGCGCAACCCGAAATTTCCTCAGGGAAGCATTTTTTTTCCTGTCTAATTAACCATCTTTGATTATTCCCACTAGTTATTTTTTTTATTGTAAATTATGCCTTATTTAATCGGAGCATTTTCCCGGTTAAATTAGACAAAAACTTTTGTTTTGAAAAACCGGTGACAAACGAATAAAAATTCTTAAAAACGCGCGTCGCGAAGGGATTAAATACGCAATTTTTGAAGCTATTTTGATAAAACAATTACGCTGCGAGAGGGCTAAAAAAGTGAAAAAGGAAAATATCCAATAGAACAAGATGATAAATCTGTGTCTTCTGCATGGGTGCTTTCTCTGTGAACAAGAATGGGGGAGGGGACTCTGGGTTCAATGTTAAGAATACGATATGTGGGTTGATAGGGACTATACCGACGCAGAGAGTGATATTATGCTTTTAATTTTTTGAGATAAAATAATTCTCATTTCAATCAGTAAGCTTTTTTTTTTGTTTTACACGTTAAAAAACAAAATTAGAAACATAATGGGAAGAAAACTGTGAGAGATAATCGAAAAGAATTTTAGAAATTGGACAAAAATACATACTTATTAAATATTGCGTATTTTTCTGTGCGTAAGAAATGTTATTATTCAATACAATTTATTAAAATAATATTCTTATTGCTTAATAATTGTCATTAGCTCTATTTGTGTGATCTTTTGGAAAAAAAAAAAAAAAAAAAAAAAAAAAAAACACCCTTAGGTAGCCGGTATTTAGACCCCATTTTAAAAACTCAAAATTTGAAGTCTTTCGGAATTTTGCTTCTTATAAACAGAAAACGCCTTTTAAACTGATTTTTTTTCTCTAAACAGGTGTAAGACGTGCCAAAGTACCATTCTGTCACTTTTTATTTTATTAATTTTGAAAATTGTATGATCTAGATTGAAAACAAAAGTGGTAGCCGGTATTTGGACCTTTTTCTCTACGTTGTAAAACAAAACTAATTTTTACTATTTCATGAAGTTGGTAGATAATAGGGCAGCACGTGTTGTTTAGCATTTAAGTAATTTAAAGGTAAAATAAAATGCCCTAAAAGTGACGATGACATATTTTTGCATAGATTACTAATTATAACTCTATTTCTTCCAAAGAAATTAATGTTTATTCAAAAGTTTAATAATCAATCCTTTGTTACTTACATTTAATAAAATGTGAAATTTACACTGTAATCGCATTACATTTATGCACAATGACCTTATGTATTACAATTTAATTTAGTTATTTCTATATACATACAATCAATTAACAAAAGAACATCATTTAAATTTATATTTTGCATTTAAATGATTAGATTTAATTCAGATGACAGGAAAGTATTATAAACATTTCAATAACAATTTGTATTTTTAATATTCAAAATATTTTTGTTATACTTTTATGCAATATATTATTTATAATATTTAATTTATATATATTTGTATTCATATGATTAACTATATACATGTATTTTAATATAATTATATTATAAAATAAAGTAACAGAAGAATCATTGTTACCTTAAATTAATATAAAATAATTAATTTCTATGTTAATAAGACTACTAATAAAAAATAAATTTCTGAATCCAAGAAAATGCAAATTTTCCTATTAATGAAATAAAAGTTTTTATACAAACGTTTTGAAATTTGAAGGTGAATTAAACGTGAACAAAATTAGCATACAATATAATTTGTATGCATTCTGTTGATCTCGAATGACCATTTTTCAGAAAATATTTGGCGATGAAACATCAATAACCGTTACAGAAGAGAAAGAATTTATTTCTTCGAAAGTTGCAAATCTGCAATAAATTCAAATGCATTATTTAGAAATCAGTATACTTTGCCTTTAATATATTAGTCTGTATATTAATGAGTAATATTTAATTTAACCTCTTGAATACGGGTGAAGAACTGCTGACTACTTCAATTTTCAATCTAAAAAAAAAAAGATATTATTTTTTAAAAATTGGTATACATAGAATAAAAAACAAACAACATCTGGGACGTAAATGTACCGACCCGTTAATCAAAGGTTTAAAAAGAAAAGTATCGATTATACCAATTAACTAAGAAGTATATATTGTCACTTTGAAAATATCTTCCTTTAAGTGCATTTTTAACACTTTCCAACAAAGTTGAAAAGTGCTTATGACTTCTGTCCATATGCCCGTCTGTCCGTCTGTCCATCCGTCCGCGCTCTAACTCCCGTAAATATACTCTTATTGCCTTGAATTTTTTGGATGTTATTAACGTTTGCCATTTCACGTTCCCTTTTGCAAATAAAGTGTGTAGCATGTTTCTTACATTTACAGAGACAGTAACAAGTTTTCCGTTACATTACGGCCTATGGAAAAAAATCGTTTAAAATGATTTTTAATGGCGTTACACGCTTTCAAACATAAGAAAATTATTTATAAAGTGCACTAAAATATGTATTCTGTAGAATATGGGGTTCAAAGAATAGTTATTATTAATTTACAGAGCCACGCAGAAGAATTCTGGTACATAGTGATATAGGGGTGGATGGAATTGTTTAAGGCGTATTTTAATTATGTTAAATTATTTCATGTATAATGAAATTGATATACGTCTCTGAGGTTTACTATAACTTATTTCATGTATAATACGAAGTGCATAGCATTTACAGGGGCACACAAAAGATTTCAGATACTATATTGTGTCCGAAGTACTGTACAGTAGCGATGATTGCTGAGAATGCAGTTTTAGTTATGTTATGCGCTTTTATGTTTCACATATTTATGCATAATATATGGTGTGTATAAATGCTATAATTCATATACAGGACTACACAAAAGAATTCGTAATGGTTACTGTGTATGGGTGCAAATTGCTTAGAAGTGGTTTTTAAATGAGTTATGCAATTTTTCGCTGAACTGCATTTAGTTAGCTAAGAAATGTTTCTAGAATATAGATACAGGTTCACTCAAAGAATTGGATACATGGCCGTCTATAAATGATAATTTCTGGAAATGTGATTTGAGCAGTTTTAAGAGTTTTTTAATTTGAAATAAATTTTAGCTAAAGAGTTGCGTGTAATAAGAGTACTAGGTTAACATACAGGGTTTTACAAAATTATGCAAGTATGTTTCCATCTATTAGTATAAATTCCTGAAAGAAAAATTTCAACCTGTTATGCGTTTTCTTGATAAACTAAATTATCCGATTATATAGTATATATATCAACCTACAGATCAAATGCAGGGCTGTTCAAAAGAATTCGAATACATATTTGCTATGGACGGTAACTGCTGTAATCAGTTTTTCAAATGTTTTATGCATTTTCTAAAACGTTTACATAGTTATCTTATATGCTTTATTTCCCTAAATAACGAAGTTTTGTAAAAACGTTCAGGAAGTCCTGGAATGTGTTTCATAATCTATGCTTAACGCATGATTTTTCTTTCTTGTTAAAAATCACACGATTGATAAGTTATTCTATAACACAGTAATTAAAGTTTTAAATAATGCTATTTTTATAGAATTTAATCTTTCGGTTAGTGAAAATATATACTTTATTTATTTGGATCTCTAAAATTTAGAAAAATTATTTTTGAAAGTCAAAATTCATTTTTAATTTCATGATTTAAATAGTTCTAAAATTAACATATATATATCATTTTACATATCATTACTCGAGTAAAAATATTTTCAGTAAAGTCTTCGACATTGTAAGAAGAATTGTTTCCAACTGAAAATAAAGAATCAGTAATACTTGTTAAAATTACTTTGTAGAATTTAACTAAAGAGAACTTCATTCTAACAACCATTAGAAATTATAATTGGTTTTATATGTATCTTTTCATAAAAGTTTCTTGAAATCTCGTACAGTAGTTACTATGAACTAAAAATTGTCACTTTTAATTTGAGCTTACTTCAAATTTCTGTTATAAACAAATCTTTTCAATAATGAACTTATTTTAATTTTTTCTGGTCTCAAGTTAAATTTAACAGCGTAATAACAGCGTTTTAAGAAGTAAATAACTGAAAGTAAAAATCTCCTCTTTTAGTATGATTAAATTCACATTTCTACGACATATAAAATGATTTTTTCAAAGTCATTTCATTTAAAACTCTCTGGCCTAGGCAGTGCGGATGCAGACCAAGGTTGTCCCAATCAAATGTTTGCATCTATTATTATTTAATGCAATGTTTCTTCAATTTAATCTTTGGATAATGTTTAAGTCATTTTCGATACGACACTGTTAAAAGAAATAAATAAAAATAAAAACGTTGAAATACGGAAATTGTACTGGCAATCGAGACGCCAGTACTACTTCGGTATTTTTAACCGGAATTTTATTCTGTAACTGACAGAAAAAATTCTGTTTTTCATGTATCCATATTTAAAAATTTCCGTCACAAAGACAAAATATAATATTTTTTTTCAAGGAAAAACTTAGCTATTCATAAATTTGACGCTTTGCCTTTTAAGAACAATTTTACTTCAAGGTCAGACAATAATAATTTAATTCAAACACCACTTAACCAACAGAACTTACCCTGACAGGATTCGAACCATGGAATTGTCCACTTCCAGATTAGTGCCCTTACCTATTACGCCACAACTTCACGAACAACGCTTTCAAATATAGCTACTTATTTCGGATGTCTTTTATAAAGCAAAGGCCAACATGTTAAACAAGGAAGGTATTTTCGTAGAGATAATATTTTTCAATTGAGTGTACAATTCTGAATATTTACACAAATTTTCCTTATAATTTTGAATATATAGCTTTTTAGTTCCTGTTTTATAAAAAATATAAATTTTACTCATAAAATTTTACAGGTGTGGAAGAATGTAATAAATGTAATGACTGCTTTTTTTTTCAAGATTTTTAACATTTAATTTTAATATTATATTTATTTATTTATTTATTTATTCATTTAGTTTTGCAAGAATACCAGGATATTTTTTCAAACATGTCCCTTTTCAATTATTACCTTTCCAAATTATATGTCTGATCAACTACTGTAAACTCAATTAAAGCTAATTACTACATCTTTTTAAAATAAATTTCCTTTATTGTTTATTGAATTTAGATAAACGTTAATTTTATAATAATGTCATTAGTATATTTCAGATAAGTTTTAAATTTTATGTGCGAATCTGTAAAGTGAATAGATTAAAAAATATTCAAATTAAAAATAGATATTTTTCCTTTAAAATTATCCTAATAGAAACTTTAAAAAATATTATCAAATGGCTATAAATAAGTCAAACATTATTTCAAAATCATAATGAAAAATAAACTGTAACACTACCTTTTTAACGGTCTCAAATTTAATAAGATATTAAGAGGACTTCAATTTTTTTAAATACCGTAAAAATACGTTAGTTTTTCTATATATAAAAAAGAGAAATATATTATATCGAGTTGTTTAAAAATACATATTATAGATAGCACCATGCTTTCTATCGATTTTACTTGAAAACTCATGTGAAACATATTGAATATATTTTCAATATAGAGCCATATTCAGCTAATAATGGGATTTCACTAATAATAATATCACTGTAAAACAAGTATATGCAACAATTAATCACTTTGCTTTCCAAACAAAAGCAACTATTTCAAAACATTATTTGCGTATCTTGTACTGTTTTGAAAGCTACAGTAATATTCCTTAAAATTTACGGAAAACTTACTGATTAGACGGATTTATAATCTCAAAATATCAATTAAGGAAATTGTACAGTTTTCTTAGAAATATGAAACTAAAATTTTACGGAAAAAATTTTGTATATTGACGGATTTTTTACTATGTATAGAGGCATTTACAGTCCACGGTGTACTCGTTTGACAGCTCATAATTAAATTCATCGTATATCATTCAAATTATTAGTTTTAAATAATTATCCATGGAAACTATATTTTAAACTATTATTATTTTAAAAATAAATGAGCAAAGTGATAAGAGTACAAATGTGAATATGTGTGTGGAAAAGGGAAATCCAGCTTTTTCTGAGCTGCTGAAGCTGTATCCCCAATGCAATAAATAAAATCACGATAGGAAGGTGTATGAAAACAAAGAACATTGCAAGCAGTAAAGCTCTCAACTAACGAGGAAAATGATTGTTAATGTTGAAAACAAACAGCCGTGTCAACGACAGGGATTTCTAGAATAATTTGTAGAATTAATTTTTAGTTAATCTGTCAAATGATACCATAACTCTCTTTTACTTTGGTTTTAAAATGATATCAGTTCGCTGTGAGATACCAAATCAACGGGAATCTCATATTTCTCTGAGTTTAAGATGAGGTTTTTTGTTGTTATTGAATCTCAACTCATTCAGAGCCCATTTAACATCACACAAAGGTAGTTGAAAGGGTAGTTGAAAATTAGTGACCAATTGATTATTTCAAAGCACTTTGGTGCCCCTGAATATTTGTTTGTTTAGTTTCTTAAAGCTGTATGTTATTTATGTTCAAAATTCTTTTGCAAGACTAACGCAATTGATATCACCTTTTTGTGTATGCGCCAATCAATACATAAATGTAATTTTTGAGATATCAAATCAACGGGAATCTCGTATTTCTCTGAGTTTAAGATAAGTTTTTTCGTTGTTGTTGAATCTCAACTTATTCAGAGCCCATTTAATGTCACAGAAAGCCTTCCCTTGGATAGTTCAAAATTAGTGACCAATCGATTCTTTCGAAGCAATTTGGTGTCATTGAATATTTGTTTGCTTAGTTTCTTAAAGCTGTATGTTATTTATATTAAAAAGACTTTTGCAAGAGTAACGCAGTTGATATCACCTTTTTGTATAGGCTCCAATCAATACATAAATGTAATTTTTGAGATGCCAAATCAACGGGAATCTCGTATTTCTCTGAGTTTAAAATGAGGTTTTTTTTGTTGATGTTGAATCTCAACTCATTCAGAGCCCATTTAAAGTCACAGAAATCCTTCTCATAGGTAATTGAAAATTAGTGACCAATCGATTCTTTCAAAGTACTTTGGTGTCCCTGAATATTAGTTTGCTTAGTTTCTTAAAACTGTATGTTATTTATATTAAAAAATCTTTTGCGAGAGTAACGCAGTTGATATCACATTTTAGTGTAGGCTCCAATCAATAGATATCTGTAATTTTTGAGATGCCAATTCAATGGGAATCTCGTATTTCTCTGAGTTTAAGATGAGTTTTGTTGTTGTTGTTGAATCTCAACTCATTCAGAGCCCATTTAATGTCACACAAAGCCTTCTCATAGGTAATTGAAAATTAGGGACCAATCGATTATTTCAAAGTACTTTGGTGTCCCTGAATATTTGTTTGTTTTGTTTCATAAAGCTGTATGTTATTTATATTCAAAAATCTTTTGAAAGAGTAACGCAATTGATATCACTGTAGCGGTGTTCGGTGGGATGGTTCACTTAAATACAAAAACTCCAACCTTATTACAGGAACTATTCTTTATTTAAAAGCATCCTTTAAAAGGTGGTTCAGTTAGATAAAAATGAGAGAGAGAGATCCCCATAATACATGGGACGCCGAAGCGCCTTTTCTTTCTAGACAACTTTACATCTCGAAAGCTGAAACAGAAGTGAAGTTTTTGCACGAAATCTTGGCGTTGCACAGAAACGCCAATTTACAAACTTTTGGTGACTGCGCGAAAGTGAACAAAGGCTTTTGGCGATAAACATTACCGCAAAAATGTGGTGACACTACCGGACGGGTGAGGCCGAGATTGCAAGTAAGCGCTTCTAATTAGGATGAGAAAAGTAACAGACAAACCGAAATTGTTTACATTAGAGATAGGCCTTTGCCCAACTAACTGTTACATGAAATGGCAGACTGCAGATTGCTCGATGAGAAAAATGCTGAAAATCCAGGACATCTGGCTTTTAGCTCGACCACAAAACACGAAAAATACATGCTTCCCATAAGATTCGTTCATTTTTACTTTTTTATTGTTAATACATATTCAACGTTCACGTATAAGTAGAGATAAAAATTTCTTATCAATGTGGCGCGCAAAAGTCCGATGCAATTAAATGCAGACCTTGATACCAGCAGCTGCGAATCTAATTTTTATTTATTTTTTTTGCACAAGCAGCGGTAACGGGTAGCTACTGATTAAAATAAGAAAGGGAAAAAAGGAAATGAATATTTGAGCGCTTTGAATTAAAGATGTTTTTAGAAAGAAGAAAGAAAACACTTTAATAAAATCTGGATGGTTTTGAGAAATGAATTTAATTACATATTTCATTATAGGAAAGAGGGGGGGGGGGGAGGATAATATGATCTAAAAGTAAGAAAGTTATGTTTTAAATTAATTTTGAATAAAAATGATAGTTATGGGACAGAAACGCTGTCACATAACTCACCCCCACAACAGAAGAAAGCTGAAACGTGTACGTTGCAGCTTTATATCTACTTAAAATCCTTTGTCCACCTTCGCACTTACAGAATATGTACCATGACAAAATAAGTAAAATTAACTATTTAAGTTGATATCTACCAAGAAACCTATTTTAACTTGTCTGTGAAGCTATTACCTGTTAGCTCCTGTAAAATATTTTATACAACTATAGGTAAGTAGAAAAAAAAATATTTGCTTGCTTTGAAAACAATTCACAAGAATTGTGTTATATCCATGACTGAGCGCCCATAATATTCAAAATAATCTTTTTTTAAATTAAATATTCCACAAAATAAAAGGGCCACATTAGTTGATAACACAGGATCCTATATTTAATTTTTTTGTGGCATTGTGTTTGTGGCGCTGGTACCAGCATTTTAGTCATGTATCTATTCATATAGAGAAGCATTTACTGTATATACGACTTCTCAAAAATTTGATCTTACATGAGATCATAATATTAAATAAATGCAAGCAAATAAAAACAAAGGACAAAAACACACCAGTAAAAAAAAATTTGTTACTTTAAGGAAAGATGAATTCTTTCATAAAATTGAAGCTTATTTGTATTATCTTAGGTTGCTTCATTACTGGCATAAGAAACTTACAAAAAATTTGTGCATAACGCACAGGACTACCAGAGACAAAAATTGTGCAAGCTGCACGCGCTCAAACAAGTGTAGCCCTAAATATTGAAATTTTGTGAATTCTAGTGGCATCAGCTTATGACTTCTGCCTTAAATAATAAGGGGTAGTTTTTTTAGATTCCTGCAATTTAACTAAGCCCCCGGTTTCCAAAAAAAATCACAGTATGTTATAATTTAGCATTTTATGAATTTTTACACTGCCATCCTGACTTTCCGTGTATTGATCAAAATTTAACCCTTGGCAAACTTATAAAAGAATTAATAAGAAATTGCATACAATTTTATATAGTGTAACAAGATACCTTACTCGATCTGCCACTTCCAAGTAAGAAGTATCCAATGAAAGTGTAAAAAAATGTTACCTGTTAAAATTAACAACTTCGAAATGCATGTGTAGTTTAATATGTCATGTGAAGGATAACTCCTAGAAAAATTAAAATCTTTGTATAGAGACAGCGTGATGATGCCATTGATATGTTCTGACATTATGCACACAAAAAAAAAACTTGCTAAAAAAAGAAGTATTTTTATATTGAAACATGGTGTAAAATTTAAAAGATAGAAAAGTAAAAGGAGAAACTGTATGTGTGTGGAGGGAGGGGGGGAAAACTCCCAAACTCATGAACTACTTGTAATGCAACACATGAACAAAAGTGTACGCAAGCATACACAACGTGTAAGTAAACACATGAACAAATTGTATAATATCACATGAACTCTATCTATTAATGTCTCAATGAACTAAAATTGTAATGTATTTGCCAACAAAATAAACAGACAGTATATGTGTAATAACCCAAGACACTTGCATACGAGTGAGATTCAATTACATAATTAATGAGTTATCATCAAAATGTAATGAATAAGGGTTAATAAAACAAATGAACAACTTGTAATGTGTGTGTAAACTCTGGTTAAACTCTAAACCAGCCAGTATGTACAACTCAATGAACTACTTGTAAGAAAAAAAACAAAAAGAATTACTGCTGAATAAATCGCTAGCAAAGTACAATGGGTAAAAGCAAATGAACAAAATATGTAAATCAACACATGAACTAGTGTAATGTATGTATAAGAATGTACCAAAATGTATAAAAAAAAACAACTGTTGTGAAACACAAACAAATATCCAACATATGAACTACATGTGAAAGAAAACTGTTGAATAAGTGGTTGACTAAGGGTTACAAAGAAAAAAAACTGCATCTGCCAAATTCATTACTGTCTTAAGTTAACAGAAGTGTGCATAAAATGTATAACTCTACGCTAAAAATTGTAGAAGTTATGCAAGCCAAACATGTTCCAAGAAACGAATGAAAGGGAAAAAAAACATATAAATAGCCAAAAATAACAAGCAATGTACCTTATGTGGTATGAATGTGTGTATCCGTCACAAGACAACTGTGAGACTTGAACTCACAAATAAAAAAAAATTTAAATCTGAAGAAAAAAAAATGCCAAAGATTTAGTTTAATGACTATATGTGAATAGCCCTTTACCAAAAAAATAAAGTGTACCTAACAGCTCACATTATACATGTGACTACCTTTTATAAGAAAAACACTTACCGATATCAACTATCATGTCAGTTATAATAAAAAAAATACCTTATGTTCTAAGTAAAATAGCAACGAGTCACCAGCCGCGCGTAAACAATGAAATTTAACAGTATATTAGCTGCATGTGTAAAAATGTACACCCGGTTAATTATCCCTTGCCAAAAACTTTAAGATGACTGTGTAAATAATGTACAATAGTTACATTATGTTATAATTTCTGCAAAACTTTTAAACACACGAACTAAAAAAAACATCTGACATTAAAAGAAAGTCTATCTAAAAACAACTACGAAGTTGTGACTGCAGTGAAAAAAATGCAATTTTAAGCTAAACACAAATGCTGATAAAAGAAACCTATACATGCACAGATGGTAATGAATGCCCTTAACCATGGTGAGTATTAATTCAAATATAACAAAATCAGCAAAACTGAACGAGTAAATGTGTGTGTGTGAAGTACCAGGCCAAACATGATATCACAAACCATGTGCATGAGAGGGGAAAAACATGTGTGATTAATACCTAACAATGCTATCTGCCCATAGCAAGTTAGAAATAAAAGTGTAAACTAGTGTAAAAGTGGTATACATAATCAGCATTAAGAAACAATTACAGGTGAAATTTTAGCAATCTAAAAATAATTTCTAAAATGTAAACAATACTCCAATTGTAAAATTAATATTAGTGTAACTCCATCAATCATGTTAGGAAACATATCCGATCCCTGATTAAGCTAGCGGCCAACTTGCTTAACCATAGATCGAAATACACACCTCAGACATTTTGCTATCCCATGGAAAATAGCGCAATGACTGAAGTATCCCACATAAAGCATGACAGAAGTACAAGCAATCAAACTTACACACAAACACACACAAAAAAAAAGAGCAATGTATTAATGTGAATGCATGTCATTGAGAAACATAAAAAAATAACTGTTTAAAACTATACGTCAAACTTATGTTGTACATCTTATGTATTTTGCAAAAGCAAATGAGAGCAAAAAGGGATAAAAATATTTTTGTAACCATGACATGATGACTCGAGCTATGTAATGTAGCCTAAAGAAAATGTATGCCAGGATAAACTAATCTAAGCTTACTAAATATTTTGCCAAAGTTCACAATCCAAGAAAATATTTATGTGAAAGATAAATAATCTAATATTTTTTTTAACTTATGATTACGCCAACTGTATGTAAATTTCTAATCAAGTGCCCACATCTAACTGAGAAAAAAATGCTATGCTCACCTCCTCTATACTTATTTTAAATTGCCACGATATGCAAATCCAACATATTTCACATTACTCTTAATCAGTGCAAAAAAAAAAAAAATATATATATATATAATAAAGTCATAAAACATAAAACTTTCTGCATAGAAAAAAATATATATATTAACTCTAAAAAGAAATTTCAAAAGTGTGTCTCAGGTCTAATAGTGTAAAAGGTATTCCAAAGCAAGCCATTTACAATCTAAGATAAATATATCTATATGCTTTTTTTATCACCACCTTTAAGAAAGGCTGAATGACAACATCTTAACTAATAATAAAAAAAACATCTAATAATCCCCAGAAAACGACTCATAAAAGACACTATACTGAATAAGTTGCAATATGACACAACATATTATTTAAATCATACTGTTAACAGACAGCATATGAGCCAGCGTATTTATGTGCAACAAATGATAAAACAACAGAGAAGCAACTTCAAGACCTGGAGATAAAATAAAAGGAATATATTATCTCTGAAGTGCGTCAATGTGTCAATGCAAGATACTCAGGAAGTTTCTAATATGAATCAAATGCAACAAACTTTAAAAAAATTGCTAGCCCTTTTTTTATCCCCTTAGAAATGCATCCCAATTATTCATAAATTTTACTTTACACATCAACTTCGTTCTGTAAGTAACAACTTATATTTTTAAAAGCAGATGAAATATTACCTAACATATTAAATATTCATAACAGAGATAAATACATCTCTTTTCAATCAAAATAGAAATTAAATTAAAAAAATAAACACACCTTTCATTAAAAATATGTCATTCATAACTATAATTAAAAGCAACAAAATGTGCAACAGATAAATTAGCTAAATTTTAAAAGGCTATTGTTTATCCAATAGCGACAAGGAATGCAAGCGTAATATCTTTCAAGATAAATGCTAAACCCAGAAAATCCTTGTCATGCATGAAAATAAAGTATCTTTAAACATCCATAAAATAACTGAACTTAAATAGCACTTACCTTTTAAACATTAATATGCAAAGAGCAGCTTAGAGTTATAGCTGCAAGTTTAACGATTTAAAAAAAATAATTTTTCTTTATAAACCCGATATCTTCTCTCTTCCGCCTATTGCCTATAAGCAGTCTTAATAAAAACACTATGGAATAGTATGGAGTAATAAAATTTTAACCAAGTATGACTCTAGAAACATTTATCATAGCATGATAAGAGATGAAACTGAAAAAAAATCTAAAAAGGGAAAATACTGTATTAATTAAAATTAAGATTTTAAAAAGGAGAAAAAATGTTCATGTTGAAATTTGTAGTGTATTCTTAATTTTTTTAACACTACATAAAAATGCACTTTTTAACTGTAGTAAATAACACAACTAGTGTCACACTAAGTTCACTTTGAGATATTCATATAAGTCATAGAAAAGAACATCCTTTTTAAATGATGCGTCCCTCATATTTTAAGTGAGAAACACTTTTTTTTTAGATTTCCTTGCGTAAAACACATTTTGAAAAGAAAAAAAAAATTCTATCACAAAGGCAATATTCGGAATGAAGCACGATGAATTTTTGACATTGTCAGGTGCATCTTTTTTTTGTAGGAATCACTAGATTTAACTTTTTTTCTTTTCTTTTGCAATTTCACAAACAACCAACAATGATGTGTGATGAATGTGGACATTAACAGGTGCCCCTTTTTTTTTGTCGAGTGCACTGGTGCATAACTATTACTCTTTTTTTTGTGTTGACACATTTTTTTGAAGAAAACACAGATCACCTGTAAAAACTCGAATCACAGATAACGCACATCTAGAAGACTCCAGGAGAGATTGAGCACAGCACTGAGTAGTAAGCAGTCTTGAATTTAAAAAAAAAAAAACACAGCGTCGCGCATCACAGGCACGTCAAACAGGCAACCATGGCTTGTTGCTTAAGTGGAGAGGTGATGACATACTCTTGATTTCAACATCACTAGACACATAGACAGGAACTGGCAGGGAACTTTAAGAAGACAACTGTCCTTTTAATATCTAACTGGAATTCGTCGAAAGCGGAGCATACATCCATTTTAAAAGTTGGGGGGGGGGATTTCTCTCTCTCAACTATATATATATATATATATATATATATTAGGTTGGAGAAAATTCCCGGCCGATGCACCAAATTTATGTAGCGGTGTTCGGTGGGATGGTTCACTTAAATACAAAAACTCCAACCATATTACAGGAACTATTCTTTATTTAAAAGCATCCTTTAAAAGGTGGTTCAGTTAGATAAAAATGGGAGAGAGAGACCCCCATAATACATGGGACGCCGAAGCGCCTTTTCTTTTTAGACAACTTTACACCTCGAAAGCTGAAACAGAAGTGAAGTTTTTGCACGAAGTCAAGAAATCTTGGCGTTGCACAGAATCGCCAATTTACAAACTTTTGGTGACTGCGCGAAAGTGAACAAAGGCTTTTGGAGATAAACATTACCGCAAAAATGTGGTGACACTACCGGACGGGTGAGGCCGAGATTGCAAGTAAGCGCTTCTAATTAGGATGAGAAAAGTAATAGACAAACCGAAATTGTTTACATTAGAGATAGGCCTTTGCCCAACTAACTGTCGCATGAAATTGCAGACTGCAGATTGCTCGATGAGAAAAATGCTGAAAATCCAGGACATCTGGCTTTTAGCTCGACCACAAAACACGAAAAATACATGCTTCCCATAAGATTCGTTCATTTTTACTTTTTTATTGTTAATACATATTCAACGTTCACGTATAAGTAGAGATAAAAATTTCTTATCAATGTGGCGCGCAAAAATTCGATGCAATTAAATGCAGACCTTGATACCAGCAGCTGCGAATCTAATTTTTTTTTATTTTTTTTTTTGCACAAGCAGCGGTAACGGGTAGCTACTGATTAAAATAAGAAAGGGAAAAAAGGAAATGACTATTTGAGCGCTTTGAATTAAAGATGTTTTTAGAAAGAAGAAAGAAAACACTTTAATAAAATCAGGATGGTTTTGAGAAATGAATTTAATTACATATTTCGTTATAGGAAAGAGGGGGGGGATAATATGATCTAAAAGTAAGAAAGTTATGTTTAAAATTAATTTTGAATAAAAATGATAGCTATGGGACAGAAACGCTGTCACAATCACCTTTTTGCGTATGCTCCAATCAATACATTAATGTAATTTTTGAGATGCCAAATCAACGGGAATCTCGTATTTTTCCGAGTTTAAGATGAGGTTTTTTTGTTGTTGCTGAATCTCAATTCATTCAAAGCCCATTTAAAGTCTCATAAAGTCTTCTCTTAGGTAGTTGAAAATTAGTGATCAATCTATTCTTTCAAAGAACCTTAGTGTCCCTGAATATTTGTTTGTTTAGTTTCTTAAAGCTGTATGTTATTGATATTCAAAAATCTTTTGCAAGAGTAATGCAATTGATATCACCCTTTGTGTATGCTCCAATCGATATATAAATGTAATTAAAAAGAAAGAGACATCTGTATTAAAAGAGTTTGCATGAAACTCTATGTGAAAGTTTATCCATGCAATGATACATTCAATTTGTCAATTTTGCTTACCATGTCTGTTTAATCCGCTAAATTACACATTCAGTCTTCATCATTTAAAGCCATCGCAGCTTAAAAGTATTGTCAAAGAAAAATGCTGCGCTCCCTGAACGCAGTTTCATTTAGAGCACAAACCCACTTACGCATCAGAAGCTAGCGAAGAACCGACTTTCTGCATTATTTGTGTTTTTTAATAGTTTTGTATTGGGTTAAATCGACCAATCTGCTCGGTGCAGTTAAAATTGAAAGACTCATTCCAAAAGACCGTACTCATATGTCTCAAATGCAGCAAACAATTCGAAAAAATGCCGTAATTACACTTTGAATACAAAAATATAAAAATGGTCGTTTGTTCGAAAACGTTTGTCCCCATTTTAGAAAAGCATATAACGGTGATTTCGTATACCCATGTTCACAATAAGAATAAGAAAAACCCCAACACAAAAATTTAGAGGACTTACTTCTTTATTATGAAAAACTTTTAAAGGAGGGCCGTGGAAGTATAGAGGGACGGGGAGAGTTTCGTTAACTGCTCCGTGGCAGAAGCCCACAGCGGGGCTTAATTGCAGTCTACATGGCTCGAGGTCAGGAGCAAAAGTGTGGCAGATTTTGTTACAATTACTTACAGATTGGCAAACATTAGATAACCATACGTAAGATAATTGGCGACAAACAAATTGGGTAGACAAAACAATCATGAAGTTTTACATTGAGTTAAAAAACTACGCCATGGCGGGCTTTACAGGGTTACAAAAAATAAAATTCTTGCGGTAAGTGAGAGTGGCTAAGAAATAGCTAACACGTGATATTACATGCACGGTACAGATTTAACGACAGCTGAATTAGTCAGCAAGGGGCATATGGCTTTTATCCGACAAACGCAAGGGTGAGAATTGATTATTGATGCAAGCCAAGAGGCTGAGAAAATATGCATTACATATTGTCGGCTGCGATGCGAAAGACATTCACTTCTATTTTATTCTTTTATTTTATCTCAACGGAAATTCACTGCGGTTAAGATTTATTTCTATCTGTGTGAAAGTGAAAGAAAAAAAGGAAGTGACTGATAAATGTTGCATGCATTTAAAACGTACTTTTAAAGTATAATTGAAAGTTACAGTAGTGTGAGGGGGAGGGGGGAAATGAATGAATGCCGACATAGGAAATTAAGTAATAAAATGTCAAATTTAAACTAAATATTTTATTTGAAGGGGGGGTTTGTGTTTATGTTTGACACAATAAATATATTCTACATATTTTAATTAGCCTAAATTACAAATTTTCATGAAATTCATACGATTAGTTTCCGAGAAATTAATTAATTTAAAATGAGGGTATTATAGGGGCTGTATCCAATTATAAGTTCGATACTCGATTGTTGAAATGCTAAATAATGACTACGTCACTTCTAATACTGTATTATTTTTTACCAATATGAACATCTCACTCGCTTAATATGTTTCAGCTATTGCCAACTCAAACAACTCATTAAAATATGTATATATATATATTTTTTTTTTTTTCGAATTATGCTTTTCTGGATATCATAGACTGCTCCTTAAACAGTCATTTTGACGTTTTTTACTCATACTTCGAAAACTACTTGGACGAAAATTTTGAAATTGATAATTTGCATAAACCAGGACATAGTAAATATAAATCTCTCAAAAAATTGTATGTTGCAATTCATATTTTTTTCGGATATTAATTTCATAATTCATAATTCATATTATACAATTTTAAAAATAACAAATCTAATGTGCTTATATTTGGATTTTTTAATGTTATAATCAGACAAAAAAATTATCACATTAGAATTATAATTTCAGGAAATATTAATAAAAAATGAAAATGTAATTTAACAATAGAAGATTTAAATTTTGAATATTTATAATTCAAATCATTATCATACAAATGCTTTGAAATTCCATTTCTAGGCATAGTTTGAACCGAAGTTTTAAAATATCTTGTCGAAAATGGGTGTTGTCATTGAAAAAAACAATGTTTTGTCTGGTTTTGATTTGTAGATGACCGACAAAGAAAGCTTTATATGAATTATTTAAAAGTAGACTTTATTTCCAGTCGTTTGGTACCTGTAATTTTCCTCTATCTTAATTATATGCAGAATTAGTAGCAGGTGTTTATTTTTCTTTTTCAAACGACTGTATGTCGGAATAGGAATGAACAGCAACGTTCATATGAGAAATATCAGCTCAATGTAATTTAACAGTCACGGGCTACGATAAACTCATGAATGAATATGAGTTCCCCATACACGAGAATTAAGACGCAAAAGTAGAATCGGATCATCTAGTATAAGGTTATCGACTGATTTCTTTTGGTGAAAGGAGGAAGACAAATTCTAACACAGTTTCTATTGATGTCAAATGACACATTTTAAAAGATTTTGGTTGATGGTTGATTTTTGACGGCCGATTATCTACTCTAGGGGCATAGGTCCGAGGGGGGAGTGTCCACCGTGGGGGTCTTTCTAAGAGAACCTAACCCGTATTTACGCATGGAATTCCATGGCTCGAAGAAAAACACGAAAATTCCGAACAATTAGGTCGACGGACGCAATTGGGTTGAAACCCAGCACTCTCGTCTACCAGCTTCGAGAGCAGAACCTCTTAGCCACTGGTGGGGCTAAAAGATTTTGATTTATGTTTTTTCATTTGTAATTTTTAGATTGAAACAATTACAAATAATTTTTAATACATTGAAGACTTTATTATTATTATTACATTCAAAAACTACGAGCAAAATAAGCATAAATAAAACTTTAAAAAGATGACATTTAACACCTGTAGAAATAGTGTTAAAAGTTGCAAACATAAGTTACAGATAAGAGAAGAAAAAGTGTTCTCTTCCCTCGCTGTTTATTGTATATTATTTTTAATAATTTTAAACGGTGATTTATGACCCAGAAATCCGAATTTATGTACGTGATTTTTTTTGTTCACAACGCTAACAAGGTGTAAATCAAAAGGGTTGAAAACATATGCAGGCTAGGACTGAGATAGAAGAACGTTGGTGCGCTGAACTACACACCCAGGTTCGAACACTGGCCAGGACACCTTTTCACTCTGTTTGTTGCCTTGTTAGCATTGTGAATAAAAAATTCACGCAATTAAATTTAGGATACTATTATTATCTGCTAATAATGCGTGTACTTATTAGACTCCTATTTGTATATTTTATGTCCAAATAAATGCTTTTATTTGTCGTTATACATAGATTCGAGTATCACCTACGTTGTGGTAAATTTTTAACCTTAATTCCACATGTATATATAACCATATTATGTGTATACATGTAAATTTGACTTTAATATAATATATATTATGGTATTTATTTATAACAATAACAGCTTTACTATATCTCCCACTTTCCCAAATAAAAATAATATTATATTTACGAAACATATCGAACTACTCTATTATAATAACTATTAACGTTTGTAATAGTTATTTAATGATACATTTTGCCTAACAACTAATGCCTTTACCTGCAAATATCCCAAATGTTACATAGATATTTACACATGCACTAGTAGATACTAATACATATCCATATACTTGTGTTTGTATAACATTTCATGGAAATATTTGAAAACCTTAATGCTTTCTAACTAAACTTAAGCTTTTTACTTAAAAGGTGTATATAATTTCTATGGTATATTGTGCAGATAATGAGATTAAATTGAAACATATGCGACAGTTTGGATTTACTGCGTAATTCTATTTAGTCTGAAATGTATATGTCTATAGAAACAATGATTTTGTTCGTAGCCAGTTTTGAAATTATTTTAAATACTCTTGCTGTGGAAATGAATAACTAAATTTTGATAAATCTTAAGCATTATGTATAACTTGCAGAGCATTTCCTTTTATAATTTCCTACCTTAAAAGGTTTTGGATATTCCGTTTATATTTAATATAATCATTTATATGATTTACGTTTTAATATTCTTTAGTAACTGCTTTTTGTTTTGTAATACATTAACATTAACATTTAATTTTATAAATATTAATGCTTACTAAGCTTTCTGGAATATCTAAATTTCAGAATAACTTATGAATTCAGAATTTTATAAAATACCTTTTCTGATAATTGACCAAAGGAAAGTGGAGAAAATATCCTCAGGTTAATTATCAGCTTGACCTTCTATTAATGTATCATAAAGACGAATAATTACAATAAAAATACATTTAAGATCTTATTCAGGAAATATTTTCTGTTCTTAATTAAGTAGATTTAAATATACACAACACACATACACAGACACTCAGGCACACGCACATAGAAATACATACCTATACAAACACATAACATATATAAATATGTTTCGGGCTGTTAAAAAAAAAAAAAAAAAAAAAAAAAAAAAAAATAAATAAAAGTCTAAGTATCTTAGAGTAGAGTCACAAATATTCCTACATTGTTTTTCAATCAAAGATAGTCTTCTCTCCATATACACAAGTGTTTATTAGTTAACCATTCTTAAATGTTCGCCCTTTTCTGTTTGTCTGTCACAAATAGTTATTACTAAGGGGATTAATTTAAATTATCAAGCACAAGTGAATATGCTCTTTGTAATGAGTTATTTTGAGTTTGTGGATGAATTAGAAAATGTTGTATTAAAAAAAAAAAATCCCCCTTTTATGGAGTTTTCCATTTACGTCTAAGATTCATCATCTTTTTACCCTACTACCAAGAAGGGTTATGTGTTTCACGCGTATCTGAGTATGTGAATTTCTTTATACCCACGAAACATACCAACGGCTAGATGGATTTTAACGAATGATGACTCTATCGATACGTCTTAACCGTTCGATGGTTATAGGCTAGGTTTTGTTTTAATAAATTCAAAATGGCGATAGAGACGGTGGAAAAAATTACGCACCCTATTGAGTGGCATATCTTTGGATATGTCTTTCAAAATGAAGACAATGTTTCATTGACTATTTTACAGCCAGAAGCTCCGTATAAATGTTACACAACCTGGAAGTTGTGTAGGTAGGATTTCTAGCTTTACTGCAACTCTAACATTCATAGACATCTATAGGCCTCATCAAAACAGAGTTTACAGATAGGAACTAACAATTAAACACAACTTAAAAGTCATCAATACAAGTAAATAAAAAAATAGACAAGAAATAAAAAAAATAGTTTCACACTGATGAGAAATAATTAATTAGTTATCAGTCGTGTTTTTAGGTAGCTTTCTTTACAAAAAGCTACCTATTGCAGCCGTTCGGAGGAAAGCGATTTCAAAAAAATTTGGTATATTTTCATCGATCATGACACCCAGACCCCGAAACCACCCTCCGTTCAAAATTGATATATATATATATACTAGGGGGTTCTGCCCCCTACGAGCTACGCTCGCCAACCCCCGTTCAGGCACACCAAAATCCAAAAAGCACGCTAATCTGATCGGCTTTAAAAATATTGAATTAAAATTTAAAAAAAAAAAAAAAAAAAAAAAAAAAAAAAAAACAACAACAACAAAAAAAAAAACAATAGCGATCTTTCTGTAAACGGGTTTCCATTCGTTTTCCTTGGATTGGGGATTTTTAAGACCAAATCTGCTGCTGTCAAGAGATACAATGGCGGGTTTCGTATTTAATTAAAAAATTAGTTAAACATTTGAAAATAAGCTAATGTAAAATGAATTAAGTAAACAGCGTCAATGTCTCCCGGTATTTCTCAACAGCGCTATAAGATAGTTCTTTTAAATAATTCATTTTAAATGTATCGTTTTAAATCTGAGGTAATTTACACCAAAGTTTTATTTCTCTTATTAATATTCACATGAAAATACTTTTGTTGTTAGAAGGAAATATTATTTGCGCTGTCTTCGAATTCACAATAATAGTTGAAAAGATTATCTCAAAATATATCGCGCAAATATATTTTTCAATTTAAATTGTTTTGCTATATCTTTTGCCATTTTAAATATGACGTAATTTCCTCAAATTACAAGTTTTAACGCATAATAATGATTTTTTTTTTTTTAAGATTTTGTTTCTCTTTTAAAATTCAAGTGCAAATATGGTTCGTCGCAGATGTCATATACGTTCCATATTGGCGCAATTTGTTTCTGACGCCAATTTCATATACGCAACGGGTACTTAACTGGTGCTAAAGTGTTGTTATTTTGCTCGATATTGTAACCCGGATGTTGTTGTTTATGCTATTAATGTTTTCGCCAAATTGGCGTCGGAAAAAATTGCGCCAAAATGCCCGTATATGACATCTGTGCCTATGGTTCTTATGACGTAATTTTCCTGCTTTTAACATGTAATCATTTAATTCTAATTTTAAAGTTTTTTTTCTGTTTGTAATAGTCACGTGTAAATAAATTTTTAATTTGAAGTAAACATTATTGTTTGCGCTGTTTATGCAACTGGCAACAGTTTAAATTAATAACATTTTCTAAAATTTGTAAAAAATATCTCTCGAAATGCTGAAAATTTGAATTTAAAATTGAAATAAAACATCAAAAAATGAGTCAAATAAGAAAACTAAATGCAATCTGCACATCGGGAACTTATAACGTATAAAATGATTTAAAAATGATTAAATTCTCATGTATAGTTTTTGCTAAAATAAAACTTTTTTAATGGAATGATTTTGTCCAAATTTAGTATTAAATATCTCTTAAAATAATTCGTCGATTTGAAAACTGTCTACATCAGCGTGTTTATCAAACATTTCTCTATAATACCACCGATTTTCATATTTTTGTATGCAACAGTGTTTTTAATATCAACGATGAAAGGCCATGCTTAAGCATTCAAATTGGATGTGATCTACCCGGAATATCTACGCAGATTTTCATTGGTCCATTTTCAAATCAAAACTTTTTTTTATATATAGAAGGATATATATATATATATCTGACCTATGTCACACTGTGACTCTCGTATTTAATGAACCGATTTGGATGTAATTCGGTGTGTACATAGTACATACCAATGTCTCGACCGAGTTCGTTGGCCAGCTTCATCCGACATTTTGTTCCAAAATGGCGGCCATTTAAAAAATTTCAAATTTGAAATGTGGTACCAAAAAATTAAATGGAAAAATATTTTTTTCTTATATATTTGACCTTTATACAAAGACTCCGTAGCAGTTTTTGTTTCGTCTATATCTTAAAAAATGGCTGAGTTATAGCATTTTGAATTTCTAGCGAAGCTGACATTTTGAAACGTCTGAATTTTGTCACGCGATAAAAGGCGTATTTATGAACCGATTTGGATGTAACTTCGTTTATACATAGTACAGACCAATGTCTCGAATGAGTTCGTTGGCCAGCTTTATCCACCATCTTGTTTAAAAATGGCGGACATTTAAAATTTTAAGAAAAATTTAAATTTGAAATGTGGTAGCAAAAAATTTAAAATTGAAAAAATATTTTTTTTCTTATGTGTTTGACCTTGATAAAAAGATTCGGGAGCAGTTTTTGTTTTGTCTATATCTTAAAAAATGGCTGAGTTATAGCATTTTGAATTTCTAGCGTGGCTGACATTTTGAAACGTCCTGATTTTTGCCATGTGATAACAGACGTATTTATGAACCGATTTGGATGTACCTTGGTGTGTACATAGTACATACAAATAACTCAACCAAGTTCATTGACCAGCTTCATTCGCCATCTTTTTTCAAAATGGTGGCCATTTAAAAAAATTAAAAAAAATTAAATTTAAAATGAGATACCAAAAAATTGGAAAATGAAAAAGATTTTTTTTGTATGTGTTTGACCTTAATAGAAAGATTCCGGAACAGGTTTTGTTTCGTCTACATCTAAAAAAATGTCTGAGTTATAACATTTTGAATTTCTATTGTGGCTGATATTTTAAAACGACCTGATTTTTGTCACGCGATAACAGGCGTATTTATGAACCGATTTGAATGTAACTTGGTCTGTGCATAGTACATACCGATGTCTCGACCGAGTTCGTTGGCCAGCTTCATTCGCCATCTTGTTTCAAAAGGGTTGCCATTTAAAAAAAAAATGTAATTTAAAATTTAAAATGAGGTATTAAAAAATTGGAAAATGATAAAGATTTTTTTTTATGTGTTTGGCCTTGATACAAAGATTTTGGAGCAGTTTTTGTTTCTGAAAATTTGTTCTTTTGTTTATATCTTAAAAAGTGGTTGAATTATAGCACTTTGAATTTCTATCATGGCTAACACTTTGAAACGATCTCCTATTTGTCACGCGATACCACACGTATTCGCCTATTTCGATGGAAGAAGGCATGTGGATAGTATACATCAATATCTCGACCAAGTTCGCTGGCCAGCTTCATCCGCCATTTTGTTTCAAAATGGCGGCCATTTAAATTTTTTTAAAAAAGTTAAAATTTCAAATGTGGTACCAAAATTATGAAAATGGAAAAATATTTTTTTCTTGTGTATTTGATCTTTATACAAAGACTCCGGAGCAGTTTTTGTTTCGTCTATATCTTAAAAAATGGCTGAGTTATAGCATTTTGAATTTCTAATATGGCTGACATTTGAAACGTCCTGAATTTTGTCACGCGATACAAGGCGTATTTATGAACCGATTTGAATGTAACTTCGTTTATACATAGTACATACCATTGTCTCGACCGAGTTCGTTGGCCAGCTTCATCCGCCATCTTGTTTAAAAATGGCGCCATTTAAATTTTTAAGAAAAGTTTAAATTTGAAATGTGGTACCAAAAAACGGAAAATTGAAAAAATATTTTTTTTATGTGTTTGACCTTGATAAAAAGATTAGGGAGCAGTTTTTGTTTCGTCTATATCTTAAAAAATGGCTGAGTTATAGCATTTTGAATTTCTAGCGTGGCTGACATTTTGAAACGTCCTGATTTTTCTCACGTGATAACAGGCGTATTTATGAACCAATTTGGATGTACCTTGGCGTGTACATAGTACATACAAATATTTCGACCGTGTTCGTTGGCCAGCTTCAGGGTGACATTTTGAAAAATCTGATTTTCTGCCTGCGACAGCACTCGTATATATCAACCGATTCAGATGTGAGTGAGCATGTGCACAGCAATTATTAAGGTCTCGACCAAGTTCACTGGTTAGCCTCATCCACCATGTTGTCTTAAAATGGCAGGCACTTTAAGAAATCGCCGAATTTGGCAACCAAATATAAGTTACCTTAAATAAAAGCAGCTTGGATAAAGCTGACTAATTTCGCGAAATTCTCATTCATAATGATTTAGTATTGATAAAAATTAGTATTGAATCTCCTATATTCGGTTTCCACTAAATTGAGCTTCGTGTGTTTGAATAATATAAGTTGGCTTTTTTAAAATAAGGAATATGAAAGCTACCTCTTCATCCCGGCACTGGCCGGAAGGACTTTTTAAATTTAATTATAATGTTTTATTTAACTAGACCTGGTTTTCTTATGTAAAGGTAGAATTTTGTAATCGATTTTCAACACAATTCCATACATGCTAGAATTTTCAAAAAAATTATGTTCAGAGTTGTGTCTCCGATGGCAATACAGCATTTCAACATTTTAAAATGTAAATTAATACATTAATTTTAAGACATTGATTGTTTTCAGTTCTCCCTACCAATCTAAAAAATCAGTGATTTTTTTTATTATCGAGCCTGGTGCACAAGCGAAATGTTTTCTAACGTCAATTTTTGTGCAAAAACATATACTGTAATGGAAAGTTTTGGGAAAAAACGTGAATTAATCAAAACACTAAAATGGATTTTCAAGATCAACGTTGAAAGCTCATAATATTGTGTTTAAGTGGTCTCAAGACTCTTAAAATTTCAAAATTTTCAAAATTTTAATTTTTTTAGATGTTGAACTCCTATCTTTCTGAACATTTTCATATAATTTTTTCTTTGAAATTTTCATTAGAACAGACGTTACGGATTTTAGAATTGTACTCACGGAATAGCTGAAGCGGCGCTTAAGAAATTTTGATGTCTTTTTTCTCCAAATAACGATTTGGACATAACGCGCAGGATACCTTAAACACTTCTGAATATTTTGACATTAAATTCCCAAAATATACGTTTCGTGTTAGTCTGTATAGATTGAATCTAAAATTTCCTTTTTATTGTTCAAAAAAATATTTTTTTAGATGATTATACTGTTGAAAGTTTCAAAATTTTGTATCAGCTAAATACAACTTTGTATTAAAAATATAAAAATGCTTTAAATACGAATTTATTTAGGTTCAGTGTATTTATTACAAACTGAAGTGTAAGAAGGTACAAAAATTTTCATTCTAGATGCAATATTTAATTTTTAATCCTGAGCGTAATCTGTTATACCATTTTTTTACTCGCCAAATGTCTCACAGTTTAGAGCCCCCTATAAATTCTAATTCTGGATCTTGAAATTGTTTAAATACATGAAATGAAAGAACATACTTATATCTTTCATCCCCCTAAATATTGTGCTTAAATATCATATATTTTTTAAGATATTAAATGTTGAAAATGGTCTTTTCTTTTTCTTTTTTTCCAATTTTAAGAGTTCTGAGACCCGTTGAAAAAGGAATTACTTTTACATTTATATTTATTATTATTATAAAATGATTCTAAGTTAAGAGACATTTTATCGTTATATGCACAATATTTAAAATTGAAGTTCCGAATTTTGTACCGATATATTACTGAATTCTGATTATCTTAATCTTCCTAATCCTATCTCTGTTATGTACTGTATAGGTAATAGGGTGGGTCGAAAAAACCGAAATATTTACAATCGAAATGTAATAGAGCGGAAAATTTGCCTTTTGCAATAAAGAATAAATTCGTAAAATATTATACCGATCGGTTAATATCTTTTACCGCCGCAAGAGGGCCAAAATTTCAAAAAATTGCAAAAAACATGTTTTTTCCAATATTTTTTTTTTAATTATCCAAATGTACGAATACAAATTCTAATAGGACGCAATACCTACATGAAGATATAACAAATGTCCCGGTAAATGTTCATTATGATAAAATCATATCTTCTACTGCCGCAAAGGGACCATATTTAAAATAAACTCGTAAAAATTTCAAATTTTCATTATTTCTAAATTTTTATAATGTGTCTAGAAGTAAATAAAATTACTTTATATCTATTACTATGTCATAAATTTTGTTAAATATTTGACATAGACTGGAAAATAAAAACGGTAATCATTCATTGTTCTCGACGATCGTTTCATCTACAGCTGTTTTACTGTATATCAGCAGTTCATATACCACAAATCACAAAAATGATATAAAATGAATAAAATATTTTAGTATTTTATTAATTAAAATACCGAGATGTTTAACCGAAAAGGATTAAATAAACTTAAAATGAAGAAGTATTAAAAGTAAACGAATTTTATAATATGACTTGCATTCAAATAAAGCCATTGTTCTTCGAGAGGCTGAAATTGATTATATGTGGTCCTCACTCTGTTCTGGTCCGCAATCTTTACCTGCACTTCAATGACTAATTTCACGCATCTTTCTACTAATTGAGTTGGACAAGGAAAGTTATAACAGCTGGTATCTTTAATCGAACATTCTAAATTCATCAGCGTTGTTAGATCGTCAGTTGATACACAAACCGTAACAGGCGGTTTCGTTAGTTTACAGTTTTGCCTTTTGTCTAAAGCTATACAATTTTAAGCTTCAAAGTTCAAGTCTGTAATGACGAAATAACGGATGGCGCTATTCGTGTCCACAGAACTTCGTGCTTTGGAAATTTTCAATTTTGGCAATCGGCTGATGCAGTACATTTTCAGGATATACTCAGTGAGTACATCCTGAAAGTGTACTGCACTGTAAAATAAAATCTGTAAAGTTACTAAAGTTTTTCTAGGAAACTGGGATTCCAAGAAATTTTTATGTAACGGCAACAAGAAAAATTCATGTAACAGACGCTGTTACAGGAATTTTTGTTGTTGCCGTTACATAAAAAGTTCTAGGAATCCCAGTTTCCTAGAAAAACTTTAGTAAATTTACAGATTTTTTTTTTACAGTGTGCTTCAGTTGGTTAACAATTAAAATGAATACATCATGTTTTTCAGATTCTGTGGACTATAAATAGAAACCCCCATTACTTCCCATATCATCTACGAAAACATATAGCATTTCACGAAATGCCTGTTTCGCAAATCCTGAAAATAGCCTCATTGGAATGATAGCATATGAAGGAGAGGGCATAAGGACCCCAGCCATAAAGAAAATTGCCAAAGCACGAAGTTCTGTGGACACGAATAGTGCCATCCGCCACTTCTTCATTCCAGACTTCAGCTTTGAAGCTTAAAATTGTCTGGATTTATTCGAGTGGAAAAACTGTAAAACAACGAAACCACTTGTTGCGGTTTGTCTATCGACTGACGATCTAATGACGCTGGGGACTTTAGAATGTTCGATTAAAGATACCAGCTATTATAATTTTACTTATCCCACTCAATCAGTAGAAAGATACTTGAAATTAGTCACTGAAGTGCTGGTAAAATTTGTGGACCAGAACAGAGGTAGGATCACATATGATCAATTTCGGTCTCTCGAGTAACAATGGCTTTATTTGGAAGCAAGTCATATTATAAGATTCAATTAACTTAAATACTTCTTCATTTTAAATTTATTTAATCCGTTTCGGTTAAACATCTCTGTATTTTAATTAATATAATACTAAAATATTTTGTTCATTTTATATCATTTTGTGATTTGTGGTATATGAACTGTTGATATGCAGTAAAACAGCAGTAGATGAAGCGATCGTCAAGAAAAATGAATGATTACAGTTTTTATTTTCCAGTCTATAACGAATAGTTAACAAAAGTTATGACATATTGATAGATATGAAGTAAATTTATTTATTTCTAGGCATATTATAGAAATTATAAAAATTTAGAGAAAATGAAAATTTGAAATTTTTACAATTTTTTAAAAAAATATGGTCCTTTTGCGGCAGTAAAAAATATGACTTTATCATAATGAACATTCACCGGGACATTTCTTATATCTTCATGTAGCTATTGCGACCTATTAGAAATTGTATTCGTACGTTTGGATAGTTAAAAAAAATATTGAAAGAAACATGTTTTTTGCGATTTTTGGAAACTTTGGCCCCCTTGCGGCGGTAAAAGATATTAACCGATCGGTGTAAAATTTTACGAATTTATTATTTATTATAAAAGGCAACTTTTCTGCTCTATTACATTTCGATTATAAATATTTTGGTTTTTTCGACCCACCCTAATAGGTAACCATATGCAGTTTACTTCCGAACTCGAAAATAACAACCGTTAACGTTTCTTGATGCTATGGTTTTCCGAAAAAATAACTCATTTCATACCACCATATGCAATTCGTAGTTTAAAATACCCCATATTGTCTTTCATCTCATCCTCCTTATCAGAAGTTACCTGCCTTTAATACCTATGTTCACCGGACCTTAAATATTTGTTCTTCCGACAGTTTACTAAAAGTAGAATTAGAACTTATTAAACCCATTGCCGTTGATTTAGGTTTTACAGTTAAAATTGTCGAAAAAGTTCATAATAAACTCGTTGAAGGTACCCATGCCAAGGTTAACACTGTTCGCAGTGATAAATTATATATGCTTCCATATTTTCCGAAAATTTGCCATCAAATATCTAAAAGACGAGTCGATTCAATTCATAATTAACTTTTTAAACTCAGTTTACAGGGCCCTCAAAAGAATTCCATTAAGTTTTTGTCTGTTATTTCGGATTGTACGGTTGAGAAAACTGCAAATCGTGAAAAGAATATAACGATTGGTGAGTATATGCTTTATATTAATACAATCCAAATAAGAGGAAGGGACATCGCGAAAAGTCTTAGGAATTCAAGATGGCGGTTGTTATCCAAAATGGCGTAATTTTTTTAATTTTCTTACTATCCATCATAGGAATGTGTGTTTCAGGTCGATTTCGATGTTTTAGCGTCAAAAATTTCGTTTTTAAAATTTTTCGTCATAGTTGAGTGAGTTTATGAATACAGTTTGTCTGTTTATTTGTCTATCTGTCTGCTTGCCATTCCATGCCCTAACTCGCTTAAATAGCGCTACTCGCTTAAATTCACTCAGATTGTCATGTAATTTATATATGTTATTCAAGTTTACAATAAGATGTTCCGAATAAAAATTGAATTGTATAGCTTTTATAGTCCTCTTACACGACCCTCAAAAGAATTCCATTATGTTATTGTCTATTATGTCCGGGTGGTACGGTTGGGAAAATTGCACATCGTGAGAAGAATATATAGATTTGTGAGCATCTACTTTGTATTAATACAATCCATATACGAGGAGAAGGCATCGTGTAAAGTCGTAGAAATTCAAAATGGCGTCATTTTCTGGAATTCTTGCAAATTTCATGCTATTGACCGTATAAAAGTGTGTCTATGCTTTTAAGATTAAAAATGTCATTTGTAACACTTTTCAACATTGTTGAAAAGTATATATGAATCCTGTTTGTGTGGCCGTCTATCTGGCTGTGCTCTAATTCGCTTAAATATAACCAGATATCCATGTGATTTAAATATTTTATGTATATGTGTGTTATTTATCTATGTAATTTAAATATGTGGTATACTGCAAAAAGTTCTATATTGAAAATGAAGTGTATAGCATTTATAGTTCATTTACAAGCGCACTAAAAAGAATTCCATTCCATTATTATCTATGGAAGAAAATCCTTTTCAGTGTGTTTTAATGATATTAAACTCTTTGAAACATATTGAAATTGATATATATCAATGAGGTGCAGTACAATATACTTGCTGTAAAACATGATGTGCATAACATTTATCGTTCATTTACAGGGGCACAAAAAAGAAAGCGGCTACAATACTGTTTATAACGTATGTGTTTTTATTTTCTTTTATCGCTACAAGATTAAAGTATTGGATTTCAGGAAATTTTTCGATGGATTTACATGTTTTAGGGATCAGAGATCCCAGAAACATGTTTATAAAAAATACTGACTGTCCGCCCAGATGGAATTTCATGCTGGTATTTGTTTGCTGGACAAGCAATAAATGCTGTATCCCAGCAAAGTAAAATAGCATATAAACTACCATAACACATTTTCTGGTTCCACCATAATTACCAACAAGTCATGGTGTGTATTGAAACACTTTACTGCTTGACTGGCACACATATTCCAGCTTGTGTTTCTTGAATAAGTTGCTGGCCTAGCAGCAATCAAGATCACCACTTGCTTGTAATTTCTGCTCTTCTAGCAGTAATTCACAAGCAACATATATCTTTTTGTTGCTATTCTATAATTACATTTCTACCATCAGTTGCTTTTATTTTTTGCTAGGCTAGCATTACATTTCTAGCATTACTTGCTTTTAATTTTTGCTATGCTAGCATTACTTTTCTAGCATCACTTGCTTTTATTTTTTGTTATTATCTCCGTTAGAAAAAAAGGATGCTGGTGGCGCCGTCTTTGGAGAATTTCTGAAGTACCTACATTTTTTTGAAAGGGGAAACTTTTCCTCCAGGTTTTCTTTTCCTCTGAGAAGGACAGAACTCACTATCTCCGGTTTGGGAACATTATTCTCTACTAGCTTTGCTACTGGGGTCGTGTTTATAAGCGATTTTAAATGCGGGTTATGGGTGTAGAGCTGATCCTGCTGTGCGTTGATATTTTTATAAGATAAAGGTGAATTTATCGATGCTGTTATTCTCCAAGTTTCAATTAAAAAGGTTAATTTATTATTAGGGTTTTTTTCTATGTTTAATGGATAATTAGAATATGGCTTGACTAATATAATACATTAGTGGAATTTTCTTTGCTTAATGAATGGTTTGAAAATGGTCGTAATTATTTTTTTTTCAGAAAAATAAAAGATTTTGAAGTGTATTTAGGGTAGAATTTATCAATTTCAGGTGGGGGTTAATATTTTAAAACTTTAGTCCTTATTGGAGTGTGGGGGTGGTCAATTGTAGATATTTTCAATTCGATTGTTATATGAACTTATTTCTTAAATTAAACAGTGCTCCTTGAATTTTTTTAATTTAACTGACTAAATTCTTTTTTGAAAAGCACGGAATTTTTTTTTTTTTGTATAATTAAAATAATTAAACACTAAGAGACTAAACAGCTAAGAATTTCACGGTGGGGAAGTGGATAGGAGGCACATTTCTCACAATTTTCACACACATTTTTCACATTCCCCAAAAATCCTTCATGGAAATTAATTTTCAGTTTTTTTTTATATTTGTGTGTTAAAATTTTATCTAAACCGGGGGGGGGGGCGCTTTTTCCAAATAAACCCTTTATAGAAATTAATTTTCAGTTTTTTTTTTTTTTTGATGTATGTGTTTAGATTTTATATATAACGGATGGAAGAACGACGGCAGTACTGAATTTACGTTTTAGGGGTTCGAAAAGGAAATCTACAGGCCCTGGATTTTGAAATTCAACAAATTAATATTTTTTCTCCGATTTTTAATAAACACAGTAAATTTTATCTTTTCTCGAGAAACGTAAAAGAATTAAATACTAAGAGAAAGTGCAAGGGGGGAGCTTTTCCCTTTAAGTCTACCATGGAAATTATTTGTTAATTTTTTTTAAGTTAATGTGTTAAAAAAATATCTCAAACATGTTCAAGGGGTAGTGTTTAATTCAGGTGGTGGTGACACAGCCCTCCCCTACCCCAGCTTTTGAAATTTAATAAACAACAATTTATTTTTTCTCCCATTTTTAAAAGTATAGAAGATTTATAATTTACAGGTAACATAAAATAATTTAACAGTAAGAAGAAGATCAGATTAAAATTTTCCATTGGAAGGGGGGGGGGGGTACTCTTCTATATCTGCTTTGGAAATTAATTTTTAATTCTGCTTCTTTTGATATTTTGACGTTAAAAACTAATCTAAAATGTGTGGTTTAAGATAGTGTTGAATTCAGGAGAGGGTTAGCCCGGATGTTAAATTTTAATGAACAAAACTGCCTTTTTCTGCCTTTTTTTAAAATACATCTGCATTTTTTCGAGTAAGTTAGAATTTCTAAATTCTAATACACAGAAGAAAAAAAAAATCCTTTAAAGGTGGCGGGGAGGGGCTCCCCTAGATGACTCTCATAGAAGTTAAGTCCATCACAGAATTTAACCCACCCCCATAGAAATTAATTAAAAAAACGCAAGTTATATTTTACATCTTGCAAAATTGCAATGTACAGTGAAACCTCCATAACACAAACTCCTGAACATTCCGTTAAGGGACGAGGGCTTAGGTGATCCATTAAGCCTCCCTCGAATTGTAAATTTAACGAATTTTCTTCTCCGATTTTGAAAAACAAATTGAAATTTAATCTTTTCTCTCAACTTAAAATAAAAGAGAAAGTAAGAATTTTCTGTTAGGGGGAGAGGTGGGCGGAGGTGGAAAAGAACTATTGTCTCTCCCCGGATTTGAAAAATTAATTTAATTTATAATAAAAATTTCCTTTTCTTCTATTTTCAAAAAACATAGACAAATATATACTTTTCGAGTAATTAAAAAAAAAAAAAAAAAAAAAAAACGTTTGATGTTGCCAAGCATTAACAAGTACACAATGCTTCATTTAAGTACCTATCCCATCATTACTGGGAAGAGACTTGTGTAACAAATTAGCACATGTTACTGGCATATAGTACGTCATACTGTTTTCTATCAAAGCTGGTTGCATAGCATATTAGGCTGGCAAGCATAAAAAAACATACAATAGCATGTAAAAGTACCTACCTCTCCATGCTTGGACAGAAGCTTAAACAGCAAATAAGCACATAAAATGCTTGTACATAGCTTGTCATGCTATTTCCTCCTGAGCTGCCTGCATAGCATATTATGAGGGCAAGCATAAACAAGCATATGATTATACGTTAAGGTACCTACCCTCCATGCTTTGAAAGAAGCTTAAACAGCAAATAAGCATAACATGCTGGTACATAGCTTGTCATGCTATTTCTTAGTAAACTGGCTGCATAGCATATTATGCTGCCAAGCATAAGAAAGCATATAATAGCACATTAAGGTACCTACCTCTCCATGCTTTAAAAGAAGCTTAAACAACAAAGCATAAAATTCTTGTACATAGATTGCCATGCTATTTCTCCCTAAGCTGGCTGCATAGCATATTATGCTGGTAAGCATAAAAAAGCATATAATAGCACATTAAGGTACCTACCTCTCCATGCTTTGGAAGAAGCTTAAACAGCAAACAAGCATAAAAGGCTTGTATATAGCTTGTCATGCTATTGCTGTGTAAGCTAGCCATATAGCATGCGATGCTGGCTGGCATTGTAAAGCATATACTAGCATGAAAATCTAGTAGACAATGGAATACATAGCAATAACTAGCATATTTTTGATGCTGGTACTAGTAAGAATTTTGACCTGGACGTGCGTCCAAAATGTACCATAGAAAAGTGTATGAAGTTATGCATAGAATTGAACCAAAATTTTTTATTATATTTTTGACTGTGGCAAGGAGGTCCTCCTTCAATTTTGAAATATTTGACCGAAGGGGGCGCTGTAATAGCGATGTTTGTACCATTTGCATTATTTTACCATCGAAAAGTGTATAAAGTTATGCATAGAATTGAACAAAATTTTTTGTGTATCTTTTTTGGCTATGGCCAGCAGGTCCTCCTTTAATTTGGAAATATTCCACACGAAGGGGGGAAGGGATGCTGTGATAGCGATTTTTGTATAATTTTCTCGATTTTTCGTAGTTTTATTAGCTATCGGCAGCTCATGCAGCAGCGGGAACTCGAATCCTGCTATGCCGGCAATTCGCAAACAGCAGATGTACAAAAGAATAACGAAAAACTTTTGATTTTAATATGTATCACGATCGGGTTTAATTCGTTTTTAAACCGATTAATTGACTGAAGCAGAAATTTAACGTGAAAATCAAAGTTGGTATAGTATTGAATTTATAATATTGAAATATTAACATCTGTAACTGTATATATGTAAGTTGTACAGGATAGAAGAAAGCTGTCGGATAGGCATATCCAACTAGTTTCATTATATTAAAAAGCCTTGCTTTTTCTATCACGCTGTTTTTTTTTTCCCCTATCTTGCACTAAAGAAGAATCTCGCTGTAGATTTGAAACAGCTGTTTGCTGCTTTTCACGCATTATTTGTGCATTTTAAACGTTGATTTACTGCTTTTTAATATTCCTGCACAAAGGCTTTACTTGATTTTTTAATAGTTTCATTATAGTATGCGTTTTAAAATTTTACTAGGTATGAAAGAATTGCAAAATGTTATTATTACTGGTAAATATTATTTTCTTAGATAGCAGTGCAGCTTATAAATATACAATGTAATTATAATGATTAGTCGCCACCATTCAATGTGATCTAAAATTTCATCTATTTCACTTTCTTACTGTTGCGGTTCCTGACTGTAATTGCAGACTCTTTGCGCGCGGACGATAAATATGTGAATAAAATGTCGCCATTTTGAATGACAGCCGCCATCTGGAATTCCCTACGGCATTACGCGATGCCTCCCCCTCTTATATGGGTTTTATTAATATAAAGTAGATTAGATACTCACCAATCGGTATGTTCTTCTCACGATTTAAAGTTTTCTAAACCGTAGAACCCGAACTAATGGACTAACATAATGGAATTCTTTTGAGGGTCCTGTAAACGGACTATAAAAGCTATACACTTCAATTTTTTTTCGGAACATGTCATTGTAAACTACAATAACATATATAAATTACATAACAATCTGCGTGAATTTAAGCGAGTAGCGATATGTAAACGATATAGAGCATGGATTGGCAAGCAGACAGACAGACAAACAAACAGACAAACTGAATTCATAAACTCGTTGAACTATGACGGAAAGCATTGAAAACCAAATTTTTGACGTTAAAAACACCGAAATCGACCCGAAACATGCATTGCTATGATGGATAGTAAGAAAATTCAGAAAATGACGCAATTTTGAATAACAGCCGCTATCTTGAATTTGTAGGACTTTACAAGTTACCTCCCCTTCTGATATGGATTGCATTAATATAAAGTAGATACTCACCAATCGGTATATTCTTCTCACGATTTGCAGTTTTCTCAATCGTAGAACCCGAACTAATAGACAATAACGTATTAGAATTCTTTTGAGGGTCCTGTAAACGGACTATAAAAGCAATACACTTCAATTTTTATTCGGAACATGTCATTGTAAACTGCAATAACATATATAAATTACATGACAATCTGAGTGAATTTAAGCGAGTAACCATATTTAAACGAGTTAGAGTATGGATTGGCAAGCAGACAGACAGACAAACTGAAATCATAAACTCGTTGAACTATGACGGAAAGCATTAAAAACCAAATTTTTGACGTTAAAAACACCGAAATCGACCTGAAACATGCATTGCTAAGATGGATAGTAAGAAAATTCAGAAAATGACGCAATTTTGAACAACAGCCGCTATCTTGAATTTGTAGGACATTACGAGATACCTCCCCCTCTGAAATGTATTGTATTAATATAAAGTACACTGGTGTCCAAAATTAAGTACCAGTCACAAAATGCTAATTTTTAAGTAAGCGAATAAAGAAGCACAGCTAGTCCATATAGCATCTCACTCATGTCACACTTGGTCACAAGTGTCACAGTCACTACGGAGAAACAAAAAAATAGGAAATTCCACGCGTCACATTGTGAGTCTCAAATGATCACTATATGTGACTCCACTGAGACGTCTATGTCAGTGGCGTGGCGTGAAAAATTTCGGTAGCCATTGCAATTATTTAAGTTTGTGGTGAAAAATTATTAACTCTAAAATTCAATGGTTGAATGTTCAAAAAAGAAACTTTAAATCTTACCTTCACTTATACATGAACTCCAAATGTTCTGCTAAAACTGGATCGTAGAGTTTTAAAAGCTTATTAAGAGCTTTAAAATATTGCTTGGTCATCGCCGCATCCAGCGATGACCGGACGCCACGCCACTGGTCTATGTAACTGCTGCTTTGTGATGAGTGACTAGGTGACTTTACGATGTAGTTGCATTGTGACTCTCATGTGTGTGTCATTTTTAGACTCAAATTCAAAGTCATCATGAACGTTGCGTCATGATAAGCTACCAAATAATGTCACATTATAGTCACATGGTGAATTTCACAAAAGAGCACAATGGTGACTTCACAGTAATCTCTCTGTCACCTGAAACTCATCATGTGACTTTAATGCGACATTATTTGGTAACTTATCACAATGCAGCGTTCACAATTATTTCGAAATTGAGTCTGAAGATGACAGTCACATGAAAGTCAGAATGTAACTACATTGTAAAGTCACATTGTGGCTCGTCACAAAGCAGCAGTCTCAGTGGAGCCACATCGTCGGTACCATGTCAAACTATCCAATGTGAAAATAGCCACTTTTCAGGAGGGCGAAAAAACTATTTTAATTTTGGATTCAAAATCAGCGCCAAGCAGCAGTAAACAATTATTATATTTTTCGAGTGTTGTTTTATATCCTATTTAAGCATGCTATTGAGATAAATCATTTGAATAATTTTACTCGCCAAAAAATCACATTGGATAGTTTGATATGGTATGATTATTTGTACTTTTTCAGCTTCGTTGAACTTTTTCAGCTTCAAACTGTCCAATATGCCACATTGGATAGTTTGACTTGTAAAAATTATGTGCTTTTCCCAGGTTCGCAATTCCATAGTAGCGAATATGCCATATTGGATAGTTTGACTTGTAAAAATTTTGTGCTTTTCCCAGATTCGCCGTTTCATAGTAGCAAATGTGTCGTATTCAATAGTTTAATTTGTAAAAATTTTGGCATTTACATATTCAATATTCTTAAGATTCATTCTCTTAAGATTTTTCTTTAATAATTTTGATAACGAACATACAGTAAATTAATAAAGATAAAATCTGATTTTTAAACGTTCTGTTAATTTTATAAAACATAAGATAACAAAAATATCTCAAATAATGGGGTGGGCAACAACAGGCACTTCATACCCGTAATTATGAATAGTAATCTTTGCGCTATTAATTCTAAGAAACTCATGGGCCGATTTCTACCATTATTTTCGAATATAAATCTTTGATTTATTTAATCTCCCATTAACCCATTCCGGTTTGTGGTTTAGTTTAATTATATTACACTATTTCAAACATAATTAAATTTATATACATTATTGAGTTACACAGAAACATGCTTATGTTAGAATTGAGGTGTACAACAGTTATCGTTCATTTACAGCGATACACAAAAGATTTCTGTTAAAGTACAATCTATTAGCGATAATTGCTGGAAATGCGTTTTACTTTATGGTATGCGTTTTAAAACTATGTGCATACTACGTGGTATGTATAAATTCTGTAGATTGTATACAGGACTACCTAAAATAATTAGTTAGTATTAATTAGTATGATTCTGAACTGCTTAAACGTAGTTTTTAATTGTGTTATGCATTTCAAAACTAAACTATTATTAGTATATGAGATGTTTGTGGAACATAAGTTAAATCATAGATAAGGCCAAAATCATATACAGGATCAAAAAACTAGAAATATGGACAGTTATGGATGATAATTTCTGGAAGTATTATTTTAGTGGTTTTAAGTGTATTTTAGCTTGCATTAAATTTTTAGCTCATTATGTGGCAAGTATAAAAATCTGTAGGTAAATACAGGGTTGTACAAAGCAATTCAGTTATGCTCGTGTATTGGTAGAAATTACTTAATGTGAATTTTCAACCTATTATACTTTTTAACACATTCCAACAAGGTTGAAAAGTGTTTATGAATTCGGTTTGTCTGTCCACGCTCTAACTCATGTAAATATACTCGGATTTTCATGCAATTAAAAAATGTTAATGTTGCTTACAATGGCATGTTCAATTGCATATGAAATGTGTAACATTAATAGTTCATTTACAGGGGCACTCAAAAGATTTCCATTACATTATGGTATATTCGGGGAAAATCATTTGGAGAGTATTTTAATGACATTACGCGATATCACTGAATTTCATTACAAGAAGATTACGACAGAATAGGGCATGCATTCGTAGCATTTGTCATTCATTTACAGGGACACACAAAAGGAATGGGTTAAGGTACTGTCTTTGAGCAATAATTGCTGGAAATGCGTTTTTGAATTTTGGTATGCGCTTTTAAATATAACTATTTTTTTTACATGTTGTATAAAAATTCTATATCTCGTATACAGGGCTGCACAAAAGAATTCACTAAAAAACAATTACCGTCATTAGACAGAAAAAGTACTCGAATCAGTTTGTGAAGCCATGTAAATGATCTATAGATTTTTATATAATCTAGATAGTATGCAACAATTTAGTTTAGTTAGGGAACGCGTAACGCAATTTACACTTTCCACCTTTAGAAATTTCCGCCAATAAACGAAAATATACCCGTCCTTCTGGTACGCCTCTGTATATTATTTACAGATTTTTATACATGTTACGTAATAAGGTAAAATTTAATTCAGGCAAAAAATTGTTATAAACACACTTCCAGAAATTGCCAGTCATAGTCGGCAATGCTTTCAGTTCTTTGCGTAGCCCTGCATATTAGGAAATTCTTCTAACATAGTTTAGTATAGTAAAAAGAAATAAAAGACTAAAATTGTACAACTCAGTTAAAAATCTCCTTTAAGAAATTCACGCCCATACAAAGTAATGCTTACAAATTCTTTTGTATAGCCCTGTATATGATCTATGCAATTTATACGCACCACGTAATAATCAAATAGTTAAAAACTTATGCTACAATTGAAAACGCACTTCAAACAACTATCGCTAATAGACAGCAGTGTAGCAGAAATTTTGTGTGTCCCTGTAAATTAACGATAACTATCGCACATGTCATATTCTACAGTAAACAACTTGTAATGTAAATCAATTACGAATGTCAATTTCACTTGGTTTGGAATATTTTAACATTACTAACATATGCTTCAAACATTTTTTAAAACTATAAATCATTATATAACAAAATTCTTTCGTATGAACCTGAAAATAATAATAAATGTAAATAATAACACACCACATTCTGCATAAAGCATGTTTTAATACACTTGATAAATCCATATTAATTTCATTATGTTTTCAATATCGTAACGCCATTAAAAGACATCGCTCTTTTTCCCTATTAAGTGTAATGTAATGGTATTCTTTTAAGTGACCCCATAAATGAACTAAAAATTATCACATTCCATTAACAACAGAAAACATGTGCTATAGTAAACATCAAAAACATATGTCAATTGCGTGAAATTTCAATACATAAATAAAACAGTTTTTGTCTTCCTGATAAAAATACTATTTTCATATTGGATAGTTTGACATGGTACGGATGCTTAGAAAAAGAAAAATATTCAAACATTTGCGGCAAAGGATCGAATATGCCATATTGGACAGTTTGATATTGTAAATTTGAGAAAAAAGTGCATATTGGATACTTTGAAACAGTCATTATCTAAGTTTCTAAGCAAGCTAGAGACGTGCCGATTTTGCTTAGTACGTATCACTCACAGTACAATAAACTTTTTTACCAAAAATAAAACCGACTTCAAAAACTACTACAAAGTAAAAAATAATTTTTTTACATAATATAGTTAATAAAAAATTAAATTAAGAGCATTGTATTTACCATGCCTATTATTATATTTATGTACATTAATTTGATTTTTTGGAGTCGGTGCCAGCCAAACGAAGTTAAGTATAATTATCCAACAGACACACATCCAAATATCTACGAGTTTTTTTTATGGTTTGTTATTTAGTTAAAAAATTTGAATTTTATCATTTTTGAAACATTTCATCTGATTTTATAAACGTGTATTTTCAAGTGATATTAGTTGTAATTATGTGTGCTAAATTAAGGGTTATTGTAAAATTAATGCGTTTATACAGGCTATTATGTAAAAAAATCGTAGCCAAACACAGATTTTCAAATGCAGGATGGTGTCAGAGTTGATTGAGAATGGAATTTTTTTTTCTAAACGGTTTTGCTGAATCTTGTTACGATTTGTATTGGATAAGCAATTTTTAACTTTGCTTGGCTGGCACCGACTCCAAAAAATCAAATTAATGTACATAAATATAATAATAGGCATGGTAAATACAATGCTCTTAATTTAATTTTTTATTAACTATATTATGTAAAAAAATTATTTTTTACTTTGTAGTAGTTTTTGAAGTCGGTTTTATTTTTGGTAAAAAAGTTTATTTTTCACTTTTTAGTTTTTTTTTTTTTTTTTGAGTTACAATTTTTGCATGATTCTTTTGGAGGAAATTACGGACTTTTAAAGAAACTTTTAAAGATGTTATTTTGATAAGTAAATACTTTTGTCCAGATTTGTGTGTACATTAATAACACGGGTTTTTTGTGAAAATTCTTTATATATATATTTCATTTATTCTTCTTCAGATTTAATAGCTTTATTTTTTAATTAAATATTTTTGTTTCTCTATTTGGACATGGGTAGAAACGACAAGAGATGCTGCTTGCATGGAAAAAAAAAATCGAACTTTGGAAACTGACAATAAAAAGATCTTCGGCTTACTAAAAATGCTCTATGAAATAGAAAAGAGAGACCCAATGACTTATTTTTCATACTTTCTAACCGATGACCAGGCCCTTATCTTCCGGGTTGCCCTAGATGAACGGGTTTGATACCTGGCATCGGCGTAGGAGACCACCTAATCTCCACGTAGCGGCAATAAACCTGATGAACGCCTTTTAAAGAAACTTAATTATGAACTCTTTTATGCCAGTTACTTAACATTTATATCTTGTTGTTTAGCACCTGCGCATTGCTACTCATGTTGACTCGTAATTTAGAAGCTTAATCAGATGACGAGACCTTCATCTGGCAAGGCACCTCAGAGGTATAATTCATAGGTAAATTCGAGGTCTTCGCACCTATCGACGGAGTTTATACATGCACCAGGAGCCATTAGGGTGCATGAAAACCGAATAACTTATCAAAAAATGACCGTGAACAGACTACAGGGCGAAAGTCTTAAATGGCGTTCCCTCAAATAGCTGGTCATAGATGAAATTTCTATGGTGTCAAAAGAGAATTTATATATAATTCATTTGAGGTTTCAAGGTTTAAAAGTAAATATTTAAGATAAAAGGTAATTGCAGCATAGCACTATTTTTTAATTTTTTTTTAAATATAAAAATAGTGCTATGCTGCAATTACCTTTTATCTTAAATATTTACTTTTAATATACTGTTCTCTTGGGCTCGCCCTGACATTTTGTTATACTGTTTATTAGTAATTCTGTTTGTTTTGTCATTTTAATAATTTTCATTAAACAGGGTCTTCCAACCTGCTGGGACTTCTGGGCTCGTTCGCGGGTACTGGGGTTTCAGCGGGAAGGGGGATATGTGTTTTCGCCTTGTGGCCTAATCAGCTCCTATACCGAAAGGTTGACTGTCCACGAGTTGGTGATTAGTGATTAGTGAGGTTTCAAGAATTTAAAAACAATTTATTTTTTGGTGGTATTAATGTTTTCTTACATGGAGATATTATGCAAGTGCCAATATGTAATGTATAATGTATACGTAATGCCAATGTGCTTAAATGTATGCTAAGCATTTCAGCATGGTACTTTTATTCATAATTTAAATTGTTTGCTTAATCTTTCGCCAAATCTAAAGATTTTGATAGAGAAATTGAGAACTCATTGCATCATGACGGCATTTTGTTTATTTTTGTTTGTAATCTTTCTCGACAAAATCAGTTTAACTCACTTAGGCATTTATGCTTCTTATTGCATCATCATTTGCAATACGTTGGGCAGTGGAGATTTTAAAACTATGAAGTAATCTACCGTTATTGCGTCCACTGCCAATTGCAGTTTCTGAGCTAATATGATTTGGTGCATTGAAGCGTTTTGCGAATTAAATATTTTATGATACCCACTTTTACATTAATCCAATTGCTGCTGATTTTTTTTTTTTTTTTTTTTTTTTTTTGTTTCACGCAAGCCTTAACTGTGGGCTCGATTACGGAAGATTAGAAATTCATCGTCATGCTCATTTAATAGTCTTGGTTAAAGTGTCATTGCTCTGCATAGTAACTGACGTATTTTAGTGAGTACAGTACTGCAAAACATATAGAACATATAGAACTTTCGGAAGCATTTTATGATATTCGCATTTCCTTTAAACTATGTTTGCTGTTAGTATCGCACACTTTTTTGCTTTTATTGGGCAATCTGATTCAAATTTACTTGCTCTCATTTCTTGATACAATTCAAATGTTCTCATGACTGCGTAACTCACTGACTTGCTTTCGCCATTATGCTTATGCGTACTGATGTTTAAGTTCTGTGCCATGTAAATACACCGCACCATAACAATGCTGCCTGTAATACTAATTAGAGTAACTCCATTTATTTCTTTCTATGTTGTTTATCTTGTACTTTAACAGCATAGGGATCTTGGCTCAACTTCTGTTTGCATATAAAAGTAGACAAATGGTTGTTTACAATAAATAAATTTATAAATACTGAAAAACTTGCTTGTGTATATGAGACAGTGGTAATACTTAGTTATCCCGTCGACCAAAAATCTATCGCCAAACTATAAGATTAAATGCCAATAATGGTTGATCGTAAATGTTACATTCACTTGACTTTAAGCAAGATACACGTGTTTACGTCATCAAGTGATTTTTATTTCGACGTTTTATTTGTATTTTTATTAATTTTATACTAATTTATTTGTTCTTTCGTTACTTAAAATAAAAATTATGTCAATTTGTATAATTTGGCGAGTGGTTTGGCGTTTTATATACTCTGGCGAAAATGGTCGACGGGATAACTAAGTAGTACCGAGACAGATAATAGGTTATCAGAAAATATGCGTGAAATTTTCATTTTCTGTCCAAGGCCCTGTATAGGAGAAAGTTATCATTAATGTTGTTTAGCGGAAATATTAAAGGCAATCAAAAAGCATTCATAGATATAACTGTTTAATATAATATAATATAGGTATGTATATAATATTATGGTACTTTTTAGTTATCCCGTCGACCAATTTCGCCAAATTATATAAATCGCCATACCACTCGCCAAATTATACAAATTGACATAATTTTTATTTTAAATAACGGAAGAACAAATAAATTAGTAAAACATTAATAAAAATACAAATAAAACGTCGAATTAATGGTTTTATTGGCCATTATTGGCATTTAATCTTACAATTAATTAATGGCAAACCATTATTGGCATTTAATCTTACAATATGGCGACAGTAATTTGGTCAACGGGATAACTAAGAAGTACCTATTATATAAATATATATATATATATTATGTGCCGCCAGTCTGATGTTATGTGTTTAATTAAACTAAACTATTGTATACTAAATTATTGTTTTGTATTAAGTTAGTTTGCTTGTGTATTATTTAGCATTTGAAATAATGGTGTATCTTTAATTAATGTATATTAAATTACTATTTTGAATGCAATTGCCGATTGAGAATTTTAAATATGACTGTCGATTAGAAAAGGCGAAGAAACATATTGGGGAAGATCCATTACTGAATTTGAATGGGAATATCGCCAAATTAGTCAGTTAGAGCCAAGTTGGCTTCATTTATGGCGACTTATTTTGGTCGCCAAATCTAGCGATAATTCACGTAACTGCCTTAAGTTTTGCGACAACTTGGCGCTAACGTATATGAATACATAGTTTTATGCTTTTGATTGAGAAACCGGTTACAACAATGATAGATAATTTGGGTGAAATCCTTCATTTTATTGGTTTTTGTTGAATTACTAAAAAACTACTCAACCAATTTCGATGAAACGGATGTGGTACCAATTCGAGAGTATCCTCTTTCAATTAAAACAAAAATAACATAAATCGAACAAAAAGTTCCGGAAAAATCGGTGAACATACATAAAAAAAAAAAAAAAAACATACATACGCGTCGAATTGATAACCTCCTCCTTTTTGAAGTCGGTAATAAAATGGCACAAAATTTTAAAAATGCATTTTTTCACATTGGATAGTTTGACATGGTAGCGACGATATTTGGCCAACTACGATTATACAGCTTACAGATGTACACGGTTACAGATATACAGGTTTGGCGTAATTTTTATTTTTTTTTACGAAAATTTGGCGAAAACATTGTTTTCAAATACCAGTTACATATGCATTTTTGGTATTCCTTAGATATCCCGACGACCAAAAATCTATCGCCAAACTATATGATTAAATGCCAATAATGGTTGATCGTAAATGTCACATTCACTTGACTTTAAGCAAGTTACACGTGTTTACGTCATCAAGTGATTTTTATTTCAACGTTTTATTCGTATAATTATTAATAACTAGTCGATCGTACCCGGGCATCCCGGGTTAAAGAACATAGGTCAAAACATTTTTTTTTAATTGAAAATTGAAAACTAATAATTTTTTTATATGCAAAAAATTTTATAGATTTCCCACTTACAAAAAAAAAAAAAAAAAAGCATTTTTCATATAGAAAATACGAATTATACAATCAAAAAATTTTTGAAATTTATCAAAAGCGATATTTTCTTATTAGCCGCGTGCTAAGTGTTATTTGAGCAAGATTTTGCTACTTATGGCATCCTTTTATATTTTGATAATTTCAGAGCTTATACATTAAATTTTGGGGTACTTCTTAGTTATCCCGTCGACCAAATTACTGTCGCCAAATTGTAAGATTAAATGCCAATAATGGTTGCCATTAATTAATTGATTAATTGCAAGATTAAATGCCAATAATGGCCAATAAAACCATTAATTCTACGTTTTATTTGTATTTTTATTAATTTTTTACTAATTTATTTGTTCTTTCGTTATTTAAAATAAAAATTATGTCAATGTGTATAATTTGGCGAGTGGTTTGGCGATTTATATAATTTGGCGAAATTGGTCGACGGGATAACTAAGAAGTACCAATTTTTGTTTTAATTATATTATTTTATTTATTTATTCATAGGGAATTTTTTTAATGGATATTATCCGTAAGAAAAGGATGAACTCTTTATTTTGTTTTAAGAGCAAACGGATTAATCTTTCGTAATCGAACTCCGCGCGATATAGATAAATTAAAAAATATTTCATGCTTTAAAATTGTTTTTAAAACCATAGACAATCAGTAAACTGAGATGAACTTTGCAAAGAAATTCCATTTGGAAAAAAAAATCCTATTTGGTGATCTAAAAATTTAAATTGTACGGTTACAAAAATGTTAGATTTGTGTTTTTACAATATTATTCTTTTATTTGTTTATAAAAGAAGTATCAATTTCATTAATTTGTCTTTCACAAATATGTTAGATTGGTGGGTTTTTTTTATATTATTATTTTATTTGTTTATAAAGGAAGTATTAATTTCGTTATGCAAAAATAGTCAGAAACAAATGCTGAAAAATGTTTGATGCTTTATGTGCAAAATAGTTATTATTATTATGCATTGAATCCGGCACGTAATGAGATAAACTTAAAAAATAATCATGCTTAAAAATTATTTTAGAAAATATATGCATCAGTCAATTAAGATACAGTTTTTAAAGAAATTGCATTTGAAAGTAAATTTTTCCCTATGCGGCGAAAATTGAAAATGTACGATGGTCAGAAGATTAAAAAAATCGCAATAGCGAAAATTTCAAGACCGAAATTTGATCTTGAAGTGTTGATATTCGCAAAATGATGTCAGCGTTACGCACAGATACGTTTGTTCTTTATAATATAGATAGATACTTAATCATTAAAATATTATAAAGATCAGTTATTAGGATGTGCTTATCAATTAAGGCTCTTATGAAGCTCTTATATCTCCGTTTATAGAAAAGTACGCATATGACGTCATTATCACGGAATAACATACAATATTCTTGACATAGCCCATATTTTAATTTCAACTTTTTTTCAGATTTTATTAGAAAATGACAACAAAAATATACAGCATCTCCCATTTTCGACTATTTTCCGTTTACTTTCAATGACTTTCAATAGAAATGGGGTACTTTTGTTGCCACGATAAGAAAAATGATATTAAAAACTACAAAAAATTAATATCTCAAAAATAAATTGAGATACAGCTTCAAACAAATTTCATTTAAAAGAGCATTTTTTTCCTCATACGACGGTGTAAAAATTTAAAATGTGCCATGTTTAGAAGTTTAAATATTCGCAGCAGAGAAAATTTCAAAACCAAAATTTTATTTCAAATTTCAAAATGTTGCCATTCGCAAAATGACGTATGCGTTACGCACAGATATGTTTGTCCTTTATAATACAGATGTAGTAATTTATTTGTTCTTTCGTTATTTAAAATAAAAATTATGTCAATTTGTATAATTTGATGAGTGTTTTGGCGATTTATATAATTGGCAAAATTGGTCGACGGAATAACTAAGTAGTACCATATTTTTAATTATTTTCTATTATTTTCTAAAGGAAATATAAAAAAAATAATTTATAATTATAGAACAAAATAATTTTGTTAATTCATAAAAAGAAATAAAAGTAAATAAACATTTATTATCAAATAAAGAACAATAGACGGGTTACCATGTCAACCTTTTCTGAAATATGAAAAAAAAAATATCTGTTTGATTAAAATTTGAGTTGCCATCATTAGAAAAATGTATATAAATTTAGAAAAAAATTAATATTTCCAAACTAATTCGAATTCAAAAATTCTAATACCAGTTTTGAGATCTGCGGATCAATGCTGATTTTTGGAGTTAATTTCATCACAAAGAATTCCATATTTTAGGAGAAATCGCTTGAAACATAATCAGTTGTTTAATCAGTCGATTCATATATCCGTTTCATAAATTCGTGTCATTAGGATTTTATATATATAGGGTATATATATATATATATATATATATATACAGATATATACATTTATATATGTATATATTTACAATATTTTGAAAAAAATTCCAGTGTGTATAAATGAAAGTTAAAAGTTATTTTTCTTCTTTTTCTGATAATCAGACAATCACAACGGACAAATCAACGAACAATATCGAACAAAATGTTATAACATAAAATTCAATCTTTTTTATTGTTTCATGTACCATATGGCAGAACAAAAAACGTCACCGTTTTCATTTCAGTTATCAATATGACTTTGTAAGCTCCAACATTTCTTCAATCGTGGAATTCAAATTAATTGAATTATACAATGTGACTTTTATAAATTAGAACACTATGGGAAAGGATATTTTTAAAAAGAAATCTTTTCTAAAGCTGAGGAAAAATAAATACTGTAATGGAAAATTACACGAATTTTTTTTAATCTATTCTTCTAAAAAAAAAGCATTATAATTGATTTTATTATGGTGACATTATAATTATTAATAGTATTATTAGGGTATTCTGAAAACCTCTGTGCCTGATGAAATAAAAAAAATAATTACAAAAATGAAAGATATTTGAAACAAAAGTAAAAATGAGATATTTTAGGGGGAAAAAAATAAGCTGAAGCAGTCATTGTTGATTTTTCAAGGTGTACAATAGCAAGTGATGATAGAACAATTAAGAAGCTGTGCATAGGTGACAGACGAAAAGTACCTGTATGTGTACAAGATGAAATGGCGTAAGCCAATGTGATGTTGAGTGCAAGGACTGTTTGGCACAGACTGCAAGTATTTAGTATGAATCCCAGATAGCATGAGAGTTTGATATTTTCTGATATTAATTAGCCCTAACAAATTTGTATTGAGAAATTCGCAGCAAATCTCCCGCAATGTATACCATCACCTACATGTATGAGTTGTTTGTTGTGAAATAGATGGCAAGACTGTTTTTAATTCACGAAAGTGACGAAAGTAAAAAATCCCTCTATTGAGAGAATAGACAATCAGCAGATACGCAGAAATTTTATTTGTTTAGAATCGCATTTTTTAAACGCTATACTTTACAAATAGCGAAAAAGGCGCGAATTGAAAAGTACAAATATTACCCTAACTTGTTTATGGTGGGAAAAAAGATGCATGCACCTTAACGGTGCGTATGACCCATATACCTGATGAGGTCTATGGACTCATTCGAAGGGGTTAAACTTATAGTGTAACAGTTGTAAACAGTTAATATGGCATGGAAAGGTTACTAATTTGCAGTAAGTTTGCACTATTTTTGATTACTTGTTTGCCGTTAATTTGCATTCAACTTGCACGACAAGATAGGTTCAAGTTCAAAGTGTGGTGACTTCAGCGTTTGCGTTATCTTGCTGCAGTCGTGTTATGAACTTTCAGTCTTGTCATACTGAGCTTGCTGCAACTTTGCAGGTTTTCAAATCAAGACTTCTGCAAATTTTCTGCAAACTAAAAATGATGTGTGGGATGTTAGAGCTAAGCGAAAGAAGCTATAAATATCTCTCTAACAAGTTCTAAACGATTCAACAGGTACAAAACTCAAGCTAAATGGATAGCGTTATTTAGTTTGCCAAGGCCAATTTCTCCGTGTTTGGTAGGATTGGCTGGAATAAGTAACGACAAGAATTAGAAAAAATTGCATCCTAAAACCAATGTTCACAGAGTGAAGCATCTAGTCAGTGTAATGATATGTGATCGTATGAAATCGATAGATACGAACAGAATTTATGAGATTAATGGGAATATGGATGCCAAAAATAACAAAAATGAAATTCTTGAATCACTATAGAAGATTTCTGCATGTGAACTTTTCCAAGATAATGAAGTATTTATAGTTCAACAGACCTCAGTTCCACGTCTTGTTGCTGAAAGGTGAAAATGTGGTTTCAATATAGTCATACTCTAGTGTCGTAATTTCCCTGAAATAGCCCAGAGCTTAACCAAAATGGAAATGAAGAAGACACTTGCAGCAAGGAAGCAACTCCGAAGTAAAAACCAATTAATAAAAGCAATAATCCATTATTGGTATCACATTATAACAGATTCAGAACTAAAAGAAATTTTTCCAACCATGGGGAAAGTGTTGAAAAAAGTTTAACAAACTAAGTATCAGGTTGTAACGAAAGTTTCCCGCCACAGCTAATATGGTTTTATCAAACAGTTCGCGTTGACGTGTTTGCTCATATTTTGTCAAACGATTTTTCTCATTTGAAAGAAAGAGACTTGTTTTATAACACTGTGTTGCGAAATTTGTAAAAAAAATCTCGTTATCATTAAGTACAGGGTGTCTGAAATAGAACTATCGCGCGCTACCAGATTAGAACCAGCATTTACTTCCAGTTCTGTTGCAAAAAGTCAGCTACAGAATGTCACCGAATCATGTGTACAGCTTTAGGTACCACTGTTGTATCATATGACACTGCGAAGGTTTGGTACTGAAAGTTCAAAAACAAGGACTGTGACATTCAAAAAGCAGAGTGCTCTGGCTGGCTACAAATACCAGTTACATATGCATTTTTGGTATTCCTTAGATATCCATGTGGTCTACCCCTCGGGATTGCACTAACACTCTAAAGCGAAAGCTGAGTTCTCGAGGTGGTCATCGCTGTCATCGCTGACCAAAAATCTATCGCCAAACTATACGATTAAATGACAATAATGGTTGATCGTAAATGTCACATTCACTAGACTTTAAGCAAGTTACACGTGTTTACGTCATCAAGTTATTTTTATTTCGGCGTTTTATTCGTATATTTATTAATGTTATACTAATTTATTTGTTCTTTCGTTATTTAAAGTAAAAAAATCAAATTTAAAATCAAATTTATATAATTTGGCGAAATGGGTCGGCGGAATAACTAAGTAGTACTGTATTTCTTAATTATTTTCTATTATTTTCTAAAGGAAATATAAAAAAAAATAATTAATAGTCATAGAACAAAATAATTTATATAATTTGTAAAAAGAAATAAAAGTAAATAAACATTTATTATCATATAAACAACAATAGCCGGGTTACCATGTCAACCTTTTCTGAAATATAAGAAATATATAGCTGTTTGATTAAAATTTGAGTTGCCATCATTAGAAAAATGTATATAAAATTTAAAAAAATTAATATTTCGAAAACTAATTCGAATTTAAAAATTATAATACCAGTTTTGAAATCTGTGGATCAATATTGATTTTTGGTGTTAATTTCATCGCAAAGTATTCCATATTTTAGGAGAAATCGCCGTGAAACAGTTGTTTAATCAGTCGATTCATCCGTTTCATACTTCCGTTTCATAAATTCGTTTCATTAGGATTTTATATATATGGTGTAGGTATATATCGGGAGTCCTAAAAAGGACCGACTCGGGCTCGATTCAGAGTCGATTCAGGCTCGATTTTTGGTACTTCGGGGCCCACTCAATACATTTTAACATCTTTTTTCCGCATAGAAGATGAGAAAGGCCAAATAATCGAGTCTGTATTTAGCGCCTATTGGTTACAGCGCCATGTATTGTTTGTAATTCGAACTAAAATCGAAAATCACTGTTTAAAAAAAAAAAAAAAAAAAAAAAAAAAAAAAAAAAACTTTTAACCTTATGCATAACCTTTCTGCAAGAATTTTATAAATATATGTCACCGTTTGCAAGTTATTGAATTTTAAAATTAGCCAGTCCTTTTTAGGACGCCCGGTATATACCAGTTAACATTTAGATATTTTATAGCGAAAACTTGAAATCAGTATTTTCTTTGAAATTTTTCACTTAGCGTCAACGAGCCGTACTTTCTAGGTAATCTCGTCCTAGCTAAATATCTGATCTTACACACTGCTCAAAACAATTAAAGGATATTGTGGTTGTGAATGAATCTTGCAGCTCGGGAATTTTTTTAGATGATTGATACATGATCGATAGACGTGGAAGGCTATATGAGAAAAAAATACGCATGTTTGGCAGAAAAAAAATCATGTATTGACCATTTGGAAATAAAAACACAATTTGTGCATATGAGAAAAAAAAAGGAATAAAAAAAGATGTTTCCCTTAAAGAAAATCATTTTTAGTTTAGGCTATCGTATAGTAACATTGTGACGGCCAGTAACTTTGAACAACTTTGAGGAATGGATTTTTGATGTTATTAATGCGAAAAAATAGCGTTTGTGACTCTCTTCTTTGATTTCCTGTAAAACAAATTTCGCTTATTCCGTTAATTTATACAAGACATATAATTTATGTGAAATTTTCGCTTAGCTCTTTTATTGTTTCGATCAGTGTAGATCTTATCATAGTCTTTTTAAAAATATTTAATGGTGTTCACATTAACTTTAAAAACACTGTACGATATGATCACGATAATGCTTTGATTTGTATCTAATTACAGGAGGTTAATTGATAAAAAACTTTTGAAAAATGCTTTTAAATTTGTTTTCGGCAATGAATTTCTAGTTGTGGCAACTTCGCGCAAGCTGCTTTCCATTATTGAAGCAAGTAAATGTCAACTGCTGAGATACGTAAAAAATAAATCATGCTTTAAAATTACTTAAAATATCATAATATTTACTAAATTGGGATACATAAAAAAACATATATTATTCAAAAATTTTCTATTCTTTTTTTTTCCTATTCAATGATGAACAAATGCATTTTTGCGATTTTCAGATATGATGCAAAATGGTCATTCCATGCAAAATGAGCAAATCAGCTGTGGCACACATTCACAGATTTTAATGAAAATCAGTCTATAAGTAGATCATATCTATTTATGAGTAAATGTAAAATAATATATTTCAGGATTGTTTATTTAAGTATTAAAATTTACATTAAAAGTGAATGCAAAATCGAGATATTGTCTACGTGCTTACAATTTCAATTTTGGTTATTAGTTTTAGGAATGGAAAGACTATATTAAAAATTACTTACAATTACGAATGAATAATAATTAACAGACTGACATAAGTTAGTAATTGTATTTTTATTCCGTATCGAAAAAAATTATTTTTGAAAATTTTTGAGGGAAAAAAGCAATATACCTATTCCTCCTTTACATACGAAGGACAGCTCTGACAAGTTTAAAATTACTTGACCTTATAGCTAAAGGTATATATTTGAAACATCGAAAGTTTCATTCTTTCCTTTTTATTCCTTAATGAGAAAAAAAATAAATAGTAAAAAAAATGTTGAGGGTAAAATACAATATTTCTATCACTTTTTTAAGTGAAAGGAAGCTTTATTAAACTTTTAAATTAATTTATATTATAGATAAAAGTGTATATTTTAAGTATAGAAACTTTTATTGTTGCTTTCAGTTTATTTTTCCCTCAAGAGAATTTCAAATTAGAGTAGAAAGAAATGACTGAGTTGAACAAAAAAATATATATTAATTCTAAATTCAAATAAAAAAACTAAATGACAGCACTAAATTTGTTTTCCCATGAAATCGTGCAATATTTTAAAAAACGCGGGCGAATTCTAAGATATATAGTGAATGCAATGTAGAAAACACTGCTATTTTGAACCCATTTTTGTATGTTAGGAATCAAAAGGCAATCTTGAATTTTTTTGAGCAATTCATGGACTAATTAATCTTTATGTCTGTGCAATATTGTTAATGTTGGACATGTCCTTTATTTATTTTTTGTCCATACAGATGAGGAAAATTCATGATTTTGTAATTTTTTTAAAGTTTCTAAATTTTGTTTTTTAAGATGAAGGATATAAATGGCGACTTTCAATTTTGGGGAATTCAATCTCCATATATCATACAGCATCAGGCATTAATTTTACAGATGATTTTTTTTATTTCCTTTCATTTTTATAACGTTTCTAATTTTCTCAAAATTCACAAAAAAATAATTTTTACAACCAATTTATAAATAATCATGGTGTTGCTAGATTATTATTACTCAGTAAATAATAAATATTTCAGAGTTTACAAAATTATATAAAAAAAAATTTCTTTCTGTTAAATAGTTTTCAAGATACAGAACTTCAAACTTGAACTTTGGACGATTGTGCTCATGCCATTCTATATCACAGTTTTTTAAATATCCAAAATTGCTAAAAAAATGTATTTTTTTCACGATATTTTGCAGAGCATTACTTGAATATGAATTGAACCTGTTCATTGAATTTTATTAAAATTGGTTAGTACGTGGACACGACTTTTTTAAAATTTTTGCTCATTTTACGTGGAATGACCCAAAATCAAATAAAGCGAAAACTAGTTATGCTTTTCTAAGCAAAATTAATAGTTTTTGAAGACATCCATACGTTAACAAGAAATTTTGTGAGGACGACAGGAAAGTCGGTTGTGTAAGAAATTGGATTACGTCGCTATTTAACAATTTAAATATTTATTTTTACAGCAAATATGAAACAATGATTTTTATATAAAAAAAATATATAGAAGTTTTATCGATTGTACTTTTTTCTAACTTCGAACGATTACCAAACCTTTACTTATATATTTTATGATGTCTCAAAATGCAACAGCTGTAATTTTAAAAGATAACGAATGATACAGTAGAAATTTCTGAAAATAACTTATTCTGTAAAGTTAAAGACTAGAATTACAATTTGGAAGATGAAAGCTTTACTTTTGACAGTTTAATGAACAGATGCCAGAATCAAAACTTTTATAAGTGGAATACGATATTTGAATATCTCGGCGTAACATATAATTACTGATATTTAAAGGAATAGAAAAATTGAAATAATATCGTATTTTATACTAATTTAAATTAAACTAGAATTCAAGTTTGTTTAAAGATATACATGAGATTTCTGAAAGTTCAGAATAGTAATTATTAAATTATGTAAAATTTTAGTTTGACTCTTTGCATTAAAGGACGTTGAGGTAAAAAAAAAAAAAAAAAAAAAAAAAAAAAAAAAAAAGAATAATTAAGCTTTAGATTTCTTTAACCCCTTAAAGGTCGCATTAAATTTTGGTTTAAAAATACACATTGCTTATTGACAATACTTTTTTGAAAAGGAAATATTCAGCTTACTTAATGACAGGTAAAATGATACCTTAATAAAGCTAATTACACAATTTTATAAAACTGGTGGGAATCAAACAACCTGAAAAAAAAAACAGACCTTGAAGAATTAAGGGATTAAAATGTTCCCTCACACTTCTAATTATGTTGCCCCTAATAAATGTGACGGAGCTTAAAAGTACGTTTCATTTAATAACATCTTTGTAATTAATTTACCAGTCACGAATGATAAATCATAATTTCAGTCGAAATCGTTATTAAATTATGAGAGAAACTTTTCAAAAATTATTACACCTTTTCAGTTGATATTAAGACTAAAAATAAATTACTACTCTAAACCATTGTGTTAGAATATTAAGGCGATTTTAGAGCATAGTCGTCGAATTGTTATCATATTTTTTGTATTTTCTAGATAATAATTATTCAAATGCGTACCGTTATATTATATATACAGGGTGATTCATAAATATCGAAACAATAGGTTATCTCCTTAAATATTGCCCCTAGGCACATATTTCCAATTGCAAAGTTTCATAAAAAAGGTGCGAAATTTGATGAGATAAGTTTCAATTTAATGGGGGGGGGGGTCTATATCAGAAAATACAAAAATTCAATTTTTATACGGCCCCGTAGAGTAAAATTCCCAATTACGAAATTTTTCCTTATCCATTCCTGAATTAAACACAAAAAAAATTCATCTCGATTCCTTCAAAATTCGCCAAGATATCAAAATCCGAAATTTGTGACTTACACCATTTATTACCAGCCTCTGAGCGACGAGGTTTTGACTCATTTTGAATGCAAGATAGGGGTCATCCACAAATTGTACATTATTAAAAGTCGATATAAGACAGTGCCTCTCCTTTGGACATATAACAGACAGCGTATAGATTTTACGTTAAACCTGTTTTCAAAATATGCTGGTGGTCTGCACGGGTCGAAATATCTAGTGCCGAACCGACCCACAGGAAAAAAAGTTCGACCCTGTCTGGCTAAAAGTTCAAATCGTAGCCTGGCCCGGACTGACTGAATTTCTACATAATTTTTTACATCGATATGGATAAAAGTTGCTTCGTATGGAGGAGTTCTGACCCAAAATACTTATTATAGCTTTTCTTTTTTCATGTTTATAATGATTATTTTTAAAGAGGCGCCAAAGAGGCTGCGATTATCAGTTTTATTAATGAATCTCTATTTATATGAAAATGATTCACTTCTCCTTCAATATCGTTAATCCATATTCCATGTGTTGGAGACAATGAAAAATTCTATAAAGTAAAATCTTTTAAGATGGAATCACATAGGATAGAAAAAAAATCGTTATAGACAAATTTCCTTCTTAGGAGTTGTAAATGTAGTCTATTTTTCCTCAGGTATTATTATATTCATTTTCCATGGATCAACATATATTTCCGTTTAAGAAAGGATTCCGTCATAAGCAGATTTTTTTCACTAGTTTTACTGTTTTTTTTTTTTTTTTTTTTTTTTTTTTTTTTTTTGCCTTAAAACCTACTATTCTTTACAAATATGAAATTTAAAGTTTTATTGTAATATAATAGCCGTTTAAAATTGCCCGCATTTGTTGTAAAAGTTTTTGTGCTGAGCCAAATTTTAGTTATTTTTGCACAAATTAGGTCAGTCAAAGATAATGATTTTAATACGGGTTGTCTCGAGACCGGGAACTGAAAATTTCGCCCAGGGGAGTCCTAGGAATAAGGAAGTCAGTCTCGGTTCGGTATAACCAGTGGCCGAGAAGTTCTTCTCTCAAAGCTGGTAGACGGGAGGTGCCTGGTTCGAACCCAATTGCACCCTTCGGTCCAATCTTTCGGAGTTTTCAGTGGAATTCTTCGAAGCTTGGATATCCTTGAGTAAATACGGGTTAAGTTCTCTTAGAAAGACGTCCGCGGAAGGCACCCCCCCCCTTCGGTCCCATATCCCTGGTGTTGATAATTGGCCGTCATAAATCACACCAACAACCGGGTCGGTATGAAAAAATACGTTAGACCCGTCCTGGCCGAGTCTTCAGAAAAAAGTCGCCCATCCAGAGTCTGGCCCGGCCCCAGAATACAGACTTCTTTAACGGCCTCGCTGGGACGATAAAAAGCCTGAATTTGTGAGGGCTACAATTATGAAAATGTCTTAATCGGCATGTTAGAAAAAGCATTGTTTCAAATTACACATTTAGCATTTTTTATGGACATTTAAACTGTACAAAAAGGAGGTGGAATAGATAAAAGTTAAACTGAATTAGAAGTTTAAGCTACAGAAAGAAGTTATTTTTCCACGTACAATTTTGTAAAATGCAATTAAATATTTTATCAGGAGCCAATCAATGTTTAAAACTTTAAATGCATTTCTCTGCATGAGGGTTTTTTTTTTCTTTTTCTTTTTGCAATTTCCCGTCTTTAAATTTTTATAAGTCAAGAATCGTAAATAAAAAAGGTGCAAACTTCTAACATGTCTTTTTTGATTATTTTACATTAATTTTGTTTCGGCAAATTTGAAAAATATTTTACTTTTGAAAATATGATTTTTTAAAAAATAAGTTACATATTATTTTAAATAAATATTTTTAATATTTTTAAAATTAATATTTAAAAAATCCTTAAACAAAACAAAAATTATACTTTCCTCTTTAATTAAATGAAAAAAAAAAATGAAATCCGTTGAATAATGTTTCAAGTTAGAAAGATTTTTAATTAAATCCGCTTAAAAAATACTAATCATTTAAATTTTTTTAAAACCTTTAGGAGAATGCAATTAAATATTTTATCAGGAGCCAATCAATGTTTAAAACTTTAAATGCATTTCTCTGCATGAGGGTTTTTTTTTTCTTTTTCTTTTTGCATTTTCCCGTCTTTAAATTTTTATAAGTCAAGAATCGTAAATAAAAAAGGTGCAAACTTCTAACATGTCTTTTTTGATTATTTTACATTAATTTTGTTTCGGCAAATTTGAAAAATATTTTACTTTTGAAAATATGATTTTTTTAAAAATAAGTTACATATTATTTTAAATAAATATTTTTAATATTTTTAAAATTAATATTTAAAAAATCCTTAAACAAAACAAAAATTATACTTTCCTCTTTAATTAAATGAAAAAAAAAATGAAATCCGTTGAATAATGTTTCAAGTTAGAAAGATTTTTAATTAAATCCGCTTAAAAAATACTAATCATTTAAATTTTTTTAAAACCTTTATGAGAAATATTAGTATGCGATTTTGTTTGCGAATTATGTGGTTAACCATCACGAAAAAAGAAAAAAAAATCAAAATTCTAACTCAACAAATATATTTTTTACATTTCTTAGAACTCTTAAAGTAACATTGTTTCTTGGATTGTACGCATTTCAATTTTTGTCTAATCCCTTAAAACCTGATGAATTGTTTAAACGGCCATAACTCTGCGAGTTTTTCTGATATGAAGATGCAATTTTTTGTGTTTAATTCAGGAAAGGATAACGAAAGTTTTCCTGATAGGAATTTTTACACTACGTGGGCCGTATAAAAATTTAATTTTCGTATTTTTTCAAATAGACACCCCCCATGGAGTTGCAAAATATGTCATTAAATTTTGCACCTTTTTTTATGAAACTTTGCAATTAGAAGTATGGATCTAGTGGCAATATTTAAGGAAATAGCCTATTGTTTCGATATTTATGAATCACCCTGTATATATATATCCTACATACAGATTTTTCAATTATGCACAACTGCACAACGGTTATAAATCCGATTTTATGTAAAATGCGATGAAATTGTTGTAAATTGTAAAAATTTATTTAAGTTAACTTTAGCTCATATTTTCCAATCTTAATGCTTTTTTGTGTTGTTGTTGTATGTTTTTCCCATAAATTGAAAGTAGATTTTTTACTGAATAAAAAACTAAATTCGTAACATCTTCAGGTTCAATCCTGTTATTTCACTGGAATAAAGAGTGGAAGATTGACAGATATTCTAAAGTAAAAGTATAAATTGGATAACATTAGTAAATATAGAGAAAAATGAAACTTGTTTTTAAATCCAGATGAATTCTCTATAAAAAGGAAATTAAGATTTTTTGTTTCTACGAATAGTGACGTTTTTAAAACCTTCAGTTTTCTGAAAGTATTTTCTCATATTATTCTAGTTACAATTGATTGAAAGTTAATAATTATTAGGTTCGATTTTATCGAAATGTAGTTAGTATTGTAGATGATCATTTAATTAATTTATATGCTCACGTTAAGAAATATTTTTAAAAAGCACAGACCTTTTCGCATTATAAATTAAAACTTTATTGCTATAAATTCTGTTTTAAAGATTTTCTTAAGTTGTACCTGTAAATACATCTTTTATTACGATGAAAACATTTTTTCATATTTCAAGTGACATAATTTATGGCCAACATAACAAGAAAAATAGCAATTATGATGCACGCTTTAGTACCCAACGGTAAATACATTGATAAAATATTTGATACAATCTTTGGAAAAAGAAACCCGAGCACCGAAAAAAAAATTAAAAATCAGCTACGAAACTTGGCGAGCTGATGTGATTTAATGAGTTATGTAAACGATTGTCATTTCAGCTCCAATAACCTATGGGGACACCAGCTACGCACATTTAAATTGCACTAGACAGCATTTAAAAGTACTGATATATTAATTAACGGGTAATTAGAACTTAACTACCATTATTGGTGCGTAGGAATTAAAAGATAAATGCCTTTAATGGTATTTGACGGCGCTAAGTACAATTGTCAGACTTCGAAATGGGACACATAATAGGTCCTAAAGTAATGGTTTGGTTGAACATATTTATCAGTCATCATATTGGTGTAAGCTGTATGGAATATTTGCAGTATTGGCAGCAGTTGATCCGGATGCGTCCGGGCAACAAATGCGCTAGAGGATAGAGCAATCACGAGAGCCTACAATGTCGTTATCATCTATTCGACGCAGATTGACAGTTAGATGGGTCCAGTGGTATCAAGACATACCATCCGTAGTGGACTTCGTGGCTCTGGGCTTTTAACTGGACGTCCATTAAGGCAGATTGCCCTAACCCTTCAATATAAGCAGTGTAGTCATGATTGGTGTCAATCTCGGGCAGGTTTTGATTGGGCAGTGTCTGATTGGTGAAATGTAATCAGCGACTAGCCCCGCTTTCTTCTGATGGAAGATAACGCTTGCATAGGTTTTTGAGGCAGAGAGGTCAGCAGTCAATCCTGCATTTCTTATTGAGCGGCACACTGCTGTATCATCTGGTATGATAGTTTGGAAATTGAGATATTGGGACAGACAATCACCTTTCTCAGCCGACTGACCGTGCAGCAATGTACTCTGAAGGCTAGCAATTGCTTTGAGGACATTTTGCAGCCAGTGGTGCTGTCTATCATATCAACTCATCTAGTTGTCATTTAAGAGCACGTCAATGCTTGATCACATTCTCCACGAACTTACAACAATGTCTACAAGGATATAATGCCCTTCCAGGTCACCAAGTCCTGCTAAAATAGAGCATGTTTGGGACATGTTGGTAAGGCAATTTCAGTCTTCTTGGAATACCACAGAACATGTTGATTAATTACTTCTTTTATGGCAGAATCTACGGAAGAGAGAGATGAGTAACTTAATGAACGCCCTACTCCTTTGAATATAGACTTCTTCTGCTGAAAGGGGTGACTTTATAGAAATAAATATTTATGTAATAATATAAAAATTATATAATATAAATATACTGTACCAACGAACATACCATATTATTTATCTATGCTATATCATATCACATATTTATAAGTATATAAATACTTCTTTCTCCTTAATACTTCACGTGTATAATATAAACCAGATATGACTTAAAATAAAGAAAGAGAAAAAGTGAAAAGATGTTACTGTAAGTAATAGTTCCGGCGTCATAGTTGGCGCTAGGAATATGACTTGGACAATAGTAAATACCGATTTATCTGTTTCTTTATTTGTGTACATATTTTATAAAATTTTTGGATGATTCCATCAAACAGATTAATTAAAAAACTCTATAAACTTAACGTTTAAATGGGTTGCGATCAATTATTCCAACATGCAGATGAGTGGAGTAACAATAAAGTGCGCTAAACGCTGCTGTTGAACAATATTAAATTTACTGTAGGATCACTCCTTAAAGTCAGAAGTTTCTTATTAACGCTTTATGCACTGAATTATGAATTCTTGAAAATTTTATCTTCTAAAGCATTTTTCGGGAATATTTAAAACTACATTACAAGATTTACATAACCATTAAATAAATTTTAGAAGGTTTTTAGTAGGATTGAAGGACTCAGAAGGATTAATTAAATTTGAATTTATAGGGATTTTGTGCAATATTCTTAACGCCCACTATATATATTTTTTTATTTTTCTTAGCATTTTGTAGAATTAGGAAATATACAAATATAATGTTCTTACAATAGAAATATAGAAATATTTCGAATTTAAAAATGTCCCCTCCCCTCCAAGCCAAAAAAGCTAAAACGATGCAAAGGCAAAAGTCATCATTCTTTAAAAAATGTTTGTGTTTTCAGTAACCAATAATGCTTTTAGAACAAGGTAAAGTTATGCATCTATAACTTATTCCAAACCAGATGTTCCTAACGTGGGGCGTATGCTCCACTGGGGACCGTTTTGACTTTTTAGAGGGGAAATTCCAAATTTCTTACTCACCTATTTGTTATCAATTTCTTTTGTCTTTCTTTAAAACATGAAACGGACTACTAGTAAAATTAAAAAAAAATAATTTTTTATTAAATTTTTAAAAGTTTAGAATAGAATCAACACCTGAATAATTATACGAATATACTTATCAATATTTCACTTATTTTTCTTAATTAAAAGTTTCTATAATTTTTCTGGTTACTATTGTATTTTATATTTTTTCACAACGCTCTCGGTTACTTTTTGAATAAGCTTTCAAATTTCTATTCTCTTTGCTATATGTTACATGAAGAAACTGTTACAGGTGAAACCACATAAATATATACATAAATCTGACTGTCTTGAACATATTTAACCTAAAAAATAAATTAAATATTTAAATGAGGTATTTCCAACTTTATAAAATTTATAAATAATAAATAACATTAGAAAAGGAAAGGGCTAGATAGTAAATACGGTAAACTCTCTGTAAGGCTAGCTTTGTATAAGACAGAAATCTGTCTAACTCAGAATGATTTTCAAGTACCTGCAAATCCATAGACATAAAGTAAAATTTGTTTAAAGCGGTATAATGTCTACTACGGGAAATTTTCTCGGTTCCGATCGATCCCACAGTTTCCTGTGTTTATGGCTCTAGTACAGAAATCCTACACATAAGTAAATTCACATAATTGCATATACATTTTAAATTTTAAAATAAGATAATACATAGAAGACAATTATCGAAGTTGGAAAAGGGGGAAAAATGTGCTATGATGGGGAATAATGACTGCTTAAAATTGAAAAAATGTAATGAATCTGTAAATGCTTCTTGTGTATAGTGCTATCCACAACTGGAAAATTTACTGTACAAAGCTTTTCCACCAACTCTTAATAAGCTACAAAATTGAATTATAAAACATGTGAATGTTATCAACTTTCAGGCTAAATGAAGCTTCTGTACAAAGTTTCCTATGAATATAAAAATACAGACCATATAACACATTTCTTTAATATTGAGGGAAGTTGGAAAAGTACAATAAAATACTTTTGGGCACAAAGGCGAAGATATATACTCTCATTGAATTTATAGAATTATGTTAAAAACACATTTTTGACAAAAGATTCGCCTTTTTGAAAGGTTGAAAAAACGTGAAATGGATAATTATTTTTAAGGCTGTATTACGCTTCCACCATGTGAATAGCGTTCACTTTTTTAAATAATAAGAGACATAATTTTGGGGCTGTGGGGGAGGCGGATGGTGATTTTACAAATGATTTGGTGGAGCGTGGCTAATAAAAGGTCGGGAAGCACTGTTCTAAACTGTGTAACTGTCTAAACAGTAAAAAGTTATTTTAATGGTACTTATAAGTACTCTCAGCAGATAAAGGGATAATCGTCTTTCATTCCTAATATCTAGAGAAATAAATTACCTATATTTTCAAAAACTAATCAAATGTTCGATGCTTTAAAATTTACTTTAAAGACAATCTGCGGGATACAATAAAAAATTTATTGTGGTTTTGAATACAAATTTGACACTGTCAACGCGATAAATTACTTTTTGTGACCGGAAGTAGGTCTTTCTAGGCTAATATTGAAGAAAACAAATTATTGCTTATAAAAACTTTAATTTGTAGTTTTACAGTGAAATGTTCGATAGACATGTTGGAGTAGACTGTTTTTAAATGAAGAATTATTTTAGGAGCTATTTAATGTTGAAGTAGTTCAAAACAGATCAGTTAAACAAGATTTATAGAAACAAAAGACATGCACAGTAGTTTAATCATCTTTTTCAGTGACATGCTTGACAAGCTTGTGCTGTGCACTGCGCAATTATTTTTTTTTTTAGTTTGTCTAAGTTTTTAAGGTTTATTTTACAAAGTTCTATTCAAAATTTCACTACATCGACAGAGATTTATTTCATATTTCAATAAAGCCATTTTGTACATCATTGCCAAACAGCGCAAATAATAACGCGTCGTTTTAATTTAAAAATATAACGTTATTGCATGTTATTGCATGTTATTAAAAATGTATTTAAAAATGTTTTAAATTGAAACATGCATTTAAAAAATGTAAAAACAAGAAGAAATCTTTAAAATAAATTAAACGATCACGTGGTTAAAACAGTAAATGGGTAAAATTAGGTAATAATTTAAATGTCCAAATAATAACATTGGCTACCAGTTTCAATTTAAAAATATGTTTACACTAGAGATTTGTTTCATATTTCGATATGGTCTTTAACTTTTTTAAAAATGTACTCTCACGTGAATAATAAAAAGAGGAAGATTACGTGATCAAAATTACGTCATATTTAAAACGATGCATAGTAAATGTCTTATTAAAAAAAATCGATAGCGTCGATATAAAACTCAGTGAGGCAGCGATATTTATTACTTAGTAATTTTATACATCTGATTTTCAAATATTTCATTGATCTTATTTAATTAATCAAGAAAACGGTTATTATCGGTCTCGAAAGCAATTGATTCGACTTGAAAATCAATTAGTCAGAGGGTAATGGATGAAAACCCGATTGCAGGAGATCGCAGTAGTCGTTTATTTGTAATTAAATATTTCGTATTTTTTTTTACAAGCAAAATTAGCATGTTTTTAGAGTCTGCTGTATCTAAACCGGGGATTGGCGAGCATAGCTCGTATGTGGCAGAGCGTCCGAGAATAACTAAGAATTGCTAAAAATAAGGAAAACTCTTATAAACAACGAAATACTATTTTCGTCTAATTTGTTTAAAGAAGATTTCAGACTTTCTTACATGTGACTTTTTATAAAATACAGAAAAGGAAATGTTAATAATGAAATAAAATAACTGTCATTTCTTTGTTAATAATTAGTAGTAATAAGTTATTCAATTATGGATGAAACTATTTCGTGATATTAATCAAAACTGCATGTTTCAAGTTAATCACACTTTATAAATCAAACATTGATTGACAAGTTGAACATTTACTAATAACCGTTCACTAAATAAATATTTTTTTTCAAAAAACAATGGATTTATTTATTCATTTATTCGTCTTAATTATTTTTTTTTTGTGTGTGTGTGTGCAGCCCCATGCTTTTTCCATTGCACTATTACGAAAAGCAGTCACATTTAACTAAATAATTCTGTTATTTTGAAACAAAAATCTCTTTCTTTCCAGCATGACAGTGTCATAATTTATAAGAAAAATAGTGTCAACCCAGTGACACGAAATCTTTCCAAAAACTCATTTGTTTATTTTAAAATTTAAAAAAAATTTAAATTAATAATTCTGGATACAACAAGTATCTCAAAATTCTTAGCGTAGAAAGAATTACAAACATTCTGTAACAACGTTAAACATGTACTAGTAAATAGAATTTATTAATTCTTTGATGTTTCTCTAGGGGAGTATTAAGTTTAGAGCAAGCCCATTTCAAAGTTACGCTTTGCTTTTAAAGGACTTTTATAATATACAAAATTAATTCGTGTATGTGATATCCTTTGTAGAAGTGAAAGCTATTTGGTGTCCCAAAATGTAATGTAAAGTTAATGACCTGAGGATAAGAAATAATTATCAACAATTTAAATACCATTTCAAATAATATTTAAATACAATTTTAAGATATATTTTATTAAAATTGTGCTGAAAATGAAATAATATATGTAAACTCGTTTGTTAATTGCTAAATGTGTTATATATACAAAAACAGAGAAACTTGTTAAATAACATTTAACCTGTTTATATGTTTCAGATTTATTGGAGCTCTTCTCTGGTCAAATGAGAAAATATCCCCACTGCATGATGTACTATGCATTCTTACTAAGTTTCATTTTCATTTTTTTTCGTTGCTGTTTCTTTTTCTGATGTCTATAATCCTACTTTTTAAGTAATTCTAGTCTTCATTTCTGTAAATTATAATATAATCTATTTTTACATGTATTCTTATATTTTTCCATAGTTATAAAGACCATAATATTTTTCGCATATTCTTAAAAATAAAATACACTGAAAGAGTAATTCTTCAGGTGGCCGCAGAGTGCTCGTCCACCACCCGAAGGGTCCGAGTTCGATATGGCCTTCTGACTTTTTTTATTTATTAATTTCATATTTTTTACACTTAACAAATTTCAACCAAAGTCATGAATTTTTACAGCTTTGAAATTTTGTTATTTTCTAAAAAAAAATCGATTTACGTTTTTGATTTTTCTTGAAAACTGGTATTTTTCTGAAATTTTTAAACTGTTGACAGAAATATAAATTAATTGTTTTATTTGTATTTATTTTATATGTTGAATATAAAATATCATCATAGTCTTCATTTGTGAAGAAAATTTGTTTTCATAAAATGATTAATTATTTGTACATGTTTATATTTTAAATACAAATCTCAAATAATGCATAATGATTATACTTTTTAAATATTCAGTCTGTTTAAAATATATTAAAATATGTCAAATGACGAAGTACAAAACATTTTAGTATTACTCACATTGTCATTTAGGTTTGGGAAACATGCAAATAATCGGGTGAAATATATCGTAGAAATATTAAAAAAATATATATATTAATAGGGAATTTATTCCTGTTTAGAACATAACTTTTTACTTAATACTTGTCTTCAAAAGAAGATAAAAGATATTAATAAAAAATTTGATTTATTCTGATATTATTATAAAAGTCTAGCTGACGATTTCTCAAAAAAAAAAAAAAAAAAGCATGGATCATGAGTTATGTGTCATGTGGGATCCGCAGGCGATTTTTACATTTTCAGTTGACAATTTTCGCTTAATTATCGTTATATGATACAATGAACAATGAAAAAGCATTTTGAAATATAATTTTTCCATTTTCATTAATATAAAGTTAAATGTATTTGGACATTTTATGTGAAAATTATTTATAATTTACACGAAATAATAAATTTTCACTTAACCCGTAATTGGAGACATGAATTTCCTTACATTGTCAGAGACATAGAGTCAAAATGACTCCAATGTTATTTTTCTTTTTTATCTTTTGTAAACAGCATTCCAAACAGAATTTGGAAACGCAATATAGTCTGGAAATCATGTAATTACCAAAATATTAAAAATAATTATATTAAAACTGTTAAATGTTATAAGATTAAATGTTGGAAAGATAATATAAGAAAAACCTAAACAACCTTTTAATGAGTAATTACTTCGTTTAGATATCATGGGATGACACTAATGTTAATAACTGTTAGAATTAAACAAACAAAAATGAAGAATACAATATTTTAAAATATTGCCTTAAGAATATTTCTTTAATCTTTTTGCTTTTTACATCATTCAAATGCAGCTGAGGCATACGGCTACGGAACATTGTCCACATACTGGGTGTTTACAAGAATGGCATAGAGTAGATGTTTTCCTTTTCAACTTTTTGGGGCAAATAGTACAGTATTTTCTAGTAGGTAATTTTAAACTGTGATCTGCATCTACTTTTTCCTCTTCTTTACCAAGTATATTCGCAATTGAAATTCTCACTTCCTGTCGAAGACGGCTATTTATTAACCTCCTATCTAACTCTTCTCCGGCAATCTGCTTTGCAAGGTTTTTTTTATAAAATCTAGCCTTGACTCTTTTCTATAGTCTCGTGTGGCCTGGTAAATAGTAAATGCGATAACTGCACTTATATACATAAGGCGAAAAAATATAGCTATTGTCCACCATCTGGCTCTCCAAACAGTACAATATATGACACATTTTTCATCCAAGGCATCAACAACAGATTTGGTATTATTATAAAAAGCAATAAGTTCCGGCTTATTGATGTCTGTATCTTAGGATATTGATGAGTGCATACACGGAAAAAACTGTTTTGTTGAAACAACTAAATTTTGGTTAATATAGCTCCAACCAAATATTTTCACTGGAATGATCAAATTTTGCTTAGACTAACCAAATGATTTTGTTAATTAGACAAATCATTTGGTTATTCCAACCAAAATTTGGTTACTCCAACCAAAATATTTGGTTGGCGCTATATTAACCTAAATTTAGTTGTTTCAACAAAACAGTTTTTTCCGTGTAGACGACATTAGCAACACAGCTTTGCCTTTTTTAGGAAAATATGATACCAATGTTAAATCCTTCGAAAAGCCATAAATTGAACTCCCGACTATTCTGCTTCTGTTTGGAAGGATTTCTTTAGGAATTTCTGTTTTATTTATTTATTATTATTTTTTTAATGTTCCAAAATAGGTTAAGTTTTTTTCCTTCAAAACTTTTACAAGCTCAACTGATAAAAACCAATTGTCTGCTATTATATTCTTGTTTTTGCCAGCAATACAAGAAGACAAGCGCACAACTGCCTGCGTTAGTTTTTGCAACATTTTATCTTCTTCTGAAAGTGTCATAAAATAATAAATAATAATATGTCTAATATGAGAGTCATCTTCCGCAATTTCGCATTTTTCAAACCATTGCAATGCAGTTTTTTTCAAAATCTGGATCACATGGCCGAAATTTTTTCCTGGAAGGTCCTGGTTGAGTATTATCCATTTTCTTTTAAACAACAACGTATTATTCTAGACAAAGGAAGCAGATTACAATGCTAAATACGTAGAAATTAACTGGTGCGTTATATATTTTTTCAGTCACAGTTTCAGAGACGTGGAGTCAATCTGACTCCATAAATAGTAACGAAAACTTTGAAAAAGAATAACTAGATATAGGCGCGTGTTCAAACTTGGACTTCTACCAACATACGGATAAAAGATCAACTTGAAGGTACTGAGGAGATTATTGCATTCAAGGACAAAAAACCACGTGATAATTAGAAGCCTATAACAACGCGAAGTCACCTTGACTCCCATCTCCAGTTACGGGTTAAAGTTTCATATAGCGAATATACATATATACATATAAATATACATATACCGGGTGTCCTAAAAAGGACTGACTGATTTTAAAATTCAATAACTTGCAAATGGTGACAGATATTTAAAAAAATTTTGCAGGAGGGTTATGCATGATGTCATTTTTTTTTTTTAACAGTGATTTTTATTTTTAGTTTGAATTACAAACAGTAGATGGCGCTGCGATCAATAGACGCTAAATTCAGGCTCGTTTTTTGGTACTTCGGGACCCACTCAGTACATTTTTATCTGGTTTTTCTGCATGGAAGAAGGGAAAGGCCAAAAAAATCGAGCCTGTATTTAGCGCCTATTGCTTACAGCGCCATCTATTTTTTGTAATTCGAACTAAAACCGAAAATCACTGTAAAAAAACTTTGACCTTATGCATAACCCTCCTGCAAGAATTTTTAAATATCTGTCACCGTTTGCAAGTTATTGAATTTTAAAATCAGTCAGTCTTTTTAGGACACCCGGTATATATATATATATATATATATATGTGTGTGTGTGTGTGTGTGTATTAATATATTTTGTGTGTGGCGTATCTTTCTTTAGATCTCTTGGTTTTTTATCATTTATTTTGGTTTCTTTATGCGATATAAGGAGCTAAATTTTGTCCTTTTAAGCCTAATGCCGATAAAAGAAATAAACCTGTAAGCTCCTCTGATGATTCTGTAGGTTATTCACAGTTTCGTATTTTGCATATTTAGTTTCCAATTTTCCTATCTTGTTCATCTTTATAATTTTACAAATTTGTTCATATATTTGTAATTTTATATTAATTATATATATATATATATATATATATATATATATTAGGGTGGACCGAAAAAACTTTTTTTAGACTTTCGATGGTGGGTAGTGCGGAAAAGTTGCCACTGGTGGCACTAAGTTCACACTAAAAATTCGAGATTTTTTGGACAATTCATTTATTTGCCGCAAACGGCATGAAATTTTGCTGAAATGCTGATTTTTGAATTTTTAAAATTAAACAAAACATTAACAAAAAAAATTTAACAAAAAAATAAAAAAATGTTAAATTTAAATTATTTTAGCTGAATTTACTTGAAATGTAATGTTTAGAGTACGAAATGTTTAAATAAGCTCTGATTATGGGTTATTTAATAGTTGTGTGCATTTCGAATTAGGTGATTTTTATAGTTTTTTCACGTAAAGTCAAGTGAGAAAAAATTGCAGAAATTGTGACAACAGGAAATTAGGATCTCGTCATCCATAAAAACTTGGTCAGGACGCAGAAAAAGAAACTTGGAAAGAAGATACAAGAGGAAGATTTTAGAGTAACAAAAATTACAAGCATCTTTTTTTCTTTTTTGATAGTAGAAAAAGTAAAACAATCTTCATAGAAAAACAGCACCGTCAACAGAAAGATGATACAAATATCACGATGTTGTCTAAACATAGTTTGGAATATTTGGGTCACTTGAAACGTCCTTCCGGCCACTGCGGAGAAATAGCAAAATCATTAGATAATTTTCTAGGCCAGAATAAAATCTACTTTGGAAAAAATCAAGAAGAGAACTGCAACATTTGATATGTATTATTTATACGAACGAGCTTCCACTCTGACAGCGATATCAACTGTCTAAACTAGACGGTAGACCCACTTGACCTAAAATCTTTACAGACTGAAACGGATCTAGATTAATAGAGTGCTCAATCCTTTAGATCTTCAACCTTTTGCACTTCTGATGTCCATGAAACAGGAATAGGCTAGTAGTAACAGACACGTACATTTTCGCATGCCATTAGTGATATGTGCTTCGTATTTCTCTCTACGATGCCACTAGTTCTCTTTTTTCTGTGGAGATAGTGTTATTATTTTTACCATCAAAAATATGGTTGTAATTTTTCATCCTCCAAGACATTCCTTCTCCTGTAGCTTCTTTTCAAGTTTCTTTTTCTGCCTCCTGACCAAGTCTTTATCGATGACGAGATCATTTTTTTTTTGTTGTCACCATTCCTGCATCCTGAAGCACAGATGAAGCTCTTAACGCAGTTTACCAATATGATATACTAGTTCTAAATCTGGCGAAAGCTGTGTGAGAAAGTGGTATGCGTTTGGGGGTATCTGTTTTTGAAGGCCCAAGATCAAATTTTGATTCAGACGAGCTGCCAGCTTCAAAGTTCCCACTTTTTGAATCTTCTGACAATAGCTGTATTTTAGAGAAGAAAAATACTTAACATCCCATCTCGCAGTTACTTCCATCTCCTATTTCCTCCCTCACAATCATGATGACTGATTGCGTTTTCATTGATTCCTACTCCAAATTCTCCTCTCCTTCAAGAACTGCTGTCAAGACATGCTGTGGCCCGGTATTCAAATATGTCACTCTGAATTTATCGAAAAACCGAAGGAAAAGCGAGGAACATAATAAAGACAAAAGAGAGAGACCGACGAACGAACCAGACAATACTTACAATTTTTGCTCAGTTATACGCGAAAAGGCTATAAAAATCGCCTAATTCAAAATATACATTACTAATAAATAATAGATAATCAGAGCTTATTTAAACATTTCGTGCATTAAACATGACATTTCAAGTAAATTCAGCGAAAATAAATTTAATTTAATATTTTAAAAATTTTGCTAAAAAGTTCAAAAATCAGCATTTGAGAAAAATTTGAGCCATTTGCGGCAAATAAAGGAATTGTCCGAAAAATCACAAAAAAAAAAAAAAAAAAAAAAAAAAAAAAAAAAAAAAAATAGCGCCACCAGTGGCAACTTGTCCGCACTACCCATCATCGAAAATCGAAAAAAAGTTTTTTTCGGCCCACCCTAATGTATATATATATGATGTATGATTTCTAAACTTTGTTTAAAATATGCAAATATATAATAGTAAATAACCATTACAAAAAAATGCTAGACATAAAATAGTTTTAATATTCGTTAGTAAATATGTTAGTTTACTAATGAGATATAATATAAATTTTCATTAAAAAAACGTAAACGTAATTGTATATTTTTTAGACACTTGTTAAAAAAGTTGAAACTTGCAGCAATTCATAAGAATGCTTAACAGTTGTAGAGTGCCAAAATATAAAATTAATTAAAAAAGAAAATAAAGTTCAGAGGAAGAATCGAACTCGGGCTGGCGGGAGAAAACTCCGCCGCAGATGACACGTTGAAAAGTGCAAACTAATGGATATTCGAGATGTATGCTGAAATTTCACCCCCAATTTCTCAAATTCTAAGAACCATTTGAAGAAGTCATTTCACAAGAATAATTAGGGATAAGAACTCTACAACATACCTTAAGTACATAAAAATTGGTGAGCATCAAGCTTTGTGGTCCTTTTGTAAGATGAATCTTAGAAGTTTAAAATAAATGCCCATGTGAGATTATCAAGAAATGCGAAACAGTACCTTTTATAGTTTTAAATAACAACTCTTTAACTGCATCGCTGATTATCATAATTTTAAAATTAAGAATAACATATATTGATAATAACATATACTTACAAAATTAGGAGTAAACATTATATTTAACTTGGATAACTACATACATTGTAATTAAAGAAAAATGCTTTTTAATCTAGGAAAATAAATCTCGTAAGAAAATATACAACCATTTCTTACAATTTAACCCGTAACTGGAGCCATGAATTCCTTTACGCAATCAGACACATAGAGTCAAAAAGACTGAAATGTTATTTTTCTTCTTTGTCTTTTGTAAACAGCTTTGAAATTTATTTTGGAAACGCAATATATTCTGGAAATCATGTAATGAAAAAAGAACTACTGACGGTACTGAGAATATGATTTTTTTCAAGGAGAAAAACCACGTGATAATCAGAGCCAAAGAAAACGCGGAATCATTTTGACTCCCGTCTCCAGTTACGGGTTAAACATGTCTCCAAAAAGTACTCTTTATTTTTATAAACCAGAAAAATTAATGTATTTTCGATATTTAAAGAAGTATTTATATAAATAAAACTTCAATTATTGCTGCTACTTTTTGTGTAGCTTTATAGTGTACTAGCAAACCCCGTGGCTCTGCTCACATAATATTTGAAATATGTCAAGTGATATTTATATGTCTAATTTTTATTAAAAGAAATTATACTTTTAGGAATAATTCATAAATTACTATTTAAAACATAGTTTGAGTAAACTTCATTATTACACTGCATTAGGCAGAAATTAGTCATAAATTAATTAAAAGAAATAAAACTAAATAAATGATAATTTAGAAAATATTTTGAAACTTTTATGCTCAATTAATACGCTCATTTCAGTATTCCTTTGAAGTTCTGAATTTTTTAGAAACCATCTTCTTACATCTTAAAATTAACCATCATGTCACATTCCAAGTCCTACCACCTCTGCAACATAAAGGGCTATGTTGAAATAGGAACTGTCACCATTAATTTGCCAACATTAATTTTGAAATCGGTTTGTTATTTCCTAATATTCCACAGAAACGTAATTTAGAAAGCTTTTAAAGGCCTTTTGTAGAAAGTTTGTTGTTCATGTGAACCCCAGGTGGTAAGGCCATCCGCATAAAATATAGCCTGTGTAGGATCAGAGATTGTTACCATTGATTCGCTATTATTACTTTTATAATCGGTTTATATTCCCTGAAATTCCATAGAAATCGTAATTTAGGACTTTATTAGAATTCTTTTCGCATTTACCCTTCGCTTCACCCCTTTTTACTTCGAATTTATTTTCGACAGTCATTCGAGGGCATTTATATTTTATAAGTAACTACCATACCATATTTAAACTTTCTAGCCTCTGCAGTATCACAGAAATAGCAATTTAGAAAGTTTTTTGCTCTTGCAACCCTCTGGTGGCAGTGACACAGATATAAAGTATAGCTTATGTTTTAGCAGGTTCTATCACCAACAATTTGCCACGATTATTTTTTAAATCGGTTTGGTATTTGATAAGATTGCATAAAAATTGTAATTTAGAACGCTTTTCGCTCACTTCATCCTTTTAAATTTGGAATTTTCTTTCGTCTGTTCTTAGAAAGCAGTTGTATCTTGAAAGTAAATACCATGCTATATTTCCAGTTATGCAAAAAACGCAAATTAGAACACGTTTTGCTAGTGCACCCCCAGATGGTAGTGACAGCAACATAAAATATAGCCCGTGGCGTGGCGCCCGGTCATCGCTGGATGCGGCGATGACCAAGCAATATTTTAAAACTCTTAATAAGCTTTTAAAACTATACGATCCAGTTTTGGCAGAACATTTGGAGTTCATGTATAAGTGAAGGTAAGATTTAAAGTTTCTTTTTTGAACATTCAACCATTGAATTTTAGAGTTAATAATTTTTCACCACAAACTTAAATAATTGCGATGATCACCGAAAATTTTCACGCCACGCCACTGAATATAGCCTATGTTGGATCAGGGACTGTCACCATCAATTTGCAACCATTATGTTTGAAATAGTTTTGGTATTTCCTGAGATTGAATAGAAATCGCAATTTAGAACGTTTTTACAACGTTTTAGAAAGATTTTCGCGCATTTTTACCCTTTTTAAATTTCCAATTTTTTCGAAAATGTTCTTAAAGATCATTTATATCTAATAAATATGTGCCTTGCCTAATTTCAAGTTGCTACCCCCTACCAATCACAAAAATCGAAATTTAGAACTTTTTTGCTCCTGAAACCTCCAGGTGATAGTGAAACCGACATGAAATAGCGTCTATGTTAGAGCAGAGGCTATCAGCTTCAATATGCCTACCATTAATTTTGAAATCAGTTCGATTCTTCCTGAGATTGCTCACAAATCGGCATTTTGACGTTTTTAGAACGCTTTTCGCGCATTTTCACACTTTTTAAATTTCAAATTTTTAAAGAAATGTTCTTAGAGATCATTTATATCTAATAAATCTATACCATGCAAAATTTCATGAATCTAGGTCCTTCCATAATTCAAAAATCACATTTTTAGAGCGTTTTTAGTTCCTGCATCTCCTCTGGGGTAATGAAAACAGAATAAAATATAGCCTATCTTAGAGCAAGAGTCACCATTATATTTCATATCGGTTCAGTACTTCCTGAGGTTGCATAGAAATCGAAATTCAGAATGTTTTTTACAACGCTTTTCCCACATTTTCAACCTTTTTAAATTTCGATTTTTTTTAGGAAATGTTCTTAGAGATCATTGATATTTTATAAGTAACTTCCATTCCAAATTTCATGATTCTAGGCCCTTCCATGACACAAAACCGCAATTTACAATGTTTTTTTTCTCCTGCAACCCGCAAGGTGGTCGTGATACAAAAATAAAACAGAGCCATGTTAGTGCAAGGTCTGTCACCATCAATGTACAACCATTACTTTTGAAATCGATTTGATACTTCCCAAAATTATGTAGAAATCACCATTTAGAATGTTTCTTAGAACCCTCTTCTTGCATTATCACCTCTTTTTAAATTCCAAATTGTTAAGAACTGTTCTTAGAAATCCTTTATATCTAATAAGTAACTAATATTGCAAATTTCATACTTTTAGGCCCTTCAGTAACGCAAAAATTGCATTTTTAGAAAGTTTTTTTCTCCTACACCCCCTCTGGGGTAGTGGCACCGACATGAAATATAGCCTATCTTGGAGCAAGGGTTGTCACCATTATTTTGTCACCATTATTTTTTTTTATTGGATTGATATTTAATGACATTGTGTAGAAACCACGATTTAGAAGTTTTTTAGAACGCTTTTGGTGCATTTTCACCCCTTTTAAATTTCGAATTTTTTAAGAACTGTTCTTAGAAATCCTTTATATCTAATAAGTAACTAATATTTCAAATTTCATATTTCTACGCCCTTCAGTAATGCAAAAACCGTAATTTAGAACGTTTTTTGCTCCTGCACACCCTTTGGGGTAGTAGCATCGACATAAAACACAGACTATGTAAGAGCAAGAGTTGCCACCATCATTTTGACGCCATTATTTTTAAAATCGGTTTGGTATTACCTGGGATTGTGTAGAAACCCCCATTTAGAACGTTTTTTAGAACGCTTTTAGCGAATTTTCACCCCTTTTAAATTTCGAATTTTTTAAAAAATGTCCTTAGGAATGCTTTATATCTAATAAGTAACCAATATTTCAAATTTCACATTTCTAGGCTTTTCAGTAACGCAAAAACCGTAATTTAGAACGTTTTTTGCTCTTGCGCCACCTTTGGGATAGTGGCACCGACATAAAATATAACCTATCTCGGAGCAAGGGTTGTCGCCATCATTTTGACACCATTATTTTTTTAATCGGTTTGGTATTTCCTGAGATTGTGTAGAAACCACCATTTAGAACGTTTTTTAGAACGCTTTTTGTGCATTTTCACCCCTTTTAAATTTCGAATTGTTTAAATAATGTTCTTAGATATCATTTATATCTTTTAAGTAACTATCATTCCAAATTTCATGATTCTAGGCCCTTCCATAACACAAAAATAGCATTTTTAGAACGCTTTTCGCTCTTGTACCCTCATTGGGGTAGTGGCACTCACATAAAATATAGCCTATGTTCTAAGTTGGACTAACACCATCATTTTGATACCATTACTTTTGAAATCGGTTCGGTAGCTCCAGAGATTACCTCTAACAAACAAACAATTTTTACTTCTTTATAATATTAGTATAGATTAATAAGCTTTCTCAATCCGGCATATTTATTTTTCGGAAACTATTAATTCTCAAGCAATTGTCTTTATGTTTCTTGAACATGTTTGACATTCAAATATGATAAATTAAAAGCAATAACATTAATTAAACAAAAACATAATTTGAAGAACAAATTAAAAAAACAAAATTTATTTCCTTCATTGTTTAAGCCCGAGAAGGGACATATATTAAGGTATTTCATTCAATTAGTTCTACATTTAATGTTAAATTTTTGTAAAAAATTAGTTAAGCCAATTTAAGATTAAAAAATAAAAATAAAATTCATAAAATATGATACTTAAAACACCCTAAAAATTAGATTCCGTTCAAATGAAATCGAAATAAATCTTAGACTTTTGTATAAGTTTTGTATTTTGCATGCATCTTATCATTTTATGTACAATTGTCATAAACATAATACAAAATCTGCAATACAAATATTTTCAATTAAAAATGGAAGATGTCAAAGATTTATTTCGATTTCATTTGAACGGAATCTAATTTTTTAGGGTGTTTTAAGTATCATACTGTATGAATTTAATTTTTATTTTTTAATCTTAAATTGGCTTAACTAATTTGTTACCAAAATTTAACATTAAATGTAGAACTAATTGAATGAAATACCTTAATATATGTCCCTTCTCGGGCTTAAACAATGAAGGAAATAAATTTGTTTTTTTTTAATTTGTTCTTCAAATTATGTTTTTGTTTAATATGTCAAGTTTTTTAATAACTACTGCATTCAGTCGGACTCATTTCAAAATTAATAGAGGGTATCATCATTAGGCTTTGATGTAATCGGTATTGCATCACAATGTGTGATGCTGTTTACCAATGTATAATTCAAAATATATTATCACTGTAGTAATGCAGATTTGCTGTAGTTTGCACAAAAACGTCCAATCTGAACGTAAAAAATCTATAATCAAAACATAAAAAATTAACTTCACTTAAATTTAGATACCCTATTTCCCACACAGGAATGCTATGAATGCAAAAATAAATTGTGTTGAATCCTTACTGCTAATATTTAACAATACTATATCTGTGATACAGTAAAAAATAAAAAATAAAAGTTTTACCTAAATTTTGTTACCTTATTCTCTACCAAGGGGTGATGTAAACACATCAGAAAATTATTACTTGCGTTTAACTTGGGGGTATAAATAGTTCTTATCTCGAAAAAAAAAATACATTTTATAATTTAAGTTATGTAATTCCTCACTAAGTTCGCTACCTGCGTAAAAATAGCTATCCATTTGAAAATTTTTAATAACACATAAACTTGACCAAAGCAAAAACTTGTTCTGAAAATATCCTTTTTATTTCCACTATGACGCCATATTCACCTTTTTAATACTTGGAAAAAAAACTAGTCCAGTTTAATATTTCACGTGAATATCTTTCAACTAAAAAGAAATAAATTATTATTACGGCTTTTGAAATTTTTGCAACAATGAAGAGAAAATGTTACATTTTCTATGAAAAATGTCCGTTAATTCTCAATGAAAAAAGCGAAATTGGGATTTACTAAGAAAAATATTTGAATAATGTAAATAAAAATTAGCCCATGTTACTAGATACATGCTAGATTATAATCCACCTATATGCAAAGGCATTTTATGATCCATTTTGATCTTGACGTCTGGCAAATGTTTTTACACTTTGAATTCATAATATTATTAGAATTAGCAAAGAATTAGAAATGAGTGGCATCAGGGACAAAAAGGTGGGAAGAAAAAATGAAAAAGTTAAGATCTCCATAGGCTTTTCTATGTTAAATTAACATTGAGAAGTGACACTGGAAATAAATAAGTATTGCGCTGCTGCGCAAATAATAAAATTAAGGTAATTACATACCTTTGATTACCTAAATTTAACGACACAGCAGAAAATGCTTAATTGGGAATTGAAATCATAATAAAAAAATGTTTTTTTCAAAGACTAAAATTTAAGACATAAAAAATCGCACGGAGTTGATCATACATTACTTACGCCATGGATTACATTTTTCGGTACTGTAAATTTTTAAACTTCTACGGAGCTGGTCATTCATTATGTACGCCATGGATTAAACATTAATATTCCTGGACCAATTTTAAATGAAATTTCATTCTTAAGCTTCTAAACATCCCACAATATTACTTTTTACACCGTCGTATAGAGAAACAATATGTGCTTTTAAATGCAATTTGCTTGAAAGCTGTATCTCAATTTGTTTCTGAGTTGTTGTTTTTTTTTTGTAGTTTTTATTACTTTTTTGTCATAGTGGCAGCAGAAGTATCCATCTCTGTTGAAAGTAAAGGGAAAATACTGATTACCGTATATACCAATCAGAAAACGAATAAAATGCGGATTCAACCAATAAAACGCTTCAGATATGTTTTTGATTTCCTACCCTGACAGAGGACAATAACCATTTTTCCAAATGGTTAAAAAACATATTCCGAATTAAGAAACTAGTAAGACACATTAAAAACTACTCGAAAATGTTTCTGATAATCAATGGAAGCAAATGAAACTTTAATTTTATAAATGCATCTTTAAACGTTGAAAATATATTGGAATTTTACGTTTCTAAAGACAAAGAACACTTTTTGGAGTTATAGGTAACATTTAGGAGTTTATTGTATATTTTCGTTCATGACTGTATTATATTTTCCTAGATTAGAAACAGTTGTACTTTTTTATGGTATATAACAAGTAATATTTTTAAAAAGAGGCTTCATCGAAATGTTACTTATCTTACATGGAAGGTCTTCTTAAAGTGCATGCTAACACAGAACATTTTGAACACTCAGGCATCAGAGCTGCCCTTTTTACAGAGGCTAAATCAAATCTTTACCACCACTTTTTCCTTACGAAAATTTTCGTTTTATTTTTATCGTAGAAATGTCGTGTAAACCTGCTTTGTGGTGAGACTTTTTTGCAATTCTTGTAGTAATCTGCAATAAATATAATTTAAAATAATATTACAGGTGGACAGAAATGTGACCTCTCCGAGGCCTCAAAAATATACTAATTAAACTACTTATGCATGTAATGAAGGATTGGTCAAATTTAGAGGCTAAATTCGCGTTAAAAGTCTGTAAAAATAAAATGCTTTCAAGTATTTGACACGAAAAGACAATCACTTCACACGGTTTCGCGAGCTATGACTTTTCTTGCCAAATGTAAGCGATTTTAAAGCATTTGGAAATTGCTAGTTAAATGAGTGTTTAAATGCGCAATACTTAATGAATTTAAATTTGAATGAAGCAACAATTGGCAGTTTTTTTTCTATAACCTTATATATTCACGTGTTGCTGAAGTTATTTTTAATTTTAAACGGTTTCACTGGCTGGATAAGTTTTAAGTGTCTTTTAAAAATAACTGTCCAATTAAGAAGGTTGCCCTTATAGATTTCGTTATTGAATAGGTCGTTTTTTCCATGGCTACGATCCTATACTCTTGTTCATTCCGACACTAACAATATCGAAGTAAATAGACAGTCCTCAGAATCGGATCTTAATTTTCAGTTTGAAGCAATTTTAATCAATTTAAATTTAGTTCAAAACAGTCGTTAAACCATTCTTAAATTTCATTATAGATACATACCGGGTATCCCAAAAACGACTAGTGGATTTTAAAATTCAATAATTTGCAAAAGGTGACAGATAAAAAAAAAAATTGCAGGAAGTTTATATAAGATGTCAGGAGTTTTTATGCTGCAATTCCCAGTTTTAGTTACAAATAGCAGCAATAGATGGCGCTGAGAGCAATAGGCGCTATATTCAGACTCGATTTTTTGGCCTCTCTCTTCTCCCATGCGAAAAAAGGAGTTTAAAATGTTATGAATGGATTCCGAAGTACCAAAAATCACCTCTAGGATTAGCACCTACTACTCGCAGAGCCATCTAGTGTTTGAAATTCAAACTAAAATCAAGACGCACATTAAAAACTCCTGACATCATACATAATCCTCCTACAAGAATTTTTTTATTATCTCTCACTGTTTGCAAGTTATTGAATTTTAAAATCCATCAGTCCTTTTTGGGACACCCAGTATATCTGTAGTTATAAAAGTATATTTATTTAACTAAAACTTACTGAAACTAGTTCATTTTGAGAGAAGAAAATGTTTTTCTCTTAAAGAGACTATTCATCATGCAACAGGGTTCGTACGGATATTGTTATTTTCAAGGCCCAATAGCAGAATTTTTTCATAGAAAAATAAATCTAGTTTAAAAGGGGGAAATTTCGTCTTATTTCAGGAGATATTTTCCAAAAGAAAATGCTGGTACCGAAGAATTTCTTAGCCTGGAAATTCAAGTACCCGTACGAACCCTGATGCAAGCGTATTATTAGGTAGATTTCGTATGAAATACTACCTATTACATTCTTCCCTATGTTGGAATTTCTGAAATAATTTTGCAGACCTGCACCGATCATGACTCCTAGAATCCAAAACCACCCCCAGTAAAAATATTTATATATATATATATATGGGAACGTCCACGGCAGAAAAAAAATTTTGCTGAATTTTTTTTTAAGCGGAAATATAAGTGTGATACATCAATATAAAGCTAGGGAGTTAAAGTATGGGAATTTGTAAGTTTTAATTTCATAAGAGCAAGTTTTTACTGAAAATGAGCTGTATACTAACAGTATAAAACTACATTTACATTTGAGCTTAAAATACAACTTATTGAAATGTATGATATTTTACTTTTTAAAATTCAATAAAATTACTATGCATTGAAATCAACAAACTATTATCATACCTTTAAAATCTACATGGATAAAATCTTTTAGATAATGTCTTTAATATATTTTTGGCTGTATTTAAACGTTAGTACTTAAATGTCACAAGAGTAATGGAAAACATACAAAAGTTTTAATAAAGAAAAAACTACTTAAAATTTTTACCCAAAACTTCGAATTCTCTGATTTCGAGGTGTAAGAGATATTTTACATTAAATATTTTGTTTATGCTATGCATGGAATAGGCTCTGGGGAGTTGTCACAAAAGTAACAGCCGTCTGTGTCACAAGAGTAATACATCATACTTTTGTCGATAGTTTGATATAAAACTGCGTTAAAACCAAAAGTTTTGTTCTTTTTTCTCTGTTATTAGAGCAGTTCTTGAAATAGTTTTAGCTATAACTAAGGTTATTTTGTAAATTTTAAGGAAGATCAATTATCTTTAATAGTGGTTTTTTAATGGGTGGATTTATTTTTATTCATTTTTGTATTACTTAAGATTAGAAAATAATCATGTCAAGTAATTAAAGATATAATAAAACAACTCAGCTCGTGTCATTTTTGTGTGCTTTCTTTTGGTTTGAAGCACCTGGTCCTTGATTAGATATTTTAAAGGCTTTGTAAAGCTTCGTTTACTAAATTCTGCTGCATAACCTACAGAGGTTCATATAGTAACTCTTATGGAAATGATTCTGACAGTATATTTAAAAGGAAAGATTTTTAACATTGCTTCTTATACACGACATAGTTTTAAAGAGCAGGAAAAATTCTGCTAAGCAACAAAAATTGTAGAGAAAAAATAAGAATGAAATTGAATGTCTTGTTGTGCGTAAGAAACAAAACAAAATATACTACGATAAGGCGAAGAAAATTCTTAGAACCAGCAAAAGCTTCAGCAAGAAAATGGAAATATTAAGAAAAGGAAAAAGTAGAGAACTAGCTAACCTCAGATACTGTAACGGAACGAAATCTAACTCCACAGCTTTGGAGAATTTTATGTCGGTGAAGATTTAAGACGAGGCCATTCTTCAGCTAAATCTACGTTAGTTAAGCGTGAAAAAGTTCACATAATTTTATCAATTCTAGGGCACATTTAATAAGAAAATGCGTTTTTTTTTGTTTAAAGAAGCTTTCCTAAATTGAAAAATTGGGGGTTCCTTTGCAGCTTTAAAGACTAGTTTCATAAAATAATAGGAAATTACTCATCAGAATATCTCCATTTGTTGCTGTCAGGAAAACATTCAAGCAATCCATAATGTAGTAACTCATGTATTTCCTGCATTAAACATTCCTCTGATGGATTTAATGACCTTGTCTGCCGATATACATGATAATTAGAATTTAGGAATTCAAAATGTCTAATTTTCGGAGATAACATCGAAGAATTATTTGAAGCGGAAGTCCACAATACAGAACTTATTATAAGTTATTGTAAATAGCAAAACGTTGATAGACGTTTTGCTATTGACAAAACGTTTATCACCATCTTCTCAATACTGTTTCATTTTCAAAACGTTGATAAATGTTTTGAAAAAGTAACAGTTAAAGAAACCATTCCTGATTGATCAAAAATTTTCGAAAGCAACTAAATCCATTTTTGTGGCATACACTCCTTAAATCTTGTACAAGGGATTATTTTCGTAATGCCAAAAAAATGTCCATTTCTTATAGAATAGTTATGCCAGTGGATTTTCTGGAAACTGTTTTATTTTCATGCCAAGACGAAATTTTGATATGAAATACTACATTACTGGTCAAATCACAAGCGACTGTATTTTATGCTTTTTAGTATGATCCCAATAAAGTAAAATCTTATACCATTATTTTAGACAATGTAACTCATAATCAATTTTTTGTAAATGCTTTCGTATGTAAGATTTCAACATTGCATCTTTAAGGGAATTTGTATTCTCCTAAAATGTACCTGTTTTACTTTTTTTATATGATGGTTGTCTTTTCAAATTTAAACAAAAATATAACTATGCAAATACGCCTGCAATGAATCAGACTCCTTTCTGAATTAACTTAATTGGGATATATTTTTTTTCAAATGCTCCTGGTATAGATACTGTAGATTTATCTTGTGTTGTTGTATAATGATATATACGGGATAAAGTGCGTACTAAAAAGCAATTTAAGATATACTGCTTATTTTGTCAAAAAAAAAAAAAACAATAAAATTTCATTACTTTGCGAGAAAATACCAACAGCGAAGGTCATTTAACAAATACAATTTGTTAAAACCATGAAAAATGACACTATCTGCTACAGACCTTACACTAACATGATTCGTACGAAGAATTTGTGTTTCATTAAGTAAATCATGATACAAGAGAAATTGCAAGTGATATTATTAATAATGAATACAATGACCTATTCTGTGAAGCAGCAGAAGCTGAGAGATTGCTATGGTGGTTATAGTGTTTGTTAATTTTAGAATTTTTTACATTATTTTATGTTATTTTAAAATTAAACCATCATTAAAAGTTGTTCTGTATGGAAAATATTTTTTAAACTTATTTTAATTATTTTCTTTAGTATTTAAACTGAATTTTTACTAAAATTATATTATCGAGAGAATGTCACAAGAGTAACACTTAGCATTTTGCAAAATCAAATTTAACTAATTCATGGCTTATCAGATGAGTTCAAAGATCAATGCTTTTTAAAAAGATATAATTACTCTGCTATATTCTGTAAATTTTATTTCTATAGTCTCCTTACAATTCACAGAATTTCTGCGTCAAACACAATTTTTGAAAATTGCATTATTTATTTTTTATTTATTTATTTTTTTTTTTGTGGTCAAAAAAGTAACAAAACTTTCATTTATTATCTAGCCAAGTAAAATGCTTTTTGTTACAAATTGTATATGGTTTACGAAAGTAGAGTACATGTCTTTTTAAGAAGTTGCATCAAATTTATCTTAAATATATTTTGTAATAAAAGAATTGGAAATATATATGGAGATTTGCTCTGGCGGTCACAAGAATAACAGTGGACGTTCCCCATATATACATATATATATATCCCTTTCTTCTGGACACGATAACTTCCACAATTCTGCAGAAATCTCGTCCAAACTCATACATATCATCAAGGGGCATAAAATCTCAGTCAAGTTCGTTAATGGGCAAAATCGGAACAAGGGGATGGAAATAGGGAGGGGGTTTGTGAAAACCGAAAAAACCGCATAACTTCTTGATTTTTGCACATATCAAATCAGTTTAAAGTTTTTATTACTTCTAAAAATAGGGCCAAAAATTTATGTATCACAGATTTTTTATGAAATTAAAAATGGACTCAAAAGGCGCAAAAATAGGGATTTTGGGAGAAAAAAATCATAACTTTGTCAATTCTCAAGATATCAAATCCAATTAATTTTATTACAAATTGCCTTAATATTATCTACAACATTTATATTCACATGTTTTACATAGGACCAATTCGTACCGAAAAAAAGGGGGGGGGGGCGTGTGTAAGAAGAAAAAAATCCGTAATTCCGTCAATTCACAAGATATAAAATCCCTATGAATTCATCAAATATCTTCTTAATATTGTCTTCAACATTTATATAGACAAGTTTTTGATAAGAGCAATTCTTACAGCAAAAACAAATTAAAAATACATAGCGGTTGAAGAAAAAAATCATCTTATTAAGGATGTATTTAAATCCAAACTGCTTATTTTCTTACTCATTTGTAAATTCATTTTTGCTCTCAAACGCATCGAATTTGTAGATTCTCTTATTCGGAAACTATTTAATGTACCGTAATGATCTATGTTTTGATAGAGGCAGAATATATTTCAAAAAATGATGTAAAAGTGGGCATTTTGAACAGAATTTCCCGAAGCGATTGTGTTAGAAACGAAAAATATTGCCCTACTGAGAAAATAATTATTTATTAATCAAGGTTTAATTAATTGAACGAAAAATAAAAACACGGGTCGCTCATAAATCTTTTCAAAAATCACGTCAGCAAGTTTCATACTTTTTCTATAAAAATTGAGTATTTTTTTAATACCGCCATATATGATTCTGATAAAACCAGCTATTTTATAAAAATGAAATAAATACTCCTCAAAAGCGGACAGATAAAATTGTTAAAGTGGGTTTATATCTAATCACAATTTAGCTTTTGTTGTTGAAATTAGTATACTTAACTTTGAAATTTACCTCCGCATGTAGACCAGGCCGGCAGTGATTTTTTTAAATTAATTGTGACGCCAACTAGGGCTAAATTGCCAAGAAAATGAAATGTTCATTATTTTTTATACGGACACTTTGTCGAGGTTCCGCCGAAATTTTTTTATAAACATGTGTATCTTCATGAGAAGAATATTCTTCATTTTTTTTCATATATATATTTTATTCTCTTATGGAGACCTTCTTTGTTATTGTTGTAACAACCCTGTTTTTTTATTCACGTTTACGAAACATGTTTTAATTTTCTTGGACACGAAAATATTCTTTAAAGTTTTCCTGAAGCCGATTCACTTCAATCTGTAACGGACGCAAAAACCGAAAAAATAGAATATTAATCCATATTTTAATGCAATTAATATTCAGACGAACCCTTATTAATAAATTGCATTCATATTTAAAGTGTAGAAACATTTTTAATGTAATAGTACCTTTTCCATCTTTCTGCGACATTTTGGTTGATGGTTCAACATATGGTGATACGTTTTATTTTCAGGACTATACGAGGCTAATTTCAGTTGAGCCGTTAAAACATTCAATGGATAGGTAATTTATTCTATTTATACGAATTCATGAAATTTATTTAATATTTTGACTTTCTCTAAATAAAAAAAAAATTATAAAATAAAGGACATGAAAAGAAGATAAAAATTTCTTACTTACCATTATTCTTAATTACTCCAATTAAATAAGTGTTTCTAGTTTTGTAATAAATAAGAAATAAAATTTCAAAGCCTATTAGTAATGCATATCATTGAAATTATTACATAGTTATTTAAATTTTGTTAATTAGAAACGAATGAATTCTACCCCTCACCGTTATAGCTTCTTACATTTTCCAGAGTTTAGTTTTATCTCCCATATCGACGACATTTTTGTCAGAAAACTGAAGATCTTAGTAACTCAAGAGTATTTAGAGCTAGACTAAAATAAATTACATTTATCCATAGTGTAATGTTAATTACTGGAAAATTAATGCAACACTTTTAAGTGCATGTAATTTAAAGAAAGGAAACATAACTTTATTTTTTTTTATCATTTGAGAAAATGTATCAAAAACTGATTTAAATTAAACCAAAAAAATTCTTGAATCGATACATATGCAGTCGAACCTCGTTATACCGACACTGTAATGTCCAGAAAAAAGTGTCGTTATAAGCGAATGTAGCGGTAACCGGAGTTTGAGAAAAATATGTTTATAAAAAGCTGTATTTTTAATTAATTTAAGACAATTTAAAATTCATAACTGTTCTTGCAGTTTTAAGCAATAAAACATTATTATTAAACAAAATAAACACTAAAACAAGATTGCAAAGAATAAAAATCAGATTTAAAATGACTAATTTTTTTATTGTTACATGAAATATTGATGAATTAAGATTTGCTTATCCCTAGATGTACTTCCTACAATTATTTTTTCAATATTATGCAATGAATTGTAATCAATATTCGCTGTTTCAGAAATGGATGTTAGATAATTTCTGATCGTTTCAATGCAATGCAATGCTTCAGTTTTAGTCTGATGAAAAATGCCGTGTAGCCACAAGAAAAAGCCGCCTAACCAGAACAAAAAGATTGCGAGTAGACTGATACATCTATCTGAAGCTTAAGTGGGTCATTCATAGTGTGTGGGGTTTATTTATTCAAATAAAGATTTGAAGTAAAATTTCTCATGTATTTCAATGGATAATTTAGACACTTTTGTGAAAAGTTTGGGTATGACATTTCTTACCGCCTAATTGCCTTGCTTATAAAATGGATTATTAAAAATGGACAATTTTCCTAAACCGTCGGGATATCCGGAGTTGAAAATTATTCAACGACGTAAAATCCGGTGTTTATTTACATTAAAATCATATACAGAAAATCGGGACTTTGAAAAACTGACTGATAAGCGGAGTGATGTGAAAACCGGTGTCGGGAAAGCGAAGTCCAACTGTAAATGCTTAACTTTTGCCTTAATATGTGATCAAATAAGACGAAGTTTAATATTTGTAAATAGTGTTATTCTTTATCTAGGATTCTTTGATCCTACTGATTAAGGTATATAGTCATATAACCTTTGGGTTCGATCATATTTCTTTATTGCTCTGTTGTTGAACATTGTTATCTATCTTGGTATTTCATTTGACTAGAATTGATTTGCATTAAACTAGATATTTTTTATGTCCTTTGAGTGAAAAATAATAAATAAACCAATGCATTTGTAATGTACTCGTTTTATCCGCCCTTCCAAGCAAAAAATGCAAATTTCATTTACTACAAAAAAGTACACTTCTGAAAAAACTGCACTCACGTAGTTTTTGAAATCACCGATAGTATTATAATCGGATTCTTATCATATTTTCTGCTTTTAAAATAAATGTTGGTAACTTCATTGATGAATATTGTTTTGCATTAAACTAGAAATTTTCCAAATCCTTTGAATGGTAACGAATAAATAAACCTATATATTTTTAGTGTACTCATTATAACCGCTTTTCCAAGCAACAAATGGAAATTTTACTTGCTACAAAAAAGTACATTTCTGAACAAATTGCACTCACGTAGTTTTTGAAATCACCGAAACCAATATAACATGATTCGTGTAATATTTTCTGCTTATATATTTTTTAAATAAATCTTTGTATTTTTATTGACTAATATTATTTTGCATTAAAATAGATATCTTTCATGTCTTTTGAGTTTAAACGGATAAATATACCTGTGTACTTTTAGACTAGACGAGCCACATTTGAAATCAACAAATATAAATTTGTTTGCTACAAATCAGTAAATTTCGATAAAAATGCACTCACGTAGTTTTTGAAATCACCTATTCCAGTATAATCGGATTCTTTTCACGCTTTCTGCTTTTCAAACATGATTTTAAAAACGCAAAGAAGGCAAAAAAACCCATTTTTACTTTGCTGCTAAATTGCCATGCGAATATAAACTGCTCTATTCATATAAATATTAACTTGTCATATGACATTTTTCAAAATTTATATTTAACATTTATTCCAATTTTTATTTCAACTAAGAGTATTTCAGTCATCAGAATTAGCTTGCAACGATGAATAGGGATTGAGTGCATTAGTAAGTACCGATATGCGCGTTATCGTAACCGCTAAAACGCCATTTTTATAACGTCCAAAAAAAAAAAAAAGACGCCAAAAACTTTAAGCATGTCAGTTTTTAACGTATTTAAGGCGTGTTTCTTTTTAATTTTACTGATAAAATATAACGTTTCATTGCAAAGATTTAAAATACAGAGACATATTTCCCTTTAAATTTACATTTAAAAAACTACATTCAATTTTTGCGTTTGTGTGTTATGCGATAATTGCTTTTAACAAATTAATTGGGTAAAGCTGTTGACACTTGCATTCATTGCTAAAGAAGAACATCAGCTACTTATTATCTTGTTGCGATGTTTACTTTTGAATGTGACAGAAACATATACTAAGCTGCACAAAGATGTAAATTCAGAATACGCCATCGTATACTTTTTTTTTTCATTTCATCATTAGGCAAAGCTTTCCCTTGTTTGTAATAGATTTTTTGGCGATATTTTCAAAAATATCGGCAATAATCAAGGGTACTGATTTTTCTGAAACTTTCTTTTTTGAACTTAATCTAGAAATATGTAACATAACCACGAACGAAAATATACAATAATCTCTTACGAGTTCCCCACAATCCTGAAATTTTTCTTTTTTTTTATAACCCTCAAAAACGAATATATTTTGAAAATTTATTAAGCAACTGTTAGAATATTGTAATTATAGCATTACATTATTTTGTCTTTAATTCAGTTTCCATTTAATACAAGTGTTTATATTTAATTGTGATTGGTTATTTAACCTAGCTTTATAGCTCTCTTCCACGCCCGCGACCTTTCTGCCATGGGCCTTTCAAAATCTATAGATATATGTTATTTCTCTATTTTATTTCAGCTGCAGTTGCTCTATTAAATATGTAACTCAATGTACTCAATTAAATCCAGACTCATCTTTTCGTTTGTTTATTTATTTTCAACAATAACAAAGTGTCTTTTGCTATATCTGATTTTCAGAATCGTTTCCGTGCGACATTATAATGTGTAGAATAGTTTTCTCAAATCGGAATATCTACTATTATAAAAACAGTTATCCTTTAACAACTAACAGTTAACATATAATATAATTAATTCACTCTTTATATTTATTTTATATTTTTTCTGCATGTATCCTGAGTATTTTCTTTAATAATTTAATTATTTTAATACAGAACACTTCACGGAAATTATGTTTTTTAAAACCATATACATTTTAATTATATATATATATATATATATATATATATATTAAAACTACAAAATAAACTGGCGGATCCCTTTATATATATCCAAAAATATTTCTTGAATACGCAGTAAATTAGTACTTGTTAATTCTTAAAAACTATCTCTAATTTACCACTTCTCACGTAAATTAATCCTTTAGTAGATTTCAGGTCCTCGTAGATTAACCGATCTCGCCTAAGGAGAAATTTCGAGCTGAGAATTTAGTACATGATGCTTTAGAGATGTTTCAAAATTTAAAATTAATTTGACGAAATTGTGTTAGGTAAAATTTTGAAAGATGAATATGATAAAATCACCGTAAGCCTTTATGTGTTCAGAATTTTAGCAGTTTTATGAATAACGTTTAGGCAAAGCTATTCAGAAAATTTTCTGAGAGAGTGACTTTATTTTATCAAGTAGAAAGCGTTTTTAGTTTCCATTAATATTTATGTTTTTTACTGGTTCTTTAAACGTAATAAATAGTAATGTTTGTGAAGAAAATAAATATAAAAGACCTTTGGTTAATTTCCTTAGAAATTGACATATTGTATTAACTTTATATATATATATATATATATATATATATATATATATATATATATATATATATATTAAACAAAAACCTAATTTGCAGAACAAATTAAAAAAAAAAAAAAAATTGCTTTCCAAATTGTTTAAGCCCGAGAAGGGGCAGATATTAAGATATTTCATTCAATTCGTTCTACATTTAATGTTAAATTTTTGTAACAAATAAGTTAAACCAATTGAACATTAAAAAATAAAAATGAAATTCATAAAATATAATACTTTAAACACCTATATACTTAGATTCCGTTCAAATGAAATCGAAATAAATCTTAGACTTTTTTAAAGTTTTGTATTTTGCATGTATCTTATCATATTATGTACAATCGTCATAAACATAATGCAAAATCTGCAGTACAAAGATTTACCACTTAAAAATGGAAAAAGTCTAAGATTTATTTCGATTTCATGTGAACGGAATCCAAGCATATAGGTGTTTAAAGTATTATATTGTATGAATTTCATTTTTAATTTTTTAATGTTCAATTGGTTTAACTTATTTGTTACAGAAATTTAACAGTAAATGTAGAAGGAATTGAATGAAATATCTTAATATCAGCCCCTTCTTGGGCTTAAACAATTTGGGAAATAAATTTTGTTTTTTTAATCTGTTCTGCAAATTAGGTTTTTGTTTAATATGTCAAGTTTTTTAATAACTACTGCATTCAGACGAACACATTTCAAAATTAATGGGGGATATCATCACCAAGCTTTGATTTGTGCGATATCGCATCACAATTTGTGATGCAAATTACCTATGTATAATTCAAAATGTTTCACCAGTGCAGTAATGCAGGTTACTGTAGTTTGGTCGAAAAATTGCAATCTGAACTTAAAAAAAATCTGATTGAAAATGTCATTTCTATTTCCACTATGACGTCATATTCATCTTCTTTTTAATTCTTAAAAAAAAACTATTTCAGTTTCTTCAGTTTCATGTTTCACGTGAAAATCATTCAACTAAAAATAGGCAAATTATTATTACGGCTTTTGAATTATTTACAACAATGAAGGGAAAATGTTAAATTTTATTAGAAAATGTCCGTTGATTCTCAATGAAAAAGCGAAATTTGGAATTATTAAAAAAATTATTCGATTAATGTAAATAAAAATTAGCCCATGTTACACTCTAGATTATAATCCACCTATATGCAAAGACATTTTATGATCCGTTTTGACTTTGACGTCTGGCAAATGTTTTTACACTTTGAATTTATAATATTATTATAATTAGCAAAGAATTAAAAATGAGGAGCATCAAGGACTAAAAGGTGGGAAGAAATAATGAAAAAGTTATGTTCTCCATAGGCTTTTCTATGTCAAATTAACATTGAGAAGTGACACTGGAAATAAATAAGTATTGCGCTGCCGCACAATACTTAAATTACATGCCCGTGCGTAATGCTGACGTCATATTGATGATGAAACCCGTGAAATAAATTCCGATTATTTGCAAATTTATTAACTTCTAAGCATCCGACGATTTCAATTTTTACACAGTCTTAAAACAATATAAATAGTTCAGTATTTCTTTCCGGCTGGTATTCCTTAACGAAATTAAAACTTCATTAAAAAATAAATAAAAGTAAAACATAATTAAATCACAAAGTTAACACTTTTTTAATTGATTGGGCACATCTGTATGCAATTGATATTCATGCTTAAAAATCGGTATCGGTGAAATATGTTGCAATTTTTTGACGCCATAGTCACCTGCTTTCTGTATTTACTCTTATTAATGCTTATTATTGCATTACTAACAAATGTTTGAAAATATCAGTTTTATTTCCCGTATGACTCCATATTCATCTTCTTTTTAATTCGTAAAAAAATTATTTCAAATTCAATTTCTCACGTGGGAATATTTTAACTGAAAATTAATTACCGTAGATAAATTATTATTACAGCTTTTGAATTTTTTGCAACAATAGAAAAAAAAAATGTTAAATTTTATAGCAAAAATGTCCATTGATTCTCAATGAAAAAAAGCGAAATTTGGAATTATTAAGAAACATATTTGAATAATATAAAAAAAGCTTAGGCTCTGTTACACTCTGCATTATAATTCACCCATATGCAAAGGCAATTTATCATCCGTTTTGACCCTGACGTCAGGCAAATGTTTTCGTACTTTGAATTTACAATATCATTAAAATTACAAAGAATAAAAAATTTGTGGCATCAGGGACAAAAAGGGGGGGGGGAGAAAAAGTCAAAAAGTTATTATCCCCATAGGTTTTTCTATGTTAAATTAACATTGAGAAGTGACACTGGAAATAGATAAGTATTGCGCTGCCGCGCAATACTTAAATATACACTGCCGGCCAAAAGTTTGAGACCACTTAATATTTTATTGTCTATAAATACTCAAAATGTATTTGAAATGAAATTACAAACTGCACCTGTACATCTTCTATAGTCCTTAAGGAATATCCAAAAAGTAAATATTTTTTTATTTAATTATCAATAAAATATGCAATAAACGCGTTATTTTTAAACAACAACGAAAGCATACTACGAGCAAGTTATGTAGAGTCATTGTCATTTTTTATGCCTAACAGATGGAAACTTTTTAACTATAGATTTACTTTTACTGGTCAACTTTCTAACTATTTTTTTCTTCTTTTTTGTGTTTCATATTAAGATACGCTATTTTATGGAAGTTCTTCACGCACATTCATTTTTAGTTTGATTTTGTGGTTACTTCTGTCAAGATGTCTTAAGAATGGGGAGAAACATGAAATCGGCATCGAAACACGGTCTATCATCATTGTTCTACATAATGAAGGCAAATCTGAATGTGTGATTGCCGTTTAGTTAAAAATATCGAAGACTAGTGTTTATTGCACAATCGCTCGATAAGACGAAACCGTCAGTAATCAGGATCGTCCACGTTCAAGTAGACTGAGAGCAACCACTTTTTCGGAGAATAATTTCATTTATGTTACCAGGAAGCGAAATGAACACCTAACAGCGCCTATTGTCAGAAGAAGATTTTTAAAATGATCTTTGGAGTGACGAATCCAAATTCAAAATACTTGAACAAAATGGAGAATTTTTGTTCGAGGTTGTGCCGTAGAAAATATGCTGCCAGATTGTGTAGTGCCATCTTTGAAGAACGACAGAGTGTCTTTTATAGTCTAGGATTGTTTCTCTTGTTACATAACTGAAGATTTAGTACGGATCTAAGGAATTAAGAAAAAAAGAACAATGTAAAACGATTCTTGAAACAAATCCCATTCCATCAGACCTCAGACTCATTGGCGATAGGTTCTTTTTGCAACATGATAACGATTCTAAACAGAGTTCAAAATTATGCACAGGCCATTTAGAACAAAAAAAATTGGAAGGTGTATTAAAAAACATGGTGTGGTCTCCCCAGAGATTCGATCTCAGTAAGATGGAAATTTTATGAAAAGTAGCCTATAGAAATGTTCGTGATCGATGCCCCTCATCACATGAAGATATGTGGATGGCTTTAAATGAAAGCTGGAACAATATAACATAAGACACAATTAATAAATTGATTGCTCACATGCCGAGCTTGTTGAAAAATGTTATACAATGCAAAGGAGTAATTTTCAATGAAAAATCACTTTATGCTGTTTTTATTATTACAAATGTACATTAAAAGAAATAATTGATAATTTGTCTATAGTGACATTAGTGTTATTTCTTAAGATGTATATTTGTGATGACTAAAGTTTTTTCTGAAAATCTTAACAAGCCTTTTTTTAGTTTTATTATGCTTTCTTGTTTTAGTTAGTATGGTTTCAAACTTTTGGTCGGCAGTGTATAGATTAAATTTAAATATTGTCACCAAGAAAAAGTTCAAACTACTCCTCAAATTCTAAACTAATTTGGACAGTTTGTTTCTCTTTGCAGTATCTTGGATCTGTTCGTATTAAGTATGCAACTGTTAAAGTACGTTTACAGAGGCACACGAATGCAAAACATGCAAAATTTGCGACCATAATAAAGTCCAAAATACTGAACTAATTAGAATGTGATTTGGACAGCAAATTGATTTTGCCAGTATCTTGGATGTGTTCATGAATAAGATATGTAGTTCCTATAGTTATTTTAAAGAACTCATAAAATAATTCGATGGCATTCATTGAATGTATTAGGTTCTAATCTAGTTTAAGCAATGGAAATATATGATGACCATCAGGGTATTTAAAAAATATCACAGTAAGAAACTGTTAAGCTTTGTTATATAATTGCCTCATATCTATTTAATGTCATTTGGTGTAAACGAAATTTAATATTTCACTGTAAGAACGTTGTAGACTAAACAGCAAATTTAGAAGGGGTGAGAATGATTTAACAAAAAATGTGATGTATGTACTTAAACAAAAATAAACTTATTTTTCTGATTGAACCAAAAGACCACTTGCTTTCATATTTCTTAATTTTCTTTCACTTTTTAAAGGAAAAAAAGTATGCTTTGTTTCCAATGTAATGTTTAACTGTTTCGTTATGAATAAAACACAATTTTTTTTCTGGAATTAAATTAAGTTATAATAGTAGGATATGTATTTTCAGCACTTAAATTTTTCATATTTTTAATATTTCTCAAGATATAAATATAGAGAAAAGCAGAATATACTCGTCTTTAGTAAAAACGTAACCTCAAATGTTTCTTTTCATACAGTTTTGTCTAATCTATGGTGAAATAGATGAAAACTAATTGCTTGAAAGTACATAATTATGTTAAATAAACGTTAAATATAATTATTTCTTCAATTGTTTAATGTTTTTATGGCTATTTTTAACACGTTCGATATAAATAACTGATACCATGTTTAAAAATAAATTGTTTTCTTAGATAGCAGTATTCTATTTACTATTAAATTTCCAAAATGTGTCTTTTGATCGCATATTAAAATATTATAATCTGTTTGAATGAAACATTGAAAATATGTGATGTAAATGGGAATAAAATGTTTCGATTCCCATAATCTTTTTTCGCCAGTTTTTCGTAATAAGAAGGTGGATTTTTAGAAAGTGCAAAAAATGGAGTTAATCCCTTGTTGAGTTTCTCCGGGCTCAGTCAAAAAACCCCATCGCCTACTGATGATTTTCGCTGCCCAATGTCGTCTGGAAAATTGTGTTTTCCGGTAGCGAGGGTCCTCTCCTGTCCTTAGCCAATCCCTGCCTCTTGTTCGCGTTTGGAATATCCCTGGTCGTAAGTCCAGTTCTTTTCTTATGAATATTTATGTAAATGCAGCCCACTTTCAGCTTTTGCTGAAATCTGTACTTTTTTCATAGACATAGACATTAAAATAAAAGAGACAGGAAGGGAGACCATGCTCTACAGTACTTGATTTCTTTGTCTGAGCAGTCTCTCTTAGACTGTCAAATCAAAGCCCTCCTTTGACGAACGTAACTATGACAAGTGTTTTCTCTGAAAGTAGTAGTAAAATTGTTCATATTTATTTTTTCACGGTGATTGTTTATGAGTCTGAGGAAAAAATATATAACTACTATTAAGTAGAATACTGCAGATATCACCATAAAAATTAACGACAAAAGTTTTGCAACATATAAATTTGTCGAACATGTGATTAGAAATAAACCACACAAACAAAATAAAAGAGAAGTTTGGACAACCTTGAAAGAGAGCAGAAATTTCCATAGAGCTTGGGCAAAAGGTTGGGGGGATAAGAAGAAAAGAAGAGATATAAAGGGATTTCCATATAGAGCACAGAATGAAGAAATGAGGATGCAACAGAAATAAAAGAAAAAGAGAATTTTATAGTAAAAACAAATAAATTCGGAACTAAATAAATTGAATCAACTGGGTTAAAATAAAATACATTACAATAAAATTGAGGTGGCGAAATAATTGTTACGCAATAATCAATTAAATGAGTTAAAAAAGGAACATACAATTATAAAAGCAAATTGTAAGTATTCGACATAAATGGAGACTATAAGCAATCAATAATTAGGGGTTTTCATAATCAGAAACCTAACGCCGATGATCCCTTTATCTATATTGAAGAACTCTTTAAATTGGCCAATTTATAAACTATCGTTTCTGTAACACGCTTAACTGATAATATTTTCGATTAGCATTGCTAATTTTGTTCTGAAACCATCGTGCTTGATGAAAATATTACAACTTCATAAAATAATTCCAAGAATACATCGTTTCCTAAAGCATTATCAATTAAACGCTTTATATATTGTATTAAAATAATAAAGCTTTGTAAAAATCACCATAAAATAAAACAGAACATAGGACGCGTTTCGAGCTAAAAATATTAACAGCCCGTCATCAGCTACAGTAAACAAGTGTCCACACTACAGTAACTACAGTGTTATCTACAGTAAACACACGTTTGGCAAGCTCTATTATCTACCTTTCAGTTCATTTTTGACCTTATCCCCTTTCAGACACGTGTTTACTGCAGCTGATGACGAGCTATTAATATTTTTAGCTTGAAACGCGTCCTATGTTTTGTTTTATTTTATGGTGATTTTTTACAAAGCTTTATTATTTTAATAGTTTCACATCGCCAGTTTTCGGTGCTGTTTCGCTGCTTTAGATATTGATCGTAATTAATTTTTTGTGATAATCTGAGGCAAAATGATGCAAATGAAAATTACTAAAGTCTTAAACTAATATTTTCTGAAAATTAGAGAATTTCGCCTTCATCCAGAATACCTCTGTTAAAGTAGAGAGACTGTTTATACAATTTTAAAACGATTTCAGGATCGTAGTTTATAGTTTAAAATGTAAAGAACAATTTTTGAAATATTTGATCTCATAACTTTGGTTATGGATTATCGCATATAGATTAAATGTGCATCTTACCTTAAAACTTTGGCAGCTGGTTCCGAAACATGTTCGTAGATAAAGATCTGCGTCTGTGTGCCGGGTCCGAATACCCTTCAGATTACGTCTTTATATTGTCAGGAACTCTCCACAGCACCGGTACCTGCTTATGCTCTTTCTATTTTAGAATGGAACTCAGTATTGCTTATCCGTTTGTGGTATAAGGTTGGCTATAAGTTAATTAATTTTCTAATTGGTCTATCACACCATCGGAGATTCGGCACACAAGTAAAAAGATTTTTTGTGTTTCACCTCCGAAGGGTCGTCAGTCCAATTAAAAATTAATTAGAAAACATATATACATACTTATATGCATCGTGGTAATCTTTTTTATTTGTAAGAATTATGTAGGAAGAGAAAAAGTATGTGGCACCTAGGGACGAATTTTGAAAATTGGGGCGGCAGCCAAAGGGTTAAATGATCTATGAATAGCTGTGGGTTTTGTCTTAAAAAGAGCTATATTCATCAAATTAAAGCACAATAGTTCATAGGGGAAAATTTAGGGGACCACATAGAATATGATGAAAATGTATAAGGCAATACTTGGATCAATTTAATATTTTTCATCAGATGCAGTAAAAATTTTTGTAGTATAACATGTAAATGTCTCGTGCAATTTTAGTGTTTGGAAGTAGTTTGGACATATAAATTAAATTTATTCTGTAAATGTCGGAGGAAATGCGTATTCTTTACATTATGATAAGTTAATTTTAAGATTTTTCTCCATTTATCTCATTTTTAATTTACCAATGTAAAATAAACTACGATAATTATAGCGCTTTTAATGAAACTAGCTGACATAGCAACTCGATGTGTTTCATTTAAATTGAAGGAGATGTTACGATTTGTTTTAAACTGTAAACCCAATTTTGTTATACGTTTAAGTAAAAACTATAGTATTAATTTGATTAAATACTGAATTTAAAGTAGTAACCATATATGTTCAAGTAATAAAACCATATAATGTCGAAAAAAATTTATTCTATAGAAAATTAAATCAGTTTGATGAAATTGCACAAATGTAACGTCATTTGGATAAACTCATGAAGAAACATTTCCGATTTACAAATTAAAATTAATACCTACTTACAAAATGACATTTTCGTCTCTTAGTCATTTCCGCTTTTAGTAGTCTTCTGAAACATTCTAATAGCGGTCTTTAAGAAATATTTAGTTGAACATTGGTGTTTTTTCTTTACATTTATAAAATTTATTTAAAAAATAATAATAAAAAAAAACTACGTTCTAATATTTATAGATGACAATTTGTCGACAGACGATTTCTTGTTTATTCTGTAATCGTTATTTTCAATTATTTCAAGCAAAAGGTTTAACTTTCATTTTTATTTCGATTTCGATTTGGATTATACTTTTTTTATGTTTTTACTACTCATTAAAAAAAGTGTCAAAAACTTCTAATCAGTAAAATGATACAGTTTTCAAAAGAATTATAATACGCGAAAGTATGTTTCTTCACCTATTCTACGGTGTAAAAATTTAAATTGCTCGAAAGCATATATGTTGCATTTATCTTTTATTTATTTTTACTTTATTTATTTATTTATTAAATTTTAATTTGTTACAGAATATTAAATGGGGACAGATGCTGAACTATATATTAATTGTGAATGGGTTATTGTTATACTTCCGTAATAGAGCCTACACGTGAGATAGATAAATAAAATCCGTGATTGAAAAATATTTAAAAAGTCATAAAAAATGAGTAAATTACGATGCACGTTTCGAGCAAACTTCATTTGGAAGTACTGTTTTTCATATACGACGGTGTAAAAATTTAAATTATTCGATTGCATACATGTTAATATTGTCTTATTTATTTTATTTGTTTTATTTTATTTACGCATGTATTTACTTATTAAGTTTCAACTTCATAATGGATTAGTAACCGGAGAAATATGCTGAAATTTATACTGTTAATAGTGTGAATGAGTTGTTATTCTTCCATAATAGATCCTGCGCGCGATACATTAAAAGACATTTAAGATGCTTTAAGATAGTATGCTTAAAAGACATTTAAGAAGCCATAAAAATGAGTAAATTTCGATACACGTTTAAAAAAAACGTCATTAAAAAAATCCCTATAGGACGGTGTAAAAATTAAAAATGTGCAATATTTACAATTTAAAAAGTTTACAGTAGCAAAAATTGAAAAGGCGAAATTTTATCATGAAGTGTTGTCATTCGAAGAATGACGTCAGCGTTACGAACAAATACGTTTGTCCTTTATAATAATTTTAACTTTTTTTTTCATTCTCGAAATTAGGTTTGGACGCAATTTTCTCTATATCTTTTATTTTAAATAGACTATTTTTTTCCAGTAATTTCAACAGACCTTCATTATGACTAACAATGTATTTCCAATAATATCCAGTTAAATGATTTTTGTACAGGTGTTGTATTTTCTGACTCAAATTCCAAACTCTTTGGTGCGAAGTAAAAAAGACAAGCTGTGTGAACTAAATTGACCCATTTTTGTTTACGATTTAATTTTTATGTCATTTGTTGTTCCATGAATTTACTGCAGACGAGATGTACGAATTTAAAAATTGAAGATGTTTAAAGATAGTATATGTACCGTTTTTAGTGTTAGTTTTTGTCTATTAAATGTTTTGTTTCGTACAGCAGTGTTTATATTCTTCGAAGTAAATACCTTAACGAGATCAGCCACAATAAAGGCGTAGAATTCACGACTCAGGTGAGAAAGTTCTAGATTTATAAGATACTTTTTGTTTTTTGTAAATATTTTGTTTCAAGACGTATTTTTTAGTTTATTAATTTCTTTATGGTTGCTTCAGATGTATTTAATATTTTTTGCGATTTTCTCTTGTTAGCAGTGATTTAACTTTAGAAACATTAGAAAAAGGAATAAAAATTTTGGGGTATTCATTTGGAGTCATGGTCTTTTTTCATTTAGATGTAATGATTGGCGGAATTTCACTTTTTGATTTATTATGTCGTTTATTTTTTTACTTACAATTTTTTATACTATGAGTTTCATATTTTTATTAAGAGGACAAACGTATCGTCCCATCATCAGCTTGACTGTATGCACCCTTTTTAAAGCAGATATTTGAAAATATAAGATTATTTTAATTTCAAATAAAAAGTTATTGCTAGAAATATTTCTGAAAATAATATTAATTTCTTAAATTATTTGACCTAAAGAATTCTAAAAATGGATAAGTAACTTTAGTAAAGAGCTACAAATCTTTCTAAAATTTAATAACTTACTAAATCTCTTTAAAAGCAAGTTTCATCCCGTTATTGATAACGGCAGTATATATGTTTAAGTACAGAATTTAATAAAATTACACATTAAAAATAAAATTAATTCGTATTCATTTTCGACACATTTAAAAATATCTTTGATGTAGAGAAACTCAGTAATCGAACTATTGTATTGATTAAGTGTTAGTTTGAGTAAAAAATTGCGCAGTTGGTAAAAAAAAAAGTCTTTTAAAAGCAATGTCATTTTAAAAAGAATTTCTATCAATATATGTTTTCTTGCCAGAACAATTTTTTTGAGAAAATGCTCAGCTGGATATATCCTGTGGAATATTCGAACGCCACAAAGAATATACTCGATATATTATCTCATAGAGAAATTATACTTGTGAAATAATGTAAAGTGGCTAATCACAATAGATAAAATAATTTCTTTGTGAATATTTTTTTAAATAATATGCATATTCCTTTAAAAAAAAGATTAAATATAATTATGTTTCTAATGTGAAAAGTATACTAAAAAACTCTTATTTAATTTATTTTAAATGCTTTTCCACATGTTATGCTTAACAGGCATTCAATAAAAAATTAAATAATTCCGCAACAAATATTCCTTTTCAACCATCACAAACTTTCCATGTGTCATTTAGTCCTGAAGTTTCGTATTTCCAAAATATCTTCAAAAACAATTTTTTATGGCAGCGTAAGAAAGAAACGTAACTTATTTTATACATGAGCAAATATATCTCAAACGTAGTAAAATTTTATGGGAAGAACGTAAAAATCGCAGCGACTGAGAATTGAAGGCAATTAATGGAGCGATATACTATACATATTTTACATAATATTCTTAAAATATATGCAGTGACATTTTTCGCAAACTATTATAAAATACATTATGAAAGTTAATATTTTTTTATGTATTAATATGATTTTAAGAAATGGGCATGGATAAAAATGTTTTGACAGAGATTTATTATCATGCAGTAATCTTACTTTTTTATGTAAAAATCGTAAACAATATAGTTCATTTCGTTCATTTCTAGTCGTATCACTAGGAATTAAATGTAAATTAAGAATACTATACTTTTTGATTTTTTAAGCATATTTCTTATTAAATCCTAGAATGATTTTATTATATATTAAAATAATAATTATTAAAATAAATAGTAAATATTAAAAATGTAAACATTAATTGTAAATATAAAATTTATTTTTAACGTAGGATAACTCTATGATAGATGGCCATAGTTTTTAAAGATTGAAATAAAAATTCTTAGAATGCAAATACAAGAAATATTGATGCATATTTAAAATTCTCATACATATACTCATAATATTTTATGCAAAAATAATTAAATATTGTAAACAGAAAGTGTTAAAAAAATTGAAATTTAAATGACAGATGGCCATCTCTCCTTAAAGCCGGGGAGAGATGGCCATCCAATACAAGAAAGAAACAGTTAATTTAAACAGGAAAAAAATAACACATTTCATATAGTTAATCATGGAAAACATATAGCAATTTATAAAGATGCAGTTATATGATGCAAAATGAGTGAAGAAAACTCGAATAAACAAAATTTGAAGTATAATTTCAATACTTCACTTTTCGTAAAATCTTATCACATATTTAGCAAAGGTCTTGATAATTTGTACACGTTTCATGGAACCATTTCAGGCACCTTATGCATTGTATACAGACATCCTTTTTGGATGTGATATTATATTGTTTTGCACAACCAACACAGTGATCCTAATCCACTTCTATTTACACGGAATCTGTAGAATCTGATAATTTTAAATGTATTTCGTTTTCTTCGCTACTGGAATTGTCGTGTTATTTTTTTTCTCGCGTTAATTGTAGATTCATTACGTTAATTTAGTTTATTTATCAACTTTATCAGATCCTTTTATGAAAGTTTCCGATGTTTTACAATATTTTCGGAAACAAATAAATCGTTAGGTCTTATTATATTGCTATTATTAAAATATTTATATTAGTTAAAATTTAAATAATTATATAAATTAATATATTTATAAACGTAAACATTATATATTTATTTTAAATTTATTATATTTAGTTAAAATCATCACTTAGAATAATTTTGAAATATTTATTAAAGGTGGCCATCTCTCCTCAATTTATTGTGACCATCTCTCCTGAAATTGAAGGACTGGTGGTCACCCAATTTAAAGCATCAAAAGCCATTGTACGTCTTTGTTTTAGTCTTAGAAGTAAAGATTAGATTATATACGTGCCTTAAAACTCCATATAGTAAAAAAATATAAAAAACGTACGTACTGCAAAACATTCAGATACCTAAGTCAAAAAAAAAAAAAAAAAAAAAAAATCAACCACCTATTTAATTTACATTAAAATTACACTTACTTTTTATAATAGAAAAACACAACTGCACGTCGCAATAAATAAACTCGTTGAACTATTTAATACCAACAATGTTTACATTGCACAATCAATGATCAAGTTTATGAGATACTTAGACTGGCCATCTCTCCTCTATGGCCATCTGTCCTAGAGTTACCCTATATAGTAAAAATATGAAGTAATGCAATATTGGTAACTGGAGAGCATGACTAAAATTAGAAATGAAATTAGAAATGAATACAAGGAGGCAGATTAAATGCCATAAAAATCATGAATGAATTATATAGGTCTTGCTTTACCATAAACATTTTTGTTGTTTAATCTGACATTTTTATTAATGTCCCCAATATAGAATAACCTACTCTAGTGAACCGCTTTTCATAGTTAATTTTAAAGCTATAAATTTGGTACGAATATACTTTTTGCATTAAAAATTTTTGTTGGATGACTGTTATTTCCGCGTGAATTCAAGTAATTTATTTTAGCTCACAATTGTAGTTGTATGTGTGTCTGTGTGTTATACAATATGTGATCGACTATTTGTAAGAATGCACAGATTTTAATCAAAATAAGTACGTGTTTGTATACTTTTAACAATATTTTTTATGAAACGTGCTTTTATGACAAAATTGTTCTTTTACTTTTCAAGAAAAAAAAATTAGTGCATTTTAGCTTGTTCAAATTTTATTTATGTTCGATTAAATTATGATTTTACCTCTCATCTAAAATACTTTATTAATTTCTCCCCAATGCCTCGCAAACTTTTAATTATTACTCTTTTCGTGCAGATGAAGCGCTACCAGAGTCACACGGATTGCTTCTAAAATACCGGAACATGATTTCTGTATAAATGAACTTGTTCCACGTCTTTAAAAGTGGTTTGCTGCTATTGGTTTCTATTTTGTAAGACATCTTTTCATTTATGGGACTTTATCATCATCTTAAGAATTTTTCAAAAATGATAGACGTTTTTACGATCATATTATTATAGTAGGTCTAGTAAAAGTACTCAGATTTTAAAGAAATTAATAAGTACCTATCATTGTACCTTTAACAATACTTTTTTATGAAACAGGCTATCATAACGCAAAAGTTTTAGTTAGTTTTTAAAAAAAGTTTGTACAATTTCAATTGTACAAATTTTAATTCCGTTCGATTAAAGTTTGAGATTCCCTCTCATTAAGAATGCTTTCTTAATATCTCCTCAATGCCTTCTCAACTTTTAATTCTTATTATTATTTTTTTGTTGTTGTTGTTCAGATGAAGCGTTGCTACCTGAATTGTACTGATTGCTTCTGAAATACCGGGACATGATTTAGAATAAATGGGCTTGTTTCTCGTCTTCAAAAGTGTTTTGCTGCTATTTTTTTTATTTTGAAAAAAAAAAATCTTTGCATTTTTGTGCTGTTATCGTTATTGTAAGTATTATTCGACAGTGGTAAACGTTTTACCATCCAGTTATTTTGTCAGAGATTTTGTAACATAACTCACTACACTCTAAATCAAGATTTATTTTTCTTTATACAAAAGATGCATTTTTTCTCATTGAAGTTGATCTTACTGTTTTGCGAGGTACTGCATTATTTATTATTAATAATAATTTATGATAACATGTAAGAACTCTCTGAGAGGTTCTTTTTTGATAAAGATTGTGGCATTCTAAAGAATGTAACAATTTGGGAACAATAAATAAATAAATAAAAATCCTTAAAATGTTACCAAGTATTTCCAATTAATTTTTATGTTTGTTGAATGTTATGTTTTGAATGAAATTTATAGATATCCTATTGCATATTCCATAAAAGAACGTAGACTTATAATTTTATTAGGGGATGCGATACATCATAATATTCCTTGAAATAAAAGATGAATCATATTTCATAAAATTTTAAAGGGACAACAGAGTTTAAAATCCTTAAAAATATTTTTTTTTATATAAATTTAACCTTAAATATTAATGAAAAGTACATTATATGCATTATGGCATGCATTTATCACAAAAATAAAATAAAAATAAAATTTATTTTGGAGAAAAAAATGGAAATTTACGCGTCGTCTCAGAAATCTTCGTCTCCCATATCAATGAAAATCCCCAATATTTTTTATAAAAGTTTGGTTTATATAAAGAAATAAAATAGAGCATCGAATTTTATATATTTGAAGTTAAAGGTAAAAAAAAAAAAAAAAATGAAAAAAAAAATGAAAAATTTTTAAATTTTTTCGAAAATTTTTCAAAATTTCAAAATTTTTCATTTTTTTTATTTTTTGTAAATTTTATCTGAAGTATTATTCAAGGGTACATTATATGCATTAAGGCATGCAGTTATCACAAAAAAAATTAAAAAAAAATTATTTTTGAGAAAAAAATGGAATTTTACGCGTCGTCCCCCAAAGTGCCCCCTGCGCGCTCTATATCAATGAAAATCATCAATATTTTTTATAAAAGTTTGGTTTATATATAGAAATAAAATAGAGTATCAATTTTATATATTTGAATTTAAAGGTTAAAATTTTTCTTTTTTTTAATTTTTGAAATTTTTTCGAAAAAATTCTGAAATTTTGATTTTTTTTTTTTTTACTTTTAAATTCAAATATATAAAATTCGATGCTCTATTATATATATATATATATATATATATATATAAACCAAACTTTTATAAAAAATATTGGGGATTTTCATTGATATGGGAGACACAGGGGGCATTTCGAAGATTTCTGAGACGACGCGTAAAATTCCATTTTTTTCTCAAAAATAATTTTTTTTTGTTGTAATAAATGCATGCCATAATGCATATAACGTACCCTTGATTAATATTTAAGGTGAAATTTACAAAAAAAAAAAAAAAAAAAAAATATTTTTAAGAGTTTTAAACTCCACTGTCACCTTAAGCATAAGAAAATAAACAAATATTTATTTAATACTACAAAGGAATATTACCTTTTTTGCATCCAGATGTAATCTAAATGAAAAAGATATCTACAAGAAATATTTCCAATTGAAATTTATGCGTATTTCGTTATTGAAAAAACCATTTATAAACAAAATGTTTATATTACATATAAAATCAATTTAAACATCCAGATTAATCATATGTTCAAAAAAATGTAAATACAAGAAAAGGTAATATACAAGTTAATAATACAAGTTGGAAATTGCACGTCAAACGTGTCAAATGATGTGCGTTCGTACTATAACTATTTTTATGAATATTTTTTGCACCGCACATTGTACTGAATGTATATTTTAGTGCATTTCATAAGTGCATAGCAATTTCATTCTGTTCGAATGGCTGTAAAAAGTCATTAAAATGCACTTGAAATAAATTTCCCCCTTTGGAAGTAATGTAACGGACTGTCCCTGTAATTAAACTATACAGCCCATTTTCATAAAATTTGAAATGAATCGACAAAATTTTGCAGCAAACGCATATTCAAAACTTCAGACCATTTGGTTAGGTAGTTTTTGCTCTTTTATATGCGGACGGACAGACAGACAGACGGACTGAACGACGACTATAGGTGCTACCTATTTATATAACTACGAACGCACCTAAAAATGAAATGAAGAAAAAATAAATTGTTCCATAACAAACCATACAATTATTTTTAATGACAAAATTATATATCGTATTGTAAAAAAAATAGTATCGGATGTAAAATCAAAAGAAAATCAATACAAGATGTGAACTTTTGCAAAAATTGGAATTTTCGTTTCTTGAGTTCATTCATTATATTTAACATATATCTTCTTGAGAAAAAAATTTAGGTCGGATGTAAGACAAAAAACTAAAAACAGAAATATCTGAGGTGGCTTAACTCGACATACAAAATACTGGTGTACTTGTTAAAAAAATTCAAATTAAGGATTTTTCATAAATTTCTGGGAAATTCAGCCAGACTACCAAAAATGTTTTAGCTTACATCCCTCCCGGTAAGGAAATTTGACTGCGAACCATAAACAAGTAGATAATAACTGTGAAAAGACCCCAATTTCCTACCAAAAGTTTGTCTGTCTTTGACACAGACGGAAGCAATGCAAGATCCCTTACCTCTCGAAATCAATTTGGACAAATTAAGATTACTGACATTTTTTTGCAGAGACAAAACCAAAACAGAGTATAAAACAGAAAATATACAATAAAAACAATATTCCATATCATACCTATTCTGAACTTCAAAATAATTTGCTTAAACTTAATAACATCAGTGAAAAACTGCTATACTACAGTTAAACAATTGTCTACAAAACATTTACCAAATGTTACCAAATTCTTTAACAAAGATTATTCGACCTATCGCACTGTGCGTAGACTTTTCAAACTTGAAACATTCACTAAACTATTACACATTTTGCTTCTTTCTTTCTTTATCTTTTTTTTTATTTATTTATTTACATACATTTTGTCGGAAACTTTAACCTAAATGTATATTACTTTTTCTATTTCCGTTTCGATTCTTATTTCTTTTGTTTTTCTTCTTTTTAGGGTTTCGTTCATCTGACGAAAACCTATTCGTCTCACTCCTTTGCCTGTCTGTCCGTCACAGAGCCCGTTCTCAGAAACTATACATATTGGAGACTTGAAATTTTGAGTACTTATAGCTGAACACCTCACATGAAACGACAAATCCTAAAATTTTGAAAAAGTATTAAATTTAACCATTTGGGCTCCCACATGTGTATTTCAAACAATTCTTTCAAAGTCAGCCCCTAATAAGGTTGGAGCCATGAAATTCCGCATACTTATAGCTGAATACCTCAGTCAACAAGACAAATCATAAAATTTTGAAAAAAGTTTTATATTTAACCCTTTGGTCTCCAACTTGTCTATTTTAAGCAATTATTTCTAACAGAGCCCCTAATTAAGTTAGAGACATGGAATTTAGAATTATTATAGTTAAATACATGAGCCCACACAACAAATCATAAAACTTTAAAAAAGTGTTATATTTAACCCTTTGGTCTCCAATTTGTGTATTTTCGGCAATCCTTTATAACAGAATTCCTAATCAAATTGGAGGCATGCAATTTTGTATTCTGATAGCTAAACACCTCAGATCACACGACAGATAATAAATTTTGAAAAAGTATTATGTTTAACCCTTTGGAGTCCAGCTTGTGTATTTTAAGCAATTCATTTTAACAAAGTCCCTAAGTGAATTGGAGACTTGAAATTTTGCAGACTTATAACTGAACACGTCAGATCACACGCCAAATAATAAATTTCGAATTTTTTTTATATTTAACCCTTTGGACTCCAGCTTGTGTGTTTTAATCAATTCTTTTTAACAGAGCCCCTAATTGTATTGGAGACTTGAAATTTTGCATACTTATAGCTGAAAACTTCAGATCACACGACAGATAATAAATTTCGAAAAAAGTTTCATATTTAACCCTTTGGACTCCAGCTTGTGTATTTTAAGCAATTATTTCTAACTGAGCCCATAATTAAACTGGAGATTTGCAATTTTGCATACTTATAGCAGAACACCTGAGGCCAGGCGACAGATAATAAAATCTTGAAAAAGTCTTACATTTAAGCCCTTGAGCTCCCACATATATATTTTAAGCAATTTTTTTCTAAATGAGCCCATAATTAAGTTCGAGACATGAAATTTTGCATACTTATAGCTGAACACTTCAGATCACACAACAAATAATAAACTTCGAAAAACATTTTATATTTAACCACTTGGACTGCAGCTTGTGCATATTAAGCAATTCTTTCTAACTGAGACCATATTTAAATTGGAGATTTGAAATTTTGCATACTTATAGCAGAACACCCGACGCCAGGCGACAAATTATAAAATCTTGAAAAAGTCTTACATTTAACCCTTTGAGCTCCCACATATATATTTTAAGCAATTCTTTCTAAATGAGACCCATAATTAAGTTGGAGACATGAAATTTTGCATACTTATAGCAGAACACCTGAGACCACTCGATAAATAATTTTCTTTTTCGAAAAAGTTTTATATTTAACCCTTTGGACTCCAGCTTGTATTTTTTAATCAATTCTTTCTAACTGAGCCCCTAATTAGATTGGAGACAGGAAATTTTGCATACTTATAGCTGAACTTGTCAGATCATAAGACAAAATATGAATTTTTCAAAAAGTCTTATAATTAACCCTTTGGGCTTCAATTTCTGTATTATAAGCAATTATTTCTAACTGAGCCCTAATTAAGCTGGAGATATGAAACTTTGCATACTTATAGCTGAACACTTCTGATCACACGACAAATGATAAATTTTTCAAAAAGTCATATTATTGACGCTTCTGGGCTCTAACTTGTGTTTTTTAAGTATTTTTTCTAACTTAGCCGCTAATTAAGCTACAGCGAGCTAGTTTCACTTGAAGGCTCCGGGAGGGGGTGGATCAATTTTTCCTCAAACACCTCATCTGATACATCATTTGACGACCCTTCGGCCACTCTTTCATTTTATGCACAATAGCCTTTCATATTTTATTTCCACTTGGCCAGGAGGGCTTTCCAATTTTAAGTTTTATGGGTCCATTTTCCTCGACTAATATAAGTGCGAATAGGTTCTAAAACGGAGTTTTGTCGGGCAGACGTTTGTTTAGAATAAAGTACACTCCCTAGTTGGGAATTGTGGAGCTAACAGATTTTTCAAAAGGATAGTGTTTTGGAAGAAATATTAAACGAAACCCTCTGTGCGATCTGTGATCACACTTACCCACTTGTTTTCCTTCTTTTTTAATACTGTGAGTACACTGTCAAACTCAAATATTTTCAAGTTCTTTAGCAAAATTCTAATACCGTACATTTTACCAAATAAAAAAATTGAAAATTCTTGTTTTGTGGTATTTCATTACGAATGCGTACATTTTAACCATGAGAAAGAGAGAAAATAATACTAGAATCAAAATATTATTAGTGTAGGAAAGTTTGGTTTTATAAATACCTTCATATGAATCGCTTAGCATCATTTCTTCCTATTGTTACACTTCTGTAGCATGAGGGTTTTGAAGATTTATTACTTGTTCTCCAAAAAATGGTCACAGTCGATGACCTTTTGTAGAATTGATGGTTTCCGTAAAACATAGGAAATCCTATTTGACAATTTCCTATTTGATATACTCTGAGGTTAGTGGAATTAAACATATAGTGCAAAAGGTAGCGTATGCTCCACATACAAACCAGGAGTTGGTGAATTTTGCTAGGTAATTGGGGAATGGGTCATGGGTCACCATTTGCGAAGATATATGCATTTCTGTGATGAAGAAGGAAATATTCTTTAACTTACAGTAATATTGCGTTCATATATCACCCTGTAATTACATAGTCCCATTCAGTTTGCCAATTTTGAATAGCGGAGTACTTTGAGATATTTTTAATTCTGATCTCGGGAATGGGAAGAAGAGTAGTAATTGATAGAGTGTAAAAATATATGATTTATGAAAATATATACATTGTCTGTCTGTGTACTAATTTTGGTACTAAGTGAGGCAATTTTCGATACTTCGTTATGCTGCTTTTGTGCTTTTATAAATAACTTTTTAAAAACCGTTTATACATTAATGTGTAGCGTATTTGTGTAGCTAAAAGATGTATCAAAAATGCTTTCAAAAGAATAAAAATCGTCGCCATTTGTTTAGTAATAATAATTTTCGTCTCACTGTGTACTACCCTCCCCTACATCTATGAATCGCATCTTTTTTCTCAGCGATCACATAAGTAAGGTAAATTTATATTATCTTTTTCTATGAAATTTTCATGAAGAATATTTCAAATAAGATATAAATTAGTTAATTTCACGGATATATCTAAAAAATCATAAATAAAAATAAAAGATTTTATTATTTTTTTTTCTTCTATTCCACTTTTTTAACATTTAAAATGCACGAAAATACGAATACATATAATGTACTACACCATTTTATTAGAACCAATAAAATTTAAATAGGACTAACATCTTAATAACGAATCATTATAAATGTATGAAAAAAAAATCGAACTGATATATTGAAATCCCTAGCGATATATATCAGAACTGGTAAAGATTTTCCGTTGGTATTTTTAAAATAACTTATTTACGTTATGTTAACGATTTCAAAATGAGATAATTTAACAAAAAATTAACAAATATATTTTTTATGCTTTGTAAATTTGCTTCCAATTATCACAGTATTCACATTCAGTATCACAATTACTCACAATATTCATATTTATTTTCGAATTTATGTTTTATCACATATTTTTTTTATATTTTATTAAATAAATAACTGAAGTTAATACTTGTTTGTTTTGGCTTTTAAAAACTTTTTCTAATTTTTTTAAAATATTTAGTTCAATTTACAAAACAAACTAGAAATTCTTAATTGTAATAAGAGATTTTAAAATGTAAAAATACGAAGATTGTAAACTACTAAATTGAACATTTCTGTTAAATGTTTAATATTTTTCAAAAAAGGAAGTAGAAAATATTTGTACAGCAAAACCTCCAAAACGGAATCCGTTTATAAGTGAAAAAACACTGAAAGCAATTTTAAAGGATATGCCTGCTAATATGGATAGGTACTCGTCTAAAACTAAGTACAACTTTTCCCGATAATAACTTTTTTCGGTATTTTGCAATTCCGTCTTAGCAGTTGGTCCCAATTCTCACCAGTGGTTAGTTTACTAGCTGAAAAACAAGAACTCTGGCTAATTTCGTCAGATTCAAACCATCACGATCATGTTGAAGCGACCATAGGAGATTTTCAGTGTTTTCCATGTGTGAGAAGCATAATTAGGGTACATTCCATTCTGTTTACACTTCAGTTCACAGTAAACACATTCCGTCGATACTAATTTCGAGAGCGCTGTTCGATGCGTAACAAAATTTCATTTTGTCCCATCGTATTAGAGTAGCGGTTCTTAAACTTTTGTATCTCGTGACCTCCGTCAATGCGATATGCATTTTTGAGTACCCCTAACAATATTTTACTTAACACAAAAGAAGACAATATTTTAATGTGTGTAGCTGATATACGAGATGAAGTTTCCCAGCTAGGCGGTCAGTGCCCAGGCTTGGATTTAAACTGTGATCTTTGGCGTAAGCTGTCAACCTTCTACAAACTGAGTTATCATAGGCATGATCGGTGTACACAATTACCTCAGATAACCTTTTTGATAATGACATATGTTGTATATTACAACTTAACACTTTGTAATAATAAACTAATTTTAATTTCTAAGAGGTGTAAATTAAAATTTTAAAAACAGTAAAAATAGATTTATTCGACTGTTTATATGAATTTTGATACTTCGCTTTTTAAAGAAGTTAAAACAGTCTTAAGCGTTTCAACATATGCTTTGTAGCCGAATTATCCCACTTCACTTCCCACTTAATTACTTCAATATTATACAGGGTATCCACTTAAAATAAGGATTGTTTCAGTTAAACATCTCAAACATGATGTATAATATGAAAAAGTAGATGAAAAACTGAATGATGGCGTTTCATAGACCATGCAGTTTTTGAATATTTTATTTTTTTTTTTTTTTCATTTTGAAAATGACTCGGTTAGAGTCAAGACATGTAAACAGTTGAATTAAAACCTATTTTTATTGTTTTTAAAGTTTTAATTTACATCTTTTGGCAGTTAAAATTAGTATATGACATATGATCTGTTATCTGAAACAGATCAACAGAATAGATGTAATGAAACTCCGAGTAATTTTATTGATTGAACACAATTATTCTAATTGGTAAAAAATTGATATGTATAATTTTTTTGTCAATTATAATCAATGTGTTAAATTAATGAATCAACATTATATACTTTTCATTAAACATATTCTTACAGTTTAATTACAATGACGGCAAAATCAACAGTAGCAATTGACTGTTTCCGTATATCTGGTTCGACATATAGTCGATTAATATATTTTTACTTAATGTTAAAACTGCAGTAAAATCATTGGTGTTACAGAAAAAGTGTGATTACTTAAAAGTTAAATCTGCATTTACACATGCATATATCTCACGCTCAACCAAAAATAATTAATTTTGTTGCAAAGCATTTTTATGGAACTATCGCCTGACAATAGGGCAAGTTGTACCTTCTCTAAGAATGTCAATTTTAGTTTTCACTAATTTTGGGCAATGAAATGGATTTCACATCTACACATTTTCTGCCTCTAAAGAATAATATAAAATCTGAGCGTTTCTTCTAAATGCTTTAGCTATATAATAAAATTTTCAATAACATCTGGGAAAATTTCTTAGCCAGGGTTTGTAAGAAATAAATAATGTGAGGAATGATAAAAAAATATTATTTACAAATTGATTTGCGCACAAATATATAAAATTTTCAATTATCGCTGCTATTTTGTCCTGGACTTTGAAATCGTGTATTGATGTTTATTTCAAACTTGAGTTCATGTAGAAAAAAAATGTTAAATACGTTACTTTAAATCCAAGAGAAATCATTGAAACGATCTAAAATTGAAATTTAGAGCCCCCGTTTCATCGTGATGCGATTTAAACTTCTTCTCGTTCAAACCCCCGATTTCTGTATACAAAAGTAGCTGTTTGTATTGACTCTGAATTTCTTTTCACAAGATTTTAACATTCATGTTTGAGACTAGATAAAATTTACTTCTGAAACAATTTGATTCTCTGTGGTTCAAAGTCTATCCAAACTAATGCTTCAATAAGAGGATCGATAAGTAACGCTTCATGTGTCACAGAAACTTTATTAAGAACGCATAACAACACAAGTTATTTTAGATCATAGCGTGAACTGCCCTCAACACAAAAGTACCGTTCAACATAATTATCATGCATTTGCACACATTTGCGCCATCGGTTAACACAGGCATGAAAACAATTTTGAAATAAATAAGCGTTTTGCATTTTGTCCCATGAATTTACCCAGCAAATTTTCCTTGGACAGAGCTATACGAAACTTTCAATGGATTAGTAGTATTCTGAATTATAACGCATCTGTCTCCTCCAACCAATTCATCAACATGTTTTCGATTCGCATTTGTGGCTGATGTTGTGGGTCGGCCGCTTCTTAGCATATCTGCAGTTTCGTTTCTCCGTTTCCAAACTTTTTCACCAAACGCCGCACATTGTTATGCCCATTACAGCGTCCCCATGAAGATTTTCTTTTTAGTTGCACAACCTCCTTTTGCTAAAAATTCAATGGCGACTGTTTCTTTTCGCTTCAGATCCATGGTTCTAATCAATCAAACTGAAAAGGAAAATACTGTATAGGTAGAATAGGGTTACCATTATAATATCATGCATAGATAGTCGAGTAGCTGTAAAAGAAATAGAATTTTGAGCAATGGAGGCAATACGTATTGATCCCTCTGGTATTAATTAAATGACTGAAAACGTTTCCACCTACATTAGGAACAACATCTGTAATTATTCCGGCAGATCTCGAGCAGTTTACTTAGTTTTCTTGTGTTAAACTGTCTAAACATGTGAATAGTGATTCACAACGAATTCACAACGAATAAAAAATATAAAATGGACGCTCACCTAATTCAATGCTAAGGGAAGAATGCTTTTTTATAGGTTCAATTAATTGATCCTCAATATTTCCACACAAGTCAGAGATTCTGTTATTAATAATATCTCTATATAATAAAATAAAATTCAAATACTCGTATTTTTCTGATTTTCTTTCTTTAACTGTTGTCATCATTGCCTTAGCAGAAGGTAAAATTAAATATACTTTAATCGACATTTTTATAATTTAAATGCTCGCAGAAATAACAGATATGACGCATAAACGGCTTTTTTTCATTATTAAAACCAATTGCGGTCTTATAAGATATTTGCTGACTAGATTTCAGTTCTTTTGTTTGTATACTCTTTGTAGTTAGTTTATAAAAGTTTGCTGGGTTTAACTGATTTCAACCACTTATATTGGAGTATATAGTGAGAAATAACACATAAAGGCTGTTCTTTGTTATTAATGCTGCTATACGCAAATCCATGTTAAACTTTTTAAAGAGAACTCGTGGTTATTTTCTTAGCGATATTTTCGTCACTGTTGAATTGTCAGCTATTGCGCCATCATTGGTTAAATCTGTCTTCTTTCCGTCTTGTCATTCTAATGTACCACCCTTTAACCGCAAATCCATATTATAAAAAAAAAATTCTCTCCAACTATTGTAAGCAAGTAACTAGTGTCAAAAGTGATAATTCAACAAAGGCATTGAGGACGCTAAACTGTGAGATCATGGTCCATAGTGTAATAATCGCTGTCACACTAAATTTTAATTTAATTATCATATTTGTAAGTATTATGTATGTAAAATATTTTTCCATCGTACATATTCTTTTATTGTCAGTACACTGTAAAAAGAAATCGACTAAAATACGGAAATTGTACTGGCAATTCGGACACCAGTACTTATTTCCGTAAATTTTGTGAAAATACGGAAATTTTCTGGAATTTACGGGAAAAATTCTGTTAAAGTACATCAATAGTACTGCCGTCTTGATTGGCAGTACAATTTCCGTATTTTAACAGATTTTTTTTTTTTTTTCTTTTTACAGTGTAGTAATTTTTAAAGATTTTCAATTAAAGTAAAAAAAAAAAATGCGATTCATTGTATTGTTTCATATCTTATGTTACTTTAAGTATATTAATTAAAACATAATTGAAAGGGAGTGCAAAATTCATTTTAAATTGCGTTCCCCTTCGTAAAATTGCTGTATATGGGTGTACGAGTTCCCAGAATTCTAGTGACAATGCTAATTTTTTAATTAATCTAAATTAATATTTAATAACTAAATTGAATTACTAAATTGACTTTAATTGAAACTCAAATTTTGAGATCCGGAGCTTCATTGTTAAGCATTGATAAATACTTGCCATTTTCATTTTTAAAAACTTTTATCTGTTAATAGCTGGTGATTACAGATAAAACAAATTTTAAAACAAATAAAAGAACAGCCTTTTCCTTGATTCAGAGATTTCTCTTAAATTTTCAGTATTCATATGCATACAAACACATTGTAACATTTTACATCTCCTTTAAGCAATTTCCTGGAGATTAAAAATGTGAATGCATGTTTGATCTTTGTTTATAATTTTTAACATTAATACGCACATATCTTTCTGCCATTATAAATATTTGATTGAATTTTCAAAACTAATACCCATAATTAAAATATGAAAATCAAATGCGAAAATTTGAAAATTAAATCGTTCTTTAAATTGTCACTAAATCTTATGAAAAGTCGGAAAATATTTGATTTGAAAAGCATAATTAGAAAAAAGAATAAGATATGATTAACGTATATAATTAACGAATTTTTTGTGAGTTCAAATTGCATTATTTTTTATTGGCCTGTAGCGATTTTTGAATCTTTTCTTTTTTGATTTAAAAAAAAAAAATACTACTGCAAAATTGTTTTTCAATACAAATAACGTGATTTAACTCAATTCATAAGAAAACGTTTATTGCCACAATAACTATTTTTTAAAAATATCTACCACATTTGAATATTTTTTGATGAATAATTCATATTATAATGAAACTTAAAAAATAGCTTGATTTGTTTAAAGATTTAAAAAAAAATGTAAAACACACATAATCAGATTTAATAAATTAAAAAATAGACGTAATCATACATTGATGGAACATAAGAACAAAATTGTAAATTAAATGAATTCTTTCTAAAATGAAAGAAAATCAAAGTAATTCAAAATTCAATAATTTATGAAATGTTTCAAAGCACATACCATATGTTGCCAAATTTCATTTGTTACAATGAAGCAAAAAACTACCTTTTAAATTCTCTAAAAATATACAAAATTTCGACAAGAAACCTGAAAAGCTACTTAAAACAAACATGTTATTAAAAAAATTTTGTTGATCAAAACGTTTCTTTTCATATGTTAAACATAATACTTATGGAGTTTTCTGAACTATCAACAGGGAATGGGTTCAGATGAACTTGTACTAGTAGAAATACGTTTTACAGCAGTTTTTCCTAGAATTTGAAATAAAAAAATCTCTTATTAATTATTAACCCTTTAGCGCTAACCCGGATATTTTCCGTTTCTTGAAATCATGTTAAAATGGCTATAGACAAAAATATTTTGCACAGAATTTTATTTTGAACCATATATAGAAAGAAGGGATATTAAAGATATTATATCATCAAACTTCAATTAATAATTATATTTATCTTTAAATTTACAAGCATTCTTATAAAAATACAGAAAAACCCTCGGACGGTGAAATGGTTTTAATCTCTTATACCAAAGTTTGGGAACTCCCAGAAATGGAATACAACTTCGAGCAAAATATGAAATTGATGTGTTTTAAAACTTTTATCTATTTCGAATGGAATAGAATTTATAAAAATTAGTCTGATGTGCCAATCCTAAAACATTCTTCTATCTCATATATGGTATTACATCAACATTCGTTACCACAGTGCCAAAATAAAATGACAATCTATGCCTATCCATAGTATTCTAAAGGTATAGGTTCAATGAATTGTGTTCATTTTAAAAGGAGATATAAGCATCACATTTCAATGAAATTATTGAATTTCGGCACGTTCCCTCTTGGATGTTTGCAACCAAAAATTCCCAACCGAAAGAGCATAAAAACGATACCTTTTTGACAATATACACCCAAACCTAATGAGGATCTATTTATGTGAATATGTAACAGGATATAATTTTTTATTAAATTCCGTGCTTTAGTTTTTTATATACAGCTATCGCGAAAACCGTGAAAAATTACAGCATAATAGAGACACATGTTATATGATTTACACAAAAATTTAATCAGCAAGCAATTATGTCGAGATCTTATGGAATATGAACTTTAAAAAAAATCCGTGCGTTACTTCATGAGATATGACGATTGCTACGCCCGTGTAAATCCTGAATAATGCAGAATAGCGGTGCCACCGGTTGGACTATGTTCACAAAAAACTAATGAGCAACTTATGTCAACATGTAACTGAATCTGAAGCGTGGTGAGAATTCGTGTATGAGTTCTTGCAGAAATCGTGAAAAAATCAGCATAGTTGCACTTGTTAGGTGATTTACACAAAAAACTAATTTGTATTGATGTCTAACTGAATCTAAAGTCTCTTAAATTCCATACATTAGCTTTTGAGGTAGAGTGCCCACAAAATTTATGTCACACACAGACGCAGAGAGTGAAATTTTTATAAAAAACAGTAAAATCGCGTTCTGGACATTCTGAAACGTATAAATCCGTCAAAAACCGGAAGTTGAAAATTTTCAGTATCCTATATACTTTCTTTCTGCTTGAAAAGCTAGAAGAAATTAATAAATACAAATTCATCGCTAACTCCTTGGGGACGAGATACCGGTATTCGTGCCGCGTAAGGTGCTCAGAATGGGGGATTATTCTCACCAGTAAATTTTTATTGTGTATTTTGCGTTATTTAATCCGAGCATTTTCCCGATTCAATTAGACAAAAATTTCTGTTCTCAAAAACCGGTGATTAAAGATTAAAAAATCTGTAAAAGACGCTCGTCCCGAAGGGGTTAAAGAAATATCAATATTTTAAGTTTATCTTTAAGGTTTATTTCCCATTTTCAAATATATTCAAATTGTATGCTGAGTGCATCAATAATTCCTTACATATTCATGAAGGATTTTATTAAGCGAAACAATACAAATTAGCGATTTTTTTCTTTTAATTTTTCCCCAAAATGCAGTTTTCTTTTCTTTCTAAAGATATGCAACTCGATTTCTGAAACAAAGTGTATTTTAATAATTATAATTAGCGCTCTTTAAAAAACCAAAACATACACGTAATCTTTTAAATTGGAAATTACCTTTAGAAATTTTAATTCATTTTTGGAATATGTGGTAAATGCGTATAATAAAAAGCATAATTAAAAACATTTTATTGCATATTGAAAATTAAATATATAAAATCCAAGAAAAATATGTGAGTTCTTCTTTGTCAGTAGGTTGATTTATTTGGATTTATTACTTGGTAATTTCATATGATTGAGAAAAAAAAAGAATAAGTAAAAGATTAATGTAAAACAAATGTGCTACGGATGCTTTACAAAAGTCGAGAACAGTAGAAAACAGGAATTCTGCTTTTTCAGAATTTAGTGTTTCCCCCAAGGAAAAAAAAATATATAGACAGATCAGTTTTAAGACTTACAACATACGCTATTATTTTATATAAAATGACGACATCCGCATCTGCTGAAGAATTCCTTTCGTCATTTAAGAAACTCGATAAGAAAAAAATCGGCTATCTCATGATTCATATGCCTTCATTTGTTTGTAATATTAATATAGATACTTCAAATTAAGTTCCGTTTGTAAAAGCTACATGATTTATCAGAAATCATTCATTTATATATTTTTTCAAAATAGCACGTATTTTAATTAATTTTTTTCTCAGTAGTTAGGGAAAATGACAACAAAAAGGTATAATTACTATTTTCCACCTATTTTTTTCTTTACTTTCTACAGAAATGAAGTATTTGAGTTGCCAAAATTAAACAAATGGCGTTAAAAACTGCAAAAAAAAAAATTAATATCTCAAAAATAAATGCATATGCAGTTTTGAAGCAAATTGCATTTAACAGTAATTTTGCCCTAGTACGACGGTATAAAAATTGAAAATGTGATGCTTAGAAAAAAAAAATCCAGTACATATTATTCCGTACAATGATACCTCTGGTTTGTTTTAAGGCTGGCTTATACAATGTAAAATTATTTTTAGGATTCGACACTTTATTAGCTGGGAGAAAGAAATAGCATACCGTTGGCTAAAAAAAGAAAAAAAAAAACATTGTCGGTATCAATATTTCTGTTCAATGCCAAGCTATTACTAAAACCGCTGTTCATTTCCGATAACGCCTTTCATAAAGCCCTGTGTAAATTTATATACATCACGTAATACAACACTTGTAAAAAAAATTCCAGGAAATATCGATCATAGATATCCTAGTAATCAATTTTTTGTGTCTCCGGAAACTCGCGATATATGCTTTATAATCTGCTTTCAACAAATATATTGTAGTATACATAACGATCCGTATCAATTTAATTCTGTTTGAAGCATCATAATATCAATAAATGCACCATTAACACATCTCCACCATACTTTAAGGTGTAATGGAATTTTCTTGTGAGACGCTGTAAACGAACCACAAAGGCAACGTATTCTACACTGTCAGAAAATCTCGTCAATATATACTAAATTATTCCTCATTTTTTAACAAATAATTTCCGTACTCCGAGTACACATATTTTATCTGTGAATTCTCCCCGAACGTTTAAACAAGTTAGAAATTGCTCGTCAAACGTGGCAAATGAGGAGCGATCGTGCTATAACTAGTTTTATAATTATTTTTTGCACCCCATATTGTACAGAATGTATATTTTTTTGCACTTCATAAGTGCATAGTCTGTAACATCATTAAAATGCACTTGCAATAATTTTTTTCCCATTCCCCGTAATGTAACAGAACACTTTTGACTGTCCCTGTAATTAAACTATACATCCGATTTTCATAAAATTTGAAATGGCTCGACACAATTTTGCAACAATCATATATTTAAAATTTTAGACCATTCGGATGGCTTTAACATCATTAAAATGCACTTGCAATAATTTTTCCCCATTGGCCGTAATATAACGGAAAATTTTGACTGTCCCTGTAATTAAACTATGCATCCGATTTTCATAAAATTTGAAATGGCTCGACAAAATATTACAACAATTATGTATTTAAAATTTCAGAACATTTGGATGGCTGTAACACCATTAAAATGCACATGCAATAATTTTTCTCATTCGCCGTAATGTAAAGAAAAACTTTTGAATGACCTGTAATTAAACTATACATCCGATTTTCATAAAATTTTAAATGGCTCGGCAAAATTTTGCAACAATCATATATTTAAAATTTCAGACCATTCGGTTGGGTAGTTTTTGCTCTGTTATATGCGGACAGACAGACGGACTGAACGACTACTATAGGTGCTACGTATTTATATAATTACGAACGCACCTAAAAAGATATACAAATTGCGTTCATTACTAGCACGCATGCCTGTTGGATATATTAATAATAAATTCAAATTTATTTTAAAAATGAAAAATGAAAAATTCTATAAATTAAGATTTCTAATTTAATTAATAAAGGCAAAAAATATTTCGAATTTCAAAATAAATAACAATTACTTTTCTCATTCATTCAAAAGTACTCACAATTTACTTCTAAAAGTTGAATAAGTTAAATAAAATTAAATAAAGTTGAATTTATAAAGTTGTTTATAAGTAAATATTCACATTTAAAATATTCTATAATGAACACATTTAAAAGGTATTTTAACCAAGAAAATGAAATGGAAAAAAATCTATATTACTCAAAAAAGAATCTTATCGAATAAAAGTATAATATTCGTATTTTATATCTAGCAACAGATGTAAATATATTAAAATTTATACTTTTATACTTTATTAATACTAACGTATAAAATCCCAGCCACAATCTCATTAAAGACGAAATCATCCCGAAATTAACTTCAAAATTAAAAGCTTTTTAAAGGAATTGAGCAAGTCATACCAGTCTAAAGCAATAACACTTACTTCAAAGCGCTTCGCTGCAGTACAACTATAGCTGAGTGCTAGTGTGTTCGTCTTGTAATGCAGAGATGGCTTGTAGGGTGGGGCAAAAAAAGTTATTTTTTTATAATCAATTTCTAATAACGCGGAAAACCTGCGCATTGGCATCCTTATAAAGGGAAAAATAATTAAAAAATATATAAGTTGGATTTGAAATCGCGCAAGAGCCCTGAAGTTTAGAAAAAAAAAGAAAAGATTTGCAATTTTTAAAAACGTATATATATATTTTTAAATAGTTTACATTATTTCTATTATTGTACAAACTACTCTTTGTAGTTACCTAAGTGCGTGAAAATTACTTTTGGACACATTGACGTTCATTTGAGTTCGCGCAGAAAGCCTTAAAATACCATTTATGTTTGTAAAAACTTCATATTGCAGCTCTTCGCCCATGTTTTTCCATGTTCGCAGCATGTTTTTCCTTTATGCGTAAATGACCCAGGACTCAGCGTGTGCAGGTGGTTGCAATTCGAGTCCCACCCACACCCTACCCAACAAACGAAATAACCATTTTAGGAGTGGTTACTTACACTGAAGTCCCTTTAAATTCTGACTTCTTATCAAATTTTGGCATCAAAAACCTTGATCTTAAAGTTGTCCTAATAAAACCTTCTCGGTTTGCATGTCCGCGAACTTTTCCAGCGGCCTCTGTAACAAGTTTCATACTTCTTCCTACCGACTCAGTGTGGCATCGAAATTTCAAACACTCAAATTCTGGCAGGGCTTTGTCTTTCAATAAAGTTTCAATGTGTTCGGTTGCCATATTTGACAATATTGGAGGTGTTGTCAACTTACATTTTGCCGTGGCTAGAAAATTAATAAAAGAAAGCTTGAAGTCTCTAACGTGACCTACTGCTGGTGGCATATTCCTGGCTTTCAGTATGCTCCTGTAGCCTAATTATCGAATGTGTTGTCTCTCGTCCAATATCGCGTACATCATATTCCCTGCATGGAAGAAGAACGAGATTCTCTGAATCACAGGTTGGATGATTTTTTTTTTAATGTTGGCTGAGGGGTCCGGGATCTTTAACATCTAATTCTGGATCATAGAGTCCAGTGATGACTGCACGAACAATGTCTAGAAGATACTGCTGATCTTCACCGATGACAAATTTAAATTGAGTCGGCACAAAATCAACTACAGGATTTTTCTCACAGCTAGGCAGTTGCTTGCCAATTGGACAACTGAATGACGCTGGCCCAGTTGTTGTTCCTCCTAGGTGCTCAAACAAATGTTTATAAGGCAGTTCATTAAAGTTTAGTAAACAAATAAACCACTGCAGTCGTCGCTGACACCTAACTTTAATGTTATGTACGACACCACCCTTTCAACAGGTGTTCGTGACTGACCCATCACATCCGCTGGCTACTACTATACTCATGTCAAAATCATTATTTTTCATGTAGTCGAAAATACTTTCGGGAATGTCATTAACGGTTCCTGTTTTTGGTGTAACATGGCCAATATATTGGCCACCAGACTCACTAATTACGCTAAAATGGTCTTCTTTTCTTACTCTGCGGTCCATTTTAGCTGCTGTTTTTCCTTGTGTTAATGTACTATCTTTTCTACCGTCGAAGTAAATTCCTTTTAAATCTTTCAGCTGGTGCTCTTTTTCCTTTATTGATTTTCAAATCTTCACTTTTTCCTTTCAAATCTTACTTTTGCCAGTCACTCGTGACATATCTGAATCAGAGATCATTCCAAGATCATGCACGACATCACACGACAAGCTATTGCTGCTATGGTCCTGTCAGAAACACCGAATCTATCGCTGATTAAGGAATTATATCACAACTTTGAACGCATTTGCGATGTAGAAAGCAATAGAAACCTCATATCACTGCCTGTTCTTATGGAAGTGTTTTGATTAACTTTACTCTTATTTATGCCAGGACTGACGGTGTCAGAAGTAATAGATTGCTGCATAGAAAGCAGCTCTCTTCTTGCTTCTCTTTTAATCAGTTTAACTGTCTCCTTTCTATGCCGCCTTAAAAACTATTTTCCATGTATTCCAAATTTTGATTCCAATTTTAATAATTTTATTTTTATTATTTCGGAAGTGAATCTATAATTTCTATCAAATTCATTATCCATTTCCTTTCAATGAACATACAAGATTTATCACATTTTTGTTTTCATTTGTCCTTATAGAAATTTTGTTTCGGTGTTTAAAAATATTTAGTTCAATTAATAAATAAAACCATATTCCTTGCCTTACACGTTTACTTTCAGGTTCAGAAATACTCAAATTATTTTGCGAGCGCATCAATAATTTCTTCCACTCTCATCAATTTCTTTCGTAAAAGATATATTTAATTATTAATATAGATTTCTTTTAATTTTTTGTTAAAGATTATGTTTTCCGATAAAAAAATATTAACTTCGATTTATGAAACAAGTTGTATTAATAATGCACATTATAAGATATGTTGAAATAGTGGGAAAAATGACTAGAATACACTTCTAAATTGCAAAGTATAGGAATATAAAAAACAAGTAAGAAAAAATCATGCACCAAGCATAGATTATGAAACAATTTCCAACACATTCAGAATAATGTAACAAAACTGCACTGCTTAAAAAATTAAAATATTACAAGAACAAAAAACTTCTTAAAACACCATCAAAAATTATTAAATGCGCTAGGCCTTTCGAAAGGTGTTTTAAGAAGTTTTTTGTTCTTATTCATTCACACCAGTTTTAACTTATTTTCTTTAAAATATTACGTCTAATTCAACCATATGGAAACGCATAATACATTTCAATACCCAATGTCAGCTGTTCCCAACCACAATCGGAAAATTATGCAAATTTTCTCAGCAGCCCAGTACATGATTTATAGATTTGAATCTATTAGCTACATGCAAGCCAAAATTTAGTTCACTTAAGAGATACATATACTTCAGTTGAAAATTTATCTTCAGCAATTTCCTCTAATAAGGAGAACGGTACGTGAATACTTTTGTGCAGCCCTGTATTTGTGGAATGGAATTTATATTTAACGAGTAAGATGCAAAAAATTAATTAAATTTAAAATCGCATACCGAATTTTAAACCCTGCACTCCAGTAATTATTACTCAAAGACAGTACTATACTGTAACCAATTTCTTTTGTGTGTCCCTGTAAATAAATAAAAAAAATGCTATGAATGTCCTGTTCTAATGTGATCGTAGTGAAATTCAGTGAATTATATTAGTTTCAATACATTTTAAATATCACAATGCCATTAAAATACTCTGCAAACGATTTTTCCTCATATACCATAATGTAATGGAATTATTTTGAGTGCCCCTCTAAATGAACGGTTAATCCTACATACTTCATATACAATAAAAAACATGCTTTGGTGACCCTAAATAACCTTCATCAATTGCACGAAAATCCGCGTATATTTACGGGAGTTATTCCCCATATACCTTAATGTAATGGAATAATTTTGAGTGTCCCTGTAAATGAACGATTAATCCTACATACTTCATATACAATACCAAAGATGCTTTAGTGACCCTAAATAACCTTTATCAATTTCATTAAATTCTGAGTATATTTACGGGAGTTGGAGCGTGGACAGACGGACAGATGGACAGACGAACTGACGAATAGACAAACCGAATGCATAAACACTTTTAACTTTGTTGGAAATTGTTAAAAAGGACTTAAAGAAATGCAAACGTTTTAATTTCTACAAGGCAAAAGTCAGAGGTCCATGTATGTGGATGGCAGAAATTAAAAATGTTTGTATTGAAAGCAATTCTGATAGCCATTACAAAAAATAACTATTACATAGACTATTACTTTATGAAAATTCTACAGGTGAATTTAATTATAATTAACTACGCTTTCGAAAATATCATATATGGTATATTATTCTTTTAAGACCAAGACATTATTACAATACAAAACTAGTCGTTTGGGGGTCACCGTAATACTTACGCATCATGGATATACATAATATAAAATATGAAAAAAAAGAAAAAAAAAACATGTGTAAACTATTTATAAAATACATTGCAATTTAAAAATAAAATTTAAAGTATATTTAAATATTTTTAATAATCCTCTATTACTAAATTGCGGGTATTACTTGATTATCTCGTCTATGAATTTCGACAAATTATAAAAATCTCCGAACTACCCTCAAAATTATACAAATTCGCAAGATTTTTATTTTATATAACGAAAGAAGAAATAAATTAGTGAAGTATTAATAAAAATACAAATAAAGAACCGAATTTTTAAAAAATCACTTGATGACGTAACAAACACGAGTAACGGGTTTAATTCAAGTGAATGTGACATTTACGATAAACCATTATTCGCATTTAATCTTATAGTTTGGCGATAGTTTTTTTCGCAGACGGGATAATCAAGTAGTACCGAATAGCGTAAAGGAAACATCCTTAAATCTCAAAAATTGATAATCATATTAACTAACAATTTACTGCGTCGGATTAAGCGTCACGTTACCATTTAAAATATATCTTTGAATTGAAATTTGAATGAAATGCAGGATCATGAAATCGAAGATTTTAAAAAATATGATTACAAATATATCGGCAACTACATATCCGATTGACTTCATTCTTCATGCAAAACTTATGATTTTTTTTATTGTCTTTTTTATTCACTCATTAAAATAAATAATTTCGAAAATTTTTTCATACCTTTTATCAGAACGAATATTTCAAAAGTCCGAAAAAAATAGTTCCGGATAATCGAGGCAACTGATATTCAATAGGCATCTTTTCATTATTACATACTAAGTAATCACCAAATTTTAAGTCTATATCTTAATATGTTTGGGGAATAGAGCTTTTATAGGTACACACACAAACACGCATACACACAGACAGACGGATGGCAAATTCTTTTTTCTAAAAATATGTTTTTCGGCATCTCCAGAGTCTATAACATCTAAATCCGCCAAAAAAACATTCTATTTTTATAACGATTACAAGACTTACCCTATACTACGTATAATGGGTAGTCGGTATCTACGTATGATGTATATCGATTGCATTTTCAAATATTAAGTTGTTTTTAGTAAAAGAGCACAACAGCGATAATCTGACACCTGCATATCTCCATTACGCTTGTAACTCGACATTTATTACTCACATGACTAGAACAACGCAATAAAAAACTTGTTAACTTAATCTAACCTGAAGCTAACCTTCTTAAATCACCAGCAATTTATTATACTTTATTACAAATGATCTTTGGTAATTATTCCTGAATTTATAAAGTTTTTTTTTCAAGTTAAAGTTCATTATTTGTTTCTTTTTTAATTTCCAGTCCAGTTAAAGTTAATCCATTTTAATTTCCAATTTTACTTATCCACTCTTGTTGTATCAATACCACTCTAGTTGTATACCTTTTAGCATTTATTATTGCCTCGCTACAAATCACTGAAAACTTTTGAAATTATACATAGTACAATAAGCAGTGAATTATCCAGATATTCAATCATTATTTTGTAAATAAATGTTACCAGGGCATATTATGCAATGTTTTCGTTGATCGAGACCGATGAAAATTAATGTTAAGTACTGTTCTCTATAAAAACATTCAAATTAGTGGAAGATCTCTTTATTTACGTTTACTGAAGACAGCTGTGTATTCAATGAGTAAATTAGTCTGAATTAAATAGTTTTTGACATATCATTAGGAAAGAAAGCCGATAAATATGTTATTTTTTTTTTTTCAATTTATATTAATCTTGATTGTTTTTTATACAGATTTTATATGTTAAATAAATATTAAAACTCTATATCTAGAAATAATTGAAAATAAAATTATTGAATGGAGTCCTTCAACCGTTTAATAATTACCATGCCTAATACACATGCAATTATATTATATTTCATTTATGTTTCATTTTAATTTTATTTCATTTCATTTTCCTTTTATTTCATTTCATTTACATTTCTTTTACTTATTATATATGATTTATGATTTGAAACGCATAGAACAAAAACCAGTTTTTTATGTTTTTTTTTTTTTTATTATTTAAATATGAAATTACATAGAACTTTATTAATTCGACCCGCTTAAGTACTCGAAAGCTGTCGCGTTATCGAGGTCCCACTTTAATTTTTGTTAATTTATGGAAAATGAATTTTTCGTAGAATAATTCGTAAAAAATCGTCCCCGTTCGTAATTTGCACTTCAAATACATATATTAAGCTAGTTTTCACCAACCAATAAGAAATTTTGAATAAATCGAAAATCATAATAAATTCTTTTCTTTCATGCTTCGAAATCCCAAAATGTAGAATTTATCTTTGATAACTATTTACCCTTGACATTTTTATAAACTTTTATCTATTTCCCCTTGACGATAACAGATAAAGAAAAAAAAAAGATCCTCACTTTTCAAATTTGTTTCCCATTTTCATAAATATTCATTTTCATCTGAGAATACGTTAATTCCCTGCATCCCTCCTATACATTTTTTCGAGAAACAATGCGAATTACATTTTGTACTTTGGTTTTAATATTTTTCATTATAAAGCCGGTTTATTTTCTACATGGGAAACGTCTAAAGCTATTGGCAAAACAAATTATAAATTAATAGAATTAGAGATCTTTAAATATGAAAAACAGATGAAAACTCCTTTTTAAATGTAAAACGTTTTTTGAAAATAACATTTTTCAGCCTACATTTTCGGTAATTATTTGTGATATATGGCATAATTACCAAATTTCCATCTGCATGAGTTTATTCATGAGTTATTCAAACTTCATATTTTCTGTTAATTAGTTTTGGTGCAAGTTTCAAATCTTTTCATTTAAAATTTATAAATAAATTCCTGAAATGGGATTTTTGCTTCTTGTTCGACATGCTGTTATAACTCTGTTTTTAAAAAAATGTAGATGAAATTTAACGAAATATATTATTTTCATTTATATTACTAAAAATTACTCATGTCATTCTCATTTATCCCCTTGACTAATGCAACTTTATTTAGCGTGTATATATTTGAAAAGAATTTCTAATAAAATAATAAATTTTCACCGTTTATATACCAATCATGAGACACTATTGTATATTTTAAAGACAACTTAACTCTTGTAAAACATACAGATCAGATTTTATAAAATATATTATAGCATGTTATATATAAAATTGAATAGACGTAACATAAAAAAAAAACTATCCACGAGTTTTGAAAACTGAAGTTTGCAACGACATGGCACACGCGATTATTGACTGTCGATGGAAAACAAATGCTAAAAGAAGGAGAGAGAGAGCAGGATAAATGGAGGACAAGGGAATCTTCTGATGTTAAATAAGATAAATATACAAACGAAGGCATTTAGTAAGTACAACTGACGATGCTCCGGTAGGATTGAAAACGTTCTTGTCATGTATAGTATATTTATGTGAATTCATGGATAGGTTTTTTTTTTTTTAATGTAGCGTCTATTAAATTTTATATATAACGTGCTGTAATGTGGGAAGGCGTCATTTCTTTTCCCCTAGGTCATGCGTATTTTGTTCTTGCAAATGCCACTCTCCATTGAAGATACTCTATAGATCAGCTGACGCGGCCGAAGTGAAATGATCATAGGGAGAGACAAAAGGAAATGAAAAGGATGTTGTGATGTTCGTGGGAAAAGGAGAGAATGATAAGTACTGTCTAAGACGACTCTAAATATGTGTTGCGTTCATTGAACGAAAACTCACGAACTCAGTTCACTATCTGTGAACGTTGAGTTGAACTTCACTCACTTTTTGATAAATGAACGTGAGCTGAACGAAAGTTAAAAAAATCTGTGAGTTTGAACGAAATTTACAACTCAAACTCATTTTTTTTCATAATTTATTTAAATTTTTTCCAGCCTTTAAGAACACGTTTTTCCCATTCAAATGCCATTTAGAGGCTTACACGGAGGCGGTATGCATCGAATCTAATGATCAGTTTTTCTGTGTCGTGCCCGGATCTGACATTCTCTGGAGGTTCGGACCGGGCCGAACCGGCTTATTTCTGAGCCTGTGCTTATTCTTCCTAAAAATCTGCCCCGACCGAAATCTTGTGGCATGATCACAACCCTGCTCGTATGAAAATCATTGAGCCGTCCCTGTCCGACTCGTGCAAAAATCTGTTTAAGGCTGTTCTCAAATCCAAAAGGGCAAATTTATGACGCATATTTTAATTTATTTTTGTTTGGAAATGCATGAAACTAGCAGGTGTTGTTGTTCAGAAACCATGTAATTGATCTCTTTTTTTGCAAACGCAATAGATCTTTCAGAAAATAGTGTCAAAGTGGGCGTTTCAAACCAAATTTCCGCGCGAAAGAAGAATAAGCACTCAAGAAAGGGTGAAAAACGTGTTTGCCACGTGATCATAATCGCTTATAACTGAATATGTAATTTATATATCCAAAAATTTAAAATACAGTTCAATTCCAAATCGCTTCCATAGTCAGGCTTTCCAATTTTATATCTTTCTGTTAAAAAAGAAATTTGTAAATGTGTCAAAACATTTTGAGCTTGTTGAGCAGAGCAGTTAAGAACACCCTTAAGAAACAACCTCCTTGGATCAACAATTTTTGCCGAAAAGAATATATTTTTAAATCACTATTATTCTACAATTAAAATTCTATTTAAATAATAATAGTACATATGAATTTCTATGGGGGTGGTCAATACTGTAAAACCTGTTATGAGAATCTGTATATGACGAAATCCTGTTTTAAACGAAAAAATTTCTTGATCGGTGCAAAATGGATAAAATAATATGTTTGAAAACAAATAATGCAGTTGCAAGAGACGACAGACCTCGTAAAAAACGAACTTAACTATAGCATTTATTCTCTATCCTATGTGATTCCGTCTTATATAGTTTTTTCGATGTAGAATTTTTCAGATTTTTAAGTCTCCCAGCCGAGTAAATGGATAAATAGTATTAATAATAATTCAGATATTTACACACAAATAGAGATCCATTAAAAAATCAATATAGTTTACATTAGAATATATAGAAAGAAATGTAGGAGAAACAGTAGTTTGGAACGGGAGTCCCTGTACTATGCAGTCTATGGCACTTTTATTTAAAGTGAACAATATAAACATGAAAAAGAGACTGTAATAATAACTAGTATCTGTCAAGCCGAAATGTCGGAGCATGGAGAACGTAAACTTAAAAAAATGTTTTATTTTCTTGATTACTGTTTAATAGTATAAACGTAAGCTTGAAATAATAATCCTCGATACTTCATTTTAAAGTGTTTAATTCAGTCGTCAGTTGCCTCGAATAATGCACAAATGCTAATCTGTCAGCAAGTGCTCCCATACTTCTAATTTGGTAAAGCTTGTCCTTAGCGAAAATCGTTTCCATTAGAACTTCCTCTAAATTACAAACTACAGTAAAAGTGACATAAGTTGTTTTATGTGACATCTTTAGATGAATGTCCACAGCAGTTTTTGACAAACCTAAACTTTGGGATCTGTGTATGGTGGCAAGCTGGCAAGGTATGCAACCGTTAAAAATAACGAACTTATTGAGAATGAGGCTTTTTCTTCTTTCCAATATTTACAAATAGGTTGGATAAAAAAAAAAAAAAATCTTCCAGTTAGAAATGGCCCATGATACTCAACAAAATGAAATATTACAGATTGTGGCAAGCCTCGAGGTTGAAATCGTGGGCTATAGGCAATAACTTTTATCGTACTTAGTGAACCGTTTACCAATCCTCACTCCGTCCAGATATTGGTATGTAGCATAATGCATAACCCTGCATCCAGCTGCTGAGGAAAGTCCAGATGCTTGATCATCTTCACTTCATCTTGCTAGTTAATCATTGTGATGTGCTAAAATTCTTGTTATTGGCCCCCGCTTTGATTTAAGGGTCCTGTCCCTGCTTGTGAAGACACTCACGAGCTAATGCTAATCCTATGGGGAGGGATTTTTCTAATATCTCGTTTGCATTTCGACATTTTTAAATAATTTTTTTATTTTTTTTGCATTGGATAACCGAGGTCAGTCTCTACAGCGCACCTTTTTTACTTTTTCGATTTTGGACGCAGATATTTTTTATAAGGTTACTTTCACTTTCGAAACCGGTTCTGAAAATAAAAATGTCCTTCTAAAAATATCTGCAACCAAAATAGAGAAAGTAAAAAAGTTGCGCTCTAGAAATGGACCTCGGCTATCCAATGCAAAAAAAAAAAAAAAAAAAAAAATTAAAAATGTCGAAATGCAAAAGAGATATTAGAAAAATCCCTCCCCATAGGATTACCATTAGCTCGTGAGTGTCTTCACAAGCAGGGACAGGAGCCTTAAGAAGTACTTCTTGATTATATTCTTTATCTTTCTTGGTTTTAAGGAAAAGACACATGGGATCTTCAAATCATTCAAGTTAGCCGAAAGTAGTACAGTCGGCCCCACTTAATCGGGCAACGGATAATTGCATACCCCGCTTATATGCATAGAATGCCGTGGAACAAAATCGCTCCCCATAAGGTTAATGTTAAATATACTCGTTTTATCGCATAACAATTCCCGGTTAATTGCATAAATATCTCCAATCTGGTAATCCGGATTTTATGAATTCCTGTCATAGTGATGAATGGGAAGAAAAGAAGAACTTTTTTTTTGTTGTTGTTATTGTAACAATATATTGTAACAATTTGTTTATTTAACCCATTAAGCGCCGCTATATTAAGCACGTTAAATAAATAAAGTTTATTTGTATATATTACGTATATAAGATGCCCCTATAATAAAGCAGTTGAAATTTTTTTAATAACTGTAACCGTTTAGAATGTATAACATGTTCCCGTAGCGGGAGCGTTGGCGTCTAATGGGGGTTGAACCTTCCTCTGAACTGCAAAGAAACGCGCGTTATTTTCTCCTGCCATAATGTGATTGCGATTAGAAAATTTAATAAAACTTCATTTTTAGGCATGATGCAAACAAATAAACAAACATATGAACAATTACTAAAAATATATGGATTAAAAATTTAATATTCATATTCATAAATCACTTTCATTCAAATTTTTTAACCAATATTCAAAATATTAGAAATATAACGTTACTCTTTCTTTTTTATTTCCCTACACATTGTCTATGCAACTTCAAAGGAATAACTCAGATATAACATTATGTTGTAATAAACACAACACGCACATATGTATAAATTTGTTTTACACCTAGATTTCTGGCATATACTTATATTAGAATATAGTTTTTTTCATCGACACGTAACTGATATGTATAACTTTATATATTCCTAAATGATGTTTTGAATTTTCTTTATTACCTGTTTCAAATAAAGTAGTTGTTTTACAAATGAAAATTGAGACATCTCTTATTTCAATATAATAAATGCTTTTCACGTTACTATTACCAAATATCGATTTTCAAATTATTTAAATATATATATATATTATCTCTTTAATGAGAGGCCTGCACATATTTAAAAATCGATCTACAACAGTATCACAGTTAGTACAATTAATATAACATGAAACAATTTAGAATTTTCGTAATCCTTCTTTTTTTTTATATTGTATATGAATCTACCTATGGATTTAAGTTTCAAAAGTAGCTGCCAACTACTACTGTATTATATCTGAATTTATGGTCAAATTTACTGTTACAGGAAATTACCAAAATTCTTTTTTAATGTTTTAGTAATAACTTACTTCCATGCAAAACGCAATCTTTTATTTTTGCATCTTGCATTTTAATTGTATTTTTTTTTTCTGCGGATGAACATCATAAAGGTAAATTTTAAGGGTTTTTTTGTTCACAATGGTTCTGTTTTTCCGTATAATATTACGAATACACATTCAAGCGAACTGACATACACTCCTTTCCATGAAAAATCAATATAAAATGTTCCTCTCTTTATGGAAGCGCGCTTGCAGACAAAGGGACGGGAATGTAACCACAAGCCGCCAACGCTCCCGTTGTGGGAACATACGAAAGAAACATTTCTAATATTGCTTTAAATGAATATATTTACTTCGTATTAGGAATTTATTATTAGATGATCTGTTGGCTTTAAATATTCACTGCACTTATAAAAACTAAAGAATTTACTTTTTTCTTTTTACTAATTTTACTTGAGGAAGTCTAAAAACCAAAAATTCTCTTTTTTAAAAAATCTGCAAAAAATAGTAAATATATATATATCATTCTGAAAAAATATGCATACTACACGCCATACTATTAACTTTTCGGCACAAAATATATTTTTTAAATAATTCAAAAATATGTTGTGGGGAAAAATAACAAATTGTTGTTCCCGCAACGGGAGCGTTGGCGTTTAATGGGTTAAAATCGAAGAACAGAAACCGTCCTGAAAGAAGACTTTATTATCTTAATTCTAGAAAACGCATGGGAGGTTTGAATTTGGACAATTATGTTTTTCTATTTAAAAGCTTGTCGTAGATACAGCGATTCAAGATGCTGGGAGTACTTTTTGGAAAATCCTGGAATCGGGGAAAAATACAATCGGGACGGTCAGGAGAATAAAGAACAATACTTAGCACCGGAAGTGGAGAAATGCAGTGTCCGATGTAGGAAAAAACAAGTTTCCCTAAAGGATTTTTTGTGTAGGCAACAACAACAGAATAGTGAAAAATTGGCGAATAATTGAAAAATAAAATTAATTTATTCAGAATTTATTTATTTTCAAAGGTATGATTTAAAAACAATTTTTTTTTTTTTTTTTTACTTTCATTTTAATTTTCACATAAATTATAATGAAAAATTAAAACATGTGACGTAAATAGTGTGATAATACATTATACCTGTTATTCCATATATTGCTATATATAGAGTACTAATAAATTATTTATTAAAATTATTAATAAAATAATTTTTAAAATATTAGGAAATAATGTCAATTAATATTTATCATAAAAGTGGTACATAATCAAATGATAATGTGTACTGATAACATTAATTGACGTCCTCGCTTAAATGCATACCCCGCTTAAATGCATACAATTCAGTGGAACCAACTGTATGCAATTAAGCGGGACCGACTGTATATCTTTGCGTCGTTGCATAAGGGGTGGGAGGTAGTCTAAAACTTGACTCACGCAAAATGAGTTAAGAGTCTTTCGGAACTGTGTCTGCTGATCGTCGTTTTGTCTCAATGAGTTTGTTAATGTGAAACATTTTTCAAAAACCCTAAAAATTTTTTGTCCGCAAAGAACCAAAATGACTTTTATAGAATGCGTCTTATACAGAGGGATGTCTTTTACGCGATGTAACTACCTAATACGTCCAAGGATTTAAACAAATAAGCATCCTAAAAGGCTCAATGCTATCTATTTTACCTTCGCCAAATCTTAGTTCAGGTCAGCCATAAGACGACATCCTATCATTGAAAATTCGTCAATAATGAGAAATAACATTGGATCCATGCCGAACTGTAGTTTTATTGCTGAATTTTTAAATTAGCGAACTATTTAGAGCACGTTGGTTCTTTAAGCGCTGAGTGAATTGCCTTGTCTTTGACATTAAATTCAGCAGTGCCTGTTAGAGCCAAAAGAATGATATCTTCTGATCCTAACTGCTCTATGATTGTTTTACTAATTTCTTTGATTATCGTACATTTTTCAGCTCTTCCTTTTATAATAATATAAGTTGACTTAGGGAAATTTGTAACTTTTGTTTGCAAAGACAAAAGCTGTTCAGCGCATAACTGAAGTATCTTCTGCTGCTCATCTGTAAATCTGATGTCCGAATTATCAAAACTTTCCTGCACCTTAATTTGTTGTTCTTTAAAATAATTCAGAAATGCTAAAAGTTAAGAGAAACCATTGGATAAGAGAATATACGGTAAAGATAAAGAATTACCACCGGATGTATTTGAACGATTTTGATTTGTTTAATGTAGTTCCGATCATAAGCATAAAACTTCATAGTCATATACATTAACGTCGAATTCCCCGCTAAGCCTCGCGACAGTTGGAGAAATATCGTCAAATTTGGCGACCAAAAATATATCGCCATAAATTAAGCCAATTTGGCTGTAGCTGACTAATTTGGCAAAATTTCCATTGAAATTCAGTACTAATGATTCTTTTCTAATCGGGTTCTTCGCATTTTACCTTCGTGTTTTGCAGTAAAATTAGCTAAAATCTTAAAACCAAGAAATAGGGAAGCTACCTTTTCCAACACGTACAGGAATTTTTTATTTTGTAATCTACATATTTCCGTTTTCTATTGTACAACTTGACAAAAAAGCTTATCTCATTCACTTCAAAATGTTCACTTGCATTTCAGTTGCAACGCATTCACTTACGATGAATTAAAAAAAAAAAATGAGTAATCTTCAGTAATTGGGGCCGCTACCAAATTGTTAAACTTGCGCATCAAACAACGCTTAGTAAATTATGAAATTGTCTACAAACCCGATTTCGAAAATGTCCCATTAAAAACATGCATTCGTCTGAATACAAACATACATACATAAGAATACATACATATAAGTAATACATACATGACATTATATTTTTCTCGATTTCTTTGAGTATCACTCGTAGCCATTCGGCTAATGCTCAAAATCGTATTTTCCGTATTCGATTTCTTTTCGTTTCTCTTAATTTAAAATTCAGAATGAATTGCATCGATTTGAAAGCTTTCAGAGAATGAAAAATTCGCAAAAAAATAAATAAAATAAAATAAATAAAAATATATAGTGATTGTTACGTACGTAGAAAGTAAAACTTCTGAAAGGTGGTGGTGGGGGCGGGGGTCAATCTATATCCCAGGTCACCAATGTATCAACATCGACTACAACATTCGACTCAATGATCCGTATGAGGTTAAAGTGTATAATTTACAGCGATGGAGCTAATGTTTTAATTAATAACGAAATGAATCTCGTCGAATTTCGACGAAGGAGATTGTTTAAAAACGAACTCGTATATACATATGTCAGTACTTAGTCTCTTAAAACAAATATTATTTTTAACTTAAAGTTACCAAAATACTAATTCCATACACTTCGACTGTTCAAAGTATTAAAAAATTAAACTGTATACCTTATCAAGATAAGTAATTTTCATGAAATTACCCATTGCGGCTGTTATGTTTAAAATTACCGATTAAAAATCAGAAAAAAATTATACCACTTTAAACCTTTGAGGGGCAAGTAATTGTGTTTCTGTAATGCCGAATTCACACCAGAATCTGCAAAAAGATTTATTGCAAAATGAGGAAAAGCAATTTTACAACTTTTCCCCCCCAAAGTTACAAAAGTAAAATTTAGTAATTTTTTTCTGGTGCGAATATTCATTAATCGTAGGTGGGATAAAATTTATTCCACCGCCCCTCAAGAGGTTAAGCCAATCATGGAATTATTTTTCGCGTAAAATCTAAACTTAAAACGTTATTTTCACCATCTCAAAATTTGTATACGCATCTCTCATCTTTACATTCGCGATTTCAAAAATATCGCAATGCGCACTATGTGATTAATACATATATTTCTCAACTTGAAATCAAGTTTGTCACCTACGACTTTGCATGTAAGCATTCGCACTCTTGACTTGTGATTCTAATCTCCGTATCGACGAGTAAAATTCCAGAAATTTATATCTTTTAGAGGCGTTCGTAGTAAAATATTTACTTTTATCAGAGGAAACGATTGTTTTCATCTAAATGTGATGCCATTTTGCCTCATTGGAGCATTTCACCAAGCGTCTCAAACTCAATGAATGAAAATAATTGAATTATAACAGCTTTTTGCGGAAAACATGAGTACTTTTTTAAAGCGTGACGTCATTTTCTGTTCAGTTTTTCAGAAAGTTTATTTTGAATTTTATGAGAAAATGGCATCAATAAAAATGAGCAAACATTATTTTTTTTTCCTTTCTTTACAACAATGGAAGTAATCCAATTTCTACCAAAATTTTTAAATTTAAGTTTTAAAATGGGAATATTTAAAAAAAAAAATAGCTAGTGCGGGCAAATCTGTAAAGAAACAGCTTTCATTTAAAAAAAATAATAATAATTATGAAATAGAAAGAATGGTTCAGAAAAAAGCTCACGGTAGATGACTAAAAAAACAAATTCCTATCTTTCAAATATATAGAATTAAACTCGCAATGTTATCTCTATGGGAAAATTTTGAGCCGACATTTCAGGCTGTTAAGGTTGACGAATATTTATGATTTTCAATACGCGCCGAGATTTTGGCACTACCGACGTCCAGCTCATATTTTGTGTCGATGCGACAAATATTTTGGACGCTATCGTGTTAACAAAAGTGTAATTTTTGCAGGGAAGCCGGAGCTGTGCTCCGTAATTTTTTTTTTTTTTTTTTGTCAGAACTCCTCGCACAAGATAGAACTTTAAACATATCGACGTAAAATAAATATCTGTACAGCACGATTAGCACTATACAGGCATCATCTATAAAAAACTATCATTAAGAAATTACAAATTCTTCCCAGAAAGTTTGAATAGATTTTTTTTTTATAATACTGGACAACAGTGCGTTTGTCCTTGATTCTAGATCAGATTTGACGCTGATTCCGAATATGCTTTCCGTTTATCCCTAGGTGGTCCAGGTTTTGAGAAATTTATATACTTAAATTTATTCAAATTTAAGCTTTATGTGCTATTTTATGCAAATTTTAGATCCAATATATGTCACATTTAATTACGTTTTCTAGATAATGTCTACTTACTATTTGCTTCAGATATATGTCATCATTTGCATATTCTTAACATTTATTTATCAGTTATTAAGCCTAATTTGCATATTTGTCAATGGTGTAATGTTTACATCACTATCAACTTTAAAATAGTTGACACGGAATTGACGTAATGTTTTTCTATTCTAGATTTTTATTCTGATTTCAAATCTGCAATCTGTTTTCTTATGTCATGTCTAGTTTTTGAGTAAGATGAAATCTACTTTTGCACGGCATTAACACAGGATTGATATAAGATGCTTTTTAGGAGTGTGTAATTCACTGACAAGAAGGTGAACAGGGTCAGATTCATATAAGAGACATAAACAAAAATTTATATAATTAAAAAATATAAGTAGTATAATCTATCCTAACTAGTTGAAATTTATCATACAAAGTATCATAAAAAGCTATTTCTGGGTTTTTTGACCAATAACTAAAATTTCACTTTTTTCAAAAACTAGACGTGATAGAAGAAAACAGATACAAGATTTGAAATGAGCTGAAACAATTGATTTCGAAACATATTAGCGTACTCGTGAGGCGGAAATATTTGAACGTCAAGAAACATTATTAGAAAAAACATGAAAAATATGCAAATTAGGTACAATATTTCACAGTCACATGTCAGTATAATCTCAGAAACAACGTTTTTTGAAGTAAATTAGGTAGAAATCGTAACATAAAACAAAAAACCCTATCTGATATTGCTTTATAGTTTAAATTTGCAAATAATTGTATAAAATTTACTAAATTTGCATAAATTGAAATATGCGAATATCTTTCAAAATATCTCATATCAAAAGTTCAAACTTGTTGACCAGTGCAATTATTATAAATATATCGTGAATAAAATAAAGGAAAATTAGTATTAAAATTTTTATGGGGCGAACTCTAAATTTCTGAGTAAAAAATCCGCCAGATTTAGCAACACTGTTTGTGACCTGTATAATGGTTTAAAAGACTCTCATTTCACCTTAGATAATTACTTCTATTTCAGATTCGATCGGTTTCGTATTGGGTTTTAACTCTTGAGAATCGGATTCGGGTAGAAGCCGATTTTTCAAAACAATGTCGAAAATAAAAAGGTTAAAAATGTATTGCAGTAAGACCTCCATAAAATGGCATAATCCGGGCATAATAAGGCAGGGAGGGTACAACCCCCTCCCTTTTTTTAAGAGCAGGGACAACATTATGTTTTGCCCTTCCAGATTTTCGTCTTGTATTCAAGTGAAATCATAATTTTGTATTTCATTTTTCCTTATTTTCCCTCCCATTGTTTAATAATTTAGATATTATCGTGGGTGTAAACTAGAATTGGACAAACCACAATCAAAATTATCAGAATCAATGTTTGCATGTTGACATAAGTAATTTCCGCTTTACGTCTAACAAAACCCTCTGCTGTAGAAACATTAAAAACTAAAAATATTTTCTCATAGATTTAAGATGTTATCTTATCTCGATCTATTTCCCTTCTCCCTTTTTTGTTTCTCTCTTGCTCCAAAGTGGAAAGACTATTTTCTCCTATTCATTCCCAGGAATGCTTATTTGGCTGCACGTGTGGCAAAAGATATTATGATTACAGTGTCTTGGCTCTGACCATTGTCATTTCTTTAGGATAATATCAACACAACACAACAACTGCCTGTCCCTCAGGGCTGTTCATAGCACCAGTACATGGGAGGGAATTGTCCAGGGTGTCTGGATTTGAACACTTATTTGAATATATCAAATAATCAATGAAAACTAAAGATATAATTCTAATTATTACGCTATCACCATTTAGGATAAATGAAAAAGTATAAAAAACAAATGATAAAAATAAATTTTGACCATTGAACATTGAAATATATCTCCTGTGCTCGATAGATTTAAACTTTAGTTTTTCTTTCATTTGATATACAACTATTTCATTAACAAATATAAATAGATGTCTGCACGGGAAGAAATTTTGAGCCGAGCGCGATCAGTAGACAACTTTTGTTTTAGCCCTGTGTAAAAGTTCAAAGTTCGACCAGAACTGCTCCGAGTCCAGCTCGGTGCGTTCAAAAAATTATTTTCCCAGCCCGGTATAAAAGCTAAAATTTCGTCCCAGCCTGCACAAAAAATTAATTGTCTCGTCTCGGCCCTGCCCGGCTGATCATATATTTTTACGCCTATAAGGTTTAAATTGTTTTGTACCAGAAGTTCTAACAAAAAAATATTTATTGTATCATTTTATTTCATGTTTATGTTCTTCATTTTAAACAAAGTGTCTTGAGCTGTGATATTTATTTTTTAATGCATCTCTGGTAATATGTAAATCTCTTAGTTATCATTACTATCGTTAATCCATATTCTATGGCTTAGAGATTGAAAAATTGTTAAAATACTATTCAATACAATCTTCTAAGATGACATCGCATAGGAAAGAAGAAAAAACTCGTTATGGGCAGATTTCCCTCTTAGCAGGTTCATCGCCTATTGTGAATGCATTATATATCCTTTTCACAAGTATGATTATAATCAACATATTTTTTCTCGTGTTGTTAAATACGGGATTTCGCCATATGCAGGTTCTTTTTCACAGGTTTTACATTACTTATTGCCAATAATGCATCTACCAACATATTAAAAAAAGAGGAAATATAATAAATTTTAATTGAGGAATAATAGAAATTTTAAAATACATGGAATTTTTTTTGAAAAAAATTGCTGAGCGGGCCAAATTTTACTGATATTTTTATCGTGGGCCGTGCGGGTAGATTATTTTCATAAGTGCTGGTTTGGAACAGGAATGGAAAATTTCTACTCGTTCAGCACTCTAGGAAGGATGCAGTAGAGGTCTGCCCGAGAGAGGCCCGGGCTTGGCCCGAGCCCCGTATGCGGCCAGGCAGAAATAGGACAATTTTTTCAACGGGCTGGGCTGACAAACAAAATAAACGGGCCGGATCAGCAAAGAAATTGAACGGGCCTGCAGGACCGGGCCTGGCCGATAAAAAAATTTAGCGTGCCTACTGAACCGATATAAAAATTTAAACGAAGCCGATAAAATATGAGTCATTTTCAATGAATACGATTTTCGCGAGAAGAACTATAAATTTGCGTCATGAGCCGATGCTAGTTTGACAACATCATTACAGAAATGTAACATGTCTATATCAGTGATCGGCATCGGACAGTTTCATAGTGTCTGAACCTGGGTTTAATTTTTTCAGCAGACCCGTGCCGGGCCGAGATTGCATGCTTGCATTTTTTTTTTTCTACATAGTCATGCCGGGACAAAACTGTCTTAATCGTTCTCAGGATGTATAGGGCAGGAATTATGTTTTGTAAAAGTATTAAGAGGTATAATGAATTTCTGTTAATAGTATTTTTGGAACAGTTGCATGGTACCTTAAGCTGGTTCTGAAATTCACTACTCAACAATGCTTATGTTATGTAAAAGTATTAGGAGCTGTAATGAATTTCTGCTAATAGTATTTTTGGAACAGTTACATGGTACCTTAAGTTGGTTCTGAAATTCACTACTCAACAATGCGAAACTTTCCGACACATTTTAAACTGTAATGGCAAAAATTGAAAGGCCTGGCATTGTAGGTATTTGGAATCGAATAGCATTTTCCATTTTCGATACATTACGTACAGAGATATAAGAGATTCTTGTCACGTGACTGTATGTTTTTATCCTTTTCTGTGCTATCGCTTCCGGAAATTCGATTCAAAACGCTAACTTTGGTAGTATTTTCTCAAAGATATATTGCTTTTGTATTAAAAATTAAATAAAATATTAGCTATTTACATAGTTTCTGAATACCTCCCAATGTTACACTTTTCCGAAAAGAAGTTAATTCAGAAATGTCTCGGAATGTAGCTCCTTTGGATTTGAGAAAAGGCCTCAAAATGACAGGGAAATATTTCCACAAATCTATTTTTCATTATACAGCTTCAAAAGTTAACATGCTTTTAACCCTTTATTCTAAGCTACATTAAATTTTTAATGAATTCTTGTTTGAATTTTGAAACGTCTAAGATTGTAAATAATCATTAATGTTACTATTGTGTGTTTTCTGTTTTGCAAACACATAGCAATCTAAAATATACTGTGAAATGTTCCCATGAATACACATGTAATTCATTAAAAGAATCGTAATTGTATGTCGAGGAAAAACGGAATTTTTAGTAGAAATTGAGTCGGACCGGGCCGGGTCGGGCTCAGGTAGAACTCTTAATTTTTAATATTTTCCTAATTCTTAATAATTAATTAATTCCGGGCCGGGCCAAGATAGCTTTCGTTTGGGCCGGGTCCGGGCCTGGAAATTCCCGCCCTTGCAGGCCTCTTAAGATGCAGTCCAGTCCCAACGCAGCACTGTAAAAAAATTCATTCCCGGACCATCTGGAAAAAAGTATTCCCGAAACCAAGCCAGGACCGTGTGTCGAGGAGGAAAATTGGACCGTGCCCATGAAGACGCTTACATTGAATAACCAAAAGGTTAGCTCACAAAATTTTGTAAATTTGGGCGATAAAGTGCTAATATATTTAAAAAACAAAACAAGGAAAACGAGTTTTTTGTGAACTTCACTCACTTTCATAGATGAGTTTGAGTTTGACCGGATTCGTTTGAAAATTTTTGAATTTGAGGTCGAACTTGACTCATTTTTGAGAAATTGAATTTGAGTTTGAATTAGTTCGTTATTTATTTATTTATTTTTTTGTGAGCGTGCTGAACACTGGTGTGTGGTAACTTTGATCTATGAATGGTAAAGCTTTAATTGTGAAGTGGAAATATACATAGAAGATTCCGCACTTATTCAGTATTAAACGTGAAGAGACAGCACAGACAACAAGCTCACCGAGTTCACGGCTGAAATTCCAGAATTTGTTAAAACTCGATTCGCATATACAAACAAAATCGGTCTGCGAAGTCATATCTTGGTGAAAAACACCCGAAAACCCGATTTTAGCGGTTGACACGTAGGTTTATACCACTGCATTTTCCTGCACCCAAAGGTATGAAAACATCGGGGACTGGAAGCAGAGAAAATACAATGGTAAACCTACGAGTCAAACTCTAAATTCGGGTTTTTAGGTGTTTTCTACCAAGATTTGACATGGCAGACCGATTGTGTTTGAATATGCCAATCGAGTTTTAACTAATTCTGGAATTTCAGCCGTGAACTCGATGAAGTGATTGTCTGTGCTGTCGCCTCCCGGCCTACATGTGATTAATGGAATAAATGATCCTTTTAAAAAAAAATCTTTTTGTATTGTTGCACTAATATTGTTGAATTTAAATAAAAATTAAAGATTTATGAGAAGTTAAGAACTTATTATCATAATATTAAATCCGCTGCTGATGTTAGGCCTAAATTGAAACCAGAAGTTGATCCTAAGAACAAATCTAGTTCCATTAAACCTGATATAATTTGTTATAATTTTGGCGATAGAAATCGTAAAGGTAATCAGTTTAGAAATAAAGATTTTTTTTTGTTTGCTCTAATTTGTATGGCCACAATCATTTGAATGTGGTTAAACAAAATTTGCAAAATTTCCAAATGGTTCCCAAGTAAATGTTCTAACCTGTTCTCAGAACTTTATTCTTTAAAATGTAAAATTGCATTCATTAAATTTCATTTCATTAATTGATACAGGAAATCAATGAACTATTCTTTGACTTTTAGTCACATTTGTATAATTCTGTATAAATTTGCATAAATTTGAGTAATTTTGATAAAATTAAAGATTATGTAAATTTAGAACCAACGGATATGATTTTAACTGGATTAGGTAAAAAATCATTCACACCAATCGGTTGCTTTGAGGCTGAATTCGAAATTGATGATTCCAATTTTCAAACATCTGTCTTTTAGTGATGCCAAATCTATTAAATTAGCTTTAATTATTGGTACTAATATAATACAACAAGGCTCCTTAGTTGTTTTGGTTAATGATGTTAAGATAAATAAATGTCAGAATAATTTTTTAGTAAATGTTATAAAAGGAAGTGAATGAACTTCAAATTCTAAATTTAACCCTCATTCTTCCACCGTGTACAATTTAAACCCACGTATTCTATACCAAAACAAGTATTTGCCTATTCAACAGTTGCACTATTCTAGCTCAGAAATTAAAGAATTATGTCTAGAAAATGAAAATTTAATTGCCTAAGTTAAAGAGGTTGAAAGGAAATATAAAACATTAGAAATTGCTGTAATCGAATTAAAAGAAACATTTTTGTCAGATAAAACGAAGTCGAAAATCGCAACAACATCTGTAGAAGCTAAACTAGAACAAAACGTTGCATGAAGGCAGACCATTAGTAAATTATATAGAAAATTAGAGGGATGTTTTCAAGATATATAATCCCAATTAAATGAAGAATGTAAACACTCAGAGCAATAACGATTACATCTTGTAAAAGTAAATAACTATGCAAAACATCTTGAAAAACAGTTAGAGGAATCTGAAGATAAGTGCTAAAATGTCCAAAATAAAAATGTTCAAAAGAAGAATTCAAATAAAATCAAATTATTTACAGGAAGATTTGAAAATTTGCGAGAAGAATTGACTAAGTTGAATAACAATGCTAAAAACTTTAAAAATGATTCAGATTCCACAAATTTAGAAAATAAAAAACATATTAATTGTTCTCCCAGAAATGAAAATAACCAGAAATTTCCTGTAATAAATGAAGAAAATTTTAGAAAAGAAAATCGTAAGATAATGTGTTATAAGAAGTTGAGGAGTAGTGTTTCTAAGAAAATTAAGAATATCCCTAAGTCGTCAGACAAATTTCAAGATGAAATTGAAATAAATGATTATGAAGTTGACAATCCGAACCAGAAGTTTACTAAAAAGAAGCCTGATTGTAGAAGATCCCTTTTAGAAGAAAATTTAACTTAAGTTACGAAGATGACACTAATAATTCCGACAATGGCACTTTGACAGATGTTGAAAAACATGGTATCGTTCCTGACAACTTCCTTGTTTCTGAAGATTATGCTGAATTCCGAAGAAGCATGAAATCCTTGTATGATAATGAGTATTGAAATTTAATGAAAGCAAAAAGACGTAAAAAAATGATACAAAAAAGACGTAAAGAGAAAAAAAGAAAGATAAAGAAGAAGAAATAATTTTTGATGATGCTTTATGACGTGAAAAGCCCTTTCGACGAATATGTTTGTGCAAGACGAACTGCAAAGATTTAACCCTTGACTATTCATTGACCTTTACCTCATGGAAATTGAACTGATAACTGATGCAGTTTTCTTTTTTTATAACTTTGAGTTTTTCTCTTTTTTGCCTTTTCAGAAGCTCCTGCTGTTCCTTCCGGTGAACCAGGGTGTCACTCGAGGTCGACCGACTCGTCAGCATGGCCGAATGTGGGAAGGCGTCATTTCCCTTCCCCTGGGTCATGCGTATTTTTTCTTGCGAACGTCAAAGACACTCTATAGATCAGCCCAATGCAAGAGGAGCGGCTACGAGCTAGCGGCCGATGTGAAATCATGAGAGCAAGAGAAAAAAAGGAAACGAATAGAATGTTATGATGTTCTTGTGATGTTATCACGATGTTCGCTAAGGACAGAAAGAGAAGTAGTATGTAAGACGGCTCTGAATATGTGTGGTAACTTTGATCTAAGAATGGTAAAGCTGTAATTACGAAGTGGAAATCTACGATGTATTGAGATGTCAATATTCATTCCGTAAATATCTCATTTTAACATTCAATATATCTTAGTTAAAAAAATTAAATGGTGTCAGTCTTCAGTTTCCACAGTAATATATTTTTATAAAATCTGATTTGTATGTTTTACAGATAGCAAAATTAATTTTTAAAATGTAAAACAGTATAATTGGTATATAAATGGTGAAATTGTAGAAACAGACATTACAAACTAAAAATGTGGAGTCTACTTTTTTATATAAAATAATAATCTTTTAGTTCTTTTGAAATTCTTTTATTGCATAAACATACTAAACGTATTCAATAAAGTATTTTTTTTAAAACAAGGAATTGATGTTTTTTAAACACTTTCCAACATATTAAAAATAATATATGATTTCGGTTTGTCTGTCCGTCTGTCCTAACTCTCGAAAAATACTCAGATTGCATTGCACGATTATGTTATTGACTTTCACTTTAGCAAGATTGCGATTGAAAATGAATAGTGAATATAACATTTATAGTTTGTTCATAGCGACAGTGAAAATTATTCTGTTGCATTATAGTTGATAGAAAATATCGTTTCACGTGCATTTTGATTATGTTACACAATTTCAAACATAATGAAATACATTTTCATTCATAAAGTACACTGAAACATACCTTCTGTAGAGTATGGGATGAAAAGCATTTATTAATCCTTTACAGGGTCACTCAGAAGAATTCTGTTACCCAATGGTCTACGGGGAAAAACCATTTGCAGTTTATTTTAATGATGTTAAAATATTCCAAATGTAATTAAATTTATTTGCATTACTGAGCTCAATAAAAAGTTGCTGACTGAAGAGTATATTGTGCATTGCAGTTATCGTTCATTTACAGGTGTGCACTAAAGAATTTGGTTACAGTATATGAGCGTTAATTCCTCGGTGCAAAAGTGCGTTTTTCACTTTGGTTTGCGTTTTTAAGTTTAAGTAATTTTTGCGTCTTTAAATATATAGAAATCTATATGCAAGAGAACGTCAAATTCACCTGAATACGTTAAATTAAAACATGAATACATTAAATGATTCATTCAATTTCTACTTTATTACTAAAATAGGTGTAAAAACAATTAAAAGGTTTTAAACATAAAAACCAATTTTCAGATGTTAAAATAAAATTTACTGAGCGCTTTCGACTAAGCCTTGGTCATGATTAATGGGGTAAAAATGAGAAGATCAGCAAACCTGCAGAATGCATACCCCAAGCAGATCAAACCAAATGTTCGGTATATGGCATGATAATGCATCATTACATGTGTTCTTACCTCTAGAAAAAATCTCTATAGATTCTCTCAAAGTCCATGTGTTGTATTGATTTGTTTGTGTGATGATCTTTATAGAAAACCATGTTGATCCAATAACACAATATCATATAACAGTACCGTTCCAGCTAATTATATATAAAAAAAAAAAAAAAAAAAAAAAAAAAAAAAAAAAAAAACAGCCTACAGATTTTTTGTCAGAAGAGCATTCGAGATATGTACTGAAACTTATATACAGAAGGAATTTATTAAGATCAAAACAATTGCAGCTGAAAACGGTTACCCGAAAAAAAATTATCAATAAAGTAATTTATGAGTTTAAAAGAAAGAAATGTATAAAAAAGAGTACACAATTTTCAAATTTTTGTAGTGTAGAATACATCCCTCATCTTTATAAAAGAATTAGATACGCGTTAAAAAAATATGATATAGCACGGAGAGCTAAACCCCCTACTAAACTACAAAATCTAGTTCACAGAAGAGTTTATCCAGTAAATGAACATGAAAAAGGAGGAATTTATATAATCCCATTTAGATATAAAAATAAAAATAGAGCTTTTACGTACACCGGAATGACAACTAGAACATTACAGGAAAGGTTAAAAGAGCATATGGTTGAGCTAGAAAAAGGGAAACAATCTACAGATTTATCTCGATTAAATTTAGAAGCCGATATTGACATCTTTTTCAGCAAGGCAAAAATCATTGCACAAACAAATCAATATAACACATGCATTTTGAGAAAATCTATAGCGATTTTTGCTGGAGGTAGGAACATATGTAATGATGCATTATCATATCATATACCGAACATTTGGTTTGGTCTGCTTGGAGTTAATGGAATATTTGGGTTGGAATGATCTACGTCGCTCCATGGACTCATCCGCGTTCCTTCCTTCCCCCCTCTCTTTTTTTAGTTTTGGTTTCGCTCTGCAATATTTAAACAGGTATGCATTCTGCAGGTTTGATGATTTTCTTCTCATTTTCACCCAATTGATGATGACCGATTGATGATTGGTTTAAAGCGCTCAGTAAATTTTATTTTTAACATCTGAAAATTGGTTTTAATGTTTGAAACGTTTTAATTATTTTTACACCTATTTTAGTAATAAAGTTGAAAATCATTTAATGTATTCATGTTTTAATTTAGTGTATAATTTATGTTGATTATTTAAAGGAAACAAAGAAATCCGTAAGGATTACTGTCCATGATGGGTCCGTAAGTATTACTGATCATTTGCTTAACAGCAGTTTTTAATTTTGTTCTGCATTTTCCTATCGAACTATATTTAGTATACTAATAGAAGCTTGTGAAATATAAATAAAGTCACATAAAGGGCTTTAAAAAGAACAAGATACATTGTCGTTCGTGGTTCTGGAAGTTCATTTTAAGTATTCTTATGCGATTTTTATTTAATTTAAATTTCTGCTTAATATGTGGTGTTACAAAAGACTTTAAAAATATTGGGGGCTTTTTAAAACAATTACATTTCATTTCTATATAGTAGCAAAATTTACTTAAAATACCTTTTCTAACTGAATTAAATCTAAGCATGCTATGCAATTCATATGCAAATCTGTAAATCATATTACAGCGTGTACAAAATAATTCGATTACTATTTTTTCTATGGACATCTATTTATATAATACGCTAAGGTACCGATTCCGGTTCTTGTTGATTTTCAAGAAAAGCAACTTATACCTGACATGCAAGGCATAAGTATTTATAGTCCATAAGTTTCTGACTGTTCAACAAATAGAAATATACGTATAATCTGCATTGTATCACATCTATTCTCCTTCTTTTAATACCGAACCTTCAAAAATTATCCGATTATATTGTTTTAAATTCTAAATTAAAAATAACGTATAACCAGCTATTTCAAACAACAAATACTCGGAAAAATCACCACTGTTTTGGCGACATCTATCGGCAATTGATATAAATGAAGAAACTTATAGCTAAACAGCACCGAAAACTGGCGATTTGAAGCAATTAAAATAACAAAACTTTGTAAAAAATCACCATAAAATAAAACAATACACAGGACGCGTTTCGAGATAAAAACATAACAGCTCGTCATCAGTTACAGCAAACAATGTATCAAACACTTCAGCCACAAAAAAAAATAAAGAAAAATTCCAAGCAATGAACATTACTGAGATTTTAAAAGTCGCATAATAAATCTGGATGCACTAAAGGTCCTTATTTGTTAATTGCTACATTCATGTTATAGTGAAAATTGTTTTTATGATCGTCTACATATAAAAACCACGTCAAATTTTAAATTTATAATACTAACACGATATCCTACCATCAAATTTACATTCTCTGGTTAAATTTTCCTTTGGATGTGTAAGGTAAAGTTACTAGATAAAGTAGGTAAGGTGTTATGCGTGTTTATAATTTAAAATTTTCAATAAAAATTCATTTTTAATTGTTGAAAAATAGATTTTAATGTGACGAGTTATTTAAGCTTAATCTAAAAGTTACCTTAGGAATGAGATCTAATTTTGGATTCGCCTGCATTATCCTTTTAGGAATCGATATCTATAAAAACATGCATAGGTTACAACTGTGATTTTTTTTTCACAAAATACAATGTATATATATATATATATATATGTTATATTCTCTCAGTACATGTCGTGCTAGTCGTAACATTAGGTCTATTATGTATGAATATTATCGATGACACTCTATAACTGGAGATTATTGCACTTTGAAACTAGGCAGTAGAAATTCACTCGTATAACAGCAACCATAATAATGAAAACGCAGTCGTTCAGTCATGGTAGAGGTAAGGTAACGATGTGATGAGATCGTAGGAGTTTTCCAGAAATAACGAAGGAAGCGAAAGATCAAATCAAAATACATTATTGTTGACAAGTAAACTTCTTCAACTCCACTAGTTACAGCAGTTTCTCAATTTCGAGTAGGTTCACATAGCTTTAAGATGTTAAACATCATCAAAAGCTATATCAAGACTAAATGACAAAGCACTCACTGTAACTTTACAGCAAAAAATGCTGGCAATATGGGTGCCAGCAAATTTTGCGGTAAATTTACAGCAATTTTGTTTATCACGGATAAACAGCAAATGTGTAAATTTACAGCATTTTTTCAGTTAATTTTACAGTAATTTTGTTTTTCAGATTTTACAACAAGTCTGTATTATATCAGCATTTTTGCTGTTAATTTTACAGCACTCTTAACAAAATAACTGTAAATTTTTAGCTTTTTTTTTCTTTTTGTAGATATGTATTTGTATTATTATACCCCCCCCCCCCTAATGTTTATTCACATTGATTTTCTCTTTTTTTTATATTATGACCATCTTTTAAAGACAAATAGTACTAAGTATTATCTTTATGTCTACTTATATCATTGTTTTAATAGCATTCGTATATAATAAATTTTGTTATACATATGTAAGATACAAACTTCGTACGATAAAGTAAATGAACAAATAAAATAAAAAAAGACACCAAAAAAGCTATAAATAGAAAATTTTAAACTATTGTAACTCATTGTATAGAATATTCCATATGTCAATATAAAATATACTGTGTATTATAACATACATTGAGGACATTCAAAATATCTAATTTCAGCTTCTAGTTGCGGATTATACTTATTATTGTTAGATAATGGACAAAAGCAAAATGCGATCTGCTGCGATAATAGTGAGCAAACTCTTGGAATTTTTTATGGATTAATAAAATAGTGTTACATATTACACATAAATGGTTTGAACATTACATATAAAAAAATGAAAATAAATGCGCGTAAAAATCTAGGATCTATAAAATCTGAATATCTCTCACGGAAAATAAGATCATTGGTAGTAAAGTTGTCTTTGATAATTTGAAAAACTTTACATTAATAATACATTAAATAATTTAAATATTTAAATAAGTACAGAAAGTGAACTTAAAGCTTTTGGAGAATAATGAAAATTATATGATTTATATTATTAGTAATTATATTTACAGTCCGATAAACTGGAATTTTGAAAAATATATAATAAGCAAAACAAAACATATTTAATAATATAATGGGGATTTTTTGTTATCTGGGACCGAGACACAAAAGTATAAATAATAACTAAGTCCTTTAAGAAAAAAATAATTTAAAAAAATCTGAATTTGAACAATTCTCTTTTGTTATAATTTAAGAGAAAATATTTAATATTTATACAAATGATTCAAAAGCTATTGTTGTTACTCAGCGTTTATAGACATGTGGTCAAATACGAAATTTGTATCTTACATTATATAATAGAACTGGCTATCTAATAGTTTTTAAATCAATGATACAAATAAACATAAAAATAAAACTTACTATGAATTTTTAAAATATATAGTATCCAGTTTCATGTTTGTGTATCCAAAAGCGCCACTTTGAATTGCAGTAATAACTAATAAGCACTTATTCAGAAAGACGCTAACAATCGAACGAGGCTAATGCTAGTAATAACCTGCTTTGGTTAACGCTGCCTGTGAATATCTCGTTTGGAATGTTGTTTGGGCGGTTTTGGCGGCGTTAAAATAACAGCAGTTTACTGTAAATCAATACTGGAATTACAAAAGCGCAGTATTCTCATGCTAGTGACGCGATTCACAGCGAAATTGGCTGTGATTTTTCCCGTTTTTTTTTACAGTGCTCTCCAAGTTGCGAGGGTAAGCAAGCACAAAAGCGTAAAATTTCTGCTCTCCAAGCAAAAGTAAACGGTTAAATACTAAGAATAGGACGCAAACGATTATACGTAAATAGCCATGAACCAACTCCGTTGAGAGAGAGGAGGCAGGAGACGGAAGAACTCGCTAGCGATGTGGTAAGACCTAGAAAAGAGGCGGAGGTGCATGACGTAGATGACCGTACTGACTGGCTGTAGTTTTGTAACGTAATCAGTCAGGATAAGGGTGTAAACTTGCAAGGCATCATGGGATATGGAACGAATAATAACAAATGATATTTAATAAACATTCGAAAGAAAAAAGTATTTAATATCTCAGAATAAAATGAAAAAAAAATTAATTAATTTAGTGGGTTTTATAATGACGTATAGTTATGAACAGATTAAGGTTTTTAGAATCTCTCTATTCTAAAAAAAAGTAACTACCGCTGTCACCGCCTCCGCCGCCGGTTTTGATTTTTTTGTGACCGGAGGCCTTTCTTCGTTAATATTAACAAAAATAATGCATACAAAAATATGAAAATCGGTGGTTTTATGCAGAAATGCTTGATAAACACGCTGATGCAGACAGTTTTCAAATCGAAGAATTATTTTAAGAGTTATTTAATGCTAAAGTTGGACAAAATCGTTCCACTAAAAAAGTTTTATAGCAGCAATAACTATACATGGCAGTTTAATCATTTTTGGATCATTTTATGCGTTAGAATTTGCCGAAGTGCAGATTTCATTAATTTTTTTATTTTGACTCATTTTTTCAGGTTTTATTTCTATTTTAAATTCAAATTTTCAGCATTTCTAGAGATATTTTTTACAGATTTCAGAAAATTGTACTAATTTAAACTGTTGCCAACTGTATAAAAAGCGCAAGCAATAATGTTTGCTTCAAATTAAAAATTTATTTACACGTGACTATTATAAACAGGAAAAAAACTTTCAAATTAGAATTAAATAATTATAAAAAACAGGACCTTATTAAAAATTACGTCTTAAAAAGTATACACGTGAATTTTAAAAGAGAAAGGATATTGTAAAATAATAAATTCATTAGCATGCGTTAGAAGTCTTAGGAGAAATTACGTCATATTTACGTCACATTATAGTTATTACATAAAATGAACACAAAATAATATTGCAAAAAAGTTTAAATTTAGAAATTGCGCTAGACATTTATTTGATATTTTGAGAATTAATTTAAAATGTCTCATTTAAAAGAACTTTCTTTTCGCTTTTTTAAAAAATACCAGGAGACAAAGACTCTCATTACTTAATTCCTTTTATATTAGCTTATTTTGAAATGTTGTTACACGTGTATACTTCATCAAGTTATTTTTATTTCGACGTTTTATTTGTGTTTTTATTAATGTTGTACGAATTTATTTGTTCTTTCGTTATTTAAAATAAAAATTATATCAATTTGTATAATTTGGCGAGTGGTTTGGCGATTTATATAATTTGGCAAAATTGGTTGACAGGATAATCAAGTAGTACCGCAGCGGATTTGGCGTTAAAATTCCCCAATCAAAGAGAAATGAATAGAAATTCGTTTATAGGGCGATCGCCACTGTTTTTTAAATTATAATTCAATCTTTCGAAATCTTTTTAAAACCGATCAAATCAGCGTGCATTTAGAGTCTTCGGTGTCTGGACGGGGGTTGGCGAGCGTAACTCGTAGGGGGCCGAGCCCACTAGTAATAAATAAAATAATACATTGGATTAAAGGCATGGAATAAAAAGATAAAAGATAATTAAGATAATTAAGATATTATTAAAAACAGGTAAAAAAGATAGATATTATAATAATTTGGAATAGTTTAACTAAGGTAAAAAATTATTATATATATATATATGTATATATATATATATATATATATATATATTAATTAAAGTTCAATCAGACAAATGGTTTCTGAGTTCTTTTCAAATAAATCAACTAATCATATTGCAATCTGTTTTTGAAAAGATTAAAAATTACGTCGTGGTGTAAAGTTAGAAATAATTATTCAAAAATTTAAATTTTGATAAAATACAGGATTATTGTTGACGCCCCCCCCCCCCCCAGCATATTTCACTACAATGGAATTGCAGAAAAAAAATTACTTTGGTGCAATCAGATTTATTCTGCAACTTTACGAATTGAAATAAATGACAATCGTCATTATTATTTTTTTGTGGTAATATGCCTTAATCCATGAAAATTCATTTAGATTTTTAACTTAAAATATCTTCAAAAACTCATGAAACATATTTTAAATGAAAATCAAATTTCAAAATAATTGCTTAAAAGGTGCTAAGGCCAACCTAATGAAAAAGATTCTTTGCCGGGACTCGAACCTGGAACATCAGTATAGCGCACTGACATTCTATCGGCTAACCCACATGAAACGATACACAACCTGGAACTTCTCACTTTTACAGATTGGCAAGGGTATAGACGCAGAAAAAGATGGAAGATTTATCATGAGCCACCGACATGGGGCAAACACGAAACGTAATTAAATCCAGCATCGATTGAAACTGTGTTAATACTTGGAAATTTTCCCAGAGAGAATCATTCACCTTGCATACAATATTCAAAATGAAAATCAAATTTGAAAATAATTGCTTAAAAGGCGCAAAGACGAACCTAATGAAAAAGATGCAATGCCGGGCCACGAACCTGGGCCATCAGTATAGCACACTGACATTCTACCGACAAATCCACATGGAACTATACCCAGGCGGGAATTTCTCTCTATTACAGGTTGGCAAGGCTACAAACGCAGCACAAGATGGAATATTTAGGGTGTGCCACCAACATGGGGCAAACACGAAACGTAATTAAATCCAGCATCGATTGAAACTGTATTAATTCTTCGAATTTTTTTTTTTTCCCAAGAGAGAAACAGCAGAATCCCAGAACAGCCGAGACACCTGATTTTGGAGATTTTTCAATACGCTCCAACCCAGTTTTCGGTAACCTAGAAATTCTCCCCAATCTCAACGCCTGCACGCAATAAAGTTCAGAGAGCATTCTTTTCATAAAATAAACATTCTACAAATAGTGCAGTCATTTTAGCAGCTTTTTTTACAAATAGCCGAAAAAATTAGAACAAAGCTGGATTTTTGCACAGATGGTAGTTAGGGTATGTAGTTTAACATACTGAAAGTCCCCATCGATCCGATGTGAGCTTTTGCCACCAGGGGGCGCTAATGAGCTTGAACTTATAATTTGGTAAAGCTTGTCCTTAGCGAAAATCGTTTCCATTAGAACTTCCTCTAAATTACAAACTACAGTAAAAGTGACATAAGTTGTTTTATGTGACATCTTTAGATGAATGTCCACAGCAGTTTTTGACAAACCTAAACTTTGGGATCTGTGTATGGTGGCAAGCTGGCAAGGTATGCAACCGTTAAAAATAACGAACTTATTGAGAATGAGGCTTTTTCTTCTTTCCAATATTTACAAATAGGTTGTATAAAAAAAAAAATATATCTTCCAGTTAGAAATGGCCCATGATACTCAACAAAATGAAATATTACAGATTGTGGCAAGCCTCGAGGTTGAAATCGTGGGCTATAGGCAATATCTTTTATCGTACTTAGTGAACCGTTTACCAATCCTCACTCCGTCCAGATATTGGTATGTAGCATAATGCATAACCCAGCATCCAGCTGCTGAGGAAAGTCCAGATGCTTGATCATCTTCACTTCATCTTGCTAGTTAATCATTGTGATGTGCTAAAATTCTTGTTATTGGCCCCCGCTTTGATTTAAGGGTCCTGTCCCTGCTTGTGAAGACACTCACGAGCTAATGCTAATCCTATGGGGAGGGATTTTTCTAATATCTCGTTTGCATTTCGACATTTTTAAATAATTTTTTTATTTTTTTTGCATTGGATAACCGAGGTCAGTCTCTACAGCGCACCTTTTTTACTTTTTCGATTTTGGACGCAGATATTTTTTATAAGGTTACTTTCACTTTCGAAACCGGTTCTGAAAATAAAAATGTCCTTCTAAAAATATCTGCAACCAAAATAGAGAAAGTAAAAAAGTTGCGCTCTAGAAATGGACCTCGGCTATCCAATGCAAAAAAAAAAAAAAAAAAAAAAAAAAAAAAAAAAAAAAAAAAAAAAAAAAAAATTAAAAATGTCGAAATGCAAAAGAGATATTAGAAAAATCCCTCCCCATAGGATTACCATTAGCTCGTGAGTGTCTTCACAAGCAGGGACAGGAGCCTTAAGAAGTACTTCTTGATTATATTCTTTATCTTTCTTGGTTTTAAGGAAAAGACACATGGGATCTTCAAATCATTCAAGTTAGCCGAAAGTAGTACAGTCGGCCCCACTTAATCGGGCAACGGATAATTGCATACCCCGCTTATATGCATAGAATGCCGTGGAACAAAATCGCTCCCCATAAGGTTAATGTTAAATATACTCGTTTTATCGCATAACAATCCCCGGTTAATTGCATAAATATCTCCAATCTGGTAATCCGGATTTTATGAATTCCTGTCATAGTGATGAATGGGAAGAAAAGAAGAACTTTTTTTTTTTGTTGTTATTGTAACAATATATTGTAACAATTTGTTTATTTAAAATCGAAGAACAGAAACCGTCCTGAAAGAAGACTTTATTATCTTAATTCTAGAAAACGCATGGGAGGTTTGAATTTGGACAATTATGTTTTTCTATTTAAAAGCTTGTCGTAGATACAGCGATTCAAGATGCTGGGAGTACTTTTTGGAAAATCCTGGAATCGGGGAAAAATACAATCGGGACGGTCAGGAGAATAAAGAACAATACTTAGCACCGGAAGTGGAGAAATGCAGTGTCCGATGTAGGAAAAAGCAAGTTTCCCTAAAGGATTTTTTGTGTAGGCAACGACAACAGAATAGTGAAAAATTGGCGAATAATTGAAAAATAAAATTAATTTATTCAGAATTTATTTATTTTCAAAGGTATGATTTAAAAACAATTTTTTTTTTTTTTTTTTTACTTTCATTTTAATTTTCACATAAATTATAATGAAAAATTAAAACATGTGACGTAAATAGTGTGATAATACATTATACCTGTTATTCCATATATTGCTATATATAGAGTAATAATAAATTATTTATTAAAATTATTAATAAAATAATTTTTAAAATATTAGGAAATAATGTCAATTAATATTTATCATAAAAGTGGTACATAATCAAATGATAATGTGTACTGATAACATTAATTGACGTCCTCGCTTAAATGCATACCCCGCTTAAATGCATACAATTCAGTGGAACCAACTGTATGCAATTAAGCGGGACCGACTGTATATCTTTGCGTCGTTGCATAAGGGGTGGGAGGTAGTCTAAAACTTGACTCACGCAAAGTGAGTTAAGAGTCTTTCGGAACTGTGTCTGCTGATCGTCGTTTTGTCTCAATGAGTTTGTTAATGTGAAACATTTTTCAAAAGCCCTAAAAATTTTCTGTCCGCAAAGAACCAAAATGACTTTTATAGAATGTGTCTTATACAGAGGGATGTCTTTTACGCGATGTAACCACCTAATACGTCCAAGGATTTAAACAAATAAGCATCCTAAAAGGCTCAATGCTATCTATTTTACCTTCGCCAAATCTTAGTTCAGGTCAGCCATAAGACGACATCCTATCATTGAAAATTCGTCAATAATAAGAAATAACACTGGATCCATGCCGAGCTGTAGTTTTATTGCTGAATTTTTAAATTAGCGAACTATTTAGAACACGTTAGTTCTTTAAGCGCTGAGTGAGACACATCGCCTTGTCTTTGACATTAAATTCAGCAGTGCCTGTTAGAGCCAAAAGAATGGTATCTTCTGATCCTAACTGCTCTGTGATTGTTTTACTAATTTCTTTGATTATCGTACATTTTCCAGCTCTTCCTTTTATAATAATATAAGTTGGCTTAGGGAAATTTGTAACTTTTGTTTGCAAAGACAAAAGCTGTTCAGCGCATAACTGAAGTATCTTCTGCTGCTCATCTGTAAATCTGATGTCCGAATTATCAAAATTTTCCTGCAGCGTAATTTGTTGTTCTTTAGAATAATTCAGAAATGCTAAAAGTTAAGAGAAACCATTGGATAAGAGAATCTACGGTAAAGATAAAGAATTACCACCGGATGTATTTGAACGATTTTGATTTGTTTAATGTAGCTCCGATCATAAGCATAAAACTTCATAGTCATATACATTAACGTCGAATTCCTCGCTAAGCCTCGCGACAGTTGGAAAAATATCGTCAAATTTGGCGACCAAAAATATATCGCCATCAAGCCAATTTGGATGTAGCTGACTAATTTGGCAAAATTTCCATTGAAATTCAGTACTGATGATTCTTTTCTAATCGGGTTCTTCGCATTTTAGCTTCGTGTTCTCCAGTAAAATTAGCTAAAATCTTAAAACCAAGAAATAGGGAAGCTACCTTTTCCAACACGTACAGGAATTTTTTATTTTGTAATCTACATATTTCCGCTTTCTATTGTACATCTTGACAAAAAAGCTTATCTCATTCACTTCAAAATGTTCACTTGCATTTCAGTTGCAACACATTCACTTACGATGAATTTTTAAAAAATTGAGTAATCTTCAGTAATTGGGACCGCTACCAAATTGTTAAACTTGCGCGTCAAACAACGCTTAGTAAATTATGAAATTGTCTACAAACCCGATTTCGAAAATGTCCCATTAAAAACATGCATTCGTCTGAATACAAACATACATACATAAGAATACATACATATAAGTAATACGTACATGACATTATATTTTTCTCGATTTCTTTGAGTATCACTCGTAGCCATTCGGCTAATGCTCAAAATCGTATTTTCCGTATTCGATTTCTTTTCGTTTCTCTTAATTTAAAATTCAGAATTAATTGCATCGATTTGAAAGCTTTCAGAGAATGAAAAATTCGCAAAAAAAAAAATAAATAAATAAAAATAAATAAATAAATAAATACAAATATATAGTGATTGTTACGTACGTAGAAAGTAAAACTTCTGAAAGGTGGGGAGGGGGGCGGGCGGTCAATCTATATCCCAGTTCACCAATGTATCAACATCGACTACAACATTCGACTGAATGATCCGTATGAGGTTAAAATGTATAATTTACAGCGATGGAGCTAATGTTTTAATTAATAACGGGATGAATCTCGTCGAATTTCGACGAAGGAAATTGTTTAAAAACGAACTCGTATATACATAGGTCAGTACTTAGTCTCTTAAAACAAATATTATTTTTAACTTAAAGTTACCAAAATACTAATTCCATACACTTCGACTGTTCAAAGTATTAAAAAATGAAACTGTATACCTTATCAAGATAAGTAATTTTCATGAAATTATTTATTGAGGCTGTTATGTTTAAAATTACCGATTAAAAATCAGAAAAAAATTATATCACTTTAAACCTTTGAGGGGCAAGTAATTGTGTTTCTATTATGCCGAATTCACACCAGAATCTGCAAAAAGATTTATTGCAAAATGAGGAAAAGCAATTTTACAACTCCCCCCCCCCCCCCCAAAGTTACAAAAGTAAAATTTAATAAAATTTTTCTGGTGCGAATCTTCATTAATCGTAGGTGGGATAAAATTTATTCCACCGCCCCTCAAGGGGTTAAGTCAATCATGGAATTATTTTTCGCGTAAAATCTAAACTTAAAACGTTATTTTCTCCATCTCAAAATTTGCATACGCATCTCTCATCTTTACATTCGCCATTTCAAAAATATTGCAATGCGCAATATGTGATTAATACATATATTTCTCAACTTGAAATCAAGTTTGTCACCTACGACTTTGCATGTAAGCATTCGCACTCTTGACTTGTGATTCTAATCTCCGTATCCTCGAGTAAAATTCCAGAAATTTATATCTTTTAGAAGCGTTCGTAGTAAAATATTTACTTTTATCAGAGGAAACGATCGTTTTCATCTAAATGTGATGCCATTTTGCCTCATTGGAGCATTTCACCAAGCGTCTCAAACTCAATGAATGAAAAATAATTGCATTATAGCAGCTTTTTGCGGAAAACATGAGTACTTTTTTTAAAGCGTGACGTCATTTTCTGTTCAGTTTTTCAGAAAGTTTATTTTGAATTTTATGAGAAAATGGCATCAATAAAGATGAGCAAACATTATTATTTTTCCTTTCTTTACAACAATGGAAGTAATCCAATTTCTACCAAAATTTTTAAATTTAAGTTTAAAAATGGGAATATTTAAAAAAATAGCTAGTGCGGGCATATCTGTAAAGAAACAGCTTTCATTTAAAAAAAATAATAATAATTATGAAATAGAAAGAATGGTTAAGAAAAACGCTCACGATAGATGACTAAAAAAACAAATTCCTATCTTTCAAATATATAGAATTAAACTCGCAATGTTATCTCTATGGGAAAATTTTGAGCCGACATTTCAGGCTGTTAAGGTTGACGAATATTTATGATTTTCAATACGCGCCGAGATTTTGGCACTACCGACCTCCAGCTCATTTTTTGTGTCGATGCGACAAATATTTTGGACGCTATCGTGTTAACAAAAGTGTAATTTTTGCAGGGAAGCCGAAGCTGTGCTCCGTAATATTTTTATTTTATTTTATTTTATTTTATTTTATTTTTTTTGTCAGAACTCCTCGCACAAGATAGAACTTTAAACATATCGACGTAAAAAGAAATATCTGTACAGCACGATTAACACTATACAGGCATCATCTATAAAAACTATCATTAAGAAATTACAAATTCTTCCCAGAAAGTTTGAATAGATTTTTTTTTATAATACTGGACAACAGTGCGTTTGTCCTTGAACTAAAATTAGATGATTCTAGATGAGATTTGACGCTGATTCCGAATATGCTTTCCGTTTATCTCTAGGTGGTCCAGGTTTTGAGAAATTTATATACTTAAATTTATTCAAATTTAAGCTTTATGTGCTATTTTATGCAAATTTTAGATCCAATATATGTCACATTTAATTATGTTTTCTAGATAATGTCTACTTGACTATTTGCTTCAGATATATGTCATCATTTGCATATTCTTAACATTTATTTATCAGTTATTAAGCCTAATTTGCATATTTGTCAATGGTGTAATGTTTACATCACTATCAACTATAAAATAGTTGCCACGGAATTGACGTAATGTTTTTCTATTCTGGATTTTTATTCTGATTTCAAATCTGCAGTCTGTTTTCTTATGTCATGTCTAGTTTTTGAGTAAGATGAATTTCTACTTTTGCACGGCATTAACACAGGTTTGATATAAGATGCTTTTTAGGAGTTGACAAGAAGGTGAACAGGGTCAGATTCATATCAGAGACATAAACAAAAATTTATATAATTAAAAAATATAAGTAGTATAATCTATCCTAACTAGTTGAAATTTATCATACAAAGTATCATAAAAAGCTATTTCTGGGTTTTTTGACTAATAACTATAATTTCACTTTTTTCAAAAACTAGACGTGATAGAAGAAAACAGATACAAGATTTGAAATCAGCTCAAAAAATTGATTTCGAAACATATTAGCGTACTCGTGCGGCGGAAATATTTGAACGTCAAGAAACATTATTAAAAAAAACATGAAAAATATGCAAATTAGGTACAATATTTCACAGTCACATGTCAGTATAATCTCAGAAACAGCGTTTTTTGAAGTAAATTAGGTAGAAATCATAACATAAAACAAAAAACCATGTCTGATATTGCTTTATAGTTTAAATTTGCAAATAATTGTATAAAATTTACTAAATTTGCATAAATTGAAATATGCGAATGTCTTTCAAAATATCTCATATCAAAAGTTCAAACTTGTTGACCAGTGCAATTATTATAAATATATCGTGAATAAAATAAAGGAAAATTAGTATTAAAAATTTTATGGGTCGAACTCTAAATTTCTGAGTAAAAAATCCGCCAGATTTAGCAACACTGTTTGTGACCTGTATAATGGTTTAAAAGACTCTCATTTCACCTTAGATATTTACTTCTATTTCAGATTCGATCGGTTTCGTATTGGGTTTTAACTCTTGAGAATCGGATTCGGGTAGAAGCCGATTTTTCAAAACAATGTCGAAAATAAAAAGTCCTTCCGGCCAGTGCCGGGAGGAAGAGGTAGCTTTCATAATCCTTATTTAAAAAAAGCCAAATTATATCATTCAAACACACGAAGCTCAATTTAGTGGAAACCGAATATAGGAGATTCAATACTAATTTTTATCAATATAATGAATGATAATTTCGAGAAATTAGTCAGCTTTATCCAAGCTGCTTTTCTTTAAAGTAATATTTGTATATTTGGCTGCCAAATTCGGCAATTTCTTAAAGTGCCTGTCATTTTAAGACAACATGGTGGATGAGGCTAAGCAGTGAACTTGGTCGAGACCTTAGTAATTGCTGTGCACATGCTCACTCACATCGGAATCGGTTAATATATAGGAGTGCTGTCGCATGCAAAAAATCAGATTTTTCAAAATGTCACCCACAATAGAAATTGAAACTGCTATATCTGAGCCATTTTTTAAGGTAAAGACAAACAAAAAATGCTCCTGAATCATTATATCAAGGTCAAATACTTAAGAAAGAAACCTTTTTCAATTTCTAATTTTTTAGCACCTCACTTTAAATATATATATTTTTTTTAATTTAATGGTCGCCATTTTGAAACAAGATGGCTGATGAATCTGGCCAGCGAACTTGGTCGAGGTGTTGATGTATACTATCCACATGCCTTCTTACATCGAAATAGGCGAATACGTGTGTTATCGCGTGACAAATACAAGATCGTTTCAAAATGTTAGCCATGTTAGAAATTCAAAGTGCTATAAATCAACCATTTTTTAAGATATAAACAAAAGAACAAATTTTCAGAAACAAAAACTGCTCCGGAATCTTTGTATCAAGGCCAAACACATAAAAAAATCTTTTTCATTTTCCAATTGTTTAATACCTCATTTTGAATTTTAAATTTAATTTTTTTAAATGGCAACCCTTTTGAAACAAGATGGCGAATGAAGCTGGCCAACGAACTCGGTCGAGACATTGGTATGTACTATGTACTGACCAAGTTACATCCAAATAAGTTCATAAATACGCCTGTTATCGCGTGACAAAATTCAGGTCGTTTTAAAATGTCAGCAAGAGAAATTCAAAATGATATTACTCAGCCATTTTTTTTAGATATAGACGAAAGAAAAACTGTTCCGGAATCTTTGTATTAAGGTCAAACACATACAAGAAAAAATCTTTTTCACTTTCCAATTTTTTGGTATCTCATTTAAATTTTTTAATTTTTTAATTTTTTTAAATGGCCGCCATTTTGAAACAAGATGACGGATGAAGCCGGCCAACGAACTCGGTCGAGATATTTGTATGTACTATGTACACACCAAGGTACATCCAAGTCGGTTCATAAATACGCCTGTTATTACGTGAGAAAAATCAGGACGTTTCAAAATGTCAGCCACGCTAGAAATTCAAAATGCTATAACTCAGCCATTTCTTAAGATATAGACAAAACAAAAACTGCTTCCGAATCTTTTTATCAAGGTCAAACACATAAGAAGAAAATATTTTTTCAATTTTTAATTTTTTGGCACCACATTTCAAATTAAAATTTTTCTTAAAAATTTAAATGGCCACCATTTTTAAACAAGATGGCGGATGAAGCTGGCCAACGAACCCGGTCGAGACATTGGTATGTACTATGTATAAACGAAGTTACATCCAAATCGGTTCATAAATACGCCTTTTATCGCGTGACAAAATCCAGGACGTTTCAAAATGTCAGTCACGCTAGAAATTCAAAATGCTATAACTCAGCCATTTTTTAAGATATAGACGAAACAAAAACTGCTCCGGAATCTTTGTATAAAGTGCAAATACATAAGAAAAAAATATTTTTCCATTTTTAATTTTTTGGTACCACATTTCAAGTTTTAAAATTTTTTAAAATTTTTAAATGGCCGCCATTTTGAAACAAAACGGCGGATGAAGCTGGCCAACGAACTCGGTCGAGACATTGGTATGTACTATGTACACACCGAATTACATCGAAATCGGTTCATAATTATGGGAGTTACAGTGTGACATAGGTCAGATATATATATGAATTTTGAACGGAGGGTGGTTTCGGGGTCTGGGGGTCATGATCGATGAAAATATACCAAAATTTTTTGAAATCGCTTTCCTCCGAACGGCTGCAATAGGTAGCTTTTTTGTAAAGAAAGCTACCTAGAAGGTTAAAAATGTATTGCAGTGAGACCTCCATAAAATGGCATAATCTTTTGTCTTGTATTCAAGTGAAATCTTAATTTTGTATTTCATTTTTCCTTATTTTCCCTCCCATAGTTTAATAATTTATATATTATCGTGGGTGTAAACTAGAATTGGACAAACCACAATCAAAATTATCAGAATTAATGTTTGCATTTTGACATAAGTAATTTCCGCTTTACGTCTAACAAAACCCTCTGCTGTAGAAACATTAAAAACTAAAAATATTTTCTCATAGTTTTGAGATGTTATCTTATCTCGATATATTTCCCTTCTCCTTTTTTTGTTTCTCTCTTGCTCCAAAGTGGAAAGACTATTTTCTCCTATTCATTCCCAGGAATGCTTATTTGGCTGCACGTGTGGCAAAAGATATTATGATTACAGTGTCTTGGCTCTGACCATTGTCATTTCTTTAGGATAATATCAACACAACACAACAACTGCCTGTCCCTCAGGGCTGTTCATAGCACCAGTACATGGGAGGGAATTGTCCAGGGTGCCTGGATTTGAACACTTATTTGAATATATCAAATAATCAATGAAAACTAAAGATATAATTCTAATTATTACGCTATCACCATTTAGTATAAATGAAAAAGTATAAAAAACAAATGATAAAAATAAATTTTGACCATTGAACATTTAAATATATCTCCTGTGCTCGATAGATTTAAACTTTATTTTTTCTTTCATTTGATATACAACTATTTCATTAACAAATATAAATAGATGTCTGCACGGGAAGAAATTTTGAGCCGAGCGCGATCAGTAGACAATTTTTGTTTTAGCCCTGTGTAAAAGTTCAAAGTTCAACCAGAACTGCTCCGAGTCCACCTCGGTGCGTTCAAAAAATCATTTACCCAGCCCGGTATAAAAGCTAAAAGTTCGTCCCAGCCAGTGATGATACTTTATGAAGTGAAAAGCCCTTTCGACGAATATGTTTGTGCAAGACGAACTGCAAAGATTTAACCCTTGACTGTTCATTGACCTTTACCTCATGGAAATTGAACTGATAACTGATGCAGTTTTCTTTTTTATAACTTTGAGTTTTTCTCTTTTTTTCTTTTCAGGAGCTCCTGCTGTTCCTTCCGGTGAACTAGGGTGTCACTCGAGGTCGACCGACTCGTCAGCATGGCCGAATGTGGGAAGGCGTCATTTCCTTTCCCCTGGGTCATGCGTATTTTTCCTTGCGAACGTCAAAGACACTCTATAGATCAGCCCAATGCAAGAGGAGCGGTTACGAGCTAGCGGCCGATGTGAAATCATGAGAGGAAGAGAAAAAGAGGAAACGAATAGGATGTTATGATGTTCTTGTGATGTTATCACGATGTTCGCTAAGGACAGAAAGAGAAGTAGTGTGTAAGACGGCTCTGAATATGTGTGGTAACTTTGATCTAAGAATGGTAAAGCTGTAATTACGAAGTGGAAATCTACAATGTATTGAGATGTCAATATTCATTTCGTAAATAGCTCATTTTAACTTTCAATATATCTTACTTAAAAAATTAAATGGTGTCAGTCTTCAGTTTCCACAGTAATATATTTTTATAAAATCTGGTTTGTATGTTTTACAGATAGCAAAATTAATTTTTAAAATGTAAAACAGTATAATTGGTATATAAATGGTGAAATTGTAGAAACAGACATTACAAACTAAAAATGTGGAGTCAACCTTTTTATATAAAATAATAATCTTTTACTTCTTTTGAAATTCTTTCATTGCATAAACATACTAAACGTGTTCAATAAAGTATTTTTTTTTTTTTTTAACAAGGAATTGATGTTTTTTAAACACTTTCCAACATATTAAAAATATATATATGATTTCGGTTTGTCTGTCCGTCTGTCCTAAATCTCGAAAAATACTCAGATTGCATTGCACGATTATGTTATTGACTTTCACTATAGCGAGATTGCGATTGAAAATGAATAGTGAATATAACATTTATAGTTTGTTTATAGCGACAGTGAAAATTATTCTGTTGCATTATAGTTGATAGAAAATATCGTTTCACGTGCATTTTGATTATGTTACACAATTTCAAACATAATGAAATACATTTTCATTCATAAAGTACACTGAAACATACCTTCTGTAGAGTATGGGATGAAAAGCATTTATTAATCCTTTACAGGGTCACTCAGAAGAATTCTGTTACCCAATGGTCTACGGGGAAAAAACCATTTGCAGTTTATTTTAATGATGTTAAAATATTCCAAATGTAATTAAATTTATTTGCATTACTGAGCTCAATAAAAAGTTGCTGACTGAAGAGTATATTGTGCATTGCAGTTATCGTTCATTTACAGGTGTGCACTAAAGAATTTGGTTACAGTATATGAGCGTTAATTCCTCGGTGCGAAAGTGCGTTTTCCACTTTGGTTTGCGTTTTTAAGTTTAAATAATTTTTGCGTCTTTAAATATATAGAAATGTATATGCAAGAGAACGTCATATTCACCTGAATACGTTAAATTAAAACATGAATACATTAAATGATTCACAGCTTTATTACTAAAATAGGTGTAAAAACAATTAAAAGTTTTTAAACATAAAAACCAATTTTCAGATGTTAAAATAAAATTTACTGAGCGCTTTCGACTAAGCCTTGGTCGTGATTAATGGGGTAAAAATGAGAAGATCAGCAAACCTGCAGAATGCATACCCCAAGCAGATCACACCAAACGTTCGGTATATGGCATGATAATGCATCATTATATGTGTTCTTACCTCTAGAAAAAATCTCTATAGATTCTCTCAAAGTCCATGTGTTGTATTGATTTGTTTGTGTGATGATCTTTATAGAAAACCATGTTGATCCAATAACACAATATCATATAACAGTACCGTTCCAGCTAATTATATAAAAAAAAAGAACAGCCTACAGATTTTTCGTCAGAAGAGCATTCGAGATATGTACTGAAACTTATATAGAGAAGGAATTTATTAAGATCAAAACAATTGCAGCTGAAAACGGCTACCCGAAAATAAATTATCAATAAAGTAATTTATGAGTTTAAAAGAAAGAAATGTATAAAAAAGAGTACACAATTTTCAAATTTTTGTAGTGTAGAATACATTACTCATCTTTATAAAAGAATTAGATACGCGTTAAAAAAATATGATATAGCACGGAGAGCTAAACCCCTTACTAAACTACAAAATCTAGTTCACAGAAGAGTATATCCAGTAAATGAACATGAAAAAGGAGGAATTTATATAATCCCATTTAGATATAAAAATAAAAATAGAGCTTTTACGTACACCGGAATGACAACCAGAACATTATAGGAAAGGTTAAAAGAGCATATGGTTCAGCTAGAAAAAGGGAAACAATCTACAGATTTATCTCGTTTAAATTTAGAAGCCGATATTGGCATCTTTTTCAGCAAGGCAAAAATCATTGCACAAACAAATCAATATAACACATGCATTTTGAGAAAATCTATAGCGATTTTTGCTGGAGGTAGGAACATATGTAATGATGCATTATCATATCATATACCGAACATTTGGTTTGGTCTGCTTGGAGTTAATGGAATATTTGGGTTGGAATGATCTACGTCGCTCCATAGACTCACCCGCGTTCCTTCCTATCCCCCTCTCTCTTTTCAGTTTTGATTTCGCTCTGCAATATTTAAACAGTTATGCATTCTGCAGGTTTGCCGATTTTCTTCTCATTTTCACCCAATTGATGATGACCGATTGATGATTGGTTGAAAGCGCTCAGTAAATTTTATTTTTAATATCTGAAAATTGGTTTTAATGTTTGAAACGCTTTAATTCTTCTTACATCTATTTTAGTAATAAAGCTGAAAATCATTTAATGTATTCATGTTTTAATTTAGTGTATAATTTCTGTTGATTATTTAAAGGAAACAAAGAAATCCGTAAGGATTACTGACCATGATGTGTCTGTAAGGATTACTGATCTTTTGCTTAATAGCAGTTTTTAATTTTGTTCTGCATTTTCCTGTTGAACTATATTTAGTATACTAATAGAAGTTTGTGAAATATAAATAAAGTCACATACAGGGCTTTAAAAAGAACAAGATACATTGTCGTTCGTGGTTCTGGAAGTTCATTTTAAGTTGTCTTATGCGATTTTTAATTAATTTAAATTTCTGCTTAAAATGTGGTGTTACAAAAGTCTTTAAAAATATTTAGGGCTTTTTAAAACAATTACATTTCATTTCTATATAGTAGCAAAATTTACTTAAAATGCATTTTCTAACTGAATTAAATCTAAGCATGCTGTGCAATTCATATGCAAATCTGTAAATCATATTACAGCGTGTACAAAATAATTAGATTACTATTTTTTCTATGGACATCTATTTATATAATACGCTATTGTAACGATTCCGGTTCTTGCTGATCTTCGAGAAAAGCAACATATACCTGACATGTAAGGCATAAGTATTTAGGTTCCATAAGTTTCCGACTGTTCATCAGATAGAAATATACATATAATCTGCATTGTATCACATCTATTCTCCTTCTTTTAATACAGAACCTTCAAAATCTTTCAGATCATATTGTTTAAAATTCTAAATTAAAAATAACGTATAATCAGCTATTTCAAACAACAAATAACCGGATATAAACAAATCACCACTGTTTTGGCGACATCTATCGGCAATTGATATAAATAAAGGAACTTATAGTTTTTTTTGTTTGTTTGTTTTTGTTTTTTTTTAATGCAGGGCGTAATGATCCAATTCGATATCTATTTTAAAAGCTTTGGTTATATAATTTTAAAATTTTGTTCAATATAAATAAAATGAATATTAGAGTTTAAAATTAGTTTATTAATATTTAAGAGCTTAACAATTATCCATTTTTTTATTTTGTTTGAATTATAAATAAAAGGAGATTTTCTTCTGATTAATTGATATGTAAAATTGCATTTGTATTTACATTTCATTTCTATATAGTAGCAAAATTTACTTAAAATGCATTTTCTAACTGAATTAAATCTAAGCATGCTGTGCAATTCATATGCAAATCTGTAAATCATATTACAGCGTGTACAAAATAATTAGATTACTATTTTTTCTATGGACATCTATTTATATAATACGCTATTGTAACGATTCCGGTTCTTGCTGATCTTCGAGAAAAGCAACATATACCTGACATGTAAGGCATAAGTATTTAGGTTCCATAAGTTTCCGACTGTTCATCAGATAGAAATATACATATAATCTGCATTGTATCACATCTATTCTCCTTCTTTTAATACAGAACCTTCAAAATCTTTCAGATCATATTGTTTAAAATTCTAAATTAAAAATAACGTATAATCAGCTATTTCAAACAACAAATAACCGGATATAAACAAATCACCACTGTTTTGGCGACATCTATCGGCAATTGATATAAATAAAGGAACTTATAGTTTTTTTTGTTTGTTTGTTTTTGTTTTTTTTTAATGCAGGGCGTAATGATCCAATTCGATATCTATTTTAAAAGCTTTGGTTATATAATTTTAAAATTTTGTTCAATATAAATAAAATGAATATTAGAGTTTAAAATTAGTTTATTAATATTTAAGAGCTTAACAATTATCCATTTTTTTATTTTGTTTGAATTATAAATAAAAGGAGATTTTCTTCTGATTAATTGATATGTAAAATTGCATTTGTATGTCTGAGGTTTTTTTTTTTTTTATTTCGCATTCTCTTATTAAATTACAATGTTGTTTTCTCTACAAAGTTATATTCAAATATTACTACGTTAAAAATCGAAATTTTATCTGCATTGATATAATTAATATATATAGTACAAGGCATTACATTTTTCTTAAATTTTACTTATGTTTTATAACAAATATATATTTTATTTACAATGTAATCAAATTTGAAGTGCACGTAAGTAATCTCTTAATAATTGATAAAATTGAATTAAAATTTTACAAAAGAAATAATAAAAATAATAATTTTGATTTTTATTTTATTTATACCGAATGAAATTTTAAAGTTATATAACTGAAGCTTCATGTTTCCTGCATATTTCTTATTGAAAAAAAAAAAAAACTAAACTTCTAACAAAAAGTTCCGTTGCTTATATTAATTGCCCATAGATGGCGCAAAATCCATATTCAAAAACAAAACATAAAGCCCCATTAATCGAAGAGGAAAGGCGCTGACTCCACCTTTAATGGAAAGCGGTTTAGTGATCCATTCATTTTTGAGATTTAATTATTTTTATAAATATACAATATATTTTGAAAAAAAAATTACGCATTGAATATTTAATTTTAATGTTTTGTGAAACCTTCAGAAATTGTGTTTCATTTTGCTAATTTATTATTATTGATGCAATAAATACTACTTTTATTTTGTCCAATTGTTGATCTATTTCATAAATTGAATAAAGAGTAAAATAAAAAAAATATCCTCATCATTTGCATTTGTAGAAATCATTTGCGATTGTTAAAATGTACATTTCTACGGTACAAACCCTTCAATAACAAAATCTTCATTCTGATTGTTTATATGAAGACTTATGAAAATAAACCGCAGATAAACATTCCGTCATTTTTGACGGGGTACATTATATACTAGTTAATTTATGAAACTCGATTATACAAATGTTATATGCTTTCTAAACTGTTTACTTCCATCGTTTCATTTATCTTACATCTGTGATGTTTTGATACTGTTTTCTGAACGTGTTGAAAATGCATTATAATCTATTTTTAGCGCATTATTTTTCTTTTAGGTTGTTTGTTTTACGTTTTGAAAAAAAAAAAAAAAAAAAAGAAAAAAAGAAACGACATATTTTTCTCTAAAAACTAATAGAAACATCGTCTAAAATAAATGTTAATAATACATGTCCTTGAAAAGAAAAAACAATTACAATTGAATTGTCATGTCGAATAAATATTAGTTCAACTTTGAAAATTTCGCCGCTACAGTCAACACACTTACACGTGTACTAAAAAACAGTAACTGAATTAGCGAAACGTATGAACTCCGAGAGAGGTGTAAATCGTTTATTAAACTGCACCCTCTTTAAATCAGTGTCTTTTATCTATTGCTGTGCGTAATATAGCCATTTCAAAATAACACCTTAGGACATGCTAGATTAGTTCAATCCTCGACATCGTAGATTGTCTATTAGTTACTGATGATTCAACGTATTGGATTCAGTTTGAGTTTTAAGAAAGTAGGTGAAAGGTGAATTAATTACCAATGATTAAAATTCTTTACTTGCTCTGTAAATCACATTTATCACTCAACCGAAAAAGAATAATCATTACTAATAACTTTAAACTTCAAAGATAGTTTTAACAAATCCACTTTCACAACGCTTAAATCATAGGGGCAACTGAAAAAACTTTTTGTCGACCCATGTTAGTAAGAAATTTCCATTTGCAGGGAATATCGCAATTTATAGGCAATGCTTAATTTAGTGAACGTATTAGCCACTCGAATTCATATCGGATTTTACACACATAAAATCGCTAGGAAAAAAGAGCAAGATACGTTGAGAACTAATCAGGAACAAAATGAGTTTTAATGTAGATTGTTAAAAATCTGTAGAAAACTGTCAAGTCAATCGACATAAAAAAAAAAACTATTCTTTGATTATTTAAGCGTATCTGACCATATTATTGGCCGTATTACGCTCAGAATAAGGTTAAATTAGGGTTATGTGTTTTATCTTTAAAAAGGGACAAATGACTAGATAGTTTTCTGCAAATTTATAACAGTAGATATATGTATCAAACACTTCAGCCACAAAAAAAAAATAAAGAAAAATTCCAAGCAATGAACATTACTGAGATTTTAAAAGTCGCATAGTAAATCTGGATGCACTAAAGGTCCTTATTTGTTAATTGCTACATTCATGTTATAGTGAAAATTGTTTTTATGATCGTCTACATATAAAAACCACGTCAAATATTAAAATTATAATACTAACACGATATTCTACCATCAAATTTACATTCTCTGGTTAAATTTTCCTTTGGATGTGTAAGGTAAAGTTACTAGATAAAGTAGGTAAGGTGTTATGCGTGTTTATAATTTAAAATTTTCAATAAAAATTCCTTTTTAATTGTTGAAAAATAGATTTTAATGTGACGAGTTTTTTAAGCTTAATCTAAAAGTTACCTTAGGAATGAGATCTAATTTTGGATTCGCCTGCATTATCCTTTTAGGAATCGATATCTATAAAAACATGCATAGGTTACAACTGTGATTTTTTTCACAAAATACAATGTATATATATATATATATATTATATTCTCTCAATACATGTCGTGCTAGTCGTAACATTAGGTCTATTATGTATGAATATTATCGATGACACTCTATAACTGGAGATTATTGCACTTTGAAACTAGGCAGTAGAAATTCACTCGTATAACAGCATCCATAATAATGAAAACGCAGTCGTTCAGTCATGGTAGCGGTAAGGTAACGATGTGATGAAATCGTAGGAGTTTTCCAGAAATAACGAAGGAAGCGAAAGATCAAATCAAAATACATTATTGTTGACAAGTAAACTTCTTCAACTCCACTAGTTACAGCAGTTTCTCAATTTCGAGTAGGTTCACATAGCTTTAAGATGTTAAACATCATCAAAAGCTATATCAAGACTAAATGACAAATCACTCTCCAAGTTGCGAGGGTAAGCAAGCACAAAAGCGTAAAATTTCTGCTCTCCAAGCAAAAGTAAACGGTTAAATACTAAGAAAAGTACGCAAACGATTATACGTAAATAGCCATGAACCAACTCCGTTGAGAGAGAGGAGGCAGGAGACGGAAGAACTCACTAGCGATGGGGTAAGACCTAGAAAAGAGGCGGAGGTGCATGACGTAGATGACCGAACTTAATACTCACTGGCTGTAGTTTTGTAACGTAATCAGTCAGGATAAGGGTGTAAACTTGCAAGGTATCATGGGATATGGAACGAATAATAACAAATGATATTTAATAAACATTCGAAAGAAAAAAGTATTTAATATCTCAGAATAAAATGAAAAAAATATATAAATTAATTTAGTGGGTTTTATAATGACGTATAGTTATGAACAGATTAAGGTTTTTAGAATAATAAATAAAATAATACATTGGATTAAAGGCATGGAATAAAAAGATAAAAGATAATTAAGATATTATTAAAGACAGGTAAAAAAGATATTTATTATAATAATTTGGAATAGTTTAACTAAGGTAAAACAGCGAAAAAAAATCTTATATATATATATATATATATATATATATATTAATTAAAGTTCAATCAGACAAATGGTTTCAGAGTTCTTTTCAAATAAATTAACTAATCATATTGCAATCTGTTTTTGAAAAGATTAAAAATTACGTCGTGGTGTAAAGTTAGAAATATTTATTCAAAAATTTAAATTTTGATAAAATACAGGATTATTGTTGACGACCCCCCACCCCCCAGCATATTTCACTACAATGGAATTGCAGAAAAAAAAAATTGCTTTGGTGCAATCAGATTTATTCTGCAACTTTACGAATTGAAATAAATGACAATCGTCATTATTATTTTTTTGTGGTAATATGCCTTAATCCATGAAAATTCATTTAGATTTTTAACTTAAAATATCTTCAAAAACTCATGAAACATATTTCAAATGAAAATCAAATTTGAAAATAATTGCTTAAAAGGCGCAAAGACGAACCTAATGAAAAAGATTCAATGCCGGGACACGAACCTGGGTCATCAGTATAGCGCACTGACATTCTACCGACAAATCCACATGGAACTATACCCAGCCGGGAATTTCTCTCTATTATAGGTTGGCAAGGCTACAAACGCAGCACAAGATGGAATATTTAGGGTGTGGCACCAACATGGGGCAAACACGAAACGTAATTTAATCCAGCATCGATTGAAACTGTATTAATTCCCCCCCCCCCCCCCCAAGAGAGAAACGGCAGAATCCCAGAACAGCCGAGACACCCGATTTTGGAGATTTTTCAATACGCGCCAACCGAGTTTTCGGCAACCTAGAAATTCTATCCAATCTCAACGCCTGCACGCAATAAAGTTCAGAGAGCATTCTTTTCATAAAATAAACATTCTACAAAGCAAATATCAAATAATTTACAACTACTTACATTTTACTCCCGATTGTTTTCTGTTTTTCGAATTTTTCGCTCTTAAATTTCCGATTTTAACAATTTTTTAAAGAATGTAAACAAAAAATATTCAAAATTCCATATGCACCAATTTCTAACATACAAAATACAGTACTCATCAAATAAAACCAATGAAAATTCACACATATACTTCTGTTTAACGAAAGTTATTTAATCCTGCAAAGAGGTTCCAGTATTAATCTAATTTAAAAACAAATCACACGTTCCAAACATCAAAATTTAAAATATAGCAAACAAAAAAAGAATTCTTTTTCCTTGCCAGATGGCGCGCGCTGCGGCAGACGATTCAGAAATTACAGAATTTAAAACTTTTTTCTGAAATTAAGCTCAATGTTTCGATCGCATAAAGTGCCCTTCTACATGACAAATACTTTTTTGTCCCTTAAAAATCAGTTTAAAAGAAATATTTACTCATTATAAAAATTACAAGAAATGAATTTTAAAAGCGCATTGCGTATATTTATACGATTTTATTTTAATTTGGGGAGTTTTTTATTCACGTGTTTTACATATATTTTTCATTTCAATAAATGGTAGCGTACACTTATCAAACAATCATGCGCTACGGCAAACGAATCCATAGAGTTTTCGCGATTTTCTCGAAGTACACATTCAACGATTCAAATTATGTTTTACCAATAACTTTTAAAATATTGATTTGTTGTCATAATGCTATTTAAAGTCCCTTCCTACATCAGAAATAGATTTGATTACTTAAATATTTGCATAAAACGTTTACTTTCGTATTATAAAATATTACAAACAGATTTTTAACATATATTACATTTTAACATATTACAAAACAGATTTGTACAAATTTCTTTAGATTTTACAACTTCCGTTCATAAATTTTGCAAATACATTTTATTTCTAAAATTTATTATGGACAATTATCAAACATTTCAATTTCTATAATTTAAAACTAACGCACGTATGAGCGCTGCGCGCCTATTAAAACAACAACCAAAAGAACATCACTAGACACACGAAACTCGCTGTGCAGCAATCTCTAAAATCCACGAAACTGGACAATGCCGCGGTCAGTAACGCACGTATGAGCGCTGCGCGGCCATAAACCGAAAAACAATATCACTTTATACACGAAACTTGCAGTGCGGCAATCTCTAGAAGGCACGAAACTTGTCAATGCCGTGGTTAGTAACGTGCGTATGAGCGCTGCACGTCTATAAACCGAAAAACAATATCACTTTATACACGAAACTTGCTGTGGGGAAATCTCTAAAAGGCACGAAACTTGTCAATGCCATGGTTAGTAACGCGCGTATGAGCGCTGCACTCCCTTAAACCGAACAACAAAAAAAAAAAAAAACACCACTGTGACACACGAAACTCTCTGTGCCTCAATCTCTAAAAGGTTCAAAACTCGGCAATGCCGCAGTCACTAACGACACTAAAAGAAAAATCAGTGGATGAACGAAAATCGCATTGCAGCAATTTCTCAAATGGGCAAAATGCGTTATAACTGCGTTCAATAACGCACGAATCAAACTATTAAAATCTATATAAATTGTACAAAAATACACGATAAAATTTTGAAATTCTTTTTTGGTAATATTAATAAGGCTGAGCCCGCTGCGCTAAACCATTTTTCAAATAAACCTTCAATCAAAAGAAATGGAAAATCCGACCCTGTATTTTAAATTAATATGTATCTTCACCTGGAAGATCATTCCGCATTTTCTGAATACGCATCGGATTCAATTGCGCTACTATATTATCTGATGCGTTAGACGAAATACGGGCAATTCAGAAGCAACTCTTTAGTACATCATGTAGAGTTTGGGAGGGAAATGCGGTCATTACGATCATATCACCACACTACTAAAAAAGAGGGAATTTCAATGACTGCAGAGATTGACCATTTAACCTAAAGGATGCTCGGGTTATTCATTTTCGTTTGTTAGGTCTTTTACTCCGGGCTTCTCAGCTTGGTACTTTGTGCGGATCTGATAACATACATACAATCTCTCTCTACGTTACATTATATTTGGTAATATACGTCTTCTTTTGGCAGGTTTTTTCTACAAATTCTTATCTTCGATTTCCAGTAGAGTAAATACAATCTTAACAGTATTTAACTTTTATATTTTAAAATATGTGAATCACATAAAAGTGGATATTTAAAGCGGAATTGTGTGAATGAAATTAAAATAATGTCATTTTAATTGCCGTTTCTTTTTACATACCAGTTTTAATCATGCAACTATTAACCTAGGAAAATAACCTCGATAACTAATTCAAATAGAAAATTAAACCTCATGTTTTCATTCAATAAAATCCTCCCAATCATCCGTAATCGGATCCACAACCAAGTTTGATGTGAAACGTTAGAAATGTTCGTAACGGTATGGCTAAAAATGTACCAGAGTTAGCTACAAAACAGGGTTACTTACGCTCCAAACTACATTCCATTAAATAATGTCAAATTGCTGTTGATTGATTTTTAGATCTTTCACTATCAAAACTCTTTGCAAATGATAAGTAAAGTTTTGAAAAATTTTTAGTAGCGATCTTTTTGGCAAACCGAATATTTTTTTCGCATTTCTCTAATGAGCGTAATAAGACGATTGGTTTTTTTTTGACGGCCGATTATCTGCGCATGGGATATAGGCCCAAGGGGGAGTGCCCTCCGTGGGGGGTCTTTCTAAGGGAACTCAACCCGTATTTACTCATGGAAATCCATGGTTCGAAGAAAACCACGAAAACTCCGAACGATTAGGCCGACGGGCACGATTGGGTTCGAACCCAGTACCTCCCGTCTACCAGCTTCTAGAGCATAAACTCTCGGCCACTGGTGGGGCCGTAATGAGACGGAGAAATAAGCTTCTCTTTTCAAGACGTCATTATTCATCAGTTTGTTACCTAAATAAATCTAAAAACGGTAATTTGTGACTATGATCAGCTGCTCGGCCTGTGCATCAGCAAAAATTTCTTTATAATGATTGAAATTTTATTTGAATCTGAGGTACTTTTTTTTAAACCTAGAGTAAAGGAAAAAATATTGTTCCATTGACCACCTTTGGCATTTGAAAGTGTTTTTTTTTTTGTTTTTTTTTTTTTGGTACATTCAAAGTAATGCTTTTTTAGTGATAGTAAAATAAACCTAAAATTTGTCACTACGATCAGCTTCTCGGGCTGTGCATCAGCCAAAAGTTTATAATGATTGAAATTTTAATTGAATTTGAGGTACTTTTTTTAAAAAAAACCTAGGCTAAATGACCAAATCTTGTTCCATTGGCCACCTTTGGCATTTTAAAAACTTTTTTTGTGCATTCAAATTAATGCTTTTTTAATGAAAGTAAAATAACTGCACATGAAAACTATCTATTAGTAAATCTTCTTTCGTCCGTTTGCTCCATACTAAAAAATCATAAATTTACTAATCGCTAATTACTAAAAGTACAAATTTCGCGTAATCTTCTGAAATCGGATTTAACGTCCACGGTCCTTTTCAAATATAAACGAATCTTCCAACACTATACAGTAAATTCGCCAATTGTAAGGTGGCTGATTATGGAAGATTCATCCAATATCTTTTTATAACATTTCTAAAAGAAGGGGACACATGAAAAAAAAAAATAAATGACGAATGGAATGGAATATCGAAAAGTGATTTCAGAAACCAATTTTTATTGCAAAATTTCATTTTTCGTGATTGAAATAATGCATAATTGCTTACATTTTCTTATGAATAATCTTTACTACCTAACATTGCAAGCATTGAACGTTTGTATAAGAGAAATTAGCGATATGTTTTTTTATTAAAAAAAGAATGGACAATATTAGCTAATCTGGCTTCGAGGTTATAAAAGTCACAAATTTGGGGAAAACAAACCGACTTGCTTTCGCAGTAAAGTATGATAAGAAATTTTTTAAATGTCTAAAATTAAATTATTTTACAGTATGTATGTGCGTGTGTGGTAGACATTTATACTAAAATTAAAATATCTGACTCCATTTTTAAAATATTAATTTCTATTTATATATTGTACATTTGAATTTTAAAAAATACACAAAAAATGCTATCGTACACTTGCAAAATCACCTTTCTTGTAAACATCGCTTGAACCCAATTCACGCTTACATCTTTTTGGCTTCAAATCAAATTGTTTGGTGACAAAAGTGAACTCAAAAATCACAAATAAACATATAACATGTAAATCATAATTACCATCATTTTTACAATTACATCTGCTAGTTTCGTCTGTAAGTCACATGATCTAAGAGTTAAAAATGAAAAAGAACAAATCAAAAACAAAATTGTTACCACAAGGAAGGTCTCCTTAAAGACCATACTCAAATTATTTTGAAAAGAAAAATGCTTTTAAAACTACTCATGTGTGTAGTAAAACATCAGTCAAATTTGGCGGCGGAATCCCAGTAAAAATCTGAAAAAAATCTATATATATTCGAGTATTTGGCGCAAAAATGACGAACGTTCCACGCTATTTGGCTAGCCAACACATTTCCATTCCAAATGCAAGATATTTAAATGCATTTGAAAATTGCTTGTTAAATAAGTGTGTTTAAATGCCTAAAACTCAATGAATTTAAACTTAAACGAAGGATTAGCGTATTATTTTTTTATCTTTAAGCGTATATAATATGTACAAATTGCGTGTTGCAGTAGTTATTTAATTTTACATGTCTTCAAAGGCTGGAAATGTTTTAAGGGTACCATTTGATTATTCATTCAACCAATTTCGCCAAATTATATAAATTGCCAAACGCTTCGCCAAATTATATAAATTGCCAAACTGCTCGCCAAATTATACAAATTGACAAAATTTTTATTTTAAACAACGAAATAATAAATAAATTTTTAAACATTAGTAAAATTACAAATAGAAGTGAAATTAAAAATCACTTGATGACGCAACAAACACGTGTACCGTGTTTAATGTCAAGTCAATGTAAAATTTACGATCAGCTATTATTGGCATTTATCTTATAGTTTGGCGATAGTTATTTTGTCGACGGGATAATCAAGCAGTAACATTTTAAATTTGTTTTAAAAGTAGCTGTCTTATTAAAAATGTTACCATTAAACATTTTATATTAAATACTTGTTTCCATGGCAACAATAACCTTCATTTCTTGTTTCTGAAACTAACAATATCGAAGTCAAATTGACAATGTTCCGAATCGGACATTAATTTTGAATTTGGAAAAAATTTAATAAACTGAAATTTTGTTTTGAACCGTATAATTACGATAGCAACATTTTAATATATCTACCCTATATATATAACATCCTAATGAATCGAATTGAAACGAATTTATGTAACGATTCTCTGAAACAACTGATTAAACAACTGATTACGTTTCACGGCGATTTCTCCTAAAATATGGAATAGTTTGCGATGAAATTAACACCAAAAATCCGTATTGATATACAGATCTCAAAACTGGTATTAGAATTTTAAAATTAGAATTAGTTTTCAAAATATTAATTTTTTTCTAATTATAAATACTTTTTTTCTAATGATGGACACTCAAATTTTAATCGTAACAGATATTTTTTTTTTCATATTTTTGAAAAGGTTATTTTAAATTAATTTGGTGACGAGTTTGGCCTCCCTTAAATGTATGCTAAGAAATGTATCCTGTTACTTTTATTCAGAATTCAATTTGTATTTCATTATCATTTTATTTAATACAAAACATTCATTTAAAATTGAAACCTTTAAAATAAATGGCTATTACTTCGTTTTTTTTTAAATGAAACGAAAAGAAAAATATTAGACACAGATGTCATATACGCAACGAGGTACCTAATTGGCGCCAAAATGGCGTTATTTTGCCTGACATGGTAACCCGGCTATTGTTGCTTATTTATTAATAAATGTTTATTTGAATTTATTTTCTTTTTATTTACAAAAAAATGTTATAAATTGTTTTGTTCTATAGTTAATTTTATTTTTTTTTATTATTTATTGTTATTTCATTTTTAAAATAACAGAAAATAGTTTAGAAATACATATGTAACAGGTATTTGGAAACGAGGTTTTCGCCAAATTGTGGTAAAAAAAAAAAAAAAAAAAAAAAAAAAAAAATCACGCCAAACCCGGCAATGCCGTATGTGACAATGCAACAAATCATGAGATTTAATTTGCACTTCAAATCAACGTTTTAATGTTGTTACTTCTCCCATCGACCAATTTCGCCAAATTATATAAATAGCCAAATTATACAAATTAACATATGTTTTTATTTTAAATAACAAAAGAACAAATATATTAGTATAACAGTAATAAAAATACAAATAAAACGTCGAAATAAAAATTACTTGATGGTGTGAACGTGTGTAACTTCCTTAAAGTCAAGTGATGTGACATTTACGATCAAGCATTATTGGCATTTAATCTTACAGTTTGGCGACAGATTTTTGGTCGAACCAAGTAGCACCGTTTTAATTTACCACTCGAAAAATAAAAAAAATGCTAACTGGCGAGTTAAAAAAAAAAGCTATAGGCGAGATTTTCACCCGGCTAACATAAAAGTACCAGGAATGCTTTGTGATCATGGCAACTTTTATGTAGTTTTATTCAAAAAAATAATTTTGATTTTTTAATCAAAATGGAAACCTTTCTTATCAAAAGCGAAGAAATCAGCCCGTTGTTTATGGCAGTTACATGACTTGGACTATTATAATATAAACGAAATAATGGAGATAGAACAATATTCGGCGATTTATCACACCTGTGGCTGGCTAACATTAAAGTACCAAAATGGCCGCCTGGAATATAAAAAGCGAAGGGATCCGTCTGGAGCTGTTGATGATAGTCACATGACTTAGGCTATTATTATAGAGATCGTTTTCACTTTTAAAAACAGCGCAAAGAATAATATTTCCTAGCGATTAAAAATTTATTTTCACGTGACTATTTAAAACAGAAAAAAAACTTTAAAATTACTATTAAATGCGTACGTGTTAAAGGCAGGAAAATATTGAAAATTATGTCCTGAAAATTGTATTTACACGTGAATATTAAAAGGAAAAGGAAACTTTAAAATAATAAATACATTAATATGCGTTTAACCCTTTCACGGACAAGGCACTTCTATTCGTAAAATCTTGAAATCCCTGAATGGCACCAGGATTTACAAACAAATTTCGAAATCACTTACTTGGGACACCCAACCAGGACGCCAACCGCGAGGTTAATGGAATTAATGTCCTGGCGGGAAAAAAGAACGCACCACTATCCAGCTCTACCACAGCCCGAACGGACCCGAACAACGGCAACGTTAGAACTTACTAAAGTGAAGCAATGCCATATTCAAATATGCTAATACATAGAAACTCGCTATGTTATTTAAAAAAAAAATACAAAATACGCATGTTTAAGGTAGCCATGCAACAAAATAACAAAAATGATGGTTTACAGGAATTGTTACAGATGGTTTACAGGTTACGATCATCAACTAAAATATAGATCAAATAACATTAAAACAGGAATGCCATCCCGGCCTGAAATGTTTATGGGTAACCTACAACTTATGAAGAACTGAAATGACACTGAAATGACAACATACTGTAAGGCAAGCATCAATGTTCAAGGTCCATATCACAATGGGATTAAGTATATGAAATGTCCAAAGCACCACAGAACAGAGAGAGAGACACATTGTAAATTAAAGTCACTTGAAATGCTGGTACTTCTCAGACACTAAATATGTTGACATTTCCAAAATGTTCCTCACAAGATATATATTTATATCAAAGTTATTGAAAATCAAGCTCAGTGTTCAATTGCACATGCTACATTGAATCAAAAGACAATGTTCTCAATTTCTAACGCAATTCTAGCTAATTACAGCCTCAGAATTTATACCTAATAAACGAATATAATTCGTTTAAAGAATTGTATATATTGCAAAGTTTCTTATAATTGTCTTTGTCAAAGATTACTCTCCTGAGATTTTTCCTGATGCTTAACGAGTTGTCAAAGTTGAAGAAATGTGGGACAAAAGGACAGCGTCCATACAAATAATGCAGTGCATTACCCACTGTGACACAGTCACAAAGTGCATTTCCTCTCTTTCCAATCTTAAAAAGGAACTCTGGGAAACTACCATGTGCTGTTATAAAATATTGCATAACTTGACTCGTACACACATAATCGGTATTTACTTTCCTGATAACCTTATAGGTGTCTCTACCCTTGGTGACCATTTGATGACCATTCTTCCTGCCATTATCTAATGGTATTCTCACTAAAGATTCTCTTAACTAAAGAAATTGGAAATAATACATCAGCATTTATGTCAGCCATTGATGAATCTGTTGCCTCTTTCGCCAAACGATCTGCTCTTTCATTCCCCACGTTTCCAACGTGTGCTCTGGTTCATCCAATAGTGACCATTTTTTCCGTATGACTTTTCATATTATCATAGATTTCTTTAACAATGGCGTTTGCGGGAAAGTTTCTCTGAATAACCAAAGTTGATGCTCTATTGTCAGTAAAAATGACAGCACTGTTATAATTCGAGTTTATTACCCAATCTACTGCATACTTTAACGCAGTCAGTTCAGCTTGATATATGCTATTTAAAATATTTAAAGAGATCTTATAATCCAAAATACATTCACCATTTACAAAAATTGTGTATGCGGCACCTACTCCACTGGCCATTTTGACCCATCTGTATATATTAATGGCATGTTAATTCCCTGATATTCACGATCATCCCTATATATTTGTTCACTTACTTAATAAAAGGGAAATTTTCATCCCAATATTCTGATGCTAATGTGTCATTTAAGAAGTAAAATTAAGTTGTCCAAAAATAAACCACCACTCTTGAAGGGGTTAAAGCAGCAAATTTTAGTAATTGTATTATGTCAATCGTTTTATAACCCTGTTAAAAATACCGAGAGACAAAGACTCTGTTTACTTAATTCATTTCATTTTAGCTTCTTTTCCAATGTTTAACTGATATTCTTTAACCAAACACGAAAACAACCATTAAATGTCTTAACAGCAACTGATTCTACCTTAAATTTTTACAATCAAAGGAAATTGAATGGAAACACGTTTACAGGGAGATCGCTACAGGTTTTTTCCGTGTAATTCAGTCTTCTCTAATCTTTTTAAAACCGATCTGATTAGCGTGCTTTTAGATTCTACAGTTTCTCAACGGGGGTTGGCGAGCGTAGGTTGCAGGGGGCAGAGCCCCCTAGTACACATATAAAGGTATATGACAAAACTGTACTAATAAAAATGTATTTATTACGTTAAACTTAATCTAACTATCTTCGTATGAAAAGTAGAAAAGGGTTTTACTTAAAAATTATTTATCATAAAAAAAAGTATCATTCAAAATTTTATTGTGTCGCCAACCAGCATTAAATCTCCAAAAAAATTAAATTTTCATTATTTTTTTACAAACGCTAAATCGAGGTTCTGCGGATTTTTTTAATAAACATATTATATGTCACGAGAAGAATATTCTATATATTCCTCATGAGAAGAATATCGTATAATTTTTTCAAATATTTCTGAGCATGCACTTATCGAAACTTCCTTGATATCATCCTATCAATTTTTCAGATGCATTTTTCTTAACCTGAAGCAAAAGATAAAGAGCAAATCTTATTTCCATTGCAATATTTTAACTGAGTAATTTTTTAAGCATTACGAACATTCCCTTACATGTTTAAATTAAAAATTTTCATTTTTTAATATTATCACTCATTAAAACAAATTTTTTTCTTCTTTTTTTCTTCGTTCTTTTTTTTTAATTAAAATTAGTAACAGCTTTTTCTTTTATGTTTCGAGGTGTAATAGCTGTTTCATTTTTTTTTATCAACGATAAATTTCGCCAAGAAATAAAATGGTAAACCTTATCGTCCAAAATAACAGAACTTTCCGCGATAATTCGCTAACTGATATAGGTAGAATGGTGTGTTATAGCGTAAAACCTTTCCTGAAACGATACCTATCTAATGGTATAAGTTCCGTAAAAATCTATTCAGTAAAACTCGAAATCTAGACGTTCGGAACGACATTTCCGTTTGGATTTTATATATACGAGTTGGAACCCGTTGAAATTCGACGAACTAAAACGTTTAGAAAGAAACTGTTAGATCAAATTTATGATAAACCTACAAAAATAGTTACAATAAAAAATTCATCTTACATTGGTTGTCTAACTCTTAAAACCAATAATATTTTTAATTAAAATTACCAAAATGTTATTTCCACAAACTTCAACTGCTTAAATTATTGAAAAATTAAACTGTATTAGAATGCGTAATCAAGATTAATAATTATGATGAAGTTACCGATTGAGGCTCTTACGTTTGTTTTTACAGGATGAAAAATCAGTAAAAAGTATTTTGCTTTGTCACATCATAAAACTTCCCCCCCATAAAATCTAAACTGTATGTTATTTTCATATTATCAAAATTTACATACGCACCACTGAAGTTCACAATTTAAAAGTATTTTAACGCGCAATTATTATTGAATATATTTCCAAAATTAAAGTCATGTTTTGTCCGATACAACTTTGCATGTGAACATTCTCACAAACTTTAAGTTCTAATCTCAGTACCCGCGAATAAAAAATTCAGAAATTTACTTTTAGTTATCATAGTATTGGCCATTTAGTATTGATCAAATAAAATGGCTTTATCAAAGAAAATGATCGTTTTGTTTTAAATATGACATCATTTTCATTCACTGAGTTATTTTGCCTAGCGTCTCAATATCAGCGTAATGTAAAAATATTGAAATGTAACTAACTTATGAAGAAGAATGCGTGTTTTTTTTTAATGGCTGACGTCATTTTCTGTTCAAAAATTATAAAAAAAAGTTACTTTTATTTGTAATGTGAAAATGGCATCAATAAGGATATAATAAATAAAAAAAAATAAACCATGACTATTTACTTTTAATAGAAATGGTGTAGTTCAGTTGCCACAATTACAAAATTGGTTCTAAAAACTATAAAAAAATTAATATCTCAAAAGTAAATTGAGATAGAGCTTTCAAACAAATTGCATTTAAAAGTAGATTTCCCCCCCCCCCCCCTATATTACGGTGTAAAAATTGAAACTGAGCGAGGTTTAGAAGTTTAAAAATTTCCAGTAGAGAAAATTGCAGAAACAAAATTTCATTTCAAATTTGAAAGAGTTGCCATTCGCATAATGACGTATGCGTTACGCACACATATGTTTGTCCTTTATAATATAGATATAATAGATGTGTAAATGTTAAGAGGAATTTAAAGTAATAAAAAAAGTATTTCTGATATAGAAATGTTCTTTCAATAGCATCAATACGTCATCTCAATCTTTTAAACGTTTTTGGAAAATCATAATTTGAATCATTCAATTTTTACTTCCAGAAAAGCGTACACCGTGGCGCACAAATATTTTATAAATGTAAGTTAATATTTATTTAAATTAACAATATTTGCAAAATACGTGAATAAAAAACACCAAAATTAAAATAAATTCATACAAATATATGTGGCAAGCATTTAAAATTTAATCACAAAACTCACGTAACAAACTCATTTCAAATAGTTATTTCATACGAAATCTACCTAAAAAGCCAACCATCCAATACACAACAAACCAGCAAATCCCATTAAACCGATCCAAATACAAGAACAAACCATTGTAGGTGAGAAAATAATTTACGTAACGAACTGGTACCATAAAAAAATCCATTTATCGCCTCGCCAAATTGAACGATGCCAAGTGTCTCGGCTGTTCTGGAATTCACCCAGAGAAACATTCGCCTTGCGTACAATGTTTGTTTTGTTTTATTGGACACATACATCAGACTTGTGTGCTTGACAACAGGGCCCGCTTATAAGTCATCGCCGATATACAGGGACGAGATAGCACAATGAAATTTACAACACAGAGAATTTTTACATCCGGGAGCTCCACAAAGTGTGTGCAATGGAGCCAGCGGGATTCGAACCCGACAAGCCTCCTACGCTCTAAATCGATTAGCCACTTGGCCACGGAGGCCACTACCATGTTTCAAATGAAAATTAAATTTCAAAATATTTGCTTAAAAGGTCAACCTAAAGAAAAAGATTGCATGCCGGGACTCGAACCTGGGCCATCAGTATAGCGCACTCACATACTTCCGACTAAACCACATGGAATGATACCCAGCCTGTAACTTCTCACTATTACTGATTGGCAAGGCTACAAATGTAGCACAAGATGGAATAGTTATCGTGAGCCACCGACATGGGGCAAACACGAAACGTAATTAAATCCACCATCGATTGAATCTGTATTAATACTTGGAATCTATGGAAAAATTTCCGAGTATTAATACAGTTTCAATCGACAGTGCTGAACAGCAGAGCAGCACTGAGAGGCCACCTAGCTATGATCAACTTAACACCCAGTCACACGTTCTTTTAATGTCTTGTATATTTATGAGCCATTGGGAAAAGAAAAAAAATACAGTTTTTAAAACTACTTAAGAAGGAAGTGAGAAAATTTAAATTAGAATAGAAAAATTTGAGGATTATAAAAGATATAACAGACTAGGAATTTAATATTCAAACTTTCCATCTTTGGAATATTTTATATTCAACCGTTTAGATAAATATCAGAGTAGCGTTGATTTATTTTTTTTTTCTGGTTAGAAGAGCATGCATATAATTAACGCGCACACCTGCACCTTAACCCTCTCGCTGCGCAACCCGAGAGTTTCTCGAACAACGTAAAAGTAGCAAAATTTGCGCACCTTCATAAGTATTTCGTCTAGGATGCATTTTTTCCGACTAATTAACCCCCCTTGATCATTCTCACCTGTTACTTTTTATTGTAAATTTTGCCTTATCTAATCGTAGCATTTTCCCGATTAAATCAGACGAAAATAGTTTTGAAAAACCGGTGACAAAAGAGTAAAAATTCTTAAAATACGCTCGTCGCGAAGGAATGGAGGATATTCCAAATCTGGGTTCGAGGCTGAAAAAAGTCACGTGATACCGGTAATTTACCCAAGGAATTTATAACCGATAAGAAGGGAAGATACTACTGCTTTGCCTCATGAACTTTTTCATTGGCTAGCGGGGATTTATATTACACGTCTACGGTGCCTTCCCTTCTTTACGCTAGAAGTTTTTACCTTGTCCACGTGATCAAAACGAAAATGGAATATCCTCCATTAAATGCGCAATTTTTGAAGCTATTTTGATAAAACAATGGAGGATATTCCAAATCTGGGTTCGAGGCTGAAAAAAGTCACGTGATACCAGTAATTTACCCAAGGAATTTATAACCGATAAGAAGGGAAGATACTACTGCTTTGCCTCATGAACTTTTTCATTGGCTAGCGGGGATTTATATTTCACGTCTACGGGGCCTTCCCTTCTTTTACGCTAGAAGTTTTTACCTTGACCACGTGATCAAAACGAAAATGGAATATCCTCCATTACGCAGCGAGAGTTGTTAAAGCACCACAAACTGTTTTATATTTGGATACATAGTGTATTTTGTTTAATTATTTTAATGTTATGCATTTACACTTTCATAATTCAATTATTTTAAAGGAAAGCGATAGAGGATAATTTTACAATAAATTCATAACGACTTAAAACTTTTTACAAGTATACAAATGTACGGTTACTTATGATGTAGAACAATAACATTTAACTTTGTACCCACTACAATAAATATTGTAGGAAACACAATTAATTATTTGCTTTCTTTAAATTTAAAACGTGGATTCACATTTACTCACGTGCGCTCTGCGTGCTCCTGCCACATATTTAATTATTTTAATGTTAAGAATTCACTCTTGCATAAGTAAATTATTTTATAGGAAAGCGATAGAGGATAAATTGAATATAAATTCAAAAAGACACAAAACTTTTTATAAGTATGCAAAAATACGGTTAATTATGAAATAGAATAATATATTTAAACAATAAATAATTTATAAAACACAATTAATTATTCCCTTTCTTTTCATTTAATACATGGATTTACGTTTATTCTTATGTTTCAATGGTATTTTCTAATTTGAAAAATAGACAAAAAAGAATGAAAAAATATATATATTTGTACATTAACTATGATTTACAGCTTTTTAAGAAATTTGTATAACATATTAAATTTCAAAATTGTCTCTATACATCAAGAATCCTCCAAGCATTATCTTAAATTGTAGGCGTGTATTCGTGAAACATATTTACCTGGTGCAAACTTAGCCAACATATAAATTGAAATACATTTTACTGTCTTATCTCTGGAGATGTAAATTTATGTGAGAATTGAAATAACATATACATAAATTTTGAAGACTCGTAGTTACATTTTTATTTCCTTTTTTAATACGAAATCTTTACAAATCAGATAAAAAGGTAGACTAAATATTGCTTGAGTTCAGAATTGGTTTTCGAACTATGAACATAAATTTCAAAATATTGAATTCACTGAAGCACTTTAATGTAAGGCTTTTGGATAATATCTGTCATATTTTTGTAACAGATAGAAAAGAAAGCTGAATATAGATTTATTGAAAAAGCATTTTCATGTATATTTTTAAGGGGAAAAGTTGCTTCAATGTATCAGAAAGAAACTCATACTTTTCATGTATTAAAAAATATTACAAACATCGCATTATTGAATTGGGGCATAATCCTTAATATTCTGCGTATATATGTATTTGATATTTTAGCTGTTAACGCATAAAAGTTATACACGTTTTCGAAATAAAATGTTTATAAAAAAAATCGGGTCAAGTCATCCAAAACAGTTAGATATATTTTATTTACTTAAATTTGTGAATTTTGATTTTTATGGTTCGTTTTAATCTGAAGATTCATCTTTTAATTTTCGATTGTTTCCAAATCCTAAAATGGCACGATGCGCCAATTATTGTGTTCTTAAATATGTGTAGGATAGACAATTTAGAAAAAATACTATTTGAAATTTTAGAGGTAACTACAACTGATTTTTCTGCTTACAATACAAAAACTGTCATCGATTCATACAATTTGCATACAATTTTCAAAGAAGATTAGTTACCTGAAATCGTTAATGCTTATAAAAGTGACTAACAACTATTGTTTACTGCAATTCATAATAAATAAAAATATAAACATATCTGTTTGGTCTTGCATAATCCGTTATCCTCAGTGAAATGAATTATGTAATACTGTAAAAGCACTTATTTTCGTGAGGCTTTAATTTTCGATATTTACGCGAGCCCGTCGTAATCGCGAACATTTAAGTTTAAATTATTTTTTTAATCGCCTCAAATAATAATAAAAAATCTGACATTTTTCACTTGTAATCATTAAATGGTTTTGAAGAACACTGAAATTTATTCTTTTAGGATTAAAATATAACGTACAACAACATATAAAAATATAAATAAATATAATAATACGCATTCCTAAATATATTAAGAGCAAAAAAAAATATCTAATGAAGGAACAATAACTACATATATTTCAGTTTTTCTGAAAAGCACTAAGTACTGTTTTAAAATAAATTATTACAAGACTAACATAAACAAGAAAATATCTGCTTGCTAAAATCGCAGAATTTGAGGATGTATAGCAACCGTTTCCGTAAAATGCATTGCGTCTGACCATGATTGGAGCAAAACTTTCGTCAAATATTTGAGAGTTTACGTTTCGTTAAAAGTTACGTGATGTTGATAGGAAATGATCATCAAAGACGATGAAATATAGCTCAAGGATTTCTGAATCGTCAAAAGTGAGAGTTTTATTTCTGAGAGTGTAAGGAGATTAAATGAGTTTGTTTATAACATTTTCAACATTTAATTCATTATTCTTAAATTATAATTCTTATTTAATAATAATTCTTAATTTTCAACATAACGATTTCACCATTTAATGTATGATTTCTTATTTTCTTCGTAAAACATTATATATTTGAGATTACTTTTGTTAATAATCCACTAGAAAAATAGTAAAAAAAAAAAAAATAATGTTTCTGCTGGGCATAATGTCATAATGTCAAGCCAGAGTTAAATTAGAAGAATTAAAAAAAAAAAAATGATATCAGTATCGAAAAGCGGTCATACGTGTGTTAGTGATCACAGCTTTGACGAATTTCATTCTTTTAAAACTTACAATTAATCCTTATCATTTTTTTTTTTTGTAATTTGATAAATTGTATATAAAGACGTTGTTTTTTACTCTTCATATTATATTTTTTATATAGGGTAACTCCGGGAGAGTCGCCGCATACGGGATGGATGCCGCAACCCTGCTATTTCATGTACGAGGGTGAGTCGGAAAATAAGTTTCCCCTGGCAACTGCGGACAGAGGTGCGTATGAAAGACAAAAAAAAAAATGTAATGAAACATTAAAGATAAGACGTAACCTTATTTTTCTATTTAAGTGCCAAGTGAGTTGAGACATTTTTCATAAACTTTATATGCTTCATAAAGCCCTCCAGGAAAAAAACAGGGCTCTGCATACAAAAGAAGCGTTGAATTCCTTGTGTGACTTCAGCATTGCTTACAAAGAAGTAATCAAGCATTGCTTTCGTCTGTAGTGGCCGTGTACTCCGTCCAGGTCTCGGCCTGTCCAACACTTGCTAACGCCCCTCACTAAATTGGCGGCACCATCTCCGCATGATTTGTTTCGACATCACATCTGGCCCATAGACTACCACGTGGCGGTTATGGATTTCTGCTCCCAATACCCCACGTGCTCATTCATAGCAGACAACCACTCTCACTTCCTCCTTTGACCACGAATTCACATCGCACTTTCTCTCCATATCTACCGGGAACAGAATGATGCAGAGCCCTGATTTTTTCAAGGAGCGTTTTTTGAAGGATATAAAGGGGTATGAAAAATGTCTCAACTCACTTGGTACTTATGTAGAAATATAAAGTTACGTCTTATATTTAATGTTTCATTACATTTTTTGCCTTTCATACACACCTCTGTCCACAGTTGCCAAGGGAAACTTATTTTCCGACTCACCCTCGTAATTATTGATAGATGGTCGTATCATTGCGCACAGTATAGGTGCGCAATGAGATTACTTTAACCAGTGTATAGCGTGAATCCCATTTCGATGTTTACTTGTAGAAGTACAATCCTTAATTTGACGTACGTGCATGATTTCACTGTCCAAATTTTTAAACACGTTATGTTTAAATATTTTTCATACACTAATTACTAAATGCATGCCTGATTTCGAAGACAAAATTAAGTGCAGCGTTTGTATAGAGTACTGTGTGTATGATTACGATATTCCCCTTAGCGAAGGTAGGTAACTGTGATGGCCGACGTCTGCATCATGCAATATGGGATACATGCCACACTGCAATTCCGGTATACATGCCGCAAATTCTTTTGTACGGGATTATTAAGTGTTATTAATTTTCCTTTTCTTTTTGCACAGACTAACCATGTTAGGCATGTTATCAAGTTTAGTAAAACCAAAGGAGGAAAATGGGAAAATAAAAAGTAAGAAGAGCAAGAAAGATGCAAGTCAAGATGATAATAATGAAAAATTGGATTACGCGTAACGCAGAAATTCTTTGCAAACTACTCCAAAAAAGAGGAAGTGTAATTGGCTTCGTTGCATCATGTGTTTAAATGTAGTTATATAAAGACTGTACTTTTTCGGTAGATTGAAATCGATCTCTTAACCCATTCGTGGCCATAGGTGCATATAAGCACCTTCATAAAGAGTTACAAAATTTGTTTCTGGCACCAGTAAAAAAGTAAAGTAATATTTACTTTGTTTAATTAGAGTATTTTCGTGATTATTTAAGTAAAGGTAACTTCTTTTAAAAAACTGATACCAACCGAATAAATTTTGTATAAAAGCCACTGGTCCCGAAAGGGTTAACAAATAAATTATGTAAACACAATTTTACTTTTTTCTTTTCCCTTTCTAATACATTGATGTTACGTTGTTGCAGAAATAACAATTAAAATTTAATGTAAAAGAAAAAAAAAATAATAACTCGTTAATTTTAATAGTGAAAGTAGGCAACAATTATTAATTTGAATCTACTAATATGTTTCATTGTACTCATTTAGTTTCATTTTGTTATTACATCCATAATTATAGCTCAGATATGAATATTTTTTTAAAATATTTTTATTTATAACTTCATTCTGTTCTTATTACAAGTGCGGCATAACTACCGCACAAGCGCAGCGTCTCTGCTTGAATGTACGGGTGACGCGCCGCAGTGTAATGTTTTAGGAAAAAATTGTTTAAAAAATTCTAATAATTTGTTTTGAATTTTTTTGTCGCAGTACACACGTTGTATATTTAACATTAAATAGCACAGCATGATTTTTTTTTTTTTTTTTTTTTTTTTTTTTTTATGTCTACCATGAGACTTTATACACAAATTAAGCTTAAATGTGCGGCATAAATCCCGGAATTACCCTATGTATCTTGTTAAATTTGTGAACTAAAATATTTATATTTTATTTATAAAGCAATATTTAAAAATTCTATTTATGGTTTAATTTAATAATCGGTATTTAAATCTCAAATTACCTTTAGTTTTCTTAGTTTGAAATCTTTTCAACCAATCATATTTCATATCCTGTATTCTCTATCTTTCATATAAGGGTACCTTAAACTTAAACTCTAAATCATTGAATATTTCTGCGTGTAAGTTTTATAAAAAATTAGAATGGCAACATTCCTCCATTTGTTTATCCGAGTTCCTGTATGATAAATTTAGTCAAACAATTACAATATCTCCAATTTGTCGGTTTTTGCAATCTCCGGTATCACCCATTTCCCTTATAAAACAACAATGTCGCCAAGCGTAATAGTTACCACAAAATGAAATTCACTTGAATTATAACGTTTAAAAAATATATAGTATTGTTTATACGAAGATGAGCATGTAAAGAATATAAAATTTCAAAATGATAGATAGATATTTTATTAAATCTGTTCAAATATATACTTTAAACAAATATAAATATGAATATAAATATGATATATATAAAATAATAAAATCAAATTTAATTTCAACTTCAGGTCTGAAATTCTAAATATGTTTTATCACTGCATTAAACATTTCATTTGTGAATAGTGTTGTGGATTTTTGAAGAAAAACTTTTTTCATGTATAATCGCAAAGTTTTAAGACAATTTTATTGCAGCTTCCTCTTCATCAAGTAATTGCCAAAATGATCTTCAGTAATCTCAGCAAGTTTTAACTGCTGTGTACTCAATTATAGAAAGACAAATTCATTTCGGTTTAAACCGCACAAAAAGTATTGCGGGTTGAGTCACGTGGATTAGAACAAACCGTGCTCAAATTATCATTTAAGAAATTGATTTCTACCCTGCCCAGATTGTCAGTGTTTGGTTAGGGGTTTGCAGAATTGGTCAAAATTATGATTATAGATTGCAGCTCCTTTTGGTGATTAACTTCACACATTATAAGGAAATGAGTATTTCTTCTTTATATCGTATTGTACGGTTATAAATAAATATTAAAAAAAATCGATTAAAAAAATAGCAAATTAAAAATTTGGCGTGGGTACAGTTGAATAATAATAATAATAAATTCATTTATGTTAATTAATAGCTAATCAGAATGTTTGGCATGGTTTGCAATAAATACTAGGACTTCCCTCAGAGGGATTAGTCTGAGCGATATTACTGAGAACATAGATTTAATAATAACATGTGGAAGCAAAGAAAATGAGATGTTATCTTTAATTGTACATATACTGCGAAAAATTGAAATGATGAAAATAAACGAATTGTACAATTACAAAATCTTATATATAAATTCGTATACACTGTTTAAAAAAATGGGAAATCAAAACATTCAAGACAGCCATGCGTGGATATAAAATTGAAAGTACGCAATATATTAAAAGTAAAATAGAAAATGAAACACTAATTTACTTATATCGGAATTTTAACTGTATAAAATGATGTCAAGAGCATAATCAGACGCTCCGTACCAATTTGAGTAACTTTAAATGACAAATATATGATGTTTAAAAAGAATGGACTATACTTTATATGGTGCGTGCTCCCCCGGAATAGTTAATATTGTACAATATCTGTTTTCCACGGATGCAATGAGGTTGTCGATAACATTTAACGAATTCTCTTCTCAAAATCTAATATAGTATCAAAGTACCGAATACATCAAAAGTGGCATGCAATGCTTCGTTAGAGTGTGTTTTAGATATGCTCGATCGGATTTAAATGATGAGTGTATGCTGGCCACTACACACGCTGTATTGTTTTGTTTTCAAACATATTCTGCACAAGTTGAGCTGTATTTAGCATGTATTAAATAAAAGAAATCGGCAATGATTACAACATAAAGTAAGACACAAGATCTGAATATATCGTCTGCATAACTTTTGAGCTGTCAAAGTGTCATTTGAAGTAATTTACAAATCCATGCATATTTATTCAGCAAATCATGCAAGCTAACATACGCCAATATGAACCCGATTACAAAATTTCACCAGAATAAGTTAATATATAAAAAATCTACTAATGATAATTGAGAATATGACGTTATAATAAAATGTCTAGAAAAATGAATCGGATAAAAAATTCATATCACATTTAAAACGGCACTTCCCTTTGTTAGTGGCCTTGGCGAGAGAGAAAAAAGCCTAGAGAAGGAACACTTTAACAAGTACTTTCGGGCAACCTACTCACTATTTCATACAGGTCTTTATTCAATATTTACACAATTTATTTAATGCTAGGTGGGTATCTATCAGTTTTGTTGCATTTAAATCGCATGTTTTGCGGAGGAAATGCAGCATTATAAAAATATTTAAAGTTGCTGTACCTAATAATTCCAAATTAATGGTAATTGAGATCGCTTTCCGTTAATTTCATCTTTTTAAATTTTAAATTTTTTAGAAACCATTCATAGAGACAATTGTATATTTTAAAACTAACCCGAAGCAAAATTTCAAGATTTTGGGCTCAGCAGTAACAGAGAAATAGAAAATTTTTGAAAGTTTCTTGTTTCTGCACTGTTTTTTATAGCGGCATTTTTAGAAATTGTTCTATAGCGAGAACTTACGTCATGATAAATACAGCCATGTCAATTTTCATGTTTATATTCCTAACAGTTCCATGTTCTTCGTTACTTAGATCATCTTTAGATCTTTTTCCGCTTTGTTTAGTCTTTCTATTTTTTAGAATTCGTTCTACAACGAGCATTTACATCTTATTAATTACTACCATGCCAAAGTTCTAGTTTCTAACCCCAACAGTATCCCAAAAATTTCAGTATTCCAAATAAATCATAGTTTAGAACCTTTCTAGAAATTTTTACGTTTATCCGTCAAATTGAACCTTTTAGAGAGCGTTCATTACGAGTATTTACATCTTAAAAGTAACTACCGCACCAAATTTAAAGTTTCTAACCCAATCAATATCGCAAAAATCACAATTTTAGAACTTTTTTGCTCCTGCAGCGATGTAGGTTCTTGCACTGACATAAAATAGTCTTTTTTTCGGAGCAGAGATGGCCACCAACATTTTTTTAAGTTGGCAATGTAGTTTCAGAGATAACACCTCACAAACGTACAAGCATTAATAATATTACATACTTTATAATATTATAACGCTTTATAATATTAGCATTAGATGTACAGATACAAAAGCCATTTATCTGTTACAAGCTAAAGTGCCGGCGTTGCCCAGAATTTGAAGGATGCTTGTTCTGAAAAATCAATTTCAAAATTTGACAAACAACACAAAACAAACATTCAAAAAAGCAGTCGAAATGTTGTTGAATGAATCATATGAAAACGCTATATAAAAATGTATAAATGTATATAACAGACGCAAAAGAATACAGCTATAAATGAACTTATTTCAATTTATAATTGGAGCAATAATGTTAAAATACGCCAATATTTCCCTAATCGGGTTTTTATTATGCTTCAATACATTTTTCACACTCATATGACGTTATGCTATATCCACCATGCCCTTTATATTTCCAATATGACGTAATATTTTCCTCTTTCACGTGGAAACCTTGAAATAGAAAAGTTATGAAGTTATATTCACTTTCATTTAAATTCGTCAATCCATTTATTTCATTTTCATATTTCACGTGAATATCTTGCAATAGAAAAGTTATTACGTAATATTCACCTTTTTTAAAAATTCGTCAAACTATTTATTTCATTTTCATTTTTCACGTGGAAATCTTGCAGTAGAAAATTAATTGTTGTAGTAATAATTTTATTGTGTTTTTTAATTGTTGGCAACTGCTATAACGAAAAATGTTTAAATATGATAAGAAATTGCTGTTAAATTGGTGGTTTTTTATTAATTAAAAATTAACTATATGTTATTTCGATTCCGGATTACTTTAGTTGTCTCGGCCATGTTTTAAGACACATCTACGTATCTCTTCACAATTTTGGCTTCCAAATTGTGGATTTTTTATAGAATTACAAACAGACAGATAGACAAGTTTTCATTTTTATATATCTCTCTATTCTATGAAAAGTAACTAACGCTGTCACCGCGCCGCCGCCGGTTTTGAATTTTTTGTGACCGGAGATCTTTCTTCGTTAATATTAAGAAAACTATTGCATACAAATATATGAAAATCGGTGGTATTATAGCGAAATGTTTGATCAACACACTAATGCATACAGTTTTCAAATCGAAGAATTATTTTAAGAAATATTTAATGCTAAAGTTGGAAAAAATCGTTCCATTAAAAAAACTTTATAAGAGCAAAAGCTATATATGGGAATTTAATCATTTTTACATCATTTTATTCAATAGAAGATCCCGGTCTGGAGATTTCATTAATTTTTTTTTAATTTGACTCATTTTTTGAGGTTTTATTTCTATTTTAAATTAAAATATTCAGCATTTTGACAGATATTTTTTACATGTTTTAGAAAATGGTATTAATTTAAACTGTTGCCAACTGTATAAACAGCGCAAACAATAATGTTTGCTTCAAATAAAAAAAATTATTTACACGTTACTATTATAAACAGAAAAAAACCTTCAAATTACAATTAAATAATTAGGCATAAAAAGCAGGCACTTATTGGAAATTACGCCATAAAAACTATATTTACATGTGAATTTTAAAAGAGAAAGGATAATGTAAAATAAATTCATTAACATGCGTTAGAAATCTGAAATAGAACAAATTACGTCACATTACACTTATTATGCAAAATGAACAAAAAATAGTATTGCAAAACAGTTTAAATTTAAAAATTACGCGAGACAAAATATTAGAGGTTAAATATTAGATTTTTTTAAAATTTTATTATTTGTCGTTTGATGTGAGGTGTTCAGCTATAAGTATGCAAAATGTCATGTCTCCAACTTAATTAGGGGCTGAGTTAGAAAAAATTGCTTAAAATACACAAGTTAGAGCCCAGAGGGTTAAATAATAGATTTTTTCAAAATTTTATTATTTGTCGTTTGATGTGAGGTGTTCAGCTATAAGTATGCAAACTTTCATGTCTCCAACTTAATTAGGGGCTGAGTTAGAAAAATTGCTTAAAATACACAAGTTAGAGCCCAGAGGGTTAAATATTAGACCTTTTTCAAAATTTTATTATTTGTCGTTTGATGTGAGGTGTTCAGCTATAAGTATGGAAAATTTCATGTCTCCAACTTAATTAGGGGCTGAGTTAAAAAAATCGCTTAAAATACATAAGTTAGAGCCCAGAGGGTTACATGTCAGACATTTTTCAAAATTTTATTATTTGTCGTTTGATGTGAGGATTTCAGCTATACGTATGCGAAATTTCATGTCTCCAACTTAATTAGGGGCTGAGTTAGAAAAATTGCTTAAAATACAGAAGTTAGAGACCGGAGGGTTGAATATGATTTTCTCAAAATTTTATGATTTGTCGTGTTATCGCAAGTGTTCAGCTATAAGTATGCAAAATTTCATGTCTCCAACTTAATTAGGGGCTGAGTTAGAAAAATTGCTTTAAATACACAAGTTAGACCCCAAAGGGTTAAATTTTAAGCCTTTTCCAAAATTTTATTATTTGTCGTTTGATCTGAGATGTTCAGCTATAAGTATGCAAAATTTCTTGTCTCCAACTTAATTAAATTAGGGGCTGAGTTAGAAAAATTGCTTAAAATACACAAGTTAGAGCCCAGAGGGTTAAATATTAGACTTTTTCAAAATTTTATTATTTGCCGTTTGATGTGTGGTGTTCAACTATAAGTATGCAAATTTTCAAGACTCCGACATATATAGTTTCTGAGAACGGGCTCTGTGACAGACGGACAAACAGACAGACAAAGGAGTGAGACAGGTAGGGTTTCGTTAGATGGACGAAACTCTAAAAACATGCTGCGGATGACTGTAACAACATCCTAAAATTACATTACCATCAGCGATCTACCAATCCCGAATTTAGTTTATATTCGTTTCATATATTCTTATTATTTTGTGCGGCCCTGTAAAATAATTATCAATATTATATACAGTAAAACCTCTGAATAGCGGACACCCCGAGAATGCATAATTTGTCCTCTATTTAGAGGTGACCGCTACTGAGAGTAAAACATGTACAGTTATTTAAGAGTTGGTAATCGAAAAAATGTCCGCTAAATAGAGGTATCCGCTAATTAGGTGTGTCCGCTATGGAGGTTTTACCAGTAAAACTTCTGAATAGCGAACACCTCGGGAGGGCAGAATTTGTCCTCTATTTGGAGGTGTTCGCTACTGAGAGTAAAAAATGTACAGTTATTTAAGGCTTGGTAATCGAAAAAATGCCCGCTAAATAGAGGTGTCCACTAATCGGGTGTGTCCGTTATGGAGGTTTTACTGCATAATAATATCATCCTTTACAAGAAAATTACATGCTGTATGATAGACAGACAGACATCCAGAGAAAGATAACCTCCGGATCAATAAACACTCATGTCTTTTGTTTTAATCATCCACAATTGTATGTCATACAACGTGCCAGATTTTATACAACAGGCTAAAAACGGTCACCGTGGTACGGAATACTGTATTATTATTAGTTTGCCCACCAAAACTGGTTGCCACGGGTTGTTGCAAGGTTGTGATCACGTGGTTGAAACTGATCTATTCAATATTACTGCGTGCGTATTTTTTTTTATTATCTCCATATGTTCAAACCAGTTGTCTACGAAAACATCAACCGGTGAAAGTGACGCACACCAAATTTCTGTGACGTATGCAGATAAGTTGTGTTTTTTTTAAGAGTTTTTTCTATATAATTTTTAAACGGTTTAGAACTTATTTTTCATAGTGGGTGCATTCAGTAGGCGACCCTCATAGGTACCTTCTGGTGCAATCAGAAACGAAATCCGACAAATATTTTTTGAGTTATGCTTGACGAAAGGTTTTTATTAGGCTTTTTTTTTTAGTAGGACATGGAGTTAATATCCATCGTAGTAGTAAAGTGTCCGGACAGTAATATTTCGCTGAGTATTAGCCTTCGCTTCGCTCAGACAATAATTTGTAAGATTAGGTTTTAAATAAATGGCGCAATAGCGTTCATTTTGGGAAGGGTGTTAGGATAATAGAAAAGTACAAAATATTTTTCTATTTCTTACAGTAGAATTCAGTAAAAGTTATTAATACTAATATTGCATTCAATCTATAGGGGAGATGGGGGATGAATGGGACATTTTTACAAAAGTATTTACTTTCAGAATTTTTAATTTATGTTCAGTATTATGTATCACATTTTATAAATTAGACGTTTCACTACATCTATGCGCATCTCGTAAAAATTATTATTATATATAAAAATATTATGAAATCAAAACAATGTTTCTCTCTGTCCCAGTCATCCCCGCAGCAGGGGTGAATTGAACAGGGATGGATGGGGCACAAAAATTTTCCTCCCTGAATTTATTGTTGCCAAATTAAAATTTATAATTAAAAACTTAATCAATAATGTTTGTAATATATGATCTTATAATATGGCTGTTATATCTGTGTCAGTAACCTAAGAAGTGAAAAAACACTTAAATATGAAAAATATATTTTAATGTATTATTTAGTTAAAGTTGCATGAACATATACCAGTAACATATAAGAAGAATTTTACTTTAGTGGTGAGGTGGATACATAAACATGACTGAATTATAAAATTTGCAATTGAATTAGATTGATGCATGTTTATCTTGCACCTTTCTATTTGATATTAATATATTTATGAAATTATATACAAGAGTAATGGAAGCTTTCACCTTTTCAGTTCCGTCTTGCTTTTCAGGTTGTGGCAGCTTTTCCATCATAATGTTGCCCTTTTAATTAAAGAACATATATTAGAGAACACATAAATTAACGTCTGAATTCATTTTTATTAAAGGTACATAAATATTAAGACAGAGTGGTACACTCCTAATACAATAACCCAACAGGAGTGAAAAATTACCAAATTACTGAACCAATAGTGATGTTTTAATCAGAAAACTTGAATCTGCACATATATCTATGTTGTTAGTAAAAATATGAATAAATGGGAACATCAAAATTATTTTTAATAGAATAGACTATATAAGCCAAGTCGGAAATTGTACGTCCAACGTGGCAAATGAGGTGCGCTCGTAGTATAACTAAATTTATAAATATGCAGATCACTTTGCAATAGCTGTTGCACTCTTATGAAAAAATGCATCCATGCAAAATTTATAACGATTATAGTACATATTGAATTCAGTAATACGGAAATAATATGACTCCGTCTTAACTATGACACAATCCCTATGGCAACCCAGAATCATTATCTCTCATGGGACATCATTGAATTAATTACGTATGATATGATTTAAAATATTGCAGAAAACTTTTATTAATATCTTCTTAAGTTTTGGTCCGGTTTTCATAAAATTTGAAATGATGTTTACAATCCCAACAAAGCTTACGAAATCGTAATGTAGAATTTTTTTTAGAATCTTTTCCGCTTATTTAATTTTTTAAAACCTTTCTTGGCGAGTATTTGCATCATAAAACTAGTCATCATACCAAATTTTAAGCTTCTGTAACATTTGTATCACATAAATCACAATTTTTGAATGTTTAGAAAACTGTTCAGGCCGTGCATTTACGACTGTAAAGTAACAGCCATGCCGAATTGAAAGTTTCTAGCAAAAACAATTCCAAATAGACCGTAGTTTAGAACTTTTCCGCACATTTCTACCTTTTAAATTGCGATTCGTTTTAGAGAGCGTTCTTAGTAATTTGTTACATCTGAAAAATTAACAAACACACAAAATTTAAAATTTCTAACAACAAACGTATTACAGAAATTGCAGTTTTAGAACTTCTTTACTCTTTCACACTCATGAGGCCTGTAGAGATAAAATATAGCCTATTTTGGAGCAAAGATGGTTTACAGCCTTTTTTCACCATTATTTTTAAATCCGTTCGGTAATTCCGGAGATTAACTCTTCAAACAAACAAACACGTCTTTATATAATTAGTATAGAATCTAATACATTAAAATGCAAGCGTCACTAATTAATTTATTTATTTTATTAGCATACACATACACATACACACTTATATATGCACGTCTGTGTCTGTATCACCCTTTTTTAAGTGTAAAGATCTTATTCTGACAGAGATAGTGTTTACACGTAATTAAAATCATGTAATATATCTATTACCTATGCAACATATAATTTTATGTTACGATGCAGAAAATCTATATCCTGAAATAAATAAGAGATTTCATTGAAAAATATTATATACTGCATTCTAATTGTGCACGCGCCGCTAATGAAAAACGGTAGATATATTTGTGTATATCATGAAGTGCATATTAAACTTAATAATTATGTACGAAATTCAGTGCTAGAAACAGTTTTCACAGAACAGTATAATTTTTATGATCAACTTGCAAGTTATAAAGATATATATATACATAAACTAATCAATTATTTTCTGTGGAAGAGATAATTTATTAAGGATTATTTTTAAAGTATTGCTTCTGGACAATATAGTATACAATATCTTTTAGAAAAGTTACAGAAAAAAGATAGTGGCAGATATATAAAGTAGAATGATTGAAAAAAAGTTTTTGGCAAGTATTTTTTGGAGGCATTACTATCCTGCTTATGTTCCGTTTTCCATTTATTTATTTATTTATTTATTAAACAGAGAATAATGGAAAACCAAAATTACTTTTCGTTTTTCTGGAGGTTTATTTTACTTTTGCAAGAAAATATATAAGTAACAAAAGTTTCAAAAGATATGGAAAGTTGGAAATCTCTTTTCCTGATATACTATAGGAGTTTTATTCAAACAAAAGAATAACATCACTAGGTATATTCTTCATATGTGTTTATCTATAACCATGAGGTAGCTATATTTTGTAAGATATTGAGGTTTTAATAAATAATACTGCACGATTTTAATTAAAAAATATACGCAATTTCATCTCATAAAATATATCATGTTTGTGATTTTCATGTTTTGAAAATAAAATTAAAAATAAACTATTTTCCTTAATTTTCATCTGTATTCTCGGTTTTCATAAATACTCAAAGTCTTTAACGAGTGCATAATTTTTACCACTTTTATTAAACACTAGTGTAAAGCCTGGCCTATGACGGCAGGTACAAATCATCGTTTTCATTTAAAATTTAAAATAATTCGTAAAACTATTCAGATACTGTTCATCGACGATAAGAAAAATTGACCTAAATTGTATTAAGTTTAAAGCCTGATTAATGCATGGGTCTTTGGTGTTTTGACAACAAATTTGTAATCTGATGTAAATAACATTTCAAGAAATATAAGAGATTACAGATCTGTCTAATATCTCTTTTCATTTTTCTTTAAAATTGTAGTTCCTAAAAACACTCCTTAAAAGTAAGATTTTTTTTTTTTGACATTTGATGTTGTTAAATACCTTACGCAATATAAAGCTGTCGTTTTATTTCAAGGCCCAATATTGGTAACTAAAATTAATGTATATTAACCATAGTTGCAAAATAATTTCTGGGGCAAAATGGCTGACATCTTAATATACACATGATTGGGATGAAAGGAACATTTGGAAATGGAGATTGAAAGTTTCTGTCATATTCATCTACAGAGGATGAGGAAATATTTATTTATTAACTAAATATTATATATATTGAAAAATTTATATTTTATGTTAATTATTAGTATTTAATAGCATTATATAGGTTGTTTATTGTTAGAAATTATTAAATCTTATTTATTATAATGAAAAAAATGTTAATGGTTTATCAAAAATTGCTATTGAAACATTATAAAAATGGATACATTGTTAAAAATTCTATATGTTTATTGATCAAATGGGGAAATTTATATTGAATTTTGAAGTGTTGCTTAAATAAAATCCCACCCCTACCAAAATTTCAGTTGTGCATGTGCATGTTATCTAAAATACATATAATTAATGTTCATAAGCTAGGATTGAAATTATTAGATATGTTATATTGCAAAGAACTTTTCAACTTTTATTTCTGATCTAAAACTTCTCATAAGTACGGACACAGAACAGGCAGGCAACCAAAATTCTGTATTACAGGTTGAAACTGTATTGTTTCAGAACACATTTTTACGACCCTCGTAATGATGGATTAGTGCTACTGCTATTGGACAACCACGAGAGTCATACGAAAAGTCTACACACTATTTAATATGCTAAGGAACATGAGGTTACTCTTTAACATTTCCTCCTCATCAAAGTCATCTCTGCAACCGTTGAAAGTTTTTTGGGGGGGATCTGTTAAGGCAAAGCTGCGATCGTTCCAAGATGATTGGCTGACAAATAGTCCTGGAAAGAATATTACAATTTACAACCTCCCAGCTGTTGAAAAGAAGGCATTTTTTGTCAGCTTTTAGACGTAGCAACATAACCAGTAGTTTTAGGAAAACTGGTATTTTCTCTTTTAAAAACAGTACATTCATTGAAACGGATTTTTCTTTCTCCAGCGTGTGCGACTGACGGATCCCATTTCGAAGAACCAACAACTGAAAGTTCTAATGATGAAGTAATAAATGAAGTTGAAGGAAAATATCAGCTAGACGAGGACCATAATCTCGCACCTTCCTGTCAATAAACGATCTACATCATCTCAACATTTAACACCTGAGAAGAATTGCCCTTTTCCAAAATCAGAAGCAAGAAAAAAAAAGAGTATTCGAAGAAGCAAAAAGTTAGTAAACATTTGCATTTTGACAAATACGTCTAATAAAACGTAAAATGCGGAACAGATAAAGAATCTAGCGATGAAATGTAAAAAATCAAGAAAATAGAAAGAAGTCATCGTATTATAATAGGAGATTACTTCAGATTATATGATTCTCCTTCTAGTGATATATTTTTAGGAAATAGTATTTATAATATCAAGAAGAGTATATTTTTCTAGCAAAATATAAACAGAATATTCTGCTTTATTTTGTTAGAGTACTTCGAGTAACAAGTGTTATAAATATGAATTTCTAAAGAAAACGTTTGATGGCTATGGGATATTTATACTGGAATCACTGAAATTTGTAACATTACTGAGTCTTGTATGTAACATTACTGAGTCTAAGTATTATATGTAAACTTATTTCAATTTCTCAATGCAGACATCCTGTTATAAGTATGTTGCCCATTACTGGTACACTTACCTTAATTTCTTCGCAACGGGAATCGAGTATACGAGCCGTATAGGGTGCTTAGACTCATTTCTTGTTTCTCCCAGTAATTTTAAATAGTAAATTTTACTTTCCTAAATCCTGGAATTTCGCCAATTAAATTAGACAAAAGATTTCTTTAAAATATTGGTGATAAAAGCTTCAACATTCTGTTACAACGCGCTTGTTACGAAGTGGTTAAATAATGTAATTTATTTTTATTATATAATTACCTAGAAACATTTAAGCCATGAAATAACCCTCTTTGGTGTTTCCCAGATTTGGCGAATGTGGTTTCGCCATAAACAGGACACTGCACCATGATTTCGATCTCGAATTACTTTAATTCATCTTTTAACTGATCTCGCAATGAAAGACAAAATCTAGTGCAAAAATCTCATACTTTGAAATTTAATAACTGTGTCAATTTTTGTAGTACAGATGTCAAACTTTTTGTGTTATATATGTTATGATATGTGTAAACTTTTACTAAATATAACTATAGGGAGGCGGGATCGTATAAAAAGTTAGATCTCGTAATTTTTATAAAAATGATTTTTTACTTTAAATAATGCCACAACATGAATATGTACCTCAATTGAAAGGGTTTTGTAACTGGACCTATATGACTACGATCAACGGTTGAGAAATTAAAGGTCGGCGATAGACAACATATTGCACCTTGTATATATATATATCTACTTATAATAAAAGCTGACCGGCGGAACGATGCCGGTGCGAACCACTCTGGTCTGCGAAACGACTGTAGCTAAACGCCATGTTAGGCTTAATGAAAAACATATCTTAACATATGACAGCTAAATGATAATTTTTTCTACTTAAAATCATGTCTGTTCAGCATATTTTCATATAAAATACGTGTATCATATCCATTTATAATGTATTAAGTTCTAAATTAAAATTAAGCTATTAGAAATCAAATCAAAACAAACGATACTGTTGCCATTCAGATTCAAATTCCAGAAAATTAAGAAACAAATGAATGACTCTTTGACGATTCATCAAAAAAAATACGGCTAACATCTGATTCTGCTTTAAATATATTTCTTAAAGCATATTAAAGACTTTAAGTTTTTTGAAATGCGTTTTTCACTATTGTTTACATTTATAAGCAGCAATTTTATTTACGAGTGTTTACATTTACAAGCAGTCAGTTTACGACATACATATGAAATATTACGTAATTTATTGAATAAATATTTTAAAAAACATTATTTAATGATTATTCATCATTATTCATATGAATCATTCATATGAATATTGATTCATATCAATGATTCATGTATTTCACTCTTCTGTAGTGGCAACAGTGAAACGCTGTTTCTGTAGGAAAAACCGAGGGATAAACGTGCTGATTTTTCGCCACAACTCGCTTTGATCTGTCAATAGTTATTTTTGAATGTTTTAAAAGTTTTTTTTAATTTTTAGTATGGACTTTTCGAATGAATCGTTTTCGGAAAGAAGGCGCCAATTGACCAGGAAAAGAATTGCGCGATCGCGGCAATCAACGGATTTCTCAGTTTGCCTGATAAACTCAGCTGAGTTTACACCGAACAGAATTAAACACCCATACGCACAATTTTTTGTTTATTTTTTATCTAAACTATGCATATTTTAAGTTCATGTTCATAAAGTGTTTATCACTCACAGGAACGTTTCATTATTGTTTACATTTATAAACAGCAATTTTATTTACGACTGTTTATATTTACAAGCAGTCAGTTTACGACATACATATGAAATATTACGTAATTTATTGAATAAATATTTTAAAAAACATTATTTAATGATTATTCATTATTAATGATTATTACATAATGATATAATAAAGATTTAAAAATCAAAATTACTTTTTTTTTCATTTTACTAAATTTTTGTACCGTTAAAAAACATAGCTTTTTGTATGTGTATTACTTTCAATGATGCACATAATGGTGTTTTAGTTTTGGCGAAATATATGAATCAAATTTTAAAGTTTCATCTAAAATTTAAAAATAAACATCTGATTTTTTAAAGAAATGCCATATGTTTTTTGTTTTATTTTTAAGTTTCTTATTTCACCTATGCTGCATTTTTTAAGCTGAATTTAATATATTTCTGTGAATTATATTTTGCTGTTTGAAAAATGTAACAGCTTTTTTTTTTTTTTCAACTATGCATATATTTCTAAAAGCATTTACAGACATGCCACTTTCCAGCGAAAACAGGGAATTCCATTTTTTCGGCATAATTTATCATCCCTGGGATTGATGCAAATCAGTATTAAAATTTGTTGACATTTTTAGGACGAGAAGGGGGGTGGGAGCAGAATTTGACAAAATAAAAATGCGAATACAAGCAGCTGCAAATTGAGTTTATTTCTAATCCTTTCCCATGACCTACTGTGCATTTAGTCCATGTATAGAAACAAACAGCATGAAAAAAACATATAGCCAGGAGCTTGCAACTATCATCTGTCTGCTTTCCCCGAAGGATTGCAAAAATCATCAAAATATCGTAGAAAAAGGGTAGTTTCATCAAACGAATATGAATTCCGTCAAAGGATCGCAGAAACAAACACAATTCTTCCCAAAGGGTCCTTTAGAATGCATCTTTCGTCTAAGGATCATGGAATATGTGAATGTCGCCAAATAATCGTGGAAAAAACATGAATTTCATCAGATGACTGCGGAAAAAATGCATTATTTGATCAAAGTATCGCGAAAAACATGAATTTCGTCAAATAATCACAGAAAAAAATATGTTTTTTGATTAGAGGATCACAGAGAAGACGAGATTTTCATCGAAAGGTTGCAAAAGTGCAAGTTTCAACATAAGATCCTAAAAAAAATGTAAATTTTGAAATCGGGGGATCTTGAAGCTTATTGGTTCATCAGTATCAGGTGAACCGTTAGTCAGCTAAATTTTCTGTTACGTAACTAATTTGCTGCATACATTCGGATGCATCTGTCCTTCTGTCAACGTATTTTGATTGTAAGGTAAGTCTCGCTTGGCTCTGCTGTTTATTTCTTTTCTTTTTTTATTAGGATTTTTTCATTAGCTGTTTAAAATGCACCCTTTATTGGTGAATATATCGATTTTTACATGTTTTACCGTTTTAGAGACAGACGATTCAGCCAATGGCTGCCGAAAAAATTCCGAGTCTGAAAACATCGAGGGTGTATTACCAAACATCCATCAAAATTTAAATTTAATTCAGTTAGAATAGAAGTACCATACCTTGACGATGTTCCAGACCTTGACTAGGATCCCTTTCTCTAAACATTAAATTATTGATTTTTTTTAAATTTTAACTGATTGTTTGTTTTTTGTGTAAATATTTGAAATTTTTTTTGTATGAAACTCCCCTTTTTTTATGAATCGCCGTCTCATTTATTGGTATTTCTTTATATTTATCCTTTTACTTTTATTTTATGTTTAATAAATTTTTTGGCAGTTGTGAGCAAGATTTTACCTGCATTCGTAACAAATTTTTCAAGATGGCAGTAAAACTTCGTTTTTAAATCTTTATGTTACTTATAAATCCATTTTTTTACATCATTTTCTATTTTTTTGTGCAAATCATTGATTTATAAATAACATAAAGATTTAAAAATTGAGTTTTTCCGTCACCTTGAAAATATTTTTGGCACAATTTTTTTCGCCAATCGGCACAGGATGCGAAACTCTTCCCTGAATTTTGTCAAAGAAACGTGAGAGGTGTAATTCGTCAAAAAGGCGCAGGAAAAACGTGAATTTTGCAACAAATCCCGATAAAAACCCTCATTTCGTGAAAGGATTGTGGTAAAAACAGTCATTTTGTCAAAAGGCTGCGAAAAAATCATGAATTTCATCAAAGATGTGCAGAAAAAACGAGAATTTCACCATAAACATTAAATTGAATTTTTTTTTTGTTTGTAAATTTTAACTGATTGTTTGTTTTTGTGTAAGTATTTTTAGTTTTTTTTATATATTTTTTTCTGTATGAAACTCCCCTTTTTTCTGAATCGCCGTCTCATTTATTGGTATTTATTTATATTTATCTTTTTATTTTATATTAGTATGTTTTTTGGTAGTTGTGAGCGAGATTTTACCTGCATTCGTAACAGATTTTTCAGGATGGTGGAAAAACTTCGGTTTTAAATCTTTATGTTATTTATAAATCCATGTTTTTACATCATTTTCTATTTTTTGGGCAAAATCATTGATTTATAAATAACAAAGATTTAAAAATGATGTTTTTCCGCCATCTTGAAAAGATTTTTGGCAAGTTTTTGAACATTTTTTTTTTTTTTTTTTGCCAAATGGCACTCTCCCTGAATTCTGTCAAAGAAACGCGAGAGGTGTAATTCGTCAAAAAGGCGCAGAAAAAAAAGCAAATTTTTCAACAAATCCCGATAAAAACACTCATTTCGTCAAAAGGCTGAGAAAAAAACACGAATTTCATCAAAGATCTGCAGAAAAATGAGAATTTTGCCATAGGGTTGTTGGAAAAAGCTATTTTTTCCCCTCCCGCATGAGGTGGTTCATATTTTCTTCATTTGAAGGTTGACTTTTACAAACACTATTTTTTTAATGCTTTTGAGGACTTGCCACTATCTGAATAACCATGTATATCAGTAACCTGTTTAATTGAGTCTGACTTAATGTTGTAAACTTAAAATAACACTTTCCCGTCATTTTTGACGGGGCCATATGCTAGTATATATATATATATATATATATATATAATTCTAATGAAACGAACTTATGAAACCAATTTATGAAACGATTTTATGAAATGACTGATTTAACGACTGATTATGTTTTACGGCTATTTATCAAAAAATATGGAAGGAAGATTTGTTAGTGAAATTGATGCCAATTATACGTATTGATTCAAAAATGTCAAAACTGGTATTATAACTTTAAAATTTGAACTAGTTTTTGAGATATTAATTTTTTTCTCATTTTAAAGAAATTTATGTAATATGGCAATGCCATTACTGCATTTTTGTGGAAAAAAGAGGTAACACGGAAAAGGTATACGGATTATTAGATTTCTTCATTTTCGTCATTTTAGAATTAAATTGAAATTATCTTTCATTTCTATCGATAGTGAAACAATATTGTGATTAAATTATATTTTTCAGGAAAATTGGAAAAAAAATTTAGATTTTTTTTCTTGTTGTTACTACAATACTATACAAAATACTATACAAAATAGTATACAAAATACTATACAAAATAGTATAGTATTTTGTATACAAAATACTATACTATTAAATACTATAAAATACTATTAATAATATTTTGAAACACTTTTAAATTAAGTAATATATCCCAGCAAAGAGGAAATTGCCAGCAGCAAGATAGGTGCTGGCAATGATGGAGAAGAGCTGGCTAATGGTCTGCCACTGCATGACCACTGCTGGACAGCTTCAGTCAACTTTGCTGTTGGAAATCATCAGATAAAATTCTGGTAGGCTTCCGTTGTATCTCATGCGCTGGCCCACCACTACATAGAAGTCCACGAACTTTTGCAGTATTATTGCTGGGAACCCTTACGCTAGGTGGCATTGCGAATATCGAAGACATTGAGTATTTGAACGAAAATCTGAAATGAATATGATAACACAATTTAATCTGTGAAGTTAATTTTTTTTAAACTCTGAATATTATAGCACCACTGCCACCAACAAAATAAATAAGTAAATGAATAAATAAATAAATTCTTTAACTTTTTTTCTCTCCTTAAAACTGGTTTTACTAAATTACAAAGGATTTCGGTTTTCATAATTTACACAGTTGGGAATCAATAATAAAAAAAGCGTAAAAAAGCGTATAAAATCTATAGGATTTCCATACAACACAGTAATTTCTATACCAGTTTAATAATTGGGAACGTAAGTAACAAAAGAAACAAACTTGAAATAGTGTAATGAGAGCTTGAAAACTACGAGTGGTACTAGAATACGCTGAAAGTACTTGTTCATGTCCGATCACGAAAAATAAACAGCATCGAAAGCGGTTAGTAATTGGGATGGTGACCAGATGGAAACCGCTGCAAGTTCAAATATTTCTATTATATAAATCATTTCTATAGATATTTCTATAGCTCTTGGTGAAACTAGCTTATAGAGAAAAGGGCCATAATTCTATAATACATTATTTATTTTTATAGAGTTCTATAAGAAATTTTTGTAAGGGAAGTCATGGGCCAGCAAAGGAATAGCAGTGGGATAGGTGCTAGTACTGCAGGAAAAGTGCCGGATTGAAGTAATGTGATGTCATACCAAAGCTGGCCTGCTGTTGGCCATCACTGATGTGCCAGCTGTATTCCGCAAGGACACATTTGTACTGGTTTAAGTAATGGCACCGCTGATGGCAGTGCTGGCTGCCATCTTTATTCCAGCTGATGGCCCACTGTTTCTTTCTTTGCTGGGATGTATCTTAAAAGTGAAAAACATTTAAGATAAATAAATTATTACATGAGAAATGTTTTTAATAGTGAAAAGTATGTCATATATTAAAACGATGCTTTTAAAACAATTTCATTCTTGGGAGTTTTAATGTTGTGTCACATGGTATAAAAGTAGTGCGACTAGTAATTTGTTTATATATTACACCACTTGATATAGCGTAAATACAGTTAAATCTATGCGCAAAATTCTTTTGTTTTATTTTGTACGAACTGCTGTTTGATAAATACATTTTAGAAAATTCCGACATTCTTATTAATTAATATAAACAATACACATTGTGAAATAGGCATAAACGAGCATTAAAATAAAGAAAAGAATTCATGAATAATCTACACCGGTTCCTGAAAATATCTAAAGCTTGATCAAAACATAAAATACACTTTTCAAAACACAACGATTTTCAATACCATGGTTCTGAGAGCTATTCCCAAGCAGACGGCGTTCTAACCTGGAAAGTAAAGCAAAGATATTGTCCATAGCGTGATTGGTAAGCTAAGAAAGATAACGAAATTTTTAACTTAACGATTTTATACGAGCTGATTTTCTAAATTGTATTTGATCTTACTTATCAATCCCGAAAACAGCCACCAATGTTTACGCAGCGATGGATGAGGCCATGGTAACCAAAAATACCCCATTAAAATTTAAAAGTCCTTCTGGCAAGTGCCGGGAGGAAGAGGTAGTTTCATATTCCTTATTTTTAAAAAGCAAGCTTATATTATTCAAACACACGAAGCTCAATTTATTGGAAACCGATTATAGGAGATTCAGTACTAATTTTTATCAATACTAAATCATTATGAATGAAAATTTCGCGAAATTAGTCAGCTTTATCCTAGCTGCTTTATTTTAAAGTAACTTTCATTTGGTTGTCAAATTCGGCGATATCTTGAAGTTCCTGCCATTTTAAGACAGCATGGTGGATAAGGCTAACGAGTGAACTTGTTCGAGACCTCAGTAATTGCTGTGCACATGCTCACTCACATCGGAATCGGTTGATATACAAGTGCAGGCAAAAACTCAGATTCTCCAAAATGTCACCACATTAGAAATTGAAACTGCTATATCTGAGCCCTTTTTTAAGATAAAGACAAAACAAGAAATGCTCCGGAATCCTTATATCATGGTCAAATGCTTAAGAAAGAAACGTTTTTCAATGTCTAATTTTTTTTGCGCCTCACTTTAAATATAATTTTTTATTTAATTTAATGGCCACCATTTTGAAACAAGATGGCTGATGAACTTGTTCGAGACATTACGATATACTATCCACATGCCTTCTTACATCGAAATAGGTTAATAAATACACGTGTTATCACGTGACAATTATCAGATCGTTTCAAAATGTCAGCCATTTCTAGAAATTCAAAGTGCTATAATCCAACCATTTTTTTAATATATATACGAAACAAAAACTGTTCTGGAATCTTTGTATTAAGGTCAAACACTTACAAACAAAATATTTTTTATTTTACAAATGTTTGGTACCTCATTTTAAATTTTTAATTAAAAAAAAAAAATTAAGTGGCCACCATTTTGAAATAAGATATCGGATGAAGTTGGATGAAGTTGGATGACCATTTTTTTAAGATATAGACGAAACAAAAAGTGATCCTGAATCTTTGTATCAAGGTCAAACACATAAGAAAAATATATTTTTCAATTTTTAATTTTTTGTTACCACATTTCAAATTATATTTAAAAAAAATTAAATCACCGCCATTTTGAAACAAGATGGCGGTTGAAGCTAGCCAACAAACTCGGTCGAGGCATTGGTATGCACTATATATACACGAAGTTACATCCAAATCGGTTCATAAATACGAGAGTTACAGTGTGACAAAGGTCAGATTTATATATGTATATATATGTGTATATCAATTAACTTTTGAACGGAGGTTGTTTTCCGGGTCTGGAGGTTATGATCGATTAAAATATACCAAAATTTTTGAAATCTCTTTCCTTCGAACGGCTGCAATAGGTAGTTTTTTGTAATGGAAGCTACCTAAAAGAATGGCAACCTGATTACAAAAGGCAGCTGTATTTATAGTGATAATATCACTCAATTCTCCGTAATCTGGTAATATTTTTTAAACAGGGCAGATTGCTATGTGTTTAGAGGCCGTGAAGCCTAAACGGTGGTTGTCGTGCACACCTTCCAGAGACAGATTCCCCTAGTATAACAGAACTGTTTTCTGTAAAAGTATTCTGATGCAGGACTCTCATATTTTTATAAAATTAAGATTTTATAATAAGTTTTGAAATGCCGCTTTAAGAAAAACTGCTCGAAATTCAGTTTTTTTTTCTCTAAAAGTTCATAAAATAAATGTATAGCAGGCTCGAAATTCAGTTTTTTCTCTCTAAAAGTTCGTAAAATAAATCTATAGGAGTTAACTGCAAATTTATAGAGATACCTTTCTTTGTTGATAATTTCAAACGATGGCATACGCCCGAGAAATCTAAATTTAATTACGTGATTTTTTATTCGCAATTCTAACAAAGCGTAAAACCGCCATCGTTTAAAATTTTTTAAAATGCTAAAAATATATTAAAAATATATTATCGGTGCCTGATTAATTTGGGCTCATGTTTGCTGCAGGATTGTGGTTTATAACGTTATTACATTGTTCTGCGGTTGCAACCTTACCAACATTAAGATGGAAGTTTACCAGGCTAGGTGTGTCGTTCCTGGTGACTTAGATGGAAGAGTGCTTTGAACCAAAGAACCATGTTCGAACCCTGGCCTGGATATTGTTTTACTCCTTGTTAGCATTGTGAATAAAAATTCACGTAATTAAATGTACTTTTCTTTCTTTTGGAAAACATACCTTCAAATACAAGTTAATTAAATAGAAATTTCTATAAATCGCAAACTTTTTTTCCGTCAACTACACATATTATAGCCAAATTTATTATATCTTTAAAACGTTATCTAGCATTATAAACAGTGTTTCTCTTAGAGTATTACACATTCTGTCTGAAAATACAGTAATACATCTTTTTAATCATACCTCTTAAATACTGTAACAACATTGTATGAAATTTGAAAGTATTTTACAAACTATCAATTATCAGTTAATATTACTTCGATTCAGTTATCAAAGGTTTGGAAATGGTAATTTATAATAATAAAGCCTTAATCAAATAAATTATTTTACCACATGAGGATGTTAAAAGAGCTTTTGTGGAAAGATCAAATTGCATTTCCTAATAAAATAGCAATTTATTTATGAAAACCTCAGAAATTGCATCACTCAGATCAAAGGAAGTGATTTCTCTTGAGATGACTGGGAAGATTGGTTTTGTGTTGTTTATTTCTTGCTTTGAATTACTGAAATAATTGTTTATTATTTTAAGTGTATTCCTTTTAATCAGTTTCACAGAAATTAGTTTATATAATAAAACGATTTTACTGGGAAAATAATCTTATGAGATTAACTTTTGGATTTTAATTTTTCACATGCAGCTTTAGAAAAGTTAAGTATTTTTAATTAATCGTTTTGTTACAATATGCAACAGATTTTAATCAAAATATTACATTTTATCATAAGTATTTTGTGTAATTCTGTGTTAGAATCGGTTTGTCTAGCCAACTGTCTTGTGCTGTACTAATAGCGGTACTACAAGAAGTTCGAAACGTCTCTTGAAATGTCGAGATTTCTATGTAGTATTTTTTTATATTCGTTGTTTCCATAGTTATTTTACTGACAATTGTTTTTAAAGATAGGTGAAAAAAAAGAATGCACTCAGAGCATTTCCTGTTTTTCAAGGATAAGATAAAACCATATGTCAAGCTCTATTTATACAAATAAACAGGCCTGTAGAATAGAGGAAAAAATAAACCAAAAGTAATAAATAAAAAACATTATGTCAGTTTTAAAGAGTGGAATGCAGGTGATAGTACCCCGAATGAACACACTTACACAAATATTAGAATTCTTTATTTCAATAAAAAACTACATACTACAGGTAGAATTGATATGGGATGCTCCGCTCGAGTGCTAAATTTATTTGCGTAATAAAGTTTCGTACATTCACTAGTTACATGTTAGAGTAAATACTACAATAGGAAGAATCATAATAATAATGAATATAAAAGTATATACTTATTTACAATTGCACAGTCACTAAAACTTGAACTTTAATCTTCAACTTTAATCTTCCACTATAATCTTCAACTTTAAACTTCAACTGTGTGACACAATCATATGAACACTTAAATTATTTTGCAATTTGATGCAACACCGTCGAGACAGGGATTACCATTAATATATCCTCAACAAAGGTTTGCTTTCATTTCCCTAAGAAAGGCCTCAAGGGACTTCCACAGGTCCACAAATACAAAGTAGTTACGAGCCGAACTTGCAAAATCTTGAAAAACCTATCTCCTAGTGGTTGAGATCAAACACACTCCACAAAAAGATGTTCCTTTTTAGCTGGACCCTGGAGAGGAGCAGAAAGGCCATGCACGAACCCAACGCATGACCTGAAAGTGGCTGTAGAATTCGACAATTTTACAACAGTAAGAGGCACTTAATTTAAACACATATTTATGTCATCAGTAAGAAAGAAACTTCAGTAAGAAAGTAAATCAGTAAGAAAGAAAGTTAAAAACAGTTGTGAATGAGTTCTTCGTTTCCCAAAGTTGCTTGCTCGGGTTCTAGTCAAAAATATTTAGGTCTTATGGGGAAAGTTTGTAAATTTTGTGCTTTCAATTGAAAGAAGTTTGTAGAAGCATAAGCAGGCTCAAAAGAGTACATTTCACGTTGTTCTACTCACAACACACAAACCATTTCTTATTAAAGTTGAGAGGCACTTGGTTGTGTATTTGGTTCAAACTATATTTATAAACTCGTTATTGACTTTGTGTTTCTGCCCCAAGAATAAAATGAAATGATTTGTAATGACAGCGATATATGCAAATGATTTATTCTATGTAAAGTTGAATAAATATATATTATGTGATTAGTTATAATTGTTTAGCTCATCTACTCAACGACCTTTAAAGCAAATATAATCCAGTAAAATATTGTTCAGAAAGAGCTTGAAATGGAAAATTCTGGTTGAATTACTTTTAGGGGCTTACTTCATGTTTTTGAGGGTGCTGAACATGAATCTCATATTGTCCTATAAAATATTCATCGGCAAATATAAAAAGATATGAAAAAACCCACTAAAAATTGCAGATTTTGGGGAGATTTGGCTTATAAATTGCAAAGTAAGCTTTTTGACCAAAGGGGCCTCTATAATAAAATACAGACGGAAAATTATCTAAAATGCATGTTCTTATTTTTTTTTACTGTTTTTCAATTGTTGGCGTTGAAAAATCGGCGAAAACCAGTAATTTTGGAAAATACTCAATCTTTTACAATCTTTCCGTTCATACTAAAAGTATGCATTTCACCCTAAAAATTTGCGAACGTACCAACTTGAAATTTGTTCATATATTATTATTATGCAGATATACAATGTGATCTCGAAAATCCGGCATTCAGAGTTCCGGCACCTAAAATAATCCGGCCGCAAATTCCTTTACACCCCTCCCTTTTTTTATCACTTCCAACTTACAGGCGAAATAAAAATAGCAATTGCTTGCGAATTAAAAACTGAGATAAAAAACGATGCATTAGTGGGCAGCGAGATCGCTGACGCTGTGCTAAATAGAACCCTCAATAACACTGGTAGCAGCTCAGAGGAACGAGGACGAGGACTTGGTAGAAGAAAAGTTATCACTGAAAAATGCATAATATTCCAGTAAAATAGTGTTAAAAAAGAACTTGAAGTGGAACATTCTGGCGTAATTATTTTTAGTGGCTTACTTTATGTTTTTGGGGGTGATGAATTCGAATACAAACACACGAAGAACAAATACAAAGTGCGTGGTGTAGTTGTGTTCGATAGTTACCTTGAAGAAAGTTGCAGAGGTACTAAAGATACTGAGCGAGCAAGAAGATCACTCAAACAAACGTCAGTAGATTTGATGTTAAACGAAAAAATGGTACATACTGTGCTACAAGAAAAATTCTTAGGCAATATAAAAAACATAGAGCGTCTGATTTTAATGTTGAAGGAAACATTTGCAGCAGATCACATTCACAGAAAACGGCAAGAGATGATGATGATGCGCTACTCTGAAATTATTGAGATACGCGCAGACGAGAATTCACAAAATAAAAATAACGGTTTAATTTTTAAATACAAAGTATTTTTAACACAGCAGACGGTTTTTTACTGACTTACTTCAACTTGTTTAGCGTAGAATAAATTTTAAACAGAAGAGAAAATGGAGTTGATGCGAGAACATTTTCGAGCTATGATTTTCTACGATTTTAAAGCAGGATTAAATCAAGAAGAATGCGTTGAACGTTTGAAATTAGCATTTGATGATGAATCTCCAGCTCGTGCTACTGTATTCAGGTGGTTTAAAGAATTTAGCAGAGGGCGCAGTTTTCTTCAGTATGAAGAACACACAGGACGGCAGTAATCCCGGATAATGTCTGCCATACGAAAAATGTTAATAGATGATAATCGCTGTGCCTATCAAATGAAACAGAAGGAACTTAACATTGGATCCGCAGCCATACACAAAAATATTCATGAAGAATTGCATATGAGAAAAGTAGTTTGCCGTTGGGTTCCCCATAATCTAACTGAGCACAAAAAGGAGGAGCGTGTCAGAATCAGTAAAGAAATTCTTAAATTGCTAAATGATGGTGGCCACCGCATCATTTCTAAAATTGTAACGGATGATGAAACGTACATACCGTTTCTTGACGTTCCAACACGTCAAGAAAGCAAAGTATGAGTCTTTAAAGATGATCCCAAGCCGACAATGGTAAAAAGACAACGCGCACTGAAAAAGTGATGTATGCCGTTTTCTTCAGAAGTACGGGATTGGTCAAAGGCATCAAGTTGGAAGTACAGAAGACAGTATCAGCAAACTGGTATACCACTAAATATCTTCCAGAAATTCTACAAGAAGTGAATGTTAGGGGACTAATGCTTCACCATGACAATGCATCTTCACATACAGCCGGATTAAGAGTTGAGTTTCTTAAACAAAAACGAATTAAAGTGATGGAACATCCGCCGTATTCACCTGATCTAGCTATGTGTGACGTTTTGTTATTCTTTAATCTAAAAAAAGAACTTACGTGGACGTCGTTTTCATTCAGAAGATGAGATTGATGTGGCTACAAATGCATTTTTTCATCTATTCCAAGAAATGAATGGCTTGAGGCATGTAATCTGTAGAAAATTCGCCTACAAAAGTGCATTGATGCTTGAGGAGATTAATTTGAACACACCTAAAATTTTGTAAGTATAACTTTAAAAATCTAGTTTTATCTCAAAAATTTCAGAGTGACTCTTATTATCGCCACAGCAAGAGACCTCACGAAATAACATAACTCTGTAGTTAATGCGGGTGAAGGCGTCGATTTGCTAGTTATCATAATTTGTCGCTGTAGGCGTGTGCATTCAAATGTGTACTTTCTAAAGCCACACAAAGGGTCAGTTTCACCAATCATTGATTCTTTTGACTACAAACTTGATCAATCGATTTCTAACAACATATTATTTTTGCATACCATAGAGGCTGTGATACTACATTAGCCATGATCAAAGTAGGAAAGACGAGGTTTCTTCAGACGCTCAAGAAAAAAAACTTGAATTAACTAAGATCATTGAGGTTTTTAAAGACTCTGTGGCAGATTTTGATGCATTTATTAATGCTGACAATCCTTTCAGGTTTCATTGTATAAATTGGCTGACAAAGAAGCCACGTCATTAAACAAAGTGATGTATTTATGTTAACTTATGTCTACATACCTGACATCAACCCATTTGACGTCCTTACCTCCTACTGAGTCTGCAGCTCAGCAACATCCAATGAGGGTGTATTTTTAAGTTCAACAACAGTTTGGGAATAAAAGAAATCCTGAACAATGGGTCTGGAAGAAAACGAAATACAGGGCTCCCAAATGGTTCGTCAACGGAATACCATTATTATTTTAGAAAAAAATTCTTTTTAGATTTTTCTTACAAATCGCCCCGGAATCCCCTTTGAAACATAATTCTATCGCAATCCTACCATAAAATTTTCTGTTAAAATTTATTGGTATTCAGTTGGCGGACCATTTGGGAGCCCTGGAAGTATTGTTAGATACAGTAACCACGCAACAGCTCCCAGCACCTCAGGACGTTTTGAAACTTATTTCTTGCAAATGCAAGAAGAACAGCCAGAAAAACTGTGAATCCAAAAATACAGGCGTCAAGTACTCCAATATTTTTTTGAATTGCGAAAACAGTTAAAATAACATGCCTCAAACTTAAAACGAATGTGACGAGGATGCTCCGGATTTCTCTGATGTGCTTGAAGGTAACTATGCATAAATAATTCCATTTCATCTTTATTTTAACACTAATTTTTTTATTTGTGTGGCCAAAATATGTATCCGAATACGGTGTGTAATAAGTAAGTTCATCATGAAAAATAAATAGATATAAAGATAATGTATTAGGTTGAGCAAAAAGTTCTGGGAAATTTTCAATCTAATTGATACCAGAATTTTTATCGTGTATGATGGCCGTGCCATCAATGCCGAGCTCTATTGCAAGCAAATGGATCGCGTCTACGACAAATTGGTGCAGAATGATCCAAGATAATGAAGTTGAAGAAGCATGTCAAGAGTTTTTCGATTCCAAGAAGCCGCCATGGTAATTCCAGCAAACAGGAACCTGGCAGAATGATGGCAGTAAGTCGTGGACTATGATGGTTTCTACTTTGAATAATAGTACTTGTTGCTTTTGTTGTTAATTTGCGCATAACAACGCAACTTTCACAAATTTCTCTGAACTTTTTGCTCAACCTAGTAGTAACAGAAAGTTAAGTGTTGCATTGCTATTATTTTCGTTGAGAATGAATTCATCTAGCTTAAATATTTTGAAGTCAAATGAATTGACGATATGTAAAACCTTAAATTAGAAAGTAAACAACAGATGTTAAAAGAAAGTCTACGTAACAAATAGCTCGCGTGATAACTCAAAGGTAGAAATGAAAAACACATACTTATCTTACTCGTATTTTACTCATGCCTATTCCTCTTACTTTTCTCTCAAAATTAATTCATCCTTTGAATATAAATGTATCCTTAATGTAGTTTTCGTAAATAAATAAGTATTTTAAGACGGTGAATAATTAAACAATAACAGAAAAGTTATTCTGACTGCCTTAATTAAGCGACATCTGTGTCGCTTACTAATCCATTATTTAATCTTTAAATCGCATAACATTTTAAAATTCAATCCAATTAATTTTACACAAATAAGGGAATTCTTTTTGAAACTGCATGGAGATTGCATGATATAATACTGAATTTTAAGATTCTTACTTATTAGTTTTAACAAATCTGATTAAAACATTTTTTTAAATATTGTAGCTAATAAAAAACAATGCAAACTTGATATCTTCTATTTATCTCAAAAGAATGAATTTTCTTTGATGATAACCATATATTTTATGCAATTTTCGTAATTGCACAAGTTTGAGCTATAATCAAATTAATAATGTTATTAATAATGTAATTAATAATGAATTAATAATGTTATAACTGAATGAAATAAAAACGTACTACTATTGAGTAATATAATTTTTAATTTATCTATGTGAACAATATAATTATCTCATTAACTGATTATAAGTACAAGCTAAGATTCGCATGTATTTCATAATTAGTTTTAAAATAATTTACATTAATAATGAAATTATTTGTAAAATTACGTCATAGTTACAGAATACTAGAATATGTTTTACCGACGTTAGTTGATAACTAATTAAATTAAGATTAGTTAAACACATTCTACTCTTATAAACACTTACGGGAAACTTAAGTAGAATACATATTCAATCGAGACAATAGATATTCATTCTCTAATTTCTCTCTCAGGAGATAAGAATTTGTTTTATGATGAGGAAATATATTTTCCTAAGTTTCTTAAATAAATTGATATTTAATGTGAAGTGTAAATATTTTATTGGATAAAAGCTTTTTGAACTACCTTTTTTGAGTAATATGTTTCTCTTACAAAAGCTTTCAAATCAAAACTAACTTTCGTATTGAAGTGATCAAATAATTACGAAGATTCTATTTATACCGAGTTATGAGAATGTAAATTAAAATAGTTATAACATCGTTTGTCACTTAAATTTAAGTACTTGCAAAGAGATTTAATCAAGAAATATTGAAAAATCTTTAATTAAATAGTATTATAATAATAAGTCAGCTTACGTTAACGTTCATAATTTACAATGAAATCAATTCGTCCATTAAAGAAATTATATTTAGTATCTTTGTATAAGCAAAATTCTAGTAGCATTAGTCGCTTATTAGCACATCATTTCATGCATGTGATAATTAAGTTGAATTTATTTTACAGAGAGAATGAAATTATTTGTAAAATTGCATCACCGGGTGTTAGTATTTTTTAAATGTAGTTAGCTTCTAACTAATTACAAGAAAATTAATTAAATAATACTTTCTTTTGCGCGATCTCATATCATAACTTATTGCTAGTAATAAGCAACACGTAATAAATCTTTGAATTGTTTCTCAAAAAAAAGAGAATTCTATTGATAATAAACTTATACAGTTCTCAGATTTATTTAATAAATGGATGTTAATTGTGAACTAGGATTATTTCATTTAAAAAAAAGCTCTTTAAACTTTCTTATGTGGGAATATATTTATCTTATTATTACGCTATGTACTTTATTTAAACTTAACTTGGATTTTGTATGCAAAGAGGGAATTCTGCAATATATTTTAACTCCCTTTCTGATATGCAAGAATTGTCTGTCTAAATTCAGAAATAAGTTTCCTTGAACTTAATATATAACTCATATGTAACTTCTTGAAGTGCACCAGATTTAATAAGCGTTCAAAGCTGGAAAACATTCAAATCTCAAACTTCTCTCGTAAATTAGGGGACAGCTGTGTTTAGGGTGGGATGAAGAAACTTCTTTTTCAAAATTTGAAGGACTCGTTATAGGGAAATTTATTTAGTCTAAATTTGGTATGTTGACAAAAAACTAGCACACCAATTTTTAATCGAAATCTGGATATGGTAAGGCCTGCATGCAGGTCATTAACCCATTATGTACTGAATTATGAATTCATGAAAATTTTATCTTCTAAAGCATTTTCCGTGAATTGCTTAATCTGCATTAGAAGATTTACATAATCATTTAATAAATTTTAGAAGGATTTCAGAAGGATTGAAAGATTTAGAAGGAATAATTAAATTTTAATTTATAGTGATTTTGTGCAATATTTATAACCCTACTCAAATCTTTTATTTTAAATATTTTTCTTAGTATTTTGTAGAATTAGGAAATTTACAAATATAATGCTCTTACAATAGAAATATATCCGAATTGAAAAATCACCCCCCACCTCCTCTCCTCCAACACCAAAAAAAGCTGAAAAGATGCAAAGGCAAAATAAATCATCTTTTTAAAAATATTTTTGCTTTGTGTGGCCAATAATACTTTTTGAACAAGATAAAGTACTGTATCTATAAGTTATTCTAACTATATTATAACTAACCCACGTATTAAATGAATTTTATAACAAGTTATTTTAATGGTACTAATAAGTACCGTCAGTAGATAAAGGGATAAACGTTTCGTTATTTCGTTGAAAGTATGCGATTATCTGTGCTCCATGCCTACTTTTCTCTATTCCTGTAAATGATTTTGAATCACATTCTTTTTATTTCCTTATTGATATCCTTTACAAGTGGATCCTAGTTTCTCTCATTTCAGAAACTTTCAAGCTTCATTGTGAGTCTTTGGGATTAACATTTAAACATTTGGGAGATTTTTTTTCAATTTTGTTTTATCATTTGATAACTTTCTCTCAAATTGTTGACAAGACTATTTTTTGTACAAATGTATTTCAATATCAATACAGCTACATAATTAAAATTAATATGTTATAATTGCGATATCATTTAATAAATTCTGAAAAAAAGGTTTCCCTTGACAGATATACTAAGAATAATGTGTTCATAACAAATAAAATACAATGTTGTCTACATTTTAGAAATCAAGAAATATGTTTTATGACAGTTCTAATAAATTTAATACAAGAAATTCCTCAAATTCTAATTATTGATACAAACTTCAATATTGCCGTTGAACTGTGATTTTTGTTCAAACTTGTTCAGTGTACTCCTGGGCTCCGGTATAGCACGAATCATATCATGATAAGTTTAGCGCCCGTCACCACCTCCTGCCTGAGTGTTTATAAGAAGATTCATACAACTCCAAAGTGAAACAGATCCACTATTTACCATATACTGACCATCCTCAATTGATGTACAGTCGTGGAAAAAAAAAAGTAAACACCCCCTACTAACTCCTCAACAAATTATCGTAAAAGAAAGTTACTGGTACCAAACGATTGGAAATAAAGTCTTCTTTTAAATGGTATAGATAAAATTTGCTTAGGGGGCCATCTACATATTAAAACGAAACATAACTTTGTTTTTTTCAATAGCAGTACACAATTTTGACAGCATAAATGAACTCTGCACCCTTCAATTAGCCTAAAAACAAATTTCTATGCAATTCGTACCATAAGTTTCTCAGATATTAATTATTTTAAAACGAGCTTATTTTAAGGCCGTATCCAAATTGAAGTTAGGAACTGGATTGTTAACCGACAGAGCCCCCATCTTGATCAAGGCACCTTAAGAAGTCAATGAAACCTGCTAGATTACAGGACAGCAGAAGAAATTTCAAAATATCTAGTCACTTCTATTATAGACGGCCCCTTAAACCATCATTTTGCCGTTTTTTAAGCATAATTTGAAAACTACTTGGAAGAAAAATGTGAAATTTCGGATTTCCATAAATCAGGACTTAATAAATCTAAATCCATCAAAAAAAAAAAATGTAGATTGCAATTCATAATTTTTTCGAATATTAATTTCATAATTCATATCATAAAATTATAAAAATTGCAAAATCACCCTATTTATGTTTGGGTATATTAGTATCATTGCTACAAAAAAAATTAGCACATTAGGAGCATAATTTCTGGAGATATAAATAAAAATATGAAAATGTAATTTACCATTAGAGGCACTAAATTTTGAATGTTTATAATTCAAAAACTTATTATTCAAATGACTTGAAATGTGGTGTCTAGGCATAGTTTGAACCAAAGATTTGAAATATCTCGTTAAAATTGGGTATTGTCATTAGAAATCATGAAGTTTGGATTCATTTTAATATGTAGATGCATATTTTATATACATCATTTAAAAGTAGACTTTATTTCCAATCGTTCGATACCAGTAACTTTCTTCTACGATAATTTGTTGAGGAGTTAGTAGGGGGTGTTTACTTTTTTTTTTTTCCACGAGTGTACCTCTTGTGAGCGGAGGTTCTATTAAATGACAACTTAAAGTTTAAACAATGATATTGAATGTCAGTTATTATCAAGAAACGGTTAAAACTCAAAGAAAAAAAATACCCAAAACGGTCAATTTTAATTTCATAGACCACGATGAAGGCTGAATTTTTTTTTAAATAAGAGAAAATTGTGTCAACATGTAAAGGACAGGACATTCTTGAGATAATCGAAAAGGTGCACATATTTAAAATCACATACAGAGAAAAATATTCATAAAACCTTGAAAATCGTATATTTCCCTTCAAAGGAATAACGAAAAGTTCAATGACCTGGACACAAGCCTTACCTTATTCCGACCATGATAGTAATTGGTGTGTGAGTTTATTTTCACCGTACACAACATTCCCCAGAACAGGCGTTTCAAATTTAAAAACAAAAGTTATTTTTCCTACCCTTCACACGTGTATATACTATACTAGCAGATCTACCCGGTTTCGCCTGTGTCAATTATAAGAGACCTTCCATGTAAAATAACAAATTAAAATGAAATACTATAGTAATCACAATAACTGAGATTTGTGCATTCCCGTCCACAAATCATTAAAAAGACAATTAGAAAACATACGTTATTGTCCCTCTCCCGCCACAATAATAAAATATCTGAGCTTTAATATCACAATACCCGTATTATTCGGCGGGTGTAAAAGAAAAAATTTGTAATTTTCTGACAATACGAAAAACAAATCCACGAAATGGCATATCATATAGTGAAATTCCCGTTTGTATGGCATAAATCTACATTATAAAGTCAGTGAGTAACGCTGACATCTTACTGTTAATGGCAACGACCTAACAGACCACATGTTCCTTTCCAGCAATTTTTCTTAACTTCTAAACAACAGACAATTTATTTTTTTACGCTGTCGAACAGAACAAAAATTCCTTTCAAAGGAAATTTATTTGAAAATTGTATCTGATTTTTTTTTTTTTTTTTTTTTTTTTTTTTTAATGGATTTGAAGTAATTTTCAAACATGGATATTTCTAAATGTACGTGGAGCCCAACGAAACCATTACGAAACATGAACCCATTTGCTCTTAATGCAATATTATGAAGAAAAGGCATGTCTATGTGTAACTTTGTAATCATATTATTAGCGACAACAATCTAATCTATCCACAAATTTCAATTTTACTACAATTTAACTTCTAACATCATCGCACATTCGATTGTTCCAACGTCTAATAGAAAAAAAAGGAAACTTTCAATAATATTTGTTTGAAAAGTTTATGTCAATTTATAGATTTTTTATAGATTTTTAAGTGATTCTCAAGCATGAATATTTTTTAAATATGCGTGCAATTGCAAAAGATTAACTCAATTGCTCAAAAACGCTGCAAGTAATTAAGTACTTGTTTGTTTTCGTGTAATATTTCATAACTAAATTGGTAAACGAAATTAAAACGTAAAAATAGAATAAAATAAAATAAAATAAAACATTAATTTAGCTGATATCAAATCGAACTACGTAAAATAATCTATTATGTAAAGAAAATGCAAATGGGAATTTCGTTCTGGCTGCTTATAACTTTAGTTCTTCTAAATGGATTTCAATGTGACTACCAGTTTCTCAGGAAAGATTTTAGCGTATAATATATTGTTTTATGTTGCTTAGTCATAGAATTATAGGGAAAAGTTTTATAATCATGTGAACCCGATTATGAAAGATTACTATTAAAAAAATTATCAATGGACTTCCTCGGAACTTGCATCATTTCTTGGATAATTTTACAGGGATGGTTTTACAATACTGCATTTACGTCAGGCAGTTATATGTAAAATTATGGAAGAAAGTTCAATAATTAGAAAAGGCCGATTATAAAAGATTAGCTTTTTAAAAAAATTCTACTGAACAGATTTTGATGGAATTTGCGCTGTTATTATGCACGCATTTTTATATAAGGGTTTTAGTGTGTCCCATTTTGTTCTACATGTTTTGTTATAGAATTAGATGAAAAGTTACTAATCAGTTGAACCCTATTCTGAATGATTAGCCTTTTAAAATGTTAGACAATTTTTCAGGGATAGTTTTAGTATATGGCATATCGTTCTATCATTCTTAAACCAAATTCAACTGTAAATCACCAACTAAAAAATTTGGCCCTTAGCAACCGAAGTTTTTTCTTAATTATTAGAAAGTATAATAGCGCAGTGGCGTAGTAACGTTTTCGTCTACGCGGAAGGACGTTTCAGATAAAGACCCATATTGCATTAAAATGACGGATCAAATTCACCAATATATTTCATTTAATTCAAGATTCGTTTGGAGAAACTGACCAGCACAGCGAGAGAAATGTGCTACTCAGATTATAAGAGAATGATAGTGAAAATATTCACGATTAACTGCTCGCTATAATACGAAAGTACCAAAAATGCTTTTTCATGTAGTTTTTGAGGAATTTAAAAAATACACTAAATATATTTGTGTTTCAAATTAAAAACGATTTTTATTTATGATCTGTTAATGAACAGTGTATCAGGTACCTTTAAACACGGGTATCCTAAGATTCATTGTTTATTATTTTTAAACGGAAACTCACACTAATCATAAAATCCAAATCCACAGCGATTAACATGAAAATGACGCAGTCTATGAAGCTTTGTTTAAAATGAAAAAGCTAACTCTAAAAAAAATAGTTGTTATGCTTTAATTTCCATTCAATATAAATCGTATAAAAGTAGATTTTACATTATGGTACAGCCAATCAGGGTAACTTTGATCCGCATTTTCTATATTTTCATATGCCACACACTTATTTGAAGAATATTGGCGCAACTAGGCGCATAAAAGAGAAGAAATAATCCTAAATTATTGTTTAACTATAAAAAATTAAGGAATAATAAGGATAAAAGGAATAAAAAATGGATAGCCTGGTTCAAAGTTACCCAGCCATTTATGGTAACTTTGCACCATATGATAGATTTTTATATAAAATAATTAATTATAAAAAAAAGTATTGTAGTCAGGACAACTTTAAACCCCCAAAAATGCTTTCAGATATGTAAAGACTGCGAATTTACATTTCCCAACATCACAAGATTTGTATAATTTATGATATTACAACAAATATCAGGCATAAGAAAAGTGGAAGAAGAGAACCATGAACATTTAGAAAAAAAAAAAAAAAAAAAAAAAAATTGTTTATTGTTCTTATAAAACATAAAAATGCATTGGAAAACAATTTTCAATGTTTTCACTTTATGGATGATAAGAATAATGAATTATTTCAGAAGATCAAGAGTATCCCTTTCAGAATAAAACATCATTAGAAAGCGGTGTCAGTTAATGAGAAATTGACGTCAAATCTAGCAAACGATTTTTTTTATTATTATCTTTTCACTAAATTATTTTCTTGATATTGAAACGCCTGTATTAAAATAGATTTTTGTAGCTTCAAAAACATTCAAATGAAGATATACTACGTTATTTGAACACACATTTAGTTAACATTTTTATTTTATACGTGAAACATGTGCATTTCCTGATTAGAATAACAACAATTTCGAAAATGCAAAAATATAGCGATTGAGTCTAAATTTTTATTAGCTTATAAAAAGAAAGTACGCGTGTTATCAATTTTTTTCATTATTGTACCGTTTTTTAGGTTGTGGCAACAGGAAAGAAATGATTGAATTATAAATTTAAATAAAACAGATATTTCTATAATGTTAAATTATGGAAGGTGGTAGAAAAAAGGAATAAATAGTGGTCTGGTGACTTTTTAAAGTAGACAGCGATCTTTTCCACATTATAAAACGTATGTACATCAAATTTCGTGCAAATTGGTCAAAAATTGAAGATTTGTATAAAGGACATACATACAGATAACGGCTTTTATAGGCTAACTCTGGGAGAGTCGCCGCATACGGGATAGATGCCGCACCCCTTGTATTTCTTGTAATTATCGATAGATGGTCGTCAAACACACAGTATAGGTGCGCAATGAGATTATTTTAACCAGTGTATAGCGTGAATCCCATTTCGATGTTTACTTGTAGAAGTACAATCCTTAATTTGACGTAAGTGCATGATTGCATTATCCAAACTTTTAAACACGTTATGTTTAAATACTTTTCATACACTAATTACTAAATGCATGCATGATTTCGAAGTCAAAACTAAGTGTAACGTTTGTATAGGGTACTGTGTGTATGGTTAGGCCATTCCCTTTAGCGATGGCAGGTAACTGTGATGGCCGTCGTCTGCATTATGCAAAATGAGATACATGTCGCACTGCTATCCCGGTATACATGCCGCAGATTATTTTGTACGGGATTATTAAGTGTTATGAACTTTTCCTTTTCTTTTTGCACAGACTAACCATGTTAGGCATGTTATAAAGTTTACTAAAACCAAAGGAGAAAAAGGGGAAAATAAAAAGTAAGAAGGGCAAGAAAGATGCAAGTCAAGATAATGATAATGAAAAATTGGATTACACGTAACGCAGACGTTCTTTGCAAACTACTCCAAAAAAGGTGAAGTGTAATTAGCTTCGTTACATCATGTGTTTAAATGTAGTAACATAAAGACTATACTTTTTCGACACTTTTTCTGCAGATTGTAGTCGAAAAAGCAAGTCTCTTAAACCCATTCGGATCCATAGGTGCATATAAATATCTTCATAAAAAGCTTACAAAATTTGTTTCTGACACCAGTAAAAAAGAAAAGTAATATTTGATTTGTTTAATTAAAGCATTTTCATGATTATTTAAGTAAAGGTAAATTCTTTTAAAAAAGTGGTACCAACCGAATAAAATTTGTATAAAAGCAAACTGGTCCCGAAAGGGTTAACAAATAAATTATGTAAAAACAATGTTACTTTTTTTCTTTTCCCTTTCTAATACATTGATGTTACGTTGTAGCTGAAAAATTAATATTAAAATTCAATGTAAAAAAAAAAAAAAAAAAAAAAAAATGTTCTTATCACAAGCGCGGCATAACTACCGCACAAGTGCGGCGTCTCAGCCTGAATGTACGGGTGACGCGCCGCAGTGTAACGTTTAAAAAAATTGTTAAAAAATATTAATAATTTGTTTTGAATATTTTTGTCCTAGTACATGCGTTGTATATTTAAAATTTAAAAAAAATCATGCTTTGCTATTTAATGTTATGTCCACCATGGGACTTTATATACAACTTCAAAAAAATGTGCGGCATAAATCCTAGAATTACCCTATATATAGATATGCAGATATGTTGAATATTTAAGTACTTAATATCTAAGCTGTGGGAAGCTAACTAAATATGTCGCTATACAAATTAATTATTCCTTAAAATAATCGCAATGTGATAGAAATTATTCGAAACAATCCGCCAATACCTCCACCTTTGCTGAATGTATTAAAGCCAATTGTTACATCGTATTCAGTCCCTAAATACTTAATTTTGATTTAAAATAAATATCTATAAAGCAACTTATTTTTCTTATGCAAAGTCCATTGCAAAATAAAAGAAAAATCGAAAGAAAGTCACATAAAAAATATAATTTATTGTTATTCTAAATAGTATCTGAAATTATATTATGCATACTTTATAAAACGTACACTATATTCCGGCAGACTGAACTGCACAAGAAGAAACGTGTGTACATAATGTAAAATACACTGAAAAAAAGATGTAATTCTACACATGTAAAGTTGAAGAAATCTGTATGCTTGCTAAAATTTTACCTGCATACTGTACAAAACAAGTTGTAAATCCACAAAACTAGTTTCTGTAAAGCTACAGAAATCTGTCGCTTAATCTGTTTGAACGACAAGATTTTCTGTAAACTGTCCTATCAATGCAATGAGTTAGACTAACTCATTGCATTGATAGGACAGTTTACAGAAAATCTTGTCGTTCAAACAATACAATTCCTTATAATAGCCACTCTCCATTTCATTATAAAGCTTCAGCTTACCGATTTTATATTAGACGTGCATTTGAAGTTTGCTCTGATACTCACCTGCAAGAAGAACTGGATAAAATTAAGTCAATTGCTAATAGTAATGGTTTTTCCACTAAATTTATTGATAAGTTGATTTTAAGCACGCAGAACCAGCTAAAATAGAGTGTATTAGTAAAAATGAAGTTAAATTTATGGCAGTTGATTACATTCCTCGTTTATATGAAAAATTAAAATACATCCTAAGGAAATATAGTATCTATATTATAAAGGACAAACATATCTGTGCATAACGCATACGTCATTTTGCGAATGGCAACACTTTGAAATTTGAAATAAAATTTCGGTTTTGCAATTTTCTCTACTGCAAATTTTAAACTTCTAAACATCGCACATTTTAAATTTTTACACCGTCGTATGAGGAAAAAAATTCTCTTTTAAAGGCAATTTGTTTGAAAGCTGTATCTCAAATTATTTTTGAGATATTATTTTTTTTTGTAGTTTTGAATACCATTTTTCTAATCGTGGCAACAAAAGTACCCAATTTCTATTGAAAGTAAAGGGAAAATTATCAAAAATAGGAGATTACTATATATTTTTGTTGCCATTTTCTCATAAAACCTGAAAAAAATGTTAAAATTAAAATCCTGGCTATGTCAAGAATATTGCCTGTTATTCCGCGATAATGACGTCATATGCATACTTTTCTATCGACAAAGTTTAAGAATTGTAATAGTGGATTGCTTTAACGGATGTAAATGACGTCATTTTATAAAAAAAGCGTGTATTTTATGTCTTAGAACTGAATCGTGGTTTGTAGGAGTGCTTCATTTTCACTGCCCAGTTGATTTTAAAATTCTTCATAGGTGAAAATGATTCACTTTTGAAAATAATGTAATCGAAATCAAACACTGATAAAACTCAATGTTTTACAAAAATTTGGAGTGACTTATAAAAGAGGGGTGACATATAAATAATAGCGATTTATATTACAGATATTCATGATTCTCGCCTGGATGGATTTGCTTCGCCGAGTTAGACAAGGAAACAAAAAATTCGAGGTTTAAAATAATATCATGTTCCTGAAATTTTTGCCCAAAATTCTCTCGAACAACAAAATTTTAATGCTTTAGGACATTCTACTATAATTTTATCAAAATAACATAAATTGCTTAATTTAACTTTTTATAATTTTATATAATCTATATATTTAAAACACAAGTGTGTTTTTTAGACATCTACCCTGATCTTTCTCCTGACCCAATTTTACTAATATTTTTTTTTTTTTTTTTTTTTTTTTTTTAAACTGAAAGCTGTTCATTTGTAGATGTGATCGCCTTGTCTGTTTTTTTTTAATATCCCCACTTTTATATTTTAATTTTAAAAGCATTTTATGAAATTTCGGTACTACTTGCTTATCCCGTCAAACAAAAATCTATCGCCAAACTATAAGATTAAATGCCAATAATGATTGATGGTAAATGTCACATTCACTCGGCTTTAAACAAGTTACACGTGTTTACGTCATCAGGTGATTTTTATTTCGACATTTTATTTGTATTTTTTATTAATGTTATACTAAATTATTTGTTCTTTCGTTATTTAAAATAAAAATTACGTCAATTTGTATAATTTGACGAGTGGTTTGGCTATTTATATAATTTGGCAAAATTGGTCGACGGGATAACTAAGTAGTACCGAAATTTCTTCAAAATAGTGAAAATTAAACAGCTTTCATTACTGCAGACAAGAGAGAAATAATGAGATATTTTTATCTTTACTCATGCCATTTTCTGATAAAAATTCAAAATGATTGATAAAAATTGTTGTCTAGTGTTTATTGGCGCAAAATTCCATTAGGAGCATAATATTATATTAGGGGAATAATAACGGAAAATGACATACTGCTTTTGAAAACACGCATTTTTTCTCATAAATTTTCTATATTGTTTTTCCTTCTGCATGTGTACTGATACTGAGTTTCAGACACTAGGCGAGATGCTTATTTAAGTGAAAATGAAGTCATATTTAAAAGAAAACGATCATTTTCTTAGATAAAGCTAAACATTTTAACGAAAATGCGTCTAAAAAACATAAATTACGGAAATTTTTCCAATCAGGAATTGAGATTAGAATCTCAAGTAAAGAGTGCGTCTGTTCACATAAAAGATGTTGCTGACAATCGCGACTTCAAGTTTTGAGTTAAAGTGATTTTAAAATGATCAAACAAAATAAAATTTTTTTAAAAATGGTGAATATGGATATGAGAAGTTCGTATGCAAATTTTGAAAAGGTGAAAATTGTTTTTTTTTTTTTTTCATTCCAGAATATCAAGCATAAGAGCCTCAATTGATAACCACATCCTTTGAACTGAGCTTTTTTATATTTTACTATCTATACTATGTATGTATCTATCTATCTATATTATAAAGAACAAACGTATCTGTGCGAAACGCTGACGTCATTTTGCGAATGGCAACACTTCACGATCAAATTTCGTTCTTAAAATTTTCGCTACGGCAATTTTTTAATCTTTTGACCATCGTATATTTTCAATTTTCGTCGCATAGGGAAAAAATTTACTTCCAAATGAAATTTGTAATTGTATCTTAATTGACTGATGTATTATGTTTTAAAAAATAATTTTTAAGCATGATCTTTCTTAAAAGTTTATCTTATCACGTGCCGGTTTCGATACATAATAATAATAAACGTTTTGCGCATAAAGCAACAAACATTGTTCAATATTTGTTTTTGACTATTTTTGCATAACGAAATTAATACTTCCTTTATAAACAAATAAAAGAATAATATTAAAAAAACACCAATCTAACATATGGGGAAAGACAATTTAACGAAATTAAGACTTCTTTTATAAACAAATGAAAGAATAATATTAAAAAAAAAAAAAAACACAAATCTAACATATTTGTAATCATACAATTTAAATTTTTAGATCACCAAATAGGAATTTTTTCTTTCAAATGGAATTTATTTGCAAAGTTCATCTCAGTTTAATGATTGTGTATGGTTTTAAAAGCAATTTTAAAGCATGAAATATTTTTAATTTAATCTATATCGCGCGGAACTCGATTACGAAAGATTAATTCGTTTGCCCTTAAAACAAAATAAAGAGTTCATCATTTTCTTATGGCTAATATCCATTAAAAAACTTCCCTATGAATAAATAAACTAGAAAACAGGAATTCTGCTTTTTCAGAATTTTGTGTCACCCCGATGAAAAAAAAATATATATGTATGTATAAATAGTACAAAACATATTTCAATTTTGAGACTTACAACACACGCTTTTATTTTATGTAAAATGACGTCATTCGCATCATTTAAAAATTCCACATTTTCGATCCACTCTTAAACATCTACAGTAAAATAGGCATAGGTGTTCACTATCGCGAAATACTACACAAATTCAGCAAAAAGATGCCGTCATTAAAGAAACTCGACAAAAAAAGGCTATCTAATGATTTATAAGTCTTCATTTGTTTGTAACATTAATATAGATAATTAAAATTAAATATAGTTTATAATAGCTCCATGTTTTAACAGATATCATTCGTTTATATTTTTTTCAAAATAGCATGTATTTTAATTACATTTTCTTTCGGTTGTTATGAAAAAAGGGTAACAAAATATATAATTAATATTTTACAACTATTTTTCCATTACTTTAAACAGAAATGGAGTATTTCCGTTGCCAATTTTAAGCAAATGGCTCCAAAAACTACGAAAAAATTAATATTTCAAAAATAAAAGGAGATGCAGTTTTCAAACAAATTGCATTTAAAAGCACTTTTTTTCTGAATACGACGGTATAAAAATTGAAAATGTGCGATGCTTAGAAGTTTAAAAAATTGCTATAGAGTATTTAATCGTACTGCTTTGTTTTACGGCTGGCTTCTGTAAGGTACCGTTATTTTTTGGAGAGGCACAAAATAAGCTGGGAGAAAGAAATAGCATACCGTACAGGGGACTAATAAGATAAGATAAATAAAACACAAATTTAACAGACATGTATAAGATCTGAAATTATCGAAATATAAAAGGATGCCGTAAGTAACAAAATCTTGGTCAAATAACTCTTAGCATGCGACTAATAAGAAAATATTTCTTTTGATAAATTTCAAAAATTAATTTGATTGTATAATTCGAATTTTTCATATGAAAAATACTTATTTAATGTAAGTGGGCAATCCAAAAAATTTGTTGCATATAAAAAAATTATTAGTTTTCAATAAAAAAAAAAGTTTCACCTGTAACTCGGGAAGCCTGGGTACGATCCCTTAGTAACGTTAATAGCTAGAGATAACACCAAATTAATTAATATTGTTCAAAAAAGAGTTGATCCTATTAGTATGGAAAGTAAGTCAGGAGTTTATATCATCCCATACAGAAGTAAAGAAAGAAATAAAATATTCAATTACATTGGTATGACCACAAGAAAATTCCAAACAAGAGTTAAAGAGCATATGCAGGATATTAATAAAAATAGACCGGCTACCGCCCTCTCAAGGCTGTTTCAAATTAAAGATATTGACAGCCTTTTCAATAGAGCAAAAGTAATTATCCAGGCTTCTGATTTTAATAGTTGTGCTATTTTAGAGTCTTTGGAAATTTTAACTCAAGCAGAAAGTTGTTGCAATGACGTATTATCATATCAAATTCCGCGTATCTGGTTTAATTTACTTAATATTACTGGAAAGTTCGGTCTCTCGGAGGATTGAGCTTTCTCTACCTTCCCCCTCCTTCAGTTTAATAGATACGACCACCTGCGGGCTTTCTGAAGTGAGTTTCCGGTCAATCTGTAGCAGTAAACATCGAGCGTCGAGTGTTTTTATCAGTCTATTCTATTCTCCTTGACAAAGGCTTAAGGTTAGCCGAAAGCGCTCGGAGTAGCTTTTTATCATTTTAACATCTAGTGTTTTTAATTTTAAAAAACATCTGTATATATTTTATCACACCTATTTAATAATGTGTTTTAAATGAAGCATTTGAATGTTTCCATGTTTTTTCATATTTCCAATGTCTGGGAATAGAATCAATAGCTTATAAAACATAAGCAATAATTGAAAAATAAGTATATAATATAATATAATGCTTGATGCATGACTTTACGTTGTTATTCCCTTACGCATAAGGATCGAACCACTATTCAGAAAATGCGCATGTTTTATAAACTATTGCAGCGATGGCGAACCTATGGCATGCGTGCCGAACTTGGCACGTAAGAAAACTTCTCTGGCACGCAAAAAAACTTATAGATTATATTTAGTTTATGGAGAACAATCCATTATATATATATATATTTTTTTTTTACAAAAGATATAGTTTTGTGTAACAGGTATATAATTTAATTTAAAATAATCCGTTGCTTTTGAATGAATTAAGGTATTATAAATCAAAATCGAAAGCGCACAATAGCGTCATTTTCTCGCCAAAACATTCAACATAGGGTGTTTTCCAAATCATTTTGCTTCTCTATCAAATTTCAAAGGTTTCATTTTTGAAAATTTAATTTTAAGAGATAGTTTGCACAGTAATATACCTAATTGTCATTCTTCTTCTTCAGATTAGATTTTATTTTATTTAGGTTTAGTTTTCTTATATTTAGGTTTTAATTTAAAAAAAAATAATTATATTTGTTAGTGTAAATAATTATGTATCTGTTGGACCTGAAAAATTAGAAATGACCTTATTGGGAAGTATGCAATAAAAGAAAAACTGATTTATAATTTATTAATACGGAATTCGATAGAACATTGCTATATTATTGAGTAAATACAGCATAATAAATAAATTTGGAATCGAACTTAATTTAAGTGTAAAAATATTTAAGTAAAAATCACATCAAAATTAATTATTTGTTTTATATAAGCTAAAATCTTTTTGGCACGTTAGAATGTTGGTATATAAAAATTTTGAAATTTGTGGCGCGCATACTCAAAAAGGTTCGCGATCCCTGAACTATTGATTCTATTCTCAGATATTGGAAATATGTTTTTACATTCTTTTTTTTTTAATATAATACAATGCAAATTTAATATCATCGCATATTTTCTTTTAAAGGTTTAAATGTTACTATGACGAATTGTACGGAAGAAATCGCATAATATACAGTTTTATTCCCTAAGAGTGTGTACTAGCTCGTGTACTTATTTCACAAAATCTTCTTTTTTCTAATTACAAATTCATCTGGCGTACACATTTGTCATTTTGTCTGAATCAACTCACATGAGCTTTTTCATAAGTGTACAAGAGTGTGTAAGACTAATTATGCAAGAGTATTTAGAGAGACATCAATGCTTAATTTTTCACAAAGTGTAATTGTATTGAAATTTAATTGCAAATAATATTGTTTTTTCATTCAGGAATACTATATTTATTAATAAATGAGCTGTATTTTAGATATTGTGGCCATTTTTTGTTACTATTTTATCTGATGTACACACATTTCATGTTGTATAATTCTACTTTCCAGAAAAGAGTATATATTGTATAAAATGTGCACAATAGAATTTAAAAGGCTATTTGGAATAACAAGAAGTTATATTTTTTTATGAGACTTCCTTTCGTTTTTTTTTCTTTTCTTTCACAGTGAACTTCCCATAAGAAAAATAAGCTGCTTTACAGACACTTATTTTAAATCAGAGTTAAGTATTTAAGGGTTGAATACGATGTAACATTTGATTGTAATACATTCATCAAAAATGATGGTATCGAGGAATGTTTCGATTAATTTCTATCGCATTGTAATTATTTTAAGGAATAACTTACGTGTATAATGACATATTTAGTTAGCTTCACACAACGTAAATATTAAGTACTTAAATATTCAATGTATATGCATATATAGTATATAAACGTAGGGAGGGTAGAAAAAAATTGTTTTTAAATTTGAAACGTCTGTTGTAGGAAATGTTGAGTATGGTGACAATAATCTCACACACCATTTACTATCAAGGTCGGAATATCGTAAGGCCTGACTCCAGGTCATTTTCGTTATTCTTTTGAAGGGAATAATATACGATTTTAAATACTTTATGACTACTTTTCTCTATTTTTTAAGTGACTTGAAATGTGTGCACTTTTTGGATTATCTTAAGGATATACTTTACATGTTGATCCTATTTCCACTTATTAAAAAAATTTCAGACTTCATGGTGGGTCTGGGAAATTAAAATTGACCATTTTTGGAATTTTTTTTTTTTTTTTAATATTTGAGTTTTTGACCGTTTCTTGATAACAGCCGACATTCAGCATCATCGCTTAAACTTTAAGTTGTCATTTAACAAAAAACTCGACTCACAAGATATAAATCAACTGAGAATCGTCAGTATATGGTAAATAGTGGATTTGTTTCCCTTTGGAGTTGTATAAATCTTCCTTTAAAGAATCATGCTTACGGCAGAGAGGGGAAGGAAACTCATCATAATATGGTCAGTGCTATACTGGAGCCTAGGAGTACATTGAACAAGTTTGAACAAAAACACAATACAATGGCAATAATGAACATTGTATCAATAATTAGAATTTGAGGAATTTCTTATATTAAATTTATTAGAACTGTAATGAAACATATATATATATTTTTTATTATTCTACATTGCAGTTAACATTTTCTTCTTTTTTTAATCTACACTTTATTTTTAGCATACCTGTATTAAAAAAAAAAAAAAAAAAAAAAAAAAAAAACTTTTTTAGAGAATTTTTTAAATGATATATCAATTATAACATATTAATTTTAATTATGTAGCTGTATTGAGATTGAAATATATTTGTACAAAAAAGTAGTATTTTCAACAATTTGATAGAAAGTTAATAAATGGTAAAAGAAAATTGTAAAAAATCCCCCAAACGTTTAAATTTTAATTCCAAAGACTCACAATGAAGCCTGGAAATTTTTGAAATGAGTGAAACTAGGATCTACTTATAAAGTATATCATTAAGAAAATAAAAGTAATGTAACTCAAAATTACTTACAGAAATCGAGAAGAGTGGGCATGAAGAAAAAATATTCGTATCCACAAAAAGTTCAATGACCTGGATGCAGGCCGTACCATATCCCGATCTCGATAAACATACCAAATTTAGACTAAAACACTTTTTGTACTACAGTGTTTGAAATTTTGATTTATTTATTTATTTATTTATTTATTTATTTTTTTTTGACCAACCCTAAATGCATTGGTACGTTAAATTACGAATACTTTTTGACATGTAAATTTTTTTCTGATTTGAATGCTTATAAGAACTGTTACACTTCAAGCAGTTATATATGAGTTAAATATATAATGAAAGGAATTTTATTTCTGAATTTAGACAGACAATTCTTGTATATCAGAAAGTGAGTCAAAATATATTGCAGAATTCCCTTTTTACATCCCATAAAAATCCAGTTAATTTTAGGAAAGTACAGAGTGTAATAATAAGATAAATATATTGCTATATAAGAAAGTTAAAAGGGCTTTTTTTAAATGAAAAAATCGTAGTTCACAATTAATATCCATTTCTATATTAAATCTCAGAAACGTATATTTTTATAATCAAAGGAATTCTCTTTTTCTTTGAGAAACCAGTGGGAGATTGATTAGGTGTTGCTTATTACTTGCTGTAATTTATGAGATGTGATCGCACAAAAGGAGGCATTATTTAATTTTCTTCTAATTAGAAGATAACTACACCAAAACAAAAACCTGCAACCGACGATGTAATTTTACAGATAATTTCATTGTCTCTCTAAAATAACTTAATAATCAACTTAATAATCAAAATCCTGAAGTTGACAGCTTATGTTAATAAGCGACTAATGTTACCAGAATTTTGCTTATATAAAGGTACTAAATATAATTTCATTAATAAACGAGTTGCTCTCATTGTAAATTATGAATATTAACATAAACTGTCTTATTATACTAGTATTTATTTAAGGATTTTTAATTCATTGTTGAGTATATCCCTTTGCAAATACTTAAATTTAAGTAAGAAACGATGTTAAAACAAATTTTACTCACATTCTCCTTCCTCGCTATAACAAAACATTTCGTTATTGTTTGATTATTTCACTACAAAAGTTAGTTTAGATTAATAGGGTTTTGTAATAGAAATATATTACTCACATAAGGCAGTTAAACGAGCTTTTATGAAATAAAATATTTACACTTCACATTAAATATCAATTTATTTAAGAAACTTAGGAAAATATATTTCCTTATCATCAAACAAATTCTTATCTCCTGAGAGAGAAATTAGAGATTGAATATCTATTGTCTTGATTGAATATGTATCTACTTAAGTTTCCCGTGAGTGTTTATAAGAGAAGTCTGTGTTTAACTGACCTTAATTTAATTAGTTATCAAGTATCGTTGGTAAATCATATTCTCACATTCTACCACTATGACGTAATTTTAAATATAATTTCATTATCGATGCAAAATAATTTCAAACTAATTATCAATTGTATGGGAATCTTAGCTTATGTTTACAGGCAATTATTGAGATAAGTATACTGGACACATAAAGAAATTTATAAATATATTCCTTAATACGCTAATTTTATTTCGTTTAATTATATTTGATTCTGTTTAGGTCAATATTTGATTGTAGTTCATCCTTGTTTAATTACGAAAATTGCATAAAATACAATGTTGTATCGTTATTATCAAAGAAAAAGCTTTATTTTGAGATAACTATATGCGATTATGTTTGTGTTGTTCTTTTTCAGTTTTACATTATTAGCTGTAAAATTAAAATTAAAATAGTTTGTTTAATCAGATTTGTAAAACTTAGTAACTAAGGACATTAAAATTAATTATATTATATCCTCAAAGTTACAATGCAGTTTCAGGAGGAATTCCTTATTAGTGTAAAATTAATTCTGCTTAATTTTTAAATGTGCTGCGATTCATCGCTTAAATGACAGATTAGTAACGTAGAGATGTTGTTTAATAAAGGAAGCCAGAATAACTGTTCTGTTATTCTTTAATTATTCATCGTCTTTAAATATTTATTTACGAAAACTGCATGAGCGATATATTTATATTCAAAGAAGAAAATCCGTTTGACAGAAAAATAAGACGTATAGGCATGAGTGAAATAAGATATGTATGTATTACCCATTTCTACTTTAAAGTTATCACGTGGGTTAATTGTTATGACTTTTTTTAACCCCCCGTTTACTAAACAGGTCCAATGGACCCGACAGGTACATTCAAACAATTTACTCAAAGTAGAAAATTCTTTAAAATAAACTAAATACATAAACCAGACAACAATAAGCTAAGTGTATAATTTAATTAGTAAATAAAATCATAAGGCGAAATGCAAAATTCCCCATTCATTCATTCACAAAATAACACAATATGAAATTAACCCCTTTGTTTTCTCAAGTTTTTTGGTAAAATCACTTTAAAATGTTGCAAAATGAACTGGAAAAATACTAAAAAAAATTAAGCTTATTTATTTATTTATTTATTTATTTTTGTATTTATTTGATAAAATGTAAAAGAACTATATATGAGTATTTCTAATAGAATAATATGCATAATTGTATATTTTGCCTATATTTATATTTAAAATGTTTTTAAATTGTATATGCACTATAATTGTAGATGCACTATAATTAGTATTTTAATGAACTATAAAAACATATATATATATTTATTTCTTTGCAGAGACTAATAACGTTATAACTATTATTAATAATAAAATAAGAATAATCGTATTGCAGACTTAATAACAATTTATTTCATAAATATCTTCGAAAGCAGATTGCATAAATAACTGTCTCCTAAATTTCTAACAAAAATATGTGCCCATTTCTGCCTAGAACCCTATATTTTGTACATTACAAAAATGCATAAAAAATAGGCTTGAAGATTTAATTTCGCAATTTAAAAAAAAATATGTATTTCAAAAAAGTCCACAAGCTAAGATGATAACTTGCGATTTTGGGTCCATGATAGAAAAAATACAAATAAAGTTACTTTTTGCATTTGGCCCTCTTGAAAAATTAAAAGTCTGTAAACACCTAAAAAAGCCTTAATTTAAGCAAATAAATATCCACCTTGTCCTTTCATCTCTCGGTTATAGATAAAGACATTTATAAATAATGATTTCATGCAATTTTCATGTTATAAAGAAAAAGAAAATTATACAAGTGCATGAAAATCTGAAACGTCCCAAAAATGGGACGCTAGGCATAAATGGGTTAAGCTAGCTGTTTTACTTTAAAAGGGACACAAATAATAACAATATAGACGTTACAAGTTTAAAAAAAAAATGCAATTTTTAAATTTCTCGGGACATTCGGTTTGCAATTAACTCGACTATCGTCACAGAATATTTTTATTATTAATTGCTGTTCCATTTATACAAATAAGTCACTTCGTTTGTAATGGGAGTGTGCATAATTATTAAGGTAATTGGAAGTAGAAGGTATATGAATAGGCTGTGGTATATGATATTCCTTTTAGAACTATTAGCAATAGAATAACGGAATACATAGGAATGACAAAAAGAAAACTCAAAGAAAGAAACAAAGACTTTAAAGCAGATATAAATTTTGTCTTCAATCCACTTTTCTGTCATGATAACATTTTAATCATAATTTTAGAATAGATTTGGATCAAGCAAAAATTATATACTCATTATCTAATTACTGTCCATCCACTATCAGATAATCCATTGAAATTCTGTGTAAAATCATTCAAGTATGTAACGACGTCTTATCATACAATATGCTCTTGCTCAGTATATGATTAAATATCCCAAAAATAAATCTTGAAAACTTGAGAAAGTGACGTATTAAAAAATGGTACGGCAGTCAATATTTTCCTCAACACAAGTTCAATCCGAAACATCGTTACTTCCACTATACTGTCCAGATACGCATTTAAAAGGAAAGTGACGTATTAAAATAAACAAACCGGCAGTTAAATGTATTTGTATCTACATAAGTTCAATCCAAGGCACTACTACTTCTACTTTCATCTACCTTAATAATTTTAGACACTCCCATATCAAAAGATGTGACGTATTGGTATGAATGGAACAGCAATTAATAACGAAAATATTCTCTGATGATGGCCGTGGGAATTGCTTTGAAGTAAAATTCTGGTGTAGAATATTTCCATAAAACTTGAGTAAAATTTCCAGTACTTCTAGGATTAAATCAGTTGTTTACTTTTCTAATTTTATGTTATATATATTGTCATTTTCATTTACCTTCAAAATATTCAGCCTAGCTCATTTTTTTTTTTTTTTTTTTTTTTTAAAGAAAGTAAGAAGGACTAAACAATAGACCTTCTGTTACAAGATTATATTTATTTCTATGCATATTTTGTAAAGATGAATTTACTTAAATAGATAACTTATAAAATTGCTATTACAGTGGGGCATCGATATTCCCAAAGAATAGGTAACCGGGGATGTCCAGAGATTTCGGATAATCGATCATTTAACAAAAACCTACTAGGGTTATATGAGCATAGTGAAACTAATAAACAGCGATAATAAACACAAATATGCATGTATTTTGTACGGCAATGCTTATACTAAGAAGAAGTGAACAGACTATCAATAAATAATGTGATCAAAGAAATCTCCAGGAAATCGAAAGTAAAGTATTGTAGGTCTACCTTTTCTAAATCTCTTATAATTAAAATTCAGTTCAAAATATTGACAACAGAGAGCGCTACTACAGATAATTCGGAACAGGTGTCATAAATTCCCATGGTCGCCATTTCGAATTTTTCTTGGTGTGAAAACCCCTTTTTCGCCAAGTAGTAAATGTCGCCAATCACCGATTTATACGCATGTTAGGCTTAACGAAAATAAAATGTAAATAATAAACAAAACTCGTGAAAGTGGCAATCAGTAAACGTCCAATGAGCGCTACGCGCTCATTAACCGAAAATATATCGCTGGATTCAGCTAACTCTTTGTTTCGTGATAACAAAAAAACGCACGAAACTCGTTAAAGCGGCTATCATTAAACGTCGTATGAGAGCCACGCGCTCATTAACCGAAAAAAAATTAATGAATTCAGCTAACTCCTTCTGTAGCAATCACAAAAAAGCACAAAACTCGTTAAAGCCGCAGTTAGTAAATGCACGTATGTTGCTGTGCACCAATCTCCGAAATGCATGAGAAATATAGAATAAACGACTAATAGAAAACATTACTGTAAAATAAAACAACAAAATATAGATAAAATTAGCAACATACCTTAACAGACACTTTCTTGAAAGCTCAAGCACAAAGTACCTTGTAGCGATCTCATCTCATATGATCAGCATAAAGCGAGTTACTAGCTTAGAGTAACTGGCTTGGCCTTTTGCTCGACGCTAACGTTCTCGCCTCCTGATCATGGGATCCCTGGTTCAAATCCCATCGGCGCCACTCACACTCTCCAAAGTGGTGACCCGGACAAACACGCAACAAAAACCTTCAACAACAATCATCCCTTCTCATAACCAACAGATGGCAGCACCAAATAAATCATCCACCACTTTGCAGAGCGTGAGTGGCGCCGATGGGATTTGAACCAGGGATCCCATGATCAGGAGGCGAGAACGTTAGCGTCAAGCAAAAGGCCAAGCCTGTTACTCTAAGCTAGTAACTCGCTTTATACTGATCATATGAGATGAGATCGCTACAACCTCCTAGCATCATATTCATTTCCAAAAATAGGCTTATAATTACGCATTGTAAACACCTCCTTTATCATTCAAAATTTTCTCATATTTCTTAATTACATCAGCAAGACCGTATAAACGGACTACAGAACCCATACTCAATCAAGTACATCCAATAAATTTAACATAAAAAGACAGAACTATACAACACGATATCAAAACACATGCTAAAAATCCTAAGCGAAAATGAGCTTCTCAGACACATTCTCGCTGAAAAACGGGGTTGCCAGAACACGTCACGCCGTCAAAGGGGGTTCCACATATCGATAAAGATCGCCAGCATAAAATCGCCAAGAAATCTCAAAACATACAAGATGGCGGCCATCTGTGATTATGCAGTATCTAAGCCGATTATTCCATGGAATACTTCCATTTTATTCACACAACTCAAGATTTCGATACAAAAACATTAGAGAACTGCATGTACACTTTTTTGTATACAAATCTTGAATTGTGAGCGATATAGAATTATTGCATGAAATTATTTACAGTAGCGCCCACTATTGTCAATATTTTAAACTGATTTTTTTTTCTTTTTTTGGTGTCATACAAAATGCTGTACCACGCTAAATATTTAACTGCAAACCGCATGTCTGTCCTACACACACACACACACATATATATATATATATATATATATATATATATATATATATTTTTTTTTTTTTTTTTTTTTTTTTTTTTATCGCGGTTTACTTTTGCACCAAAGTTTTCAAACAGCCGGTATGTTATAATACGCCAGTAAAAAAGGATTTTACAAACAAATTAATTATATTTCTACCATAAGAACAACTTTATTAATACATTTTTGCGCTCAATGGCATGTTAAATAAGGAAGTAAGAAGATAAATTTATTGACACAAAAGGGTATTAAAGGAACTGGTATGTAATTTATCATACTATTCACATAAAGTTTCTAAGTATCATTTTATTTCGGAAAATAGTGTCAATTATATCGTTATCATAAAATTACATGAAATAATATGGGTAAATACGGGATTAAGATATTTGCATTATTAACTGTGAGTCTATAATTATGTGGAGAAAACTTTTTAAAAGAGTTTTTTTTAACCTTTTTTTTAATTATTATTATTAATTAATCTGAATTTTAAAAATATTTTTGTATTCTAAATTTATAAAAAAAAAAAAAAGAAATCATAAATCACAACATAATTCTGAAAATCTAAATTAGAAACATAATTAAACGGAATAATTTTTCATGTTGCCAATCTGAAATTCAATAATTACATTTTATCTTAAAATATTCCTTTATTTAAGAAAAAATTACGTGAATAATATTGTTCGGAAATGATTTCATTGGCGAATAAAATAAGAAACTATGTGATATCTATTGTATTCCGTGTTACGATATTGGATGAGATCATATATTAATTTCATATATTAATTCTTATTTTTTATTATTTTTATTAAAAATTCCTTAATTGACAAGCGCACATTTTCCCAGTTAGTGGGTTCGCAGTCACAAAATTTACGCTCAAAACGTTCAATATCCTACACTTTATTCGCACAAATGACTTTGAAATTTAAATTCAATTTTTACTGTTGTTACTATTTGCTCTTCTAATATGCCCCTTATTACTGTTATGTTATAAGTATCTCACATATCCTTATTAGTAAATTAAGAAGTAAAAACTCTCGCCGATGTTTAGAGAGCGTTTTTTAATGTACAATATTGAATAAATACACACATTTTTAATTGAATCGTAGCACAGAATTTTGAAAAAACATTAAATCTTATCACTTCCTTCATAACATAAAAAAAAAATAAACAAAATTTCATGTTTTCACCAGACAACGTACACTCAATTCAAATAAATATATTTCAAGTTCTTTTGTACTAAATATTACTATTATACTTACCTGGGTGCTAAACTAGGAGTTTTTCCAACATATTCAAAATTAACTGAACTCTTTCAAAATATGTTAAACAATAAGTAAGATTTTGGCTTAACGTAATCGAGTTCTTTAATCGGGTGGATTCATATCGAATCTTGAATGCATAATTCATAAAGCTAATAGCCATCACGTGGACTCTCAAACTGCCACTTAAGGGGTCTCAAGACTCTTAAAGCTTTAAAATTTTCGAAATTTTAATTTTTTTAGATATTAAATTACTATCTTTTCTGAACATTTTGGTATAAATGTTTCTTTGAAATTCCTATTAGAACAGAAGTTATGGATTTTAGAATTATACGCGCTCATTAGCTGAAGCGGCGTTTCAGAAACTTTGAAGTCAATTTTCTCCAAATGACGTTTTTGGGCATAACGCACACGATATCTCAAAAACTTCTGATTTTTTTTTTTTTTTTTTATGAAAATTTCAAAACATATGTTTCATGCTAGAATGTATGAACTGAACCTAAAATTTCCTTTTTATTGTTCAGAAATATATTTTTTATAGGTGATTATACTGTATAAAATTTCTAAATTTTGCATTAACTAAATACAACTTTGTATTAAAAATAGAAAAATGCTTTAAATACAAATTTATTTAGGTTCAGAATAATTATTATAATATGACGCATAAGTAGGACCCAAAATTTTCCTTCTACTTGCAAAATTTATTTTGTAATCGTGCGCATAATCTGTTATGCCGATTTTCCGCTCGTCAAATGTCTGACAATTTGGAGCCCACTGTAAATTCTAATTCTGAATCTTGTAATTTTTCAAATACTTGAAATGAAAGAACATACTTATATATTTCATCCCAATATAAAATTTTGTCTTAAAATCAATTACATTTTAAGATATTATATGTTGAAAATGGTCTTTTTTTTTTATTTTTCCAATTTTAAGAGTCCTGAGACCCCTTAAGGCGGTTGGTCACTCAGCTTCCGAATTCTCCTCCGTAATGATAAGTCTATGGACTTTTGATGCCTTCGTATGTTTAAAATATCTTCTGGCGTAATTAATATTTTTAACATTTTTTTTCTTAAAGGATGTCTCTTTGTTTCTTAGTTTTCAAAATATTTCTAAAATATATGAGGAATTTAATATTGTATGTGTTAAAAGCGGGCGAACTGGGAGTAAGATTTTAACACTTCCTATAAAATTAAGTCTATACTTTAGAAATATTTTCAGAACTAAGAAAAAAAGAGACAAATTTTGGGAAGTGCATACAAAAAATAGAAGTTACAAATATTAATCTCCCGAATAGATATTCTAAATATACGAATGCATCGAATGCCCATAGACTTTACATTAGTGAGGGGAAATCGGAAGCTGAGTGACCAGCCCTCCTAAGCAACTTCCAAGAGCAGCGGATTTAACTTTAACAGATTTTATTTATCTGCAACAAAATACATATAAATTAACACTACAATTCACTATCCACATTTCAGAAGAATAAAATCTATATCTCCACGCTTCATGTTTTTCATTCCACACCGTTCTGTCGTTTCCAACTCTTCTGACAATCGTCCTCCTATCGTTGCCAATTTCCTTTGATTAAGTTTGGCGGCAGACGTTGGTTTCCAAAAAAGTCCATTCTAGGCGATAGAGTTTTTCCGCTGCATTCACATCTCTAACACAATACAATTTTTTTTAAAAATCGAGTACGTATAAAATAACTCATTGTCACCGAGAGCTTAGCCTCTAGTTCAGAAAACATTCAGTAATATGGAAAGCATTCTGGCAAATTTTCACTGAAATATGATAAAATCAAAATCCTAAGACGAAATGCAATATCTTGATCCACATTGATTCAATCACAAACTACACAATATAAACTTTAAAAGATTTTATGTTTACGTAAAAGGTGACAGATAATAATAATACAGATGTTACAAGTTTAAAATATTATTATTTAAAATTTATTTATATTACTATTTATTGTATTTTATTTGTTACTTTAAATTAATATAAAACGTTTTAAACTTCATAATGTATAGTTAATGTTTAAAACATTTCATGTATCATACATGGAAGTAACAGAAAAATTCATTTTCAAGAAATCGTATTTAAATATTTCTTATTTATATTATTTCTGATCTCTCAAAATATACGTGAAACTCCCACTCGTGCAAAATATCTCTGGTATCTGCCTACATTTAAATGATCGTGGTGGCGAAATTTTCCAATTTTTGTTTTATTAGAAAGATCACTCCTTTACGATTACCATGAATGTTTTAATTTTATTCCTACATTTAGAGTAATTATGGCCAATTTAACCCTTTGTGCTCTGAATTATGAATTCATGAAAAATTTATCTTCTAAAGCATTGGTTTTGTGATTTCTTGAAACAATATTAGATGATCTACATAATCATTTAATGAATATTAAGAGGATTTTAGATAGATTCAAGGATTTACAAGGATTAATTAAATTTGAATTTATAGGGTTTTGTGCAATGTTTATAAACGCACTCAAATCTTTTTTTAAATACTTTTCTTAGTATTGTGTGGAATTAGGAAACGTTTAAATATAATGTTCTTACAATATAAATATAGAAATAATTCCGAATCGAAAGATTGCCACAACCCCAATGCCAAGAAAGCTGAAATAATGCAAAGGCAAAAGAAATCATCCTTTAAAAAAGTATTTTTGTTTTGTTTAACCAATAAAGCTTTTGGAACAAGATGAAGTAATGCATCTATAACTCATTCTAAACTGCATTACTACTAATCGATGCATTAAATGAATTTTATAACAAGTTATTTTAATGGTACTTATAAGTATCGTCAGTAGATAAAGGGTGAAAAAACTGTTCTATGTGAACATTAAGTCTTAAAAATAACAGCCATGTCAAATTTTGTATTTCTATCTCTAGCATTTCTGAATAAACTAATTTTGAATGTTTACCGATCATTTTACATCTTTAATTTTATAATTTTTAGTTACTGTTTGCACTTTGAATTTGCGCCTTAAACGTTACCAATATACTAAATTAAGTAACGTCTGTATATAAAGTGTTGATAAAAAGGAAGTATTGAGTCAAATACTGGGAGATCGCCCGAAGACCGGGATAAATGTAAACGAAACAGAAAAACGTAATTCCGTGAAGACCGAACTCAGTTCGTCCAGTGCATAATATCTAATTTGAAATTTTCCCTATAGATGGCGATACTTTCCCGCGACATGTTCGGCAGTTTTGTGCCATTTGTCGGATTTTTGTAATTTTGCATTTCTTCCGAAATTTGTTCCAAACATGTTTGACAGGCAGGTATATACATGGAATTCATGGCAGTTGATATAAATAATAATATTGCTGGATTAGTTTATTATATTTATCTAGAAAATTACGTCATTTGATTTTATTTCCTTATAGTTTGAGCTAAAATTACTTTAATCCAATAACATTTCCAAGATATCTGAAAATATTGAATATAGTAGTTATTTCGTTTATATATTTATTTTTTAAATAATCTATTTCTTTAAATTTGATGATAATAATGAACAAAATTAAAGAGATTTTTTTTTCCATTTTTGGCACGTTTTCCTCAAATATATTCCATGTTAACTAGAACTGCTAGATTGATTTTATAGATCAGAAATAATATAAATAGGAAATCTTTAAAAGCGATTTCTTGACAATAAATTTCTCTGTTACTTCCATGTAGGATAAATAAAATGTTTTTAACATTAAATAAACAATATGAACTTTAAAACGTTTTCTATTTACTTAAAATAGTAAATAAAATACGTTATATAGTACTTTAAATATTTTTCAAATGATAAATATATTTTAAACTTGTAACATCTGTTTGATTACCCCGGACATACAGCACCCTCGAACAAACTCACATAGGCTTCAAGGAAATCATCCCTAATGCCCAACGTCCAGTCGTAGGTGTCCCTTTCACTACATCCAACAAGAGAACCCGGTTGTTGTGGTGCCGAGGATATCAGTCTTGGACACAACAAGAATGGGGGCGTGTTCTTTTCAGTGATGAGTCGAGATTCACCACGTCGAGATTATCACCTAATCTTCATCTAGAGAGAACGTGGAGCTTGCTATCATCACTCCTACGTAAAAGAAATCGGCTGATTTGGTGTAAAAGGAATCGCACACCACTGCACGTCTTCGATACGTGTACTGTCAACGCACATCGCTATAGGGATGATGTCCTTGAAACTTATGTGAGGTTTTTCCGTGGTGCTGTAGGCCCGAACTTCATGTTTATGGACGATAATGCGAAGCCACTCAGAGCTTACTTTGCTGATGATTTCTTTGAAAAAGAGTATATTAGGCGTATGAATTGGCCCTCGATGTCTCTGGACTTCAATCATATGGAATATGTTTGGAATGGTCTAGGAAGAGTCATTGCACAGCGTAAAACCCATCCAAGGAACGTCAGGAACGTTTTACAGGAACGTCAGAAATTTCTTATTAAATATCAAACAAAAGAAATTACAAATATCGTTTGACTTTTGGTATACATTGATTACACAGGCCTGCGATGAAAAAAATACAGGGGTATTGATGGCTGAATTTTATGTATTTTTTTGGTGCTAATTAAAAAACAAATAATGAAGAAATTCTATCACGTCACATTTGCTTGAAAAATATTAGGTCGATTTTAAAGTTTGTCGTGTTGGAAAAATCAATTCGTACCGGTAAATTCTGCCAGGTAATTATAAGACATTAGATATCGGAATCAATGTCTAACAATTAAATGATAGAATTTTCCGATACGAATTGATTTTCCCAACACGACATAACATTCCGATAGACCCAGTTGTTTTAAACCGTTTAAACCTATAACAAAATAATCGATTACTGAAAAATCAATTTGCCTCACCGAGAATCGATTTTCTTTACATAGATTTACATGGATAAAATCACTGTTGCCAGATAGCACATGCAAAATTGTCCAAAATTGTCCTTTTCATTTTAGCAAAAATATCGATATCGATGTTTACAAAAAATTCTGATGTGATGGGGGTAAATGGAGGTCGTTTTCGAATTCAGCCCATCAAATAACATAAAAATCAGCGAAAACTTCTCTTGTATTTTTCAAAAACTTGTCTGTGTTATTAGAACAAGAAAACAAAAATGATTTATCAAGTACATTCCTAATTTGCTGTAAAGATTTTAATCTTCTTAAAACAATCCTAATTTATTGTACCGTGTTAAGACAATAATAAATGTAATTTCCTTTTAAAATTTAAAAAAATAAAATATTTTCTTATAATTAGCTTTATATCTTATTATTCTTAAATCAGCGGAGTAAAATTCAGGTATGAACTAATACCATAAAAAGGAATTTAAATTCAAATTCATCAATTAATTTCAGTGTCTGGCAGTATTTAAGAGCAGTTATTTAAAATACTATGTGTTTGAAAATTCCGGAAAATAAATAATAGTCGATATAAAAGTTTTATAAGCCAGTGAGTGTTGTAGTTTACAGATTAATATTCGCTGTCATAAGGGATTTTATATAGCAGGGGTGTCCAACTGTGGCCCGCCGGATACCACTAAAATTTTAAAGAAATAGTCGACAAGTTGAATCGCAGCAATTCAACGATCAGATAAGGCAAAGATATCTGTAAAATTTTAGTGGTATTCGGCGGTCCACAGTTCGACACCCGTGTTATATAGTATGTGAAGTAGTTCAAAATCTCTCCAGTACAGGACAAAGGTGCTTCTTGTGGTAGTGCCACTTGATGTCATCTATGCAAAAAAACTCACTCAATGCTACCTAAAATAACATGTTTGCAGAAGTGCTTACATAATTACATAAATATCTCACAGGTGCGACAGAGATAAGTCATAATACTTCCACTCTCCTTCTTGCTCTTATCTGATAATGCTATGCTGTTTTCCACTAATCGTCAAATTGCTATACTATCAAAATAATTTCTTGTTAGATTTTTCTAGTTCTGAAAAATACCATACGGCTGAAAGTAGCACCCTTCCGCGTTTATCTGCTGTTTTAAGTTGTGTGAGATATTTTAAAAAAAATAAGGTATTTCCCAACAGGACGGAACTGTAAAAAGAAAAAAAAATCCGTAATTCTACAGATGTAAAGTTACAGAAATATGTACGCTTACTAACATTTCATGTGCACATTCTACAAGAAAAGATGTAAATCTCCAAAACTAGTATTTGTAAAGGTACAGAATTCTGTAGCTCTACGAAAGAATCCACTTTAATTACTGTAATCTTACTAAAATTTTATCTGTAACCCGGGTTGCAGGCATATAAAAAGTTCTAGGCACCCCAGTTTCATAAATATTCTTAAAACCTTACATATTTTTTAATGAACAGTGAAAAGTGTATACGTTATATGAATTTTTGTTGTTGCCATAATATAAAATGTTCTTGGAATCCCAGTTTCATTGAAAAATTTTAATAACAGAACATTTTTTTTTTTTTTTTTACAGTGTGGGAACTAGTTGTTACAGGGCACTTCCATTAAGCACTTCCACCTGTAAAGCGCATTGAAAAGCATCCGTTATAACTCACTTATTAACTCTAATCGGTTTATTCGTAGCACCGCCACCACCCGTGGAGATTTTGACTTTACATCCACTCAAATGTCTCTATTTCTGCTAATAAAAACTTGCAACTAGCAAATTTAAATGCTTAAAATGATTTAAAATTACGTAACTAAAATATATTGAAAATAGCATTATTTGTAAATTTTCTTTCTTCTATCTTTAAAATAAAAAAGACGAGATTTGATGCATCACAACGTTTTTTAGAAACCATAATTTTCTCTATTCTTTAATACAATGTGTTTTATCTCTAACAATTGTTTCGAACAAACTGAATAAAAACTCACAACTTTTTCTCTATTCTCATGACATTCAATATGAAATATCCTAATTTTTCAAAGATATTACCGTATAAAATTCTCTTTCGTCGTAGTTTAGTTGAAAGCTGATGGATTATTTTGCATGGTTTATTCCAAAAAATGAATCTGTATTTTCAAGCAATCGAAAAGAGTAATTCTTTTGAATCAAACAAAATCCATAAAGACCTTTTATCTACCTATCTACATGCGCATTTTGAACAGGAAAATACTTTGAAATTTATAGGATTATATAGTAATAAATGGAAGCATGCTTTTCAAAAAATTCCTTTACAAATACAATTTTTGAATAAGAATAAAAGATAAGCATTTTCTTCGAAACAAAGATACTATTTTAAATTGAACAGCTTTTATTTATATGAAATTGAAAGATAATTGTTTTATTTATTTTTAAATATATATATAAATCTCAAAAACATCTCATTATAGATATTTTCCCATTCTTTTAATTTTCAAAACATTTATGCACAAGTTTGAAAATTATGAAATGGTTTAAAAAAATTATCTACTTTCGAAAATATCTGTTACTCAGAGGTGAAAACGAAAAAATATATAGATGTTGGGGATCGAAAAAGTGTCCGCTAAATAGACCAATAGCAGCAACTCATGGGTGTCTACGTTCGTGTGTCCTTTATGAAAATATAAAGTTATTAAAAAAATAATTTAAAACATTTTAAATAAGTAGTTAGACAGATATAACTTAGACGTATATTTGGTTTCTTGCACCAACATAACCGCTTATTATTTTAATATGACAGAAAAACATTTTTATTGTATATCTTCCAACATTTAATTCTATCTGGTGATTGGATAAGTATTATGGTATTACTCCTTAAGCTATGCATTTAAAAATTACATATATAATTTTACTGAAATTGAAGAATTTTTTTTTTCATCTTTAAAAGCTCTCTTTAACAATTTAGTTTAAAAAAAATACTCCCCTTCTGAAAAAAAAAAACACTCACTGTAAACAGGTAACGTCATTCGATATACAGTAAAGCATCGTTTATATCTTTCTCATTTATACTTCTTTTACAGTTATACGTCGTTTCAGTTCGGTTCGTATTCATCAATTTATTTTAATGTTGGAATGTTCCGTTTACACGCCGCAAAACTTTGGATATAAGTCTTTTTTTTTTCATGCCTTATTTATATATTTTCAGTATTTTTTCTGCTAGCGCCGTTCTTTTTACTTTTCTGCTTGCAATATTTGGGGAATGTTGAAAGACAAAGTATACGTGTTACTGCTACAGGGGTTATTTTGTGGAACATGCGGTGGAGGTGAGGCGGAAAAAATGAACCGTGGGTGGATGGACTGCATTCATGGGTCTCAGGACCCTTAAAATTGGATAAAAGGAAAAAAAAGACCATTTAACACATTTAATATATTAAAAATGTGTAGGATTTAAAAACGCAATTGATGTTTGAATGAAAGATATAAGTATGTCCTTTCGTTTCCTATATTTAAAAAATTGCAAGATGCAGTATTAGTATTTACAGGTTGCTCAAAATGTCAGACATTTGTCGAGCAGAAAATTGGTGTAACACGTTACGCGCAGCATGACAAGATAAATTTTGAAAATTGAATGAAAATTTTTGTGCCTAATTATGCTTCAGATTATAATAATTACCTTGAACCAAAACAATTTTGCATTTAGAGAATTTTTATATTTTTAATACGAAGTTGTATTTAGTTAATACAAAATTTTGAAAATTTCAACTGTATAATCACCTAAAAAATATTTTATTCAACAATAAAAACGAAATTTTAGGTTCAGTTTATATGGACTAATATGAAACATATGTTTTGAAATTTTCAACTGTATAATCGCCTAAAAGAATATTTTATTCAACAATAAAAATGACATTTTATGTTCCTTTTATATAGGCTAATATGAAACATATGATTTGAAAATGTCATGAAAAAATATTCAAAAGTTTTTTCAGATATCCTGTGCGTTGTGACTGAAAACGTCATTTGGGGGAAAATGACTTCAAAGTTTCGGAAACGCCGCTTCAGCTACTGATCTGGTATAATTATAAAAGCCATCACTTCTGTTCTAATGGGAATTGTAGAAAACAATTACATCAAAATGTTCAGAAAAGATAGATGGTTCACTTCTAAACAAATTAAAATTTTGAAGCACTAAGTGTCCTGAGACCCCTTAACAAGAATTCTTTTTGCTTATTATAATGCTAATGAGAAAGATTTCGAGCAACTAAACGCCACACGTAATGCTTTGCCAAGTTTTAAAGCAAATCGGCATCTCAGGCGATGCTTGGAGATAACTTTAATTAAAATATTAATACCTAAGTACTTTCGATAATTGGTTAAAAAATGTGTACTTCAAGCTCTTAAACAAATATAAGGTTTGATAATTCTCACTTTTATTTGTCATTTTAAAGAAATTATTATTTAACACAGTTTTCCAATATTTTAACTTTTTTCTGTATATACAAAAATTATAGTTAACTATACTTTTTTGGCAACTTGATGTAATGTTTTTCTATTTGTTGAACTTTAAAACCTAGTATGACTTTTACGTTAGGAATTAGCTGATGAGGGATTCAGAATGAATCCGAAACGTCCTTTTATATTGTTTTTAGTGTTTTTATCTTGTAATGTAATGTAATGTCTGTTATTTTGAAAGGTTTTTATAAGTATGAATGAATCCAGACGTAGTCCTTTTGTTTATATCAAAGATAAAATTTATTTGTCAATTTTATCACTGTTCTTGAAACGCAGTTTTCAGCTTACTTTTCGAGGGCAAAATCAGCACAAACCATATGTTCTTTTCCTTTCAAAGACCATGCCAATTTAAATGAACGCTATCAAAAGAAAATAAAATAAAGTTTATTTTCATCACTGAAAATTATTTAGATTAATATGTTTGTTGATCCAGCTATTTCTCTGCAAACAGAAAGTCGATTTTCTATTGGTCAAAAGCAGAAACAGACGTAATTTAAAAACTTCAAGGGTTCCCAACCTTTGAGCTGTCATAAAGCTTGCTCCATTTCTAACATTTTCCAGATGTCCACTTTTTGTGAAAAAAAAAAAATGTCACTCAGAAATATTCTTTTTTGATATTATCGGTGACAGACATTCAGAAGTCAGAAAGACTAATGAATAAATAGAAAAAGATACTTTTCACGAAACATTAAAATTTAAATATTATTTTTTTTTTATTATTATTATTTCTCAAACGTGCAAGAAAGGTGCTACCTCCTTTTTGGAATCCTTCACTTGCTTTTATTATAGTGAAAACTGATGTCAGCTATATATCTGTGGTTTTTTCTTGTCATCTGCTTTCCTGCGATTGTGCAAACAATCAAACCTTTGGATTGTTTCGTAAGACTTCTGGGATTTTTTGTTATCATTTTAGTGAAATTAAAACTAATACTATTAGGAGGTTTTATTTTATCAGAACTTTTAGTTGATGTTAAAAATAAAGGATTCGCACTCCTCCAATGCCAAAAAGTAGTTTTCTTCCACAACATAAGGTTTTTGCAAGCAGCACGAATGCCAATAGAAACAACTATAAAAAATGATATGCGTAACTATGCACTTTTAAATGTTGTGCACATTGTCTTCTGTCAGAGCAATTTAGAGAAATGTGTATATATGTCATAAATATATGTTCTTTTTGATCTTATCGTATTACAATAGCTCATTTCGTTATTAAATGAAAGTGTTTCATAATCCATGCTTGACGCGTGATTTTTCTTTTGTTATATTCTTATGTAAAGTTTGATAATAAATTTCAGACGTTTGTTGATTTTTCGATAGTTTTAGAATAGTTAGTCTGTAATATACAGCTTTTGTTACACTTCACCCTTCAATAATGATTATGGGACAAGTGCAACAGCACGAGTACCAGCACTTTTAGTTTGACTGTTTACTTAAGGACACCAAATCAATGTTATATTAATAAAATAAAGGATAAAAAAAATTCCTTAATAACACAATAAAACTGAGAAGGTGTTATTAAGAAGTTTATTTTCTTTCTTGTATCACACCAGTTTTACATTTGAATAAGGATAAAAGTAAATATTATAACGGTTTTTCTTAAGAATACAGTCGGCCAGCAATACCAAAATTTTTATTTACCAATGACTTAAAAACAAAACATGGGTTCTTGAAATCGAATCACCTCAGATACACTACAGCATAAACATCCAATTAAAACAGAAAAAAATCTCAAATAGTGAATTAGTGAATTGTTATGAACTTTATCTTTCTTCTGCATTTTAATGACAGACTATTGAGTCCCAAAGAAGAACGTTTCGAAACGGGTGTATATTAATGAAGGTTTACAAGGCTTTTTTTTATAACTCATATTTTTTTTTTATTTTGTGGCATGTGTTTTTCACCCGCTTCTGTATTCTTCACTCTTCAGTGTGTAACTGCATTAGTAAGACGGAGCTCTTTAAGCAATCCAAAAACATTGTTCTAATGCAAGTAATTGAAATCGAAATGGTATCTTTCTTACAAAAAATACACGCCAAATTAATGATAAATTACTTTTCAGATGAACGTGAATAATCAACATATTTTCGCAGAGTCTTTCCAAACAAATAAATAAAACCATTGAATACCAGGAATAAATGGCATTCCAGATGCAGCGCAGTTAACTCTAAACCATCTCTGACCAGCGATGACTAATGAGCCGTTATATAACAGGTAAGCGTCTTTTACTTACCTTTATTGTGCATGAGCAGCATCAAGCCATTCTGAGAGATATTTTTTATCTTTTCGTTTATTCATGGGAGAACACGTTTTTACTATAGAATGCTTTTGTCTTAACGCGCCATAAACTATTCCTACATGTTTACGGAATTATTAGATATCAGTATGCAAACTGCGGCCAAAATATATTTAATGGCTCTTGATGAATTCAAATTCAAACTTATTAAATTACCAATAGCTAGCATTCTTCAAAATTCTATGTATGCATTCTATTTTTCTTTACATATTGAAATTCTTCTTAATAATAATTTTGAATAATAAAACTGAAAGTCACTACAATTGTTTTATTTATTTCATCAATAAATTTTCAAAAATGAACTCAATTTGAATTTTATAGATTTTAATTAAAAGTTTATCAATTTTTTTTGTTAATTTAAAAAAATTTAAATACATAAAAAATTATTGTTTGGGATCTTTGCAGATTATTTTTAACAACTTATATTTATACATAGGGAGGAATTTAATAATATTGAATGAAATGAAATGTGCATGGAAGTTTTCATATCAATAAAATGCTGAAAATCATGGATACGTAAAAAAGATGTTTTAAGGAATAAATAAATTTTAATTGTTTTATATGTTATATATGTTAATATGTTTTATAAACCCTTTTAAATATGAGTAAATGTTTTAATATTATTTATGACTCATTTAGTATATTCTAGGCATTTATGATAAATATTGCAAATTATACGTCCACAAACTGATCTTTCAGTAATACTTCAAATATCAAGATATTGATATGTAAATTATACTCATCAATATTACACAAAAATAAGTTTTGTATGTATTCAGGCACACAAATTCTGTTTCTTGTTATCTAAAATTATATATATATATATATATATATATATATATATATATATATATATATATGTTACAAATTACAATAAAATGAATTTAATGAAAAAATCTGAAATTAGTAGACATGTTTTAGAAAGAGAAATTATAGAAATTTAAAATATTTATAGCATTACGTCTAATTATTTTGAAGTATTTGGAGTTATTTTTAATAAAATAAACTATTCAAAATACCCGATTGTTGTTTTTATAAGAGAAAACAAAATTGAAAATATTACAAAATATTTGCAACATATATTTTTTGTCGCAGAAAATTTAGAAAAGAAACTGATATTTTAAAGAGGAGTATTCATTTGTAACACTAAATCAAAGCTTTGAGAAACATTTTCTATCTATCCATCTATATTATAAAGGACAAACATATCTGTGTGTAACGTATACGTCATTTTGCGAATGGCAACACTTTTCGCCACTGCAAATTTTAAAACTTCTAAACATCGCACATTTTCAAATTTTACACCGCCGTACAGGGAAAAATGTGCTTTTAAATGCAATTTGTTTGAAAGCTTTATCTCAATTTATTTTTTGAGACATTAATTTTTTTGTAGTTTTTAATACAAATTTTGTAACCGTGGCAACTGATGTACTCCATTAATACATTTATATTGAAAGTAAAGGGAAAATTGTAGATTACTGTATCTTTGTGTTGCCATTTTCTCATAAAAACTGAAAAAAAAACTGAAATTAAAATACGCGCTATGTCAAGAATATCGTCTGTTAATTAATTGGGTGAATTTTGGAATTATTTCGTTTTTATTTATGAATTTAATAAAATGTAGTTTATTGTAAACTTACTTTAAAAACGATAGAAAGCTGAATGAATGCAATTTTAATATTCCGTGTATAATAACATTTTCCGAATTTTGAAAAAAAAATATACATGAATGATTTCTGATAAAACATGGAGCTGTTATTGCTTTTTTGGCGGGTTTTATATAATATTCCCTGATAGAAGTCATATGCATATTTTTCTGCAGATGTTGTTTAAGACTGGATCGTAAAAGTGGAATGCTTTAACAGATGCAAATGACATGGTTTGATAAAAAGAGCATGCATTTAATTCTTTAAACAGAAATATCTTTTACATAAGTGCGTCATTTTCACTTGCTGCTTTGAAATTTTTCACAGGTGAAATGGCTTCACTTTTGAAAATAATGTAATCGAAATCACACACTGTTTTACTAAAAAAATAGAGTGTCTTAAATAAGAGCGGTGACATACAGTGTGAATACTCATATCGGAAATCTTTGTGCAAAAAATAGCAATTTATATGACAAAACTTGATGATTCTCGCCTGGATGAATTCGCTTCGCCGAGTTAGGCAACCAAATAAAAAAGATCTTGGGAATGCTTAGAGGTTTAAAATAATACCAGGTTCCTTTTGAATAATTCGAGGTTTAAAATAATATCAGGTTCCCAAAGTTTTTGCCCAAAATTATTTCCACTAATAAAATTTTATTGCTATTCTTTAAGACATTCTACTATATTTTTTTCAAAATAACATAATTTGCTTAATTTAATTTTTCATAATTTTATATAAACTATATATAATTAAAACACAAGGCTGTATTTTATTCATCTGCCCTGAGAATTCTGCTAAACCATTTTTTTTCTTTTACTAAAAGCTGATTTTTTGTAGAAGTGCCTACATTAGATGTTTTTTTCTAAATATCCTCATTTTCATATTTTAATTTTAATAGTATTTTATGAAATTTCTTTAAAATGGTTTTAATTAGATAGATTTCATTATTGCAGAGAAAAGAGAAATAATGAGGTTTATTTATCTTTATTCATGCCATTTTCGAATAAAAATTCAAAATTGTTGTATAGGGTTTAATGACGCACTGCTTTTGAAAACACATATTTTTTCTCATAAAGTTTCCATATATTTTTTTCCTTCTGCATGTGTACTGATATTAAGTTTCAGAGAATAGGCAAAAGTGATAATGTTGTCAAATTCAAAGAAAAACGATCATTTTCTTAGATAAAGCTAAACAATTTAACACAAATGCTTCTAAAAAACATAAATCAACTAATTTTTACTCTCCTCTTTTACGATTAGAATCCCATGTTAAGGTGCAACTGTTCACATGTAAATATGTTGCTGACTTCAAGTTTTGAGTTAAAATGATTTTAAAATGATCAAATTAAAATACTATTTTTTAAAAAAATGGTGAAAACGGAGATGAGAAGTGCGTATGTAAATTTTGAGAATGTGAAAATGATGTCGAGTTAAGATTTCATAGTGAAAAAATTCTATGATCTGTGAAAGTGGAATAAATTTTGCTGTTTTTCATTCCGGAATACCAAGAATAAGCGCCTCAATTGATAACTTCATTATAAAAACTGTTCTATATTATATTTTACTGATTACGTATCTATGTACCTATCGACGTCATTTTGCGGCTGGCAACACTTCACGATCAAATTTCGGTTTTGAAATTTTCGCTACTGCAATTTTTTAATCTTCTAACCATCGTACATTTTTATTTTTTTTAATGTCGTTTATGGAAGAAAATCTACATTCAAATGCAATTTGTTTAAAATTTGTATCTTAATTGACTGATTTTTTATGTTTTTAAAAATAATTTTCAAGCATGATTTTTTGTACTTTATCTTATCACGAGCGGGCTGTAATACATAATAATAATAAACATTTTGCACTTAAAGAAATAAAAATTGTTCAGCATTTATTTCTGATTAATTTTCCACAACGAAATTGAGACTTCTTCTATAAATAAATAAAAGACTAATATTATAAAAACTACAATTGTAATCGAACAATTTAAATTTTTAGACAGCCAAACAGGAAAAAAAAAACCTTTCAAATGGAATTTGTTTGCAAAGTGAATCTCAGTTTACAGATTATCTCTTGTTTTAAAAAATTCCAAGCATGGGATATTTTTAAATTTATCTCTATTGCGTGGAGCTCGATTATGAAAAATTAATCCGTTTGCTTTAAAACAACGTAAAGAGTTCATAATTTTATTATGGATAATAATTCCATAAAATTTCCTCTATGAAGAAATAATTAAAATAATATAAACAAAACATAAGTTTAACAGACATGTATTCGAAGATGCCGTAAGTAGTAAAATCTTGGGTTATCAACTCTTGGCAGGCAACTAAATATGTAAATATAGCTTTAAATAAATAACAAAACTTTATTCGATATTATAATTCATGTTTTTTATATAAAATGTTTTTTTTTGTTATTGTAGGAGGGCAATCTAAAAAATATATTGCATGTAAAAAAAAATATATTAGTTTTCAATTAAAAGATAATGTTTTCACCTGTATTCTGTAACTCGGGAAGCGCGGGTACGATTCCCTTGTGTTTTTAAAACAATATTCTCGGTAACAAGGTAAATTTTTATGACAAATTTGAAAAATATTGAGTTTGCAAAAAATAACCCATTTGGTCATAAATTATCGCAGTTCTCTCAAAGTCATATCTTGAAACAAATGCACTTTTTTCAAAGAATATGGCTGATTTAATGATGTGTGCTCCATGCCGGATGTAGCCTAAAAGATTGTTCCCCTCACTGAAAACCTCACAGGAAATTCAAAATTTAATTTTACACGTAATGAATATTCCATTTTACATGATCCAGAACTACGCTGCAAAGATCATAATACATGTTTTATGACGGTATCAAGGTAGTTTTCAATTGTATTTCACTGTCGCCAGTTCTGGGTTCTTTTTGAAAACAAGTAAGATTATTGTAAACTTATGTATCTATAGTATTGTAACTTGTACATTTATTTGGAAATTGCTTGTGTTAAATGTTGATATCTTGAAATATGGATTTATCAAAGTGAAAAATTGATGTTTTATGTATAGCGTCTAGAATAAATAGTGTGGAAATTGGCTATCCCAGAAATACTCAAAAAAATGGTAAAATATTGAATCCCGTAAATGCCCGATTATGCTGAAATTCAAAGAGTCGATCGCCTCGGCATCTGCAGGATTTTTTCTAAAACTGCAAGACGTGTTTTTAGTCTAGACGCTGTAATTTAGAAATATCCCGCAGGTGTCGTTGCGATCGACTCGATAGATTTCAGCATGTGTGTGCACATTTAAGGAATTCATATTTTTAGCACTCTTTGGGTAGCAGATTTCCACACTATATATTCTATACTGTGTTGTTTTAAACATTGAGGTAAATAATAAGGAAAAGTAAAGAGGTATAAAGTTTAAATCATGAAATAAAAAATATTATTAAATATATGTTATTATGTAATTTCAGTATATATTTTTAATATTTCTGAAATAAAACACCGCATTGCTTTTATGTTTTTGCAGCTGTTGGGTTCATTTCAAAGCGATACATTTGACTATCATTTAAAAGATAACTATAATGAATTTCTTGATATTTCAGTAATCTCTATACTATTAAATGATTCCTTAATTTCATCCAATTTTATACTTTATGAAATAAATCAAATAAAATATATCTTTTTACACAGATATAAAATCTCCTTGTAAATGCCAACAGTTACAAGAGCAGCAAATACTATTCATGAATTCATTCCTATTTATTCTAGATTTGATTTATGTGACAGAACTTGGGGCCTGCCTTTCTTCAAGATCAAAAGTAAATTCCTCGGGGTAATTACCAGCATTTTTAATAGATGAATTGAAATGAATTTCAATAATAACAAAGGAAATATTTTCCTCTTCATACTATTATAGCTGCAAACTAAAATATAAAAATATTTTACGCAATTTTCTAATTTTTTATGGAATATAGAATATGCAATATTTTTGGTAAAGATCCGACATATAATAATAATGTTTCGGAAAAGTAACACTTTAGCAAGCACTTTTTAAAAATACATTTTGTTATTTATTTATTACAGTTTTTATTGTTTTACGGCAAAACCCTGTTTATATTTTTATTCTTATCCTTTTATAAAATCGTTTGCATAATTTTATAATCTAAGTGAGAATCAAATGTCACGCCAGCAACAATAGAAACATCATTGTAAGTATTAAAATTTTGTGTTAAAATATCTATACTCTGTATTAGAATAAAATAATGTTACTAATAAAATTTATAACTTAAAAGTTGCGGTTTTTAAAACTTTATGTAGAAAGCTATTTTATCTGTATGAATATCACACCAAGAAAAATCAATTGGGGAATACAAAAGAAATACTGAAAAAGACCATACAAGTTTTATAAAGGATAAAAATTGAAAATAACAACACTTGTTAACCATTAAATAATTTCAATTCAAACTAACGAAAGAAATCTACGTGAGTAAACTTGCTACGGTTAAAGATAAGTATAAATAAAGCGGTTAAAATTACGGAGATAATTTTTAAATAAATAAAGATGGAGATTAAAATTAACTCTTTCAGAAAAATTAATTACATGTCTTGAATTCATGTTTTAACCGTTAACTTTGCATTCACCGAACGAACAGAAAAAAACGGAAAATCCGACTTTGCCAAATTAAACACAGTACTTTTTTTATCATAACGGTTTTTAAAAATACTAATTTTGAACTACTGTTAAAAAAATGTCAGTGCACATTTTTGGAATTTTTGCAATCTTTAAAAATCTGTATTGGCGCTTCCGAGCAAGATTAATGAAAATAAAAATATTATGCAATGTCTATGTTCATTACAGTTTCAAAATCTGCAACTCGTTTAAACAAATACGAACATTAACTCTTTCAAAAAAAAAAGTTTTGAAAAAAAAATGTTTTGCGAATTCAAATTTTCTGCGCTTTTTAAAAATGTGCATTGTCATCATATATGAAAATATAAACAAACCGAAGACATCTATCCACATCTTTGTCTATTAAGTAACTTTCTCAAATTCCATTTTTTGCAATATTTAAAGTTATTTCCCATCATTTTTAATGAATAACGAAACAAAAAATCGCACGCTCTGAACATTCTTACATACAACTTTGGTTTAAAAGACACTTTGGTTTAAAGACACTTTGGTTTAAAAAAAATACGAATACTAAAAATTTGTAAAAAAAAAAAAAATGTGAAATACGATTACCATTACGGACATTTTGTTCTAAAATACACACATAATTTTACAAAATACCTTTAAAATTTTAATACGATATACTACATTTATAGGTAATGATCCAGCATAAATTTTGCTTCAGAAATTTTGATATATAAAGGGGAAAGTAATTTCGAACAGAAAGGTCGCACTCTTTTCTAGGGTTCTATGGGCCAGATTTCAACGAGGGTCATTTAACTGTTTCTTTAATTATAATTATGCGTTCTTAAATATAGACTTCAGTTACCACCATTTTCTAAAAGTAATGTCACATTCTTTTCTCTGCTTCTATGTAGTTTATTTCAACGGTAATTTGTTATTTCAATTCAGCTTACGATTCTCTTCAGATTTTCTGGCACATACGCGGTGCCGTAGATAGCAGGGATCTTTGCTAGAGTTCGGAAAGAGGATGCTTTAGAAAGCATCGCGTACATAGCCTAGTGTACATACGCCCAGTATACTCTGAAGTCAGCGGGACATATCATTTCGCACACATCAGAACACATCGAGGATCATTTTGAAAGAGATACATTTTGATCAAGGTTCTTAATGTTTAAAAATGTGTGCCTAGAAAACCCGGCGAAAATTGCGAAAAGCAGTAGGATTAGAAGTTCATTTTTAGAATTTAGGATTGTTGAAATTTGAATATGATTAGCAGTTTTAATCCTTCACTGTTCGGTTGGAAAAATCAACGGTTGGTCAGATAGCTTGAAAAAAATCCCTTATGATTTTCAATTGTTCAAAAGAAGAGGGTTAGAAGAAAATGTTTTTTTTTTTTACAATTAAATGTGCATATTGAAGTACGAAAATTATTCCGTAACTATATACTTATAATAATTTTATAATTTCAAACTTATAGACAATAAGAACATTTTTTTTCTAAATATTAAACTCCTGATGTGAAACAAAAGTGAAAATAAAACACTTTTTAGCGAATGTTGGCAGCAGGTTCTAGTATTAGGTTTGTTTAGAAAGATTTTTTTAAATGTAGAAAATAATTGAATATTAATTTTAGGTACAATTAAGGTCTATGGTGGTTTTCATAAAAAAATATATAGTTAAAACAGACCGGGGCATGCGTATCAAGGACGGTGGTCACCGAGGTCAGTGGAAACAACAAATAAAATTTTTTGTACAGATTTTTATTTAAAAATTCAAAAAAGGATACAAAATCTAGCGTGTACACTACTCAATGTATTGCAGCACACAGTATTAGGATCTTTTAGAAACATTTTCTTTCAAAATACATGAAATAATTCATCAATGATTTTATGTATATTTAGTGTTATTATCATGGGCTCGGGCATCGTCGGGCGGGCCAGTAGGTTTGATAATAAAAGTTACGTTATAATTATTTAAATTGTGTGACACTTTATATTTATACAGTTCTTCATTTGAGTTTTACAGCATTAAAAATAATAATTATGATAAGCCTACATTTACTATTTAAAGCACGTTGAATATTTTTTACCTAAACATTTATCAACAATTAGATTAATTCTACAGTTATAGACTACGAGCGTTAATGTTTTAAAAATAATAAATAATTGTATTATGTATTGGATTGCATTATTATTTTAATTCACAAACTACGCTTCTTTAACAGCAACAAAGTTTCTTTTAAATAATATTCTTAAAAATAACGCAAAGTTATATTCCACTATGTACAGTTTAAGTGTCTGGTCCTAACCCTCTAAAATTAAATACACGTCAAAAATGTCATCAAAGAATTCTTTTATATTTATACGCCGCTCGATTTTTACTACAGACCTTAGAGAGTTATCTTTTTGCTTCAAGCGAAAAAAAATCCCTTCTCTCTGTAATTACCATCTCTTACGGTGGATTAATAGAAAAATACTTTGATGGATAATTACTCGAAACCTTTAAAGAGTTATACTTTTTATACTTTGTTATATTTGCGGCTTCTATAATTTATAAATGTAGTGATTTTACTCACGCACTTTCATTATGCAATTAGTAAAAATATTAAAAATATCCAAACACTCATTAGTACTAAAATATATTACTATTTTATAGTTTATTATTTCACAAATGTTAATTTTGGAATTTCTGTAAAATTGGCAATGTTTTCATCATGCTTTTTCATTTAAAAGGGACTATTATTTCAAGTATTTGCGAGACATGTAAAAATTAAGCTGAGCAAGTTAGTCTGAAAACATACATTTCATGTCATCTAGGAACATACATTAGGTCAGGTAAACCGCTCTTAACCGAAACCTACCAGATCGATGGCGGTTCATGCCGCACCGGTTCCGGGTTTGGCTTTTCCTATTTTCCTGATTGTTAATTTGCATTGATTCATGTACGAGTCGGGATAGGTTTTGTTATTGTGGGTGAGGTTCAGATTGTTCTTGTTTTTCAAAATAATATCGAAAAGACATTTCATGTTAAAAATCTATATGCAATAAAACCTCCATAACGGACACTCTCGAATAACGGAAATCCCTATTTAGTGAATATTTTTTCAATTACTGACAATAATAAACTATTTTTATGCCTTTACTTTTGATTTTTAAGAGCCTCTAAACCTGCCAACACGTAACATGATACATGTGTTTTTGCGTTTATCGAAACAACTGATGGTAATATTTTCCTAATCAGATAGAATACAAAAATGTTCTTAAATGTACCTTAGTAAAATAATAAACTGCTATCATTATTCTGATGCACATTTCATTTATAATGCAGTAAATTAAATATGTACTTATAATTATTGAAATATGTATGTAATTTTTTATTAAAAATAGTCATGTTTAAACTTTTTTGAAAATCATAACAGCAAGACTTGCAAATATCTTATCTGACCAGCAAGAAATATTCTAGATTAAACCCGAACGGCAGAATGAAAATTCGAGTCAAACTGGCCCTTAATAAGTCTTACAACCCAACCCTGTGGAGGACTTTATTGAACGATGCCGAGGTTCCGCAATTTTGAAGTTTTATTATATTTGAATATTAAGGAATGTAGATATTACATTGTTCTATATCAAAAATAAAATATATATTTCAAAAAGAATTTTACACTACTTTAATAATTGCATTAAAGCATGGACTAATTTCATTTCATTTCCTGTTCGAGTTGAAATATGTGTTGTTGGGTATGTTTTTGGGGCTCACGGAAATCCTCCTGAGAGGTTCAATTAGAGTTGTGGTTTCACTTCAAATGTAATTTTCGTATTCGGATCTGATACATCCAACCCTTACTGGACTCTAATGTGGTGAAGAAGACATTATTATTTTTCAGTTTTGTAATGAACATTTAGATTGCGTTAATTATACGGAGAATGTTTAACTTCGGACATTTCAAAAGCACACAATTTCATAGCTACACTGCGCCCTTAAATTTTGACGAGTTTGAAACTCTATGCTTAAGGATCTTTCTTTTAAAAGTCTGCATTTTCAATACAAATTTTTCCCGTAAAAATAATTTTCTTTTTCAATATAAATGTTAACATTTTTTAGATACTTATCACTTACTGGAATTAAAAATCAGCAATTACCCAGCTACATTATATTTAATTTTTTCAGAAACACAATTCTTTTTATCAACATCAGTCACAGAGATGAACTTTATGCTACACTTATGTTTTTGTAGTGAGACAAAGCATTAAAAAACTATTTATTCTATTAGATATATAACTAAGGAGCAATTCTATACAAGAATACATACTGAATTTCTTTGGAATAAATATAAAAAACACAAAACATTCATCTCCCATCTGGAGCCTTTTTTCATCTCCCATCTTTTATATGTTATTCAATTCTTCTCTTTTAAAGTTTTGAAACAATCTTTTTGGATTTACATTCTTTGCAAATTCTTGTTAAGCATTTTTCTCTGAAATACACATTTTCAAAATTAAGAGATTCACGAAGGTGAGGAACATGCTCTAAATAGTAAGCTACTTATTTACTTTTTTGAGAATTTTTTTTTGTTCTTTAAATCAACATTCGTTGCTATAATTACATGAGCAATATATAAGCAAATATCTTAGTGTTGATTTTGTCACTTTGAATTACAGTTCACGGATGTGAGACTCTCCAATAACCATGGGTGCTTTTTTATAACAAAATCAAATACCTGAGTATAAAAACAAACTTCTGTCTTATAATTTAACAACAGCAAACATACTAGCTAACTTTAGCATCATGAGAAACAAAATCAGATGATAATTAGCTATTGTTTAACATAAAAATGAAATTTAATGTTTGGTTAATGGAGGTGAGAATTTATTGTGTGAAACACTTTTCGTACTCAGAAAGCAAACGCAAATACAAAGAAAGTTATTAAATATACTAAGTTGCTTTGCTCTTGAGATAGTAGTAGCTAGAATAATAATTATTTAACTATTTAATTTTCAATTAAAAAAGTAATCAAACATTTTCCTCAGTAACACTGGGTGTGTGACATGACAAGGAGGTAAGCTCTCACATACTGTATACTAAGATATAAAAAATATAAAGTAATTATAAAAAATGTATGCACACAACACACTTTCACTTTCAATAGAAAACATAAATTAATTCAAAAATATTCATGTCAAATACTGAAAAAGGCTTTGAGACTGGAATATTACACTTTTTGGAGAATGACCCTTAAAGATTCATTGACATATTTTCCCATCTATGTCTTAAAATTTGAGTCCCTGTGTTAATCTGTATTTAATGCGACCTTCTATGCGATATTTCAACGCATTGCAATGTTGAATACCGAAGTTTTAGGTTTTAGGTGCGGCCGTTTACAGTTATAAACCATTATGAAACACCAAATTTTAAATCTTCTGGTTGTGTTGAATGATCGGTGAGAAATGTCTTTCTTGGTCGACTCCTGACTTCATCAAGTTTTTCCGAATTTGCTCTACTGGGGGTAACTTTGAATCTTCTGCCGGGGAGACAGCGATTATAGTGTTCCAGTCGACATTTTGAAATTTTAAACCATTCCCATACACTCTAATGTTCCAGAGGAGAACCTTTTCAATTGAGAATATCTCTCCACGAATCACTCAGTTGATTTAATATTAATACATTAACAAGTCAACGTTTGACTTTTTTACCTGCTATGTCGGCTATCATTGTTCCTAAACTCATTGTTATCCGATGTAAAAATTAAGAGTGTGCACAATCAAGTGTGAGCAATTTTTAACGTTTTGGAAAACGCTTAATTTACCATTTGGAAAGACGAACATGCATATAATTCACTATAGTATAACTTGGTAGATTTTAAGGTTTTGATATGGATTGTTTACTCCTTATTTGCATTCAAAAGGTTTTTCTAGATATAAGTTATTTTACCTACGTACCGTATAAAAATCTGAATTCTGTAAAATTTTAAAAATAGCTATTTTGACTCAAATTACTTTTGATATGATGAAAACATTTAAAACATTTCACATTTGAAACTATACCACAAAAATTAAATTAAAAATTACCTACACCACACAAAGAAAAGACGATACATTCTAGCTATATTGGATATTGTGAACTACAGCCTATTGAGCATATCTTCTTAAATCATATAAAAAGTTCTTTAAAATTAAGTAAGGTAAATTATCGTACCTTGATTGGTTCATCACTGAATCGGTATCACCGATGAATGTGGTAATCATCTAATTGTATTTGTTTTAATATGAAACCACTACATCAACTTGCAATAAGGAGATCAATGCATATCAGGAAATATTATTTTTAATAGAAATAAAATGTTAAATTAAATTTAAATAAAATATTTCGTTAATGTTAAATATCGATACATTAAATTTTGAAAATCGTTTTGTCATGTTTGTGCTTTAGGAGGCTAATTAAAGAAGAATTTATCCTTCAAAAGTCGTTTTAATATTACAAAACGTATTGAAATATTCATGACATCAGTGGGAAAAACAGGTCTTTTTCTTTTGGAAAAATCCGATGGCATGTTAATGTATATATTTTTTATTACACTACTTAACCTATTATTTATTGATGTTTATAATTCAGGAAATCATTTGTCTCTATTTTTATGATTTATGATTCTATAATCAGATTAATTAGAAAAAGTAGTGTAATACATTTTAAAATAAAAATTTATCGTCCATGGAAGGATTTTTAAAAACATCAAGTGACTGGTAAAAAAATTGAACAAACTTTAAGGGCTGTTCGTCTGTACTGTAGCAAATAGTTTTTGAAAACGCATCTCAGTTCACGATCCATTTATTCAATGAAAAATACAAAAATATCACTCAAACCTGGATTTGGATTCTTGTTCGTGACGTTAAAAATACAGAAGTTACTTTATAGAAATTTAAAACAGGGTGTTCTTGCTTTATGTGAAATCTAAAGATATCAGGAGAAATGAAAAATGTTGCTGTTACCAACAATTAAGTAGCGCTTTATTGCATATTCCATATTTTCGAATCGTATTGGAAGTTTACAGGACTTCAATTCTGTGCACAATTATTTGTTTTCAATATGGCTTTGTATTTCATACAAAGGAAGGTAAGTTTGTAGAAAATTGCTTACGAGTATATTTATTCTAGTTGAATTTAATTAAATTTGCATATTTTAGTATTTATTTTATTCAAGAACGTCAGTTATGTAAAGACTGCGGTAATTCACTGTGGAATTTTAGCAAAAAGTGGATTTCAACACTCTTGTTTCATAGAAAAACTGATTCTATGTGTGTGTTCCATTACTTTTTCTAATTTGATCACTCAGTTTTGAATCAACAGGTATTTTTTTAATTTATTTGCCAGTGTTTGTTTTCAAAGTTTAATATTCATATAAACATATTTCAGTACTGATTATAAAACAATATAAATATGATTCTGATGTGAAATACGTTTGCTAAGATAATGGCAAAAAATCATGTACACTTCTACCAAGTTTCCTTTCTAGCATTGTAACTTGTAGCATTCACAAAAAATGCAATGCGCAATAAGTATAAAATATACACGCATTCGCATTTAGTGAATGGTTATTTTGTTTTACCATTTTCTACAGAAAATTGTATTTTATTGCCTGATTTTTACGTCAAACATTCTTAAACCCAAACGTAAAAAAATAAAAGAAATGACATTTATATAAGTAAATGAATTATAAATTAGAGTGTATTATAAAGAAAATAAAACTTCAAAAATATGTTTAGTTTAGATGTTAACGTATATTGAAAATATAATATAAGCTGAGACTAGAAATTTGGTTAGGGCAGGAATAGTTCAAAAATAGTATTTTTCAATATGTATCATTTTTAAAAATAACCACTTAGATAAACATTTAATTACAGCACATCAATTTTCTAAATATACGTGTAACACTTTTAGATATATTTCATTGCCAGAATTTAGAAATTTCTCCCCATACAACAAATATCTTTCAATGTCGTATAACATGCCGAGAGAATCACAAATTCCTTACTTTATCTGCCGTATTAGAAGGAATTCCTATGCTTTTCCAAACCATAAGACGATTTGATAGAATGTAATAACCCAACAACTGTTGAATACGGGAGAATAAACTTTGGGAATTCTCTGGTAATAGCGGAGGAACACCCCAAATTCGTGTGTCAGTATTATTTAAAAAAAATTATATATTCCGGAAAATCATACTCAGATGTAGTATATACTTACTCAGTTACTTCTTTATTTTTATGCAAATAATTTATGTATGCATTCATGTAATATTGAGAAATTATATATTTGACAGTTACTACGTATTTAATAATTAAGCATAAAACCTTTTGCACGATTTACGAAAAAAAAAATTATAAGAAATTAAATGCTGTCAGCGAAATAATATTTTTTTATTAGTAAAATTAGAATTAAATAATTCATGAAGAAAAAGTGCGGTGTAATATCTGTTTCATTTTTTTTTTAATTATTATTATTATGTGGAAATATTGAAATTTCTTTATAGTGTTTAAAGAAAAGAATATTAACTTTCTACGTAGCTGGTTCTAACGAATTACAAAACATTTAAAAAAAATCCGATCAAGTAGTTTTCTAATAATGCAACAAATGTGAATAACAACTTTTAACAATAATTTTTCATTAAAGCAACGATTTCCATTTAACATTTTTGATTTTGGCCTCATTATAAGGATAAATTTATATGGATATCTGAAATATAAACAAAGTAATAATAATTTTTGGATATATAAATAAACAAGTAATAAAAATCATGTGTTAAGCATAGATTATTAAACACTTTTCAACACTTCCTGAATGCTTTAAAAAAACATCGTTATTTAAGGAAATAAGATACGTAAGAGAACTAAGTAAACATTTTAGAAAACGCATAAAACGTTTGCAAAACTGATTTCAGCAGTTACCATCCATAGCAAATATGTATTCCAATTCTTTTGAACAACCCAGTATTTGATCTGTAGGCTGATATATATACTATATAATGGGAAAATTTAGTTTAGCAAGAAAACACATAACAGGTTGAAATTTCGCTTTCAGCAATTTATACTAATTATGGAAACATACTTGTATACTTTTGTACAACGCTGTAGTTAACCTAGCACCTTTATTAAACGCCACTATTTAGCTAAAGTTTAATTCAAAGTAAAACGCTTTTAAAACTACTGGAATCACATTTCCAGAAATTTTCATTTATAGACGGCTATGTATCCAATTCTTTGCGTGACCATGGATATCATTTTATCTATGTTCTACAAACATTTCTTAGTAAAGTAAATGCAGTTCAGCTTAAAAATGCATAACTCATTTATAAACCACCTTTAAGCAGTTTGCAATCATACCCAGTAACCTTTTTCGATTTCTTTTGTGTAGCCCTGTATATGAATTACAGCATATATGCACACCATATAAAATGCACAAATATAGTGAAACATAAAAGCACATAACATAATTAAAAATGCATTTCCAGCAATCATCGCTACTGTACATTACTTCGGATACAATATAGTATCTGAAATCTTTTGTGTATCCCTGTAAATGCTGTGCACTTCGTATTAAACATGAAATAAGTTTTAGTAAACCTCATCGACGTATATCAGTTTCATTATACGTGAAATAATTTAATATAATTAAAATACGCCGGAAAACATTCCCTCCACCCTATATCATTATGTAACGGAATTCTCTTGTAAATGAATAATAACTGTTCTTTGCACCGTATATTCTATAGAATGCATATTTTAGTGCATTTGATAAATGCATATCAATTTTATTATGTTTGAAAGCATGTAACATCATTAAAAATCATTTTAAACGATTTTTTCCTATAGGCCGTAATGTAACGGAAAACTTTTGACTATCCCTGTAAATGAACTAAGCATACAACGAACTTTAATTGAAATAAGAATCGTACTATGGTGGAGGTCACTAACATCCAAAAATTTCACAACGATCCGAATATATGCATGGGAGTTAGAGCGCGAACAGCGAGACAGACGGACAGACAAACCGAAGTCATAAACACTTTTCAACTTTGTTGGAAAGTGTTAAAAAATGGCATTAATAATTATCAGTTCTAAAAATACATTAATTGGATATATTATATGATTTTATTTTATATATATTTATAGATTACTTATGGAAACTTACGCTTAAACTTTTATTCTAGACATATTGAAAATATAGATGTAAAAAAAAAAAAACATAATGCAAATTTCTATAAGTGTTTTTGTTTTTCTGACACAAAAGTCTAATTTATGAGGAAAAAATGTTACAAAAGTACCTTTTGGGGAAATTTTTCAAATTATAAATTCAAATCCAACTTTTTTTAAACCAATGCTTAATACAATGAGAAAATTATGTATTAGAATGATAGTTATACTTGCTTTAGAGTATCTAGTACAGCTAGCAACTTTTTATTCATATGTTTTGAAATGTTTTAAATAATTAGAATCTTTTCATTTCCGTAAAGTAATTAATAATAATTAACCTTTACAGACAACTTACTTACACTGTTAAAAATTTGCAGCATTCTGTCCAGTCATTCGACCGTTTTTTGAAAATACCGCTTCTTAACCATAATTAACTATATTCTGACCATAAAATGGCCAATAATATGTTCAGAATAGAGTTAAATTACGGTTGTGTAACCGTTTTCGAAAAAACGGTCAATGCTGCAAATTTTTAACAGTGTAGTGTAAATACAGTTGTGAATTCTCAAATACTAGGCTGAGGAAAAAGTTCGGGGAAATTTGTGAAAGTTGCGTTGTTATGCGCAAATTAACAACAAAAGCAACGAGGACTATTCTTCAAAGTAGAGACCATCATAATTCACGACTTCCTCCCATCATTCTGACGGATTCCGGATTTGCTGGAAATATCATGGCGGTTCCTTGGAATCGAAAAACTCTTGACATGTTTCTTCAACTTCATTAAAGGATTCAAATCGACTGCTCTTGAAAGAGTGTTGCAATGATTAAAAGAGGTCATAATCGGATAGAGTCACGTCTGGACTGTACCACTAGTACTCCTATATACGATGCAAATTCTGGTAACTATCAGGTTAAAAAATTCCCAGAACTTTTTCCTCAACCTAAAAATAACGTGATTAACATCTGAGCTTCACTTACAATCTTAGCAAATGTCCCCATTGTTCATCCAGTGTTTAAAGCCGAACTTCGGAAATTTTCCTTCTCTATCTCTTACTTTTTATTGGTAAGTTACCCAATGGTGTACTGAGAATACGCAGTGAGGATTTTGTATATTGTTTTATTTACTTTCTTCAGAGAAGTATTTTTTTTTTTTATATAAATGTGATTTATATTACTTTTATACTTTTACTACACATTGCACAATATTATTCTTTAGCATCAAATGTTGATATTTAGACTTTAAAAGTCGTTGACGATTGAAGTATGTTGTTCGTGTCTTTACGTTACTACAAACTGTCAGTGTTAGGCAAATTCTAAATAAACTATTTTTCAACAATTTCACGTTAATTAGTTTTATACACACTCTAAGAAATATTTTCTTCAATCCACGGAATTTGCTGCCTGGAGTTTTCAGTTAATTGACGAATGTCCGTTTTTGTTCCATCGTTTAACGGACATAGAATAGGGGAGGTAGGGGAGGTATGATACATTTTTTTTACTAATTTTTTACAACCTTTAGAAAGCTATTTTTAAATAAATATTTCGTATTTTCTTATAAATTGACCTTTTATTCATTTATTAAAAATATTGTGAATTTAAAAAATAGTCATTCAAAGAATATATCCCAATTATTTCGAATGGTTACTACTGTATCAAATCTCCCCATTACTGGGGAGGATTGATACAGTAGCAAGGGAGGTTTGATACATTGTTATGTAAATTGAAAAAAAAATGCAGACAATTCAATTTATGCGTCATACAATTTTTTATGATAAATCTAGAAATATTTAAGTAAAATTTTAAACGAAATGACATTGACATATTTTTGTTTAAGAAATGTTTTTCACAAAAATATTTAAACTATTGCTATTATTTAAACAATCCCATTAACACACTTTTTAGAAAATAAATAATGAAAAAAAAAACCCTAGATCTAGCTGCAAGGAAAAATGAAGTGAACATTGCTAATTTGCAAACAATTTAACAAATTTAGCACATTTAAGATGCCTTTAACCCTTTCAGGGGCAAAGCATTTTCAATGCTAAAGTCTTGAATAAATGAATGGCACCGGAATTTACCAACAAGTTTAATTAGAAATATGAAAAGGGATATATTTCACTTTCATACTAAATGGAAAATATTTTACTAAAATGCTGGTGCCAATGTGGCGTTTGAGAATTAAAATTAAGTGTTTTCATAAACATACCACCATCCCTGAAATGGTTAAAAGAAAATCTAATAACTCTATCATTTTGATAATTAAAATCGGGTAGATTTAACGGTTTTTTTTTTTTTTTTTTTTTTTTTTTTTTTTTTTCCCTTCGTAAATTGTAGAAACATTTTCCCTTTCAGGCCATTTAAACTTTTTCCCTTCTACATGACGAGCAAAGCAAACTAACCATCTATCATCGCACTGCTTTTCTATGTAACCTACACAATATCTATGAATAGTCTCTCTGTTCTTCCTTACCAATTTCAGTAGCTCTTGCTGTAAAAAATAATGAATATTACAGTCCTACATTAGTTTGCAAACTTAAAAAACTGTTAAATTTCAAATATACAAGTGTATCATTTCTCCCTATTATGCCTTATTGGATTTTCAAACACTTTGTACAAATGCAGTTGCAAAATGGTAATCTACTTTCTAGTAAAACTAATACTAACAATGTGTTTTATAAATTAAAAAAATTACAAAATATTATCTTCACAATAAAAGGAGTTATGAAAGAAAATCAGTCAGTGAAAAAATTTACTTTGACATTCCAAAAACCTTCAAAATTAAAAGAAAAGAAAAGTTGTCATTTCTTCACTGATTAGTTCAGCTAATGATGGCTTCAGCAAATAAAAGATTTCTTCACATGTGGTAGAATGGCTGTTAATGACATTTGTTGAGAAAAATTGTCAATGTATCAAACCTCCCTATGTATCAAACCTCCCCTACCTCCCCTATACGTCAGTTGAAGAAAGTTGGGAAAAAATAAACTTTGCGGACCTTGTCTTCGAACCAGCCATCTTAGCGTTACGAGACGAGTGCGCTAACCACTGGGGTGCAGTCGTAGAGAAACGTAACACTTTGAACGAAATATTTTTGCTTCAGATGGATATAACTTGATCAATTTCTGTAAAGAGCTTTTAATTTTGAAGCTATTTTCAAGAAGATTTCGTCTATAATGAGATTGTGGCTGAGGTTTTAATATTTTAGTATTAATTAGCAGTGATGACAGAGCTAAGCTTGGTCAAAATTAGCCTTTTGTTCAATTCGATATTTTATTCTCGCTGTATAATCATTCTTGCTGTTTAGATACAGTTGACGTGATTCTGTGACATAGGGATCTAAAATGACCACTAAACGAATTTTTTCGAACATGCGACCTAACTTCTCTTCTCGAAACCGAAAACGATAGAATACAAAATTTAATCAAAATCATTAAAGTCGTTTTATAAATAAAATTAACTTGACCCACGGTAAGCCAAAAAGGACCCACTAATCTAAATTTATCGAACATGTGATCTATCACAATGGTCTTCTCGTGAGGGAAACTATGTAATCAAAATTTTTGCCAAAATCGTTTGAGCCGTTTTTTAGATATAATTAGCTTGACCCATGGTGACCCAAAAATGATCCCCTAATCGAATTTTCTCGAACATGCGATTTAGCCCAACGGTCTTCTCATGCTCAGAAACGATATAACACAAAATTTTGTCAAAATGTTTTGAAACGTTTTTTAGATACAATTAGCTTGACTCACCTCTTGAGTGACCCAAAAATGACGTAGTAATCGATTTTTTTCGAACATGTGACATAGCCCACACGTCTTCTCATGCCCAGAAATGATATAATACAAACTTTTGTCAAAATGTTTTGGGTAGCTTTTTAGATACAATTATGAAGTTAATGGCTATGAAGTTAATGGCGACGAAGTGAATGTCGAGCTTGAAGATTATTTTTATCTATATATTGCTGCAATAGAGTAAATATAGCAAGGCTGGTTTGTCAAATTCCATGCTTGTATAAAATATTGAACACTGTTAAGTTATACAGTTGAAGGGAAATACGATATTATTTCGAAAAGTAACGATACACCTCAGACAGCAAGGAAAGAGAAAGTTTTAATGAGCATGTTGTTAACACATATTGTAACCTTAAACATCTGACGTTTCCTTTTATGTCATTCGTTATTTCTACGGTGAGTCTGTTTCGAGATGCACGTGTTTATAATTGCTGAGTCAATTCATAATCGCGCCAAATGTGAAGTACGTTCCGTCATACATTTTCTTCATGCAACAGGTGAGCGTCCATTGTATATTCACAAAGAATTTTTTTCTGTCTAAGGCAACATTATGAATCGACAAAATTTAACGAAATGGTTTCGTACTTTCTCTAGAGGTAGGACCAGTGTTCATGAAGAATGCAGAACAATTACTATGGCGGCCAGGTTAGCTTAGTGGTAAGAGCAACAGCACGGTATGCTGTGGACCCAGGTTCGAGCCCTGGCCACGGCTAATTTTTCACTCCAATTGAGTTTAGTGCATTGTGTTTAAAGTCTGTCTTAATATATGTGTACCTTTAAAAATAAAAATAAATTGAATATAGACGTTAATTTATATGCTTTTATATATTTCATTCATGTTCATCACATCGAATTAATAAATAATTTCGTATTTTTATACCAAAAGCATTAATTTACTCGATTTTGTTTTCTGTTTTGCACAGTGTGGTTTAAAATTAGCTGTTTGGTATAGAGTTTAGGCGCTTTTTTATAATAATAAACAGTGAAAAACCAGATTTCTTTCTGTGATTTTTGTTATTGGATTTGAATGTATATTTTTTCAATGGAAAGTTTCCATATACATAATGAATCGCTCCTCTTTCAGAATTTTGGCAGTTTCAGAGTTAACTGAAGTGAGTCAGGGTGGTAATAACTTTTTAACTTTTCGAGTATTATATACTTTAAAAGGGTGTCTTTCATTTATAGTCACACTCATTATTTTTCAATAGTTATATAAAGTGACTATTATCAAACTATTGTTGTTTAAATTCAATACAGTTTGTTATTGCGATTTTCTCACTATCTCAATTTAACAAGCAGTGTCAAAAAAAAATCAAATAGATATTAATTTTAATTATTTATGCAAACTTTACTTCAAACTTTTGTCCTTTTACTCTGAAAGATATCTATGATTGAGAATTCTGCTCTGTGTATTTTCAACTAAGAAGTATTTGTTAATAATGGATTTAAAATGAAAAAAATAACACATTATTAAATTTAGCGGATAATTCTGAAAACGCAATTCAGTTTTATTTTTATAATTCAAAATATATTTTTGTTTGAAGTGAATTTACCAAATTATTATTTTAAGAGTTGTGATTAAAATTGATTATGAGTCAGAACTCATTAAATCTGGGTGTAGAGAAACTTTCCAAACAAAACAAAATATTATTTCTAAAAGTTATATCAGCATTGTTTGTTTCTTAAATATAGGCATTTAACAAATTATCCATCAACTTTTGTAATATACCTTTATATAAAATTTTCTTTCAACAACAACAAAAAAAAATGAAAGCTTCTGTTTTGGAAATAAGAATCTCAATAATTCTTTATTATTAATCTTTTGTTTAAATATCTTGATTTTTATTTTGCAAATAAATGAGATTAATTGTTATTTGCTTCGTATTTTGCTTCTTTTAATCTCATTTCCAGCTGAATGAAATCCAATAATGAGATTTGTTGTTCGATATAATTTTTAAATAATAGTATGTGATTTTTGTAAATCTCATTAAATTACTTTTGAAGTACTTGTTCAAAGTGTAACGAATACATTATTTTAAGCAACAATTTCAAAGTTAATTTGTAGTTATACATATAAAGATTAATTTGTTCAGAATTAATATAAAAATTTAAGTGTAAATGAATTGCTAACGATTACTTATACAAAGAAATTTTCAATTGTCTTTGTAATTGATTTTTTTGATATGACAAAAATTCTTTAAAGTGCTAATAAAGCAAATATTTTATTTAGAAATAGTGCTATAAATACTTGTTTAATATGATTTTAATTTTACAAATACAGTCGGACCTCGTTATCCCGACACCCGGTTTACAAGTCACTCCGCTTTTAACGTCAGGTTTTCAAAGTCCTGTCTTTCTGTATAGGGTTTTAATGTAAACACAGTCCGGAGTTTACGTCGTTGAATAATTTTCAACTCCGGATATCTCGACGGTTAAGGAAAATTGTCCATTTTTCATAATCCATCTTATAAGCACGGAAATTAATCGGTAAGAAATGTTTTAGCAAAACTTTTGTGTCTGAAATAACCATTGAGATAAATGAGAAATTTTACTTCAATCCTTTATCTGAAGAAATAAACCCACACACTATAAATAACCCACTTAAGCTCCAGATAGGCGTATCAGTCATCTTGGGGTCTTTTGTTCTGGTCAGGTGGCGCTTTCTTGTGGTTATCCGACTAAAGCCGAAGAACTTCATTGCATTGAAAAGATCAGAAATTGTCTAACATCCATTTCTGAAACAACGAATATTGATTATAATTCATTGTATAATATTGAAAAAAGAATTATATGAAGAACATCCAGGGATAAGCAAACCTTAATTCATCAATATTCCATGTAAGAATACAAAAACAAGTCATCTTAATTCTAATTATTATTCTTTTCGATTTTGTTTTTTGTGTTTATTTTGTTTAAGAATAATGTTTTATTGCTTAAAACTGCAATGACAGTTATGTTGTTTTAAATTAATTAAAAATACATCTTTTAATAAACATATTTTTCTCCAACCCCGGTTACCGCAACATTCCGCTTATGATGACACTTTTTTCTAGTCATTAGAGTGTCGGGATAACAAGGTTCGATTGTATATCATATTGTTAGTTATGTTGTCTTTGATTCAGTCTTAATTTTACTCAATTTATGTTGAACGCAGGATTTCTGGGAACTACGCTTAAGCGGAGATTCACACAACTTGGCATTATTCCCGGACATTCCAAGTGTTCTGTTTTTCCACGAATAATACAAAGATAAGAAGTGTTTCAGCATTAAATTTATTGTATTTTAGCCTAGGAGTGTGAATATTTCTATACAAAAATGAGGATATTTTAAGTAATTTAAAATCCACCAAAATTTACTGTGCACGGAGTACATAATAAATCAGTGTAGATGATAGTGCATTAAATAATAATTTGAAACAGATAATTCATATGGATTCTTAAATTATATTGAATTAGGTACAAACCAAATTTAAAATTGATGAGATAAATCCCATTTTGTTTAAAAATTGATGTTACTTTAAGTTGGAGGTAATTTTTCAGATTATTTTTTTTTCAATTTGTTTTAATGAAAGGTCCTCATGGTACTTTTCATTTAAATTAGAATAGAATTTTGTAAAAAAAAATAAATAAATAAATAACAATTTTTTTTTTAAATAAGAATGTTAAATAGCCCTTTTTACTGGATTTTAAAATATATCGCCAAATTTCATTTGTTTATTCTTGAAATATTTTTTCTTGAATATTTGATTCTTGCAGTTATCAAGAACACGTGTTAGATAATCATGCTAAAAGAAAATTCCAAAAATTTAAAAATTGTAGGGGAGGCGTGGTTTCACTTTCTTAATTTCTTTAGAATCCCAACTAACATATTTGTTTTTATAAAAGCATTCAATACTATGAAAAAAAAATACATTATAAAATAATCAAATAAAGAAAATAGTTTAAATGTTGTCTAATCCCTTCATAAGCCATAATTATTATTCATTTTTAAGCAACACTTAGAATTGTTATTATTTACGTTGGATTTCATTCATTGTTTTCATTAAATCTCATTTCCAGTTGATGAAAGTCGAAGATTTATATTTCGATCCTATATAATTTTAATTTTATTATGTGTAAAATCAATTGATTTTAAACACCAACCATTCATTGTCACACGCATTGACTTATTTGATAAAAAATGATTTATTTGCTTTAATAAGACGCTTCTGTCTTTAACCTTCAAAATATTTATATTAAAACTAGCAGATCTTTCCAGTGTCGCCCTTGTCAATAATAAGAGTTCTCCCGAATAAAATACATTAAAATAAAATAATACGGAAATGACAAAAACTGAGATTTTTGCATTCCCGCCAACGAATCGTTAAAAAGACCAATAAGAAATATAAGTAAACAGTCTCATTTACGTCTATATATACCAAAATAATATATATTCCAAACAAATGTCAAAACATATATTAAAATACAATTATTTTCATAAAAGGCGTTATTTCAGTAAAAAACACATTAAAAATACAAAATAATTGTATGTTTTGACTCTTTCATTAAGACATCTTCAAAATATACAAAAAAAAAAAAAAACACAATGCCAATTGTGAGATTATACTGATGTTGGCAACATTTTAACCCATAAATTGTGTTTCACTGAAATTTTTCTTAATTTCTGAACGTCACACAATTTCGTTTTTCACACTGTCGAATAGAAAAAAGTTTTTTCAAATGAAATTTATTTGAAAATTGTATCTCAATTTTCTCATTTGAATGGATTTTAAAGTAATTTTCAATCATGGATATTTTTTAATTTGCATGTAGCCCAATTACGAAATATATACATCTTTGCTCTTAATGCAATATTATAAAGAAAATACATTGCTATGAGTAACTCTAGCATCATATTGTTATGGCAACAACCTAACTAAACCATAAATTTAACTTTTATTGCAATTTGAACTTTAAACATCGCACATTTTGTTGTTCTAATGTCTAATAGAATACAAAAAGTACTTTCAGTAATATTTAATTGAAAAGCTTGTCTCAATTTACAGATTGTTTATCCATTTTAAATTAATGTTTAACCCTTCATCTACGGCATTATGATCTACTGCAATTTTTTTCATGTAATATTTTTTTTTTCAGTTACTACAATGAAAATTAAAGGATAAATATAAAAAAATACACACCCGTGAGAAATTTAATTATTTAGAGGTAATTAATTAAAGTGGTACTTTAAAGTACCGTCAGTACACTATGACTAAAATATCATAACAGAAAACCCATAAGGTATTTCAACTGGCACCAGAAAATAATTTCGATTTAACATGTATATGAAATATAGGCTTTTTCTTATTTACAAATAAATCGTTTGGCAAATTCTGGTGCCAATCATTTATTTCAACACTTTAGAATTGAAAATGTATTTCTCCTGAAAGGGTTAAAAAAACTATTTTTCTTTAAGTTTCTATCTTGTTAGCAGTCCTTTAGTTATGCGACGTCTATATTCCAGGGACAACACGTCCTCTCGCATCTCCACATATGCAATATATGAATTTACATATGCCATTTCTAGCATAGAAAAAACGAGCCGGTGCCACAACTTTTACGATTTCCTATAAAAAATAACAATGAAACAGAAAAGAAATACCAGGGAAATCATTACTACACTACATTTTAGTAATTACATTTTAAAGCAGATGAAAACGATGGATAACTACGCAGACGAAAGTAAACCAGAAGTTTTTCTCCAACACGCAGTGTACTGACGGTACTTATAAGTACCACCGAGTAATTCAACTGTTAAATCAAATACATACACCGTTCATCTAAAATAGCTTATGAAATTGTATTCTAAGATCATAATGAACACATAAAAAAAATCCAACACTTATCTTATATCTTTTACTGTGTTTTCAGCAATGAAAAGACGAGCGTGGCAATCTGTAGAAAATGTCGGCAGAAAATACATAGACTACTTCAAAGATAGCCTCACTCCTCTCTAAAATAAGAAACCTAGAACTACTGCTGCCATGTATTCGGATAACGTGGAGTTAAAAGAGCGTTTTTTGCAAAGTACCATTAGAATATTAGTAATATTCACTATGGTATAAAAGTTTAAAGTGAGTGGTACTTATAAGTACCGTCAGTAGATAAAGGGTTAATCACGGTGATATTTTAAAATATACATGCAACCCAATTAAGAAAGATATATCCGTTTGCTATTAATGCAATATATGAAAAAAAGACATGTCTATGAGTAACGCCTAGCATCATATTATTGGTGGCAACAACCTAACCATACCATAAATTACGCTTTTACTGCAATTTGATCTCTAAACATTATAAATCCGATTATTTCAACCTCTAACAGAAAACAAAAAACAATTTCAGTAATTTGTTTTGAAAGTTTATCTCAATTTACATAATTTTTATGTTTTTTAAAGTAATTTTTAAGCTTCATTTTTTTAATATGCCAGCAATCCATTTACGAAAGATTAACTTAATTCTTCAAAAACATCGTAAATAATTTAGTATTTGTTTATTTTCATGCACTTATACATAACTAATTCGACAAATTTCAATATTTGTTTCTTTTCATGTGGAAATCTCATTCCGGCTGCTTATAACTTGGGTTTTTCTGAACTAATTTTGATTCAATTTGCATTATTAGTTTTTCAGTTAAAGATTTGGTGCGTAATAGTATTATACGTTGATTAGTCATAGAATTCTAGGGGAAATTTCCATAATCATGAGGAACCCGATTATGAAAGATTAGTCTTTTTAAAAATTCTGAATGGATTTCATTGGAACTTTCATTATTTGTTATATAATTTTACGCAGCTGATTTCAAAATATTGCATATAGTTTTACGTCGCCTTGTTATAAAATTATGGAAGAAAGTTCAGTAGTCAGGTGAGCCCGATTATAAAAGATTAGCCTTTTTTAAAAGTTTTACAGGATAGATTTTGATGAAATTTGCACTGTTACTTTGCACCCATATTTCTGGAATAGTTTTAGTGTATGACATTTTGTTGTACATGCTTTTTTATAAATTTCGCTGAAATGTTCTATAATCAGGTTAAACGAATTCTGAATGATTAGCCATTTAAAAATGTAAGGTAATTTTTGAGGAATAGTTTTAGTATATTGCATATTCGTCTATCATTCGACCAAATCCTACTGTAAATGATAATTTAAAACATTTGGTACTTAACCCTCTCGCTGCGTAAGTAATTTTTCGCGATGAGCGTCTTTTACAGAATTTTTAATCTTCTATCACCGGCTCTTAAAAGCAGAAATTTTTGACTGTCGTAATCGGGGAAAATGTCCTGTTAAATCAGACAAAGATTTTGCTAAAAAATAACTGGTGGGAATAACCAAATAGTATTAATTAGACGTAAAAATGCATGACCGAGAATATCTCGGGTTGCGCAGCGAGAAGGTTAAGAGACGAAATTTTGTCTTAAAGATTAGAAAATATAACAGCGCAAATCGTATCGTTTTTCAGGCATACGGAAGAACAGTCGTGATAAAGATACATATTGCTTTAAAATGGACGATCAAATTCACCGATATAGTTACTTTAATTCAAGATTTGTTCGGAGAAACCGATCACCACAGCGGGCGAAATGTGCTACTCAGATATATTAATAATCGCTAAAATGAAAATACCAAAAATACTTTTCCCTGTAGTTGTACTATAGGTTAAAAATATATTCGTGTTTCATATTAAAAACGATTTTTATTTATGTTCTATTAACGGGCAGTGTAGAAGACATCTTTAACACATGTATACAAAGATTCATTGACGATAATTTTTATATGGAAACTCATATTATCATTCATGAAATCCAAATCTACAGTTTTTAATATAAAAGGGACATCAGTTTCCAAAAGCGTTCAATCGTAATGCCAGTCATGAAATTTTGCTTAAAAAGAAAAAAACTTACACTAAAAAATAGTAGCTATGTCATAATTTCTATTTAATATAAATCGTAGAAAAATCGTATTTTATATAACCGTATACGATATAAATCGTAGAATGTTATCAATGAGCGTTATTACATTTGAAGTATTAAAACATTTATCTAAATGGTATAATTAAAGATACAGCATTACAAAGAAATAGGAAATAAATTGTAGCAGCCGGTTTTTATAACGAGTTTGAAATCATATTGACGAAATTGGCGTCAAATCTAGCAAACTACTTTTTTATTATTATCTTTTTCCTGAATCGTTTTCTTGAAATTCAAACACCTCTATAAAATTGGATTTTTTAACTTTAAAAATATTCAAATGAAGATACTACGTCATTTTAACACACGTTTAGTTAAAATTTTTGCATATACTATATAGGGAAAATTTTCGTTTTCTGATTAGAATGACGTCGATCTCAAAAATGCAAAAATATCGCGAGAAAATCTGAATTTTTATTGCCAAATGAAAACAAAATACACGCGTTATCATTTTCTTTAAATTACTGCGCCGTTTTTTAGGGTGTGGCAACAGAAAAGAAACGATTGAATTAGAAAATTTAAAAAGCGATATTTCTATAATGTTAAGTTATGTTAGGTGGTAGAAAAAAGAGATAAATAGTAGACTGATGATTTTTAAAAGCAAGCAGCGATCTTTTCCACGTTCTGAGGCGTATGTACATCAAGTTTCGTGCAAATAGGTCAAAAATTGAAGATTTGTATAAAGGACATACGCGAGACATACACGAGGACATACAGAGAACGGCTTTTATATATATAGATTTGTATCTCTTGAAATATGTATATATAAAATACGGAACTGAACAAAAAATCCGCAGGTAAATATTCTCTTTAGAACACAACCAATTTGAAACTGAACACCTGTACATTATAGAATAATTTTCATATACCTGCTGTATTATTTTATATACAAACAAATACGGAAAACCTTGAAATAAACTGCTACATATATGCATTACATATGGAAATCGTCAGAGCATTTTCTAAAGCAAATTTTCTTAAAGAATAAAACGTTGTTTTCAAATAATTATACATACACAAAGCGTTCTATACACATCCGTAATGGATTTTATTCTTGAAATAAACGATTGATGCTTCGTAAATAATGCTCTTACTAAATCTTATATACTTATATATATAAATATAAATTTTTTATTAAACCTTATTTTCAGTTGAAGGAAATCCTTTAATCTAATTTATTTATTATTAATTAATACTATGAGATTTAAAAGAAAATTCTTTTATTAACGGTTTTCCTAAAATAAAATATTGTATTACTTAGTACAATATTTTTTATTTAAACATATTCTTAAAACAATAAGCAAGCAATGCTCCTGTTGTGGAAACAACATTTTTAATAACTCTTAATCAGTTACTTTTTTCTATTTTTATATCTTGACTTATATTTCTGAACCATGAAAATTATTATCATTTATTTGTACTTCACATCAGTTTGATCTTCCTTAATTTTGTTTCCAACAAAAGAAAATCCATTAATGAGATTTTAAATGTACAAATTTTCAAATTAACAGTAATTGATTTAATGAAATAACTTCATTAAGTGATTTTTTACAAAATTATTCGTTTTTTTTCTTAATACACGTTTTTAAATTTTCTTTGAAAAATAAAAATTTCTAAACTACCGTTTGACAATTACTTACTTTTAATAACTAATTATTATTTTTTTGTTATTTCTATGCATCGAATTCCTTTTTGAATCAATACAAACTATTCATATTTAGGTTGATTTTACTTCAATTTTACTTCCTTAAATTTCGTATCTGGCTAAAGCATGCACATAAAAGAAAATTTAGTTTATTCACATTATATATATATATTTATCTCTAAAAATAGTATTGTGGGGAATCAAAATAAGCTAAACTGAAAATTACACAATAGTTTAATACATGAGATCCCGTTAAATATAAAATTTCTATTTATTCATATAATTTTTAAATTCTGTTTCGTTTGATCTCTGCTTATCCAATTGAATTTTTAATAATCATTTAGGAGGACAAATGTGTTTTATGGCTTGAAATATATACAAATTTTATGAAGTTATTTAATATGTAGAAATGAGGAAAAATATGTAGGTTTTAACATAAAAAACTCAGACACTATACTTCGCAAAAATGATTTCTTTTTAATTTTCCTTAACAAAATTGCGTCTCGAAGTTTTCTTGTATGTTGCACTGTGTGTACACTGTAAAAAGAAAAAAAATGTTTATTAAGCTAGGAAAATATAAAAGAACCACGAACAAAAATATACAATAACCTCCTCCAACTTACACTCTCAAAAATAATTTACTTAAAAATGAGAACTTCCATGTACTCGTATTTTTTTAAGTACAATTGTTTCAAAAAGAAGTACATTGTTAAAAATAATCTACTTAAAAATGAGCATTTCTATGTACTCATATTTTTTAAGTACAATTGCTTCAAAAAGGAGCATTAACCTACTTAAAAATGAAAATTTCTTTGTACTCGATTTTTTAAAGTACAATTAATTCAGAAACGAGCACATGATATTTTGAAGTTGTGTATACTTATACTTGATTTATAAATGTATGCAGAAATGAATACTTATATTTTGTATTTTAAAGTATTAATATTGATGTTTAAATCCTATGTGCTCAAAAATATGAGTTTTCTGATAAACCCTTTTCTTATACCGAATTGACAGTAGGGATTTTTAAGCTTTTATTTGAAGCTATGTCTATCTTTGTTATAATTTTTAATTTATAATACACACTTTCCAAATTTATTTACAGTTTCATTAGAAATGTTAAAGAAGAAAATTTAGTTTAAAAATTGTTTTATTAGAAATTAGAATATTTAAGAAAGGGAAAATTCATGTCTGCTGTTAGCGATCTTCCGTCGCTGATTCATAAAAGGTGTCATTTGTAAACAGCTGGTAACTGCTCTTATAACACATTCAGTACAATACTGATCTCCCACCTAGAGGACTAGGGTTCAAATCACGGGGCGGCTCATACACAAAATTTCAAGAATTAAAATAGTAAATTCGTTGTTCTTTACTCCAAAAATTGTAGTTCTTCTCAATTCAAAATTACCGTAATTAAAAATGGCCATTTGTCGGTTCTCTGTAATTTCGTTGTTTTTTTTTCTTATAGTGTATGTGTGTTTCTATACATACTTATTTTCGAGTCCCTGTATGTACCCAAAAAAATGAGTACATGCGTTTTTCAAATTTAAGAGTTAAGTACTCGGAGTTATTTTAAGATCGGGAAGTGCTCAATAATTAGTAGAATTTACTTATTTTTAAGAATAGTGTTTTAACAGTGTAATAACGATTTTGAAAAGGAATCTTTGCCTTTCGAAACCTCAGAAATAAGGAATATAATTAAGAAATATAATTATGAGGTTTAAAAAGCATTTTTAAAAGAAAAGTTTCTTTTGTAGTTACTGATTTCTAGCATTGTTTCCGGGTGGTTTTTCTAAGGTATAAGTTTTCTTAACCCGGGGCATAGCTTTTTCAGATGATACCGATTCTCAAATAAACATTTTCCTGTTCAACAGCGATATTTTTCAAATGAAAATGGTAAATTAATAGCATTAATTCTAGTATTAAAATTAATATTATTTTGCTATTTTAAACGTATAAATTTAATACCGCTGTGAATTTTTTTAACTGAGATTTAGTAACATCCTAAAAACCGGTTGCAAATTAAGAAAAAAAAATGAATACATTAATAAAACTACTTGGAAATGTTCCCGAAAATCAGTGGCACCAGAAGAAACTTCGTTTTAATAAATGCTTCTTTAAATTTCGAAACTATGTTGGTTTCTGAGGTGGTTTCTAAAGATGAAAATGCTTTTCGGAAACAGGGATAACTTAGATATTATAATTTTTTTACATGTTTTTATTATGTTTCATAGATTAAGAAACATTTATCATTTTGTAAGGTGTATATGCATTATTGTCGTGTCTTTGATTATATTTTTTTATGCATTCGTAAAAAAATGGCGACATACCAGCTTAAACATATCAGTTTTAAGTAAAATAAATTTGATTCTGATTTATTTAAGAAAACGAACAAATTACAAAAATAATAAAACATCGGCCGACATTGGTTCATCCATTGCTGAGATACTCCTGGTGCAGACGTAGAAAACCTTATTTAAAGTGTCGCAGTATACTATGTTTGCTGGTACACTGTGGGACAATAATATCTATATCTTCTATATGAGTGTAATTGTTCATAAACGGCTTTGTGAGAACACTTATAGAATAACGGAAATTTGTGATTTCTTGAAGACAAAACAAGAAAGAAAATTCATGCTTCACTCATAGAATCTAAAATAAGTTTTAACACTAGAACGTCCTTTGGTGTCATTTCGACAACAAAGCGAATTTAGCCTTATCTCTCTATCACATTTTTTCATCTATAGTCTTCAAACATAGTGACTTTTAATCATTTTACATAAGAAGCAAACTGTCGAATTTTTTATTGTGTGATTGTATTTTTTAAAAAAGCTACAGCTAAAATCACATAGAGCGTCCGACGGTGTTATTTCGACACCAAGCAAAATATTTAAAAAAATAATTTACTTGTGCCTTTCTATCTAGTTCATGTGGCCTTGATTTCATTTTCTTTCAGTTACGGAAATTTCATTATGCTTTCCACCACTCATAAAGTGGGAACATGGTTTGGTCCCATTCAGGCGACTAAATGTCTCAAGCTACTTTCATTGTGTTTATTATAATATATCAAAGCAATTGTAAGCATTTTATTTATGAGACAATTAACTGCTTTCAGAGACTAATCTTTTCGTAAATATGTCGCTAAAAAGTCTCAGTCCCGAAGAAATTGAAAATCTGTTTAGAGGGTTATCCTTAAATGAATCGGATGGTGATGAACTTTCGGACTTATTTCCTTATTTGGGTAAAAATGAATCTCGACCTGACGGTAAACGATAGCGGAATTCATAGCTTTAAAACTAATGGAACCATGTGAAATAAGGTCATAATGTGACAGTTGATAATTATTTTACTTCACTGGGACTAGCAAAAGATCTTATAAAATGTGAAACAAATGTAGTAAGAACTGTGAATCGCGATCGAAGACAAATTCCAGATTATCTGAAAAATAAAAAAAGACAGTCTTTATTCTACGAATATATAAAGACACGAAACTACCGGTACCATACTTACTATATATCAAGGAAAAAGCTGCAGAAAATCATTGTATTGAGCACACTTCCTTCAAACGTTACAATTGCAAGTACCGAAAAGAATATCAGAAGCTATAACCTTCTACAATGAAACCAAATATGGTGTGAACATTTTAGATCAGACGGCTAGAATATATTTTCTAAAATCCGGACCAAGGATTTGTACATACATTTTACAACATTTTAGACATTGCAGTTTTAAGAACTTGGCTTATTTACAAACATATGCGAGGCACATTTCAAGGGAATCTTATATTCAACAGTTAGAAAATAATTGCTTTGATATCCTGTAAAGGATAAAAAAAAACAGTGGCACTCCGGGAGTGCCAATAGAAGTGAAAACTTCAACAATTACGTGTGTGTTTTTTTAATCGTCAGGAAATGTTTTATGCGTTGAATTGTGTAGCAGCACTAATGAAAGCATCTGGGCGGGGACACGGCAGTGCCCCTGCCAAGTCTTGAAAGCACAGCCGTAAGCATCTTTTTCTGGAAGCAACTCAGGGTACTTTTCACCCCCAATATCTTTGTGTTGGTGATTCCCAAAAACTTGAAACTTCGTAAATCTAAAGTAATGTGGAAATGGAACTAAATGCTGAAATTTCACGTTTCTATCTTTTTTATTTCAGAAGATATATGAACTTAAACTTTCGCCTTTTCGACACTGATTCGCCGATCATCAAAACTCAGAGGTACGTCCTGTATCCCTAGAATCTTGAAATTTGGTATGAAGGTAGTGTTTGGGATACAATGAAAGGGAAAATTTAAAGAATCCGGAAAACTTGGATAAAAAGTCGAAAAATAAAAAAACCGAGAATTTGGCAGAGATGTGATATACGAACCAGGTTTGGCTCGATTTTTTAACGTCAATTTGGCGAAAGCCCGTTTTCCAATATCAGTTACAATATATATTTTTAAATTATTTTCTATTGTTTTAAAAAGTAAACAACAATAAATAAACGGTAATTTCATTAATAACTATAGAACAAAACAATTGTACAATTTAAAAAAATAAAATAAAAGTAAATGAACAATTTATTAATACATAAGCAACAGTAGCCGGGTTACCTTGTAAAATAAAGTAACGCCATTTTGCTGTCAATTAGGTACCCAAGTGCGTATCTGACATCTTTGCCCCGTATTTTATCTTCCGTAATCGAAATTCCCGCCAATACTGTTGGTTATTGAACAGACCATCAACACGATAAAATACAGCGTTATCAGTTTTTAGTTACACGAAATAGGTAGGTCACGAATACGGTATAATTCATTTTAACTAACGAAAAACAAAATAATAATTTGTTTTAGCAATACGCCGCGCCGGGAGAAAAAGTGAGTTTTAGCTTCCTTCTTCTTTTGCGGATTGAGCTGAAGAGGGAAAAGTTCCTGTCATTCACCGTTTGGCGCGCTAGTGTCTATGTGTCAAAATGCTAGCATGTCGTTACGTTACAGTGTCTCGAAATCAGTGGTTTTTCCCCATCTCAAAAAAAGCTCAACGCGCCTAAAGAAGTTTTCACTTCAAAAATGCGCCTCGAACCAAAATTATATGCCAGAATTAAACGAAAAAATTTATCTTAAACGCAGAAACTGGGAAATTAAAATGTGTGAAGGCAATGCCGCAGACAAAAATTGATTTTCTTGCATGACGATGGTATGTTTAAAATGCGCCGAATAAATCGCCTATTATTGTTAAAACTGTAAATAAGGTATCTATCTGATATAAAATATTTCGAATAATGTCATCTTTTGATTAAATATCGAATTATGAAAAAAATTACAAATTTATTTCTCTCTTAATTTAAACATCATCGTTTCCCCTTTTTTAAGTGTGAAATTTATAATCATTTAGTGTATTTTTGTGTGAAGTAAATCATTGTTCTTTTGTGAAAATGTAGCAGTAAAAGCTTAATTAATGTGCAATGATCCAATACAATCTTAAAATACAATTTGTAGCATCGATTTTGCATAATGATGTCAAAATAACACCAGCGGCTGCTCTAGGATGCCGAAAATATCTGACGTTCTAGATTTAATACTAACATAATATTATTCCACATTTTTTTTCATGCAATGAAATCGATGAAATCCGGTCCAGTAACAGATATCTTTTGTTTGTCTATGTGAACGAACTACAACTGCTATAGACTCAATAATTTTAAAAACAAATGTTGTATTACACCTCAATAATCGTTTTTAATTATAGTATGTTTAGAGCATCATAACATCATTAATATCCATCCCAATTGGTTTTCCCCCATATATAAAAGTGGAATTGATTTATTTTGTGCAAGCCTGTAGACGCGCTATAAATATTACCTATTCTATTCTCATGCGAAAGCTTCTCTAAATCTATCTCAGTGATGCATATTAATTTCAGTATGTTTGACCTCTTGTAATATCACTGAAATGCATAGGAAACGATTTTAGGTAGATTTCGTAAGAAATACTACCTATTGCAGTCGTTACCATGGTGCGACTTTTGAAAAATGTCTTCACAACTTTTCATTATAGGACCCCAGGAACCCAAAACCACCCCCACCTAAAAAGTTTATATAAATGTTGCATTCTAGCAACATTGGATTGGCTTTATCGTTGAAAATGCCGTACTGGCTGTCACGATAGTATCTGTGGATCACATGCAGTGATAATGTTTACCACATGCATGTTTACCATAATATCAACTTGGATAACCAGAAATTTTACTCAATTTTTTACCATGGTCCATAAGATTCTAAGCTACTTTCAGCAGTCCGACATAATATTTTAACAAATAAATATCAAAGTAACTTATAAGAACTCATTTGGTAAATTATTTTTTAACTTTTCTTCCTACGATATTTATAGTTGTCATGGTAGTAGTGATACATTATATTTTGTTCTCTAAATTTTACGAGATAGAGATAGCAATTAGTACTATTTGCTACATGATCAAAAATATCAATGTCACATTTATTCACTAGATCACTAATAGCAAAATTTTCTGCTAATATGTCTCTCTTAGGTGCTGTCATCTTAATATTCAAGTTTAATCCTACACAGTTATAATTTAAAGAATAAACTTTTACTTTAATCTCTGTAACACATTCCTTTATAATAATAAAATTCCTATATAATAATAAAAATCTCATTATAAATAATAAATTAACACAACATTAATAAATCTCAGTATATTAAAATATTCTATCATTTAAATACTCGTAATCTTTTGAAAATATTAAATAAACATAGTAGGTTCCGATTACATAAGCTAAATAAAAAACCTGTCTCGCATATACTTTGTCAGAAAAAATAAATACAACTTATTTCGAAATAATAAAACAATAAAATAAAATAAAATAAGTTATGCAATAACTAAGAATAAACATAATTTTTTTCATCACAAAACAGAGATCATTTTTTAAAATGACTTACGTAATGCTGAATGCTGTCTTTATTGGGGCTGGAACAACTTTTGTTGTTCTTTTTTATTTTAATGATGTTAAAAGATATCTGAACTTTGTTTCTTCCTGGAGACCTCCGAGTGAAATAAGGCTTTTTTGAACTTTTTAGTTGACATTCGATGATTCGAGTTTGAGCTGGCTAGATGTTTAATATGGCGTTCATGCTGCATAAATTCTGGAGTGGCGTTGAAGTCTCAAATCCTACCGGCTAAATGTTGCATTCTAACAAATTTGGATTGGCTTTATCGTTGAAAATGCCGTACTGGCTGTCACGATAGTATCTGTGGATCACATGCAGCGATAATGGCGTAAAAGAAGTGGTCAGAACAGATAATTCGAATCTGTTATGTTAGTAGAACAAATTGCTGAAATGCAGTTGTCGAGTGAAAACAATGGAATGCATCGTTCCGTGAAGTTTCCCCAGAAGAAATTGAAAACAACTCATAATCAACTAAGCACTTTATTGGAACATCTTTCATAAAGTAAAGTTTCCACCAAGATAATTAGCCATCGCTCCGTAGTAGTAATTAGGGTTAAAACAAAGTTCCAGATAATCGAATAACAAGACGGTGACCAGGGTATGGATGTAAACTGGAAATACGACTCAAATCTGCTGAAACACAGCGAGTATAAACTTTTTGTTCCTTCAATGTAGGGATACAAATATGACGTAGGTCGCGCTCTCAACCAATGAATTAATTAAGAATGTCACGTCATATAAAGAGTGCGAACAGAACTAGCGGATGAATTTGGAGGAAAAAAGGATAACATCAGAAATACGCGGGAAAGTAAAAATGGAAGCTAAAAGAATAATCTCGAAAGAAAAAAGCGCGGGAATGGAACATTTAATTTAAGAATACTAAAAGCGTAATATTTAAGCGATTAAGACAAGTGGGGCATTAAATTAAAGGGAATTTAACCGAGTTAACGATAGAGATTATTTAAGGATAAGGATTTAGTGAATATAAAGTAGTAATTTAGAATAAGATAAGGAAATCGCGGAATTAGATCTAATAATGTAACATATATATATATATATATATACATATATATATATATGTATGTATGTATGTATGTACTAATAAATTTTGTCCGCACGATAAAAGTCGCAATTATTCTCGGATCGTCTTCAAACTCGCCAACAACTTTTAGATGGCTAATATCTCGACGGGTATTGAAAATGTGTAAAATCGGCCCAAGGGAATGGAAATGGGGAGGGTTCAAAATTTTGACTACAGTCTTAACATGATTCTGGTAAAACCAGCTTTTGCACAACAATGACAGGAAAAAATAAATATTTTTCGTTATAGCAGTTGCCAACAATAAAAAAAAGCAATAAAATTCTCATCACAACAATTGCTTTCCTATTGCAAGATTTTCACCAGAAACAGCAAATTAAATAAATAGTTTGACGAATTGAAAAGAAATTGGATATTACGTCATAAGTTTTCTAGAGCAAGATTTCCGCATGAAAACTCAAAATGAAATAATTAGTTTGACTAATTAAAAACAAAAACAAAATATTGCGTCATATTGGGAATAAAATGGACCTCAACAGGTGAATACGTAACGTCATGTGAGTTTGAAGAAATGTATTAAAACATGACAAAAAACCGACTATGGAAATATTAACTTATTTTAACACTTTGAGGTTCTCTGAATTTGCTTTAGCTATTAGGTAGATTTCGTAGGAAATACTACCTATTGGCGTCGTTCCTATGTTGGAATTTCTGAAAAATTTTTGCAGATCTACATCGATCATGATCCCTAGAGCCCAAAACCACCCTCAGTAAAAAACTTTATATCTATCTATCTATCTATTTATGTATCTATCTATATATATCACTTTCTTCTGGACACGATAACTTCCACAATTCTACACCAATCTCTTCCAAACTGATACATAAAATCAATGGGCATAAAATCTCGGTCGAGTTTGTTAATGGGCAAAATCGGACCAAGGGGATGGAAATAGGAAGGGGTTTTGTGAAACCAGAAAAACCCCTATAACTTCTTAAATTTTGTACATATCGAATCAGTTTAAAGTTTTTATTACTTCTAAAAATAGGGCCAAAAATTTATGTATCACAGATTTTTGATAAAGTTAAAAATGGGCTCAAGGGGCGCAAAAATAGGGTTTTAGGGAGAAAAAAAATCATAACTTCGTCAATTCTCAAGATGTCAAATCCAATTAGTTTTATCATGAATCTCCTTAACATTATCTACAACTTTTATATTCACAAGTTTTTGATAGGACCAATTCGTACCGCAAAAAATTTAAACAAAACAAAAAGGGCGTTTGAAGAAGAAAAAAATCCATAACTCCGTCAATTCAAAAGATATAAAATCCCCATGAATTTATCATATATCTTCTTAATATTGTCTACAACATCTATATAAGCAAGTTTTGGATAGGACCAATTCTTATAGCAAAATCAAATTAAAAATACATAGCGGTTGAAGAAAAAAATCATCTTAGTAAGGGTGTATTCAAATCCAAACTGCTTATTTTCTGACTCATTTTACAATTCATTTTTACTCTCAAAGGCTTCCAAGTGGTACCTTTTCTTACTCAGAAACTATATAATGTACCGTAATGGTCAATTTTTTTATAGAGGCAGAATATATTTTAAAACATGCTGTCAAAGTGGCCCTTTTGAACCGAATTTCCCGAGGCGGATTGTGTTGGAAAGGGAAGTATTCAAATCCAAACTGCTTATTTTCTGACTCATTTTTAAATTCATTTTTGCTCTCAAACGCATCCAATTGGTAGATTGGCTTATTCTCAATTCGCAAACTATATAATGTACCGTAATGATCGATTTTTTGACAGAGGCAGAATATATTTCAAAAATGATGTCAAAGCGGGCATTTTGGACGGAATTTCCCGAAGCGATTGTGTTAGAAACGAAAAATATTGTCTTACAGAGAAAACAATTGTTTACGTATCAAGTTTTAATTAATTAAACGGAAATTAAAAACACAGGTCGCTTATAAATCTCTTCAAAAATCACGTCAACAAGTTTCATGTTTTTCCTATTAAAAATGAATCTGGAGTTAAGCCAGAAAATTTCGAGTTGTTGAGCATGGAAAAGTATTTTTTTTTTAATACTGCCCTAACATGATTCTGATAAAACCAGTTATTATATAAAAATGAAATAAAAACTTGTCAAGAGCGGGCAGATAAAATTGTTAAAGTGGGTTTATCTCAAATCATGATTTGGTTTTTGTTTGTGAAATTAGTATACTTAACTTCAAAATCTACCTCCGCCTGTAGGCCGGGCCGGCAGGGATTTTTTTAAACCTATTTCATATACATGCGTGTGTGTATTCGTGTATATTAGAATTTTCACAAAATGTTTAGCTCCCTAAAGCTAATTCTTAGTGAAGGATCTGTGCTTATCTCTAATCTTGACTTAAGTTTTGTTCGTGAATTTAGTACTTAACTTCGAAATCTACCTCCGCCTGTAGGCCCGAGCCGGCAGGGATTTTTTTTAAAATGCATAATGTAACGGAATTACTTTTTACACCTCTGTAGACAAATTGTAAATAGTACGTAGTTCACTTTCAATTCGAAACGACCTATAGTAAACCCAAATAACATGTAAAAATAGCATTGTAATCCGAGTGTACTTACGAGAGTTAGAGCACAAGCAGACGGACACATATATAGACAGTCAGACAATTCAAAACCATACACACATTTCAACTATGTTGGACATTAAGTAAAATAATGCTATAAAGTGATAAAATATCATTTATTAAGATTGACGATCGTTTCGTCGCACCAACGGCGACATTTTCAAAATCATACACGATAGAAAATATTTTCACATAATTTAAAAACAATAAACATAGTAAATAATGTCACGAGACATGATGCATAATGAAATATTGCAAACATAAAATAATTTAAAATTAAATTAGTTATTTGTGAACGTGGATTAGTTTTCATATAATTTAACAAAACAATAACATGGTAAATAATGTCACGAGACAACATGCATAATGAAAAATATTGCAAAACATAAAACAAAATTGGCTATTCGCGAGCGTGGATTAAATTTTACTATTGGTACTAAAATTATGTAGCATCTCTTTTCAAATTTTAGGTAAATCTAGGGACACTGAATCATTGCACATATTCTTGTTGCGTAAAAATATCTCTATTGATTCTCGGATTATGGATGGTAAATAAAATCTATATGTGTAAATTAACTTACTATTTCTAAAATCGATCCGTAACGGTTCTTCGTTACATAATCTGGCCAAAGCTGTGGTTCTTCTGTTGTATTTGATGTCTGCTATATGTTCTTTAATTCTGGTTTTAAGTTTTCTACTTGTCATACCTATATAAAACTGTGTTCTTCCATCTTCTTTGGTGAATGGTATTTCGTATACTCCTGATAACTGGTTTGACTCTATTGGATCTATTTTCTTGCAAATTATATATATATTTTAAATTTATATATATAATTTATATATATATTATATATATAAATTATAATCATTATATTATATATAATTATATAATATATATATATATATATATATATATCAAATATATATATATATTATATATATATTTTATAAATATAATTTATATAATTTTTTTATAAATTAAAAAATATAATATGCAAGAAAATATATCTAATAGAGTCAAACCAGTTATCAGGAGTATACGAAATACCTTTCACCAAAGAAGATGGAAGAAAGCAGTTTTATATAGGTATGACAAGTAGAAAACTTAAAACCAGAATCAAAGAACATATAGCAGGCATCAAATACAACAGAAGAACCACAGCTTTGGCCAGATTATGCAACGAAGAACCGTTACGGATCGATTTTAAAAATAGCAAGTTAATTTACACATAAAGATTTTATTTACCATCCATAATCCGAGAATCAATAGAGATATTTTTACGCAACAAGAATATCTGCAATGATTCGGTGTCCCTAGATTTACCTAAAATTTGGAAAGAGATGCTATATAATTTTAGAACCAATAGTAAAAATTAATCCTCGCTCGCAAATAGCCAAGATAATTTTATATTTTGTTTTATTTTTTGCAATATTTTTCATTATGCATGTTGTCTCGTGACATTATTTACCATGTTATTGTTTTGTTATATTATATGAAAACTGAACCATGTTCACAAATAACTAATTTAATTTTAATTTATTTTTTGTTTGCAATATTTCATTACGCATCATGTCTCTTGACATTATTTACTATGTTTATTATTTTTAAATTATGTGAAAATATTTTCTATCGTGTATGATTTTGAAAATGTCGCCGTTGGTGCGACGAAACGATCATCAATCTTAATAAATGATATTTTATCACTTTATAGCATTATTTTACTTAATCTGTTTATAAGTGATCATTATACATGTTTTTATGTTGGACATTTTAAAAAACATCCAATCCTCCTTAAATCAGAATGTAATGTTCAGACATCAATGTTGCAAATATAAAAAATATTTCATAAAACAACAAAATATTAGTTCTTAATATTATGTACACTAAACGGATTTTTAATTGAATATATATTTTTTTTTTAGTTTGAATCATGTGTGAACCAAAAATGACAAAATACAGCTTAATAACACTTTAAAAATAAAGTAGAAAATATATTTGTATCTTTTGTGATATTACTAAGAAATCATTTTGTCCCCATTTCGTTATTTGATTTATTATACAGTACTAATTGAGTTTTTTATTTTCATTTTAGATTTTTTGCTGCTAATGAAGACTTTTTTCCGTGCTTAACTTCTTTTAATGTTATTTATAACGACAGAAATTTATGAGATTTTTTGGTGTATATATTTTTTAATCAATAACATGCAATTTAAATGGCTTTAACTGTAATGAAAGAAGGTAGAGAAAATAAAGAACCAATTTACTTGATAACACTAAAATCTGAAATAACCTCTTTTTTTTAGTTATATGGAGATGGCTGTTTCTTTTAAAGTGTATAATTTCAGTTATTAATTTCGCACGTATCATCTGAAAAAGATTAAGATTCAAGAAAGAAAAAATACAGAATCTTGACTAACTGTACCAAAACAATAACATATTACTTTAAAAAATTATGTAAATTTATTCAGTGTTTTTCTTGATGGTTTTTTTGTGTATTTAAAAAATGTCTTTTAAGAACAACGGATACAAATATTATTTCTTAAGTCTATTTTCTTGTAAAATAGATTATTCCTCTCTTACACAATTTTCCTACGAATTTGAAATCAACAAACCAGTAACAAACCAGTAATTTACTTAATTATTTTAAAAGTGCCATTTTAGAAATTAACTGAACTCCTTTAATATACTAATATAGTATATCAAATAAATTAATATACTAATACAGTCGACTTCTAACGAAATTCTTCGAATTATAATGACTTCTCGTATGCCGAAAATAATGAAAATTCGCTATAACGAAAGTGGGCGAAAAAAACCCCTAAAAAAACTCAAATTATGTACATGAAAATTAAGGTTTCTAAGGAAATTTTATAATACAACACTATTACTAAATTATTTTTACTTTCGTATCAAATAATCATTTACAATGAGAAATTATAAAAAACCAATTTCAGAAAATGATAGCTTATTTATAAAATAAAATTTAATGTAAATGTTAAATCACACACAAAAAAAAAAAAAATAGTTCCTTGCGTATTAAAATTTATTTTCTACAAAAATAACTCTCGAAATAGTTGTTTATCTTTTGTACATTTGATATTTTCTTTAAACAAAATTTTCCATAACAATTAGAGATGATAAGTAATTTTGTATTTTCTTGAATAAAAAAAAAAAAAAAAAAAAAAAAAAAAAAAAAAACGTTTAAAATGCATAAATAATCATGAAAAGCAGCAAACAGCTGTTTTTCGAATCTACTAGCGAGATTCTTCATCAGTGAAGTAGAATCTCGCTAGTAGATTCGAAACAGCTGTTTGCTGCTTTTTATGATTATGTGTGCATTTTAAACGTTGGTTTTTCTGCTTTTTAATATTGTTGTACAAAGGCTTTATTTGCAATTTTTATATAAAAAAATGTTTTAAAGTGTCATTTTAAAACATTTTACAATAGGCATAAACGCGCAGTAAGCAACAAGTTCTCGGCAATGAGTTCTTGGGGAAAGAAAATGGTAATCCAATTTTGTGAAAAAAAAAAAAAAAAATCTGAAAGAAAGGTAAATTAGGTCGCCGTTTTGAGAAATAAGTTGCTGGCCGAATTTATATTGGATGTAAAAATACATATTATAAAAGGGTTCTATTTCGGGACATTTTGCATCAGTCTTTATGATGGAACGGTCGCTATAATGGGCGGTCGTTATAACGAGTGTCCACTGTAGATTGTATTAAAGGAGTCTCTTAAAGCTGTTCTCAAACCCAAAGGGACAACATTATGACATAAATTTGAATTCATTTTTGTTCGGAAACGCATGAAACTGGAGTGTGTTGTTATTGAGAAACTATGTAATCGAAAGACGTTTTCGTTTTTTTGTTAACGCAATAAATATTTCAGAAAATACTGTCAAAGTTTGCGTTTTGAACCAAATTTCCGGACGAAAAGGGATATTACCAGTCAGAGAAGGGAGAAAAATATTTTGTCACGAGATCAAAATCGTGTATTACCCTATAGATTATTTATCTAAAAAATGGAAAATCATTTTGATCGCAAATCGCTTTCATAGGCAGGACTAAAAGTGTTATGCCTTTAGGTATAAAAATGAGTCAGCCATTGTGTCAGAAAGTTTCGAGCTTGTTGAGCACTTAACTTGAGAACGGCCTTAATAATAGATTAAACTAACAGAAGTTATTTAAGTCTAGTAATATGAGATTTGTAGTCTCTACTTCAACTTATATAATTTAATTCAATACAAGATTTATATTAGTACAAAGACTCGAGATTCTAAGCTAGTAGATTTAAGACATTAAAAGCCACATAAGCCAAAATAAGAAGCTTTTTTTCCTTATTCTAAATATACTAACTACATTCTTAAAATATTTACATAATTAAACCACGTTGAATCTCCAGCAACTAAATATTCACTTATTTGGAGAATAAAAAAGTTTAAAAAAATATATTTATAACACAAAAAATGGGTTAAAGAAATTGAAATTTAATAAAATACATTCGCTCCTCTCCAAAATTACAATTTGCACAAAACTGCAATCATCAAACTGCGAAAACTTCAGTAGTCCACAATCGTAAATCATCCCTACATCGCAATCTATTCAGGATATATAAGATGTGTTTATTTATCAGAGTAAAATAGCTAAATTAATTAACCCAGCTATGGGACATAAACACTATCGTAGTTCCAACGCTAAGTCCGTGTAAATGATTTCGTGTAAAAAAAGTGTTCTCGAATCTATTGCTAGATTCAGTTCTGAGAAGTCAGTTATGTAATTTCAAAACAGGCATAGCTCTCAAAGTCTTTTTAAATGAGATCACTAATCAGATTTTAGTTATACAGCATTATTTCAACTTAGTAATATGTTATTTTAATACATTTTCTTCATTAATTATCATTTTAATACCGTATACAGGACGCATAGGAAAGTCCCTTTAATCTAAAAATACCTGCAAACGGACCGAGATACAGCTATGCAAGTGAGGTAACAGTATAGTAAAGAGACTGCGCCCGATATAATGCAAACTACAGAAGCGCCCCTTGTGGCGAAATTTGGAAGATAGCCATTGTAAAACGAAACCGAAAGGAGACAGAGCAAAATTCCCAATTAGACTGTTTTAGAGAATCAATTAATTAGTACGAAAAGATATTTGGTTCACTCGGATAAGATAAGTCGTCGCCCGTATACCCAAAATGTCGGAAATTGATGCGCGACGAGTTTACTCTGCATATTCACATTTAGAAAATGTAGCAGTGGTAAATCGCAGATTTTGACGTTGTACTGTTCTTTAACGTTTGTAAAACTTTCATTTCCAATGCATTTTAAATTTTAGTTTAAAAGGTGTTGACGTTCGCTTCATACAAACAGCATAAACTTATTGATAGCAGACGATAATTTTAATCCGAATGTGCGAGCGCTTCAATTTTATATCGTTTATTTTCTGTGTTGTGGCAATCTTAATTGTTGCCTAGCGACGAGTTGAAAATACGTGTTCTTTTTTGAGAGTGACAAAGTAAATGGAATTCTGAATGATCCTAAATGAATGAGATCCTACAAGAGTTACATTTCTTAAAGTAGTGTATTAAAAATAATCTTTTCTTGGAGAATGAAGTAAGAATTTTGGAGATGTGTGACAATGGTGAGCTTCACCGACTTCGAATATTGCGAGATGGCACTTATTTACGGCAAATGCCAACGAAACGCGACGCATGCTGCACGGGAGTATGCAGTTCATTTTCCAGCAGGTCCACATCCAATTGCAGTTACCATCGCAAATGCAGTGCAACGGATCAGGGAGATAGGAAGCACTAGAAGTCGTCGGCGTTCAGGCAGATCAGTGAGTGCAGCTATGCGTATAGCACCGGAGATTATTTTGGCAAATGCACTAATCCATCCACACAGCTGTACAAGAGATATCAGCAAGGCTTGTGGCGAACACGGGCCCGAGTATGGGGACATACTGCATGGTCAACATACACATCCCTCTCGTGTCACTCTGTAGCAAGCACTTTTGCCATGGGATAAGGAGCGTAGATTTGATTGGTGCAACTTGGCATTGATTAATATTGAAGATGACTGATCTTTTTTGCCCAACATTGTTTGTCGGACGAGGCACTGTTTCAACGGACTGGAGTGCTAAACCGATATAACGCCCAATGCTGGGCTCTGAAAAATCCCTCATGGTGACTATCAATCAGACACCAAGTGCGCTGGTCCATTAACGTATGCTGCGGTATCTGGAAGGATCGCCTACTGGAACCTGTGTTCTACGAAGGCACATTAAACTGACAGAGGTACCTCGAATATTACAGAAAATCATACCCGACGTTGTGGATGGGATTTTCCTGTCCGCATTTTGGGACTTGTAGTTCCAACATGACGGTGCCCGTGCACACCAGCCCCCTGTAATGCGAAGTTTTTTCAAAGATTGCTTTTGACAGCAAATGGTGGTAGTGTTGAATGGTCTCCACGATCGATAGACCTCACGCCGTTGGATTTCTTCCTGTGGGGTTACATAAAAGATCAGGTTTATGCAACTCTACCTACAGGCCTGCTGGATCTACGTCGTCGTATTGAATATGTTTGCAATAATGTGACACCTTCCATGCTGAGAAATGTGCATGCAGAATTACTCTCACGAATACAAACGTGTATCGAGAGTAATGACGAACTTTTCGAACATGTTGAAAATTAACTTTTGATTGGTGTGAGAGAGTTTGACTTTTTTTTTTTTGTGTGTGATGTTATCAAAATATATTGACGTAACTACGTATTTTTGCACTAAATAGTGCGTGTTTATTCATACTTCTGGCAATTCCTTTCAAATGTTTATATGTGAATATGCAGAGTAGAATCGTCGCGCATCGATTTCGGACATTTTTAGGTATACAGTCGACGATTTATCTTACTCGTGTGAATCAAATGTCGTTTCGTACTAATTAATTAATGCTATATCTTTCTAATTGAAAATTTTTCGTTTTCGATTTGTAATGGCTATCTTCCAAATTTCTCGACTAGGGGAGCAGTTGTAGTTTGCATTTCTTCGGGCGTAGTCGTTTTACTATACCGTTACCTCACTTGCATAGATGTAGCTCTCTTCGTTTTCAAGCATTTTCCGGTGAAAGGGGCTTTCCTATGCACACTTATATTTGCGTATAAGTCAACTCGAAAATTCGAAAGAAATAAAAATCTATCCGTTTGAATACCAGTACTTTGATATAGTTTTTTGCTCCATTTAATCAAAGAATTCATATTATTTTGATGCAATTTTGTAAGTCGAGGAGTAAAACAAGGAAATACAGATAATTAAATGGAATAGCAAATTATTTCTCTCGGATTTTGTGGCAGATATAAACACGAATACAGGATAACGAGAAAGTACGTGCTTAACGATTAACTGAAATTCTTTAGCAAAAATAATATACATGTATACATTTACAGAATGCAACTTTATAAAGGAAGAAAATTAGAATGAAATGGGATTCTGAATTTATAATGATTATGTGTAAGAAAATAATATGCATTGCATTTTATTGCCATTTTTTATATTAAAGTATGATTATTTTTTAAATAAATCTCGCAAAACTTCAATATCGAAAGTAATATCACATACAATTCACACCCAATTCTTTATTATATTTTTTATTTTAGTTTTCATATTTTAATCTCTTTTCTAAATCAACGAATGTTACTATTATTTCCGCTGACGTTGTTTCAGCTTTCTCTTCTTTTAAAATGAATTCAATCTGAAGTAAATCCATATTGAGATTTCGCTTGTATATTATTTCAGCTTAATAGTAAGTGTTTATTCGCGACTTATGGGAAAAAGAGTATCAGAAAATTGATTATTGATTTCATAAAATTATAATGTAAACAAAATTCATTTTGATTAAGAATTTCGGTAACTTACACTGTTAAAAATCTGTAACAAACTGTTCAGTCATTTAACAGTTTTTTAGGATAACGATTGATTGATATTATTATTAAGCGTGTCTGGCAGTATTACTGACCATGTTATGGTCAGAATAAAGTTACATTATGTTTATGTAACAGATTACTATAAAAATGGTCGAAATAGTCAGAAGTATGAAAAAATACGCACAATTTATGCTATAAATACGTACTTATCTCAATACATTTTGATAACATCATACAGAAAAAAAGAGACAAACTGTCTCACAGTGATAAAAAGTTCATATTCAGTACGTTCGAAAAGTTCGCCATTGCTCACGATACACGTTTGTATTCGTGAGAGTAATTCTACATGCACATTTCTCAGCATGGAATGTCTATTGCAAGCCTCTTCAATACGACGACATAGATTTAACCCTTTCAAGGGCGGTGGCTAGACAGTCTAGCCACTTGATTTTAATTCCAAAAGTGACAAAAGGCAGCAAGAATATTTCAATAAAATTTTGCTTTTGTAATGAAACTGAAAAATAGCGGGTTTTTATTTTCTAAGAAATTCGTTTGAATTCAATTATTTCATCAGTTTGCAACCAGAATTCTTCTGCCCTTGAAAGGGTTAATCTAAAATTTTAAATTCATTGGAAAATAAATTTTTACATTCATTACAGCACAGTGCAACGTCGCAGTCTGAAATTGTGCACTGCTACAGTTACGGAATGTGAATATGCAAAGTAGAATCGTCTCGCATCGATTTCGGACATTTTTGGGTATACAGGCGACGATTTATCTTATCTGTGTGAATCAAATGCCGTTTCGTATTAATTAATTGATGCTCTAAAACTTTCTAATTGGAAATGTTGCTCTATCTTTTTTGTTTACGATTTTCAATAGCTATCTTCTAAATTTCGCCACTAGAGGCGCTGCTGTCGTTTGCATTAGGTCGAGCGTATTCGCTTTAATATACCGTTACCTCACTTGCATAGTTGTAGCTCTCTCCGTTCGCAAGTATTTCCAGGTTAAAGGGACTTTCCTTTGCACCCTGTATATAACTTATAAAATACCTTTTTAAAACACATATTTAATTTTAAATATTTTAACAGAAATCGCTTTCTAGAAATTTTATACAAGCTATTCCAAAATTACAGTGCATTTCACCAAGTAATTTTCTGATGAATTATTACAAACTACCGCCATTGCAGTATTTTGTTTTTTGCAAGTACTAAAAAGGAATTTAACATTAGAATTTCTAATCTTTACAACTGCATAATTTCTAACCTACACCAACCAATGACTTCCCGTTTCACATCCTGCGGTAATCATTACCAAGTTATCAAAAATACGTTTCGAAAATTCTACCAATTTTAATATGGAGTTGATCCTTTTTATTTTATTTTTTTTCGATAAGTATTCAAATGGCACATAATTTCATATCGAATGTCTATTTTTGTTATTTTTCTGAGACAATGTGCGATTAAAATGTATTGAGTTTTGAATGGGGTTTTTCTTACCTATTGTTGATACAGCAAATAATCTATTGATTTTCTAAACGCTAAAGGGTTTTTTTTTTTTCATAATATTCTAACAGATAAATCCTGGGAAGATTCGGATACGAATGTAATGCTCTCAATAAAAAAATGTTCTCTTTATTATATACTTTTTTTTCATTTCCATTCTTACATGCCAACTTCTTTTCAAAATCAATAAGGATTATTAGTATTTACGCTAACTTTAACTTCAGTCCTCGTTCTTCTAATCTTATTTCCAGAAAAATAAAATCCAGTAATGAAATTTTGTTTGTATACATTTTCAGCTTAACAGGAAAATCCTTTTAATGAATTTCATTCATTCATCTTTTTTGTGGTATATAAGTGTCTGCTTAAAATATAACGATTCTATTAATGTTAAAAAATTTAAAAACTAATATATATTTATTATTGCATGTTTTAAAAATAATTTTAAGGATAAATGAATATATATTTCTCGATTAACAGGGAAAAAATGGTGTCAAAAAAGATTAATCTATTCCACCTTTAAAGAAGATATTAAAAATCAAAAGATAAGGACACAATCTAAATTTGTTCCCTTACAGATTACGTGCTAAATAAAAAATTCTACAATTAAATGATTTTTTTATAATAAAGGGAAATAATAAATAATAATAATAACAAGGTAATCATATTTTTAATTCGATTTTATTTTAGCAAGATGACAGATATACAACTAAAATATATTAATTCTGCTTTTTTAGAATTTAGTGTCACCCCTGATGACAAGATATATATGTATATAAATATAGATAGTACAAATCATATTTCAGTTTTAAGACTTAGAACACACGCATTTATTTTATATAAAATGACGCCATTCGCGTCCTCTTAAGAATTCCTAAATACGATTCAGCCTTAAACAACATCTACAGTAAAGTATTCGAGCCTAACCAAAAATACAGGCTACCGCGGTGCATCCCACATGTCTTTTTTTATAGACCGCTAGAGTGACGTGATGCTCTTTTCCCACACCTTCATTGGTGCATTCGAGCATCACGTGACTCCAGTGGTCTGTAAAAATGATACGTGGAATGCACCGCAGTAGTCTGTCTTTCTCGTTAAAGTCGTAAAGTATGACGTCGCAATCGCTGAATAATATACAAAAAAAAAAAAAAAAAAAAAAATAATGTCACTTAAAAAACTTTTTAAGAAAATCGGCTATCTAATGATTCATATGCCTTTATTTGCTTGTAATATAGATAAGTAAATTAAATATAGTTTATAATAACTCCATGATTTATCAGACATCATTCATTTGTATTTTTTTCAAATTAGCACTTTTTTTAATTACGTTTTTTTTCAGTAGTTATTCGAAAATGGCAACAAAAAGATATAATTACTGTTTACAACTATTTTTTCATTACTTTCTACAGAAATGGAGTACTTGAGTTCCAAAATTAAACAAATGATTCTAGAAACTACAAAAAAAATTAATGTCTCTAAAATAAATTGAGATGCAGTTTTCAAACAAATTGCATTAAAGAGCACCTTTTTTCCAAATACCACGGTATAAAAATTGAAAATATGCGATGTTTAGAAGTTTAAAAAATTACAGTAGAGTATTTAACAGTGCAGTGATACATCTGCTTTGTTTTACGACTGACTTACACTGTAAAAAAAATTCCGCAAAGTTCCTGGGTAAAAATGGGCAGCTGAGTTGCCCTTTATTTCCAAGAAACATTTCTTGAAAATGACTGGAACTTTACTGTATATGTTAAAAACTTTCTACAGAAATGCCAGTAAGTTTCTTGCGAAATACCATGAATATTTCTGTTGACATCAAAACATTACTGACATTTCACAGCATGCGGGATCCGCAGACGATTTTTACATTTCCAGTTGACAATTTTCGCTTTATTATCATTATTTGTTAGAATGAAAAAATATTTTGAAATTGACATCAAAATTATTATTTATAATTTACACGAAAAAATAAATTTTCAGTTAAAATTCAATAAAGTAAATATATGTATATGATATATTGTTTCTGAACTTTGCTTAAAATATAAAAATATATAAATGTAAATAATAATTAGAAAAAAAATCTAGACATAAAATATTTTGGATTTTCGTCAGTAATTATGTTAGTTTACAAGTTAGATAAAATACATACATAAATTTTCATGAAAAAAAAACCTAAACGTAATTGTATATTTTTTCCGAAAAAAAAAAAATTCAAATTTGCAGCAATTCAAAGTGACAAATATATATCAAATTTAAATCAAATTGTAATAAAGTGTTAAAATATAAAATTAATTAAAAAAGAAAAAAAAAAGTCAAGAGGTAGCATCGAACTCGGGCCGTACGGGTGGCGTGCGAGCTTTCTGCGTCCACACCACGAAAGACACGTTGAGAGCTGCAAACTAATGGGTATTTGAAACGTATGCTAAACCTCGGCATCTAATTTCTGAAAATCTAAGGCCCATTTGAAGAAATCCTTTCACAAGAATAATTAGAGATTAAAAACTCTAAAACATACTTTAAATTAATCAAAATCGGTGAGAATCATGTTTGATGGTCCCCTGGTTAATGGAGATCCAAATAATAGGTATATTTTTTTTACACGGTCTGCTCGTTAAACATTCCACAGACAAGTATGAGAGATAATCTCTTAGCGATTTCACAGAGGTGTTGTATTTTCATCTGAATTGTCTTGACAATAGAGACGTAAAGGATTGTGTCGTCTATTGATTTATTTGCATTCCATATTGATTTTTTTACATTCGTGTTCGACACTCGAGCGCGAGCAACGGATTATAGCAAAAAAATAATAAATGGCGGCCGTAGCGTTTTGCTGTTTCCAAATTTTGTTCAGGAACGTTTCAGATAAGAAAACCAGAATTTCGCAGGAAAGAGCTAAATTATTCTGAAAACCTGAGAAAAGGCGAAATGTTCCTGGATTTTACATGTAACATTACCATTTTTTTTTACAGTGTAAACAACGGAACGTTATTTTACAGAGAAGACAGTTTAATTGCTGGAAGAAAAAAAAAATATTATCTCGGGGGCTAATAATAATAATAATAATAATAATAAACTCTTTTTGTTTTAAAAGCGTGTATATTGCAACCTTTATAAGAGCTGCCTACACTCAAATAATCAGTTTCGAATAAATTTTAAGTTTCTTGTATTTGTTAATTTTGTTCAACTGACATTTTAAATGTGAAATACTTTACTTTTTTATCTTTACCTTTTTTAGTTTAAATACAGAGTGTCAATGAAATAATCTCCCAGTTTCAATGGTAAACTGGGACAATCATTAATGGACTGCATCATTAAGCTGGTATCATTATATGGTATTATTATTATTATTGTATTATTATGGATCATTAAGCTGGTAACAGGAAGTTATAGTTCAAAACATATTTAGCTTTAAAAAATGCAATCCCTGCAGATATTTTGGTTCCCCAATATTTATTTTAGTTTAAATATAAGAAAAATTAGAACTTAAGATAAAAGAAGAAAACCTTACAGTATGGAAATGGAAAATATAAATATTTTTCTTTTTACATGCTTTATAATAAATTTATTCAGCAGTAACGTTGATAACTGGAAACAGCTTAGAGATTTCCTTTTGATATTTCTTACATTCATTTTTCATATTTTCAGACGCTTTTTTAAATATTTTATAACTGTAATTGATTTAAATTTGACGATATATTTTAGTTTTTAAACACAATACATTGCATTTTGCAAGTATAAACCAATTCAATTTTGAAATACATTGCGATTTTCATATAAAATGATGCTCCGAGCACACACACACATATATATACATATAATTTATATATATAATATTTATACCAACTCAATAGTTTTAATGAAAAGCGATATGCCAGTTGCTGCGTAATACTAAATCTGGACTTAAATTTTACTATCATACAATATCACAATCGTGTCAGGTTCAAAGGCTTGGAGGGACCAAAAGTGCATTTGTTAATATTCATGTGTGTCGCAAAAACAAAAGGTCTCAGTCCGAAAATGTAACTAGTTCTTTTTTAAAGACATATACATCAATTTTCATACTAATTAAACAAACTGGTCTTACTTCGTCTATATAAATTTTTATGTAAAATTGAAATTCAGAGGTGGTTGTGATTTCGACGACTGAATCTTTAAGTAATTTAAAAGCTAGACCGTGTTTATACGTAAAAAATGTTTCCAATTATGTGTATTATCACACATAAACGTAACATAAGGGGACCGGGAAAGCCCTATCTCAGCCATATTAAATTCACCAATTTTATATACCTTTTTCTCAGAAATGGTGAAAGATAGAGGTCTAGATTTTTTAGAGTAATTAAAATAACATGATTTACGTATTTTATCAGAAGATTTTCTTTCTAAGTTAAACTCAAAATTAATTATTAATTATTTATTGAAAGTCATTTTTAAATGAGAATTTTTGGTAAGAATTTACTGACTAAAATAAATAATTCTCAACAAATCATTAAATCCCTGTGTTAAAGTATACAATATATTTATGCATTTTATAAAATTATACAATATATCATTATATAAGTATTAAATAAAAATCTGAAGTCTTAAGTTTAATAGATATTTCAAAAAAAGAACATAAACATGAAAAATCCAAGTTTTCAGAAAAAGTCAGTTAAAGATTTAAATGGCCACTAAGCTGTAAAGTACTCTTAGAAAGAATGATTAATTTCAACACTTAATTTTTTTTATATATAAACATGTGGGACACATCGTTGGAAAGATAAAAATTTAATCTATTTAATGATATAAAAAAGTAAAAATCGATTTTTTAGTTGAATTTTGCTTTCCCGGTAATAGGATATATCATATATTATTTTTATTTCAGATTATATATTAAAAATAATGATTTATCTCATCTATTGAATTAAAATATTAATATTTTTAATAGTTATTGAAAGAAGCACAACATGTATTGAGTTAGTTGCTTTATACACGTTACAAAAATAAAACTAGCCAGCCATGGTCAGCCAATATAATAAATCTAAAAATTAGTTTTTAAATAATTTTTAAGCTTAAAAACTATTTTTAATAAATTTTCTTTACGTTGCTTAGTTATTCAGGAAATTTAATAGAATTAATACACGAAAAATATTTAAATTACAATTTCTTCTTGCATAAAAGTTTACAATTTTCATACCTTACCAATATATATCTAAGAATAATTTATTTCACTTTCCTAAAATACAGTAAGTTATAGAAAGGAAATTATATAGGAATAATCGCTCTTTATTAAATCATGTGTAATAACCATTCAATCATGTGTAATAATGTAGCCCTTTGTCCAAAATTATCGAAGCATTAAAATAAAGCTTTCTGACATTTTATTAATTCGTGATATTTGCTTATTATGTTCATTTGTGTAGATAGATATAATACCAAATCGCTAGTAATGTGAGTAAAAATAATAACGATTGCTTAGTTAAATATATAATATTTTAATAAAATATATTGTGAAGCCTAAAGTAATAGTTTATTATGTATGTGTCATTATACAGCGTTATTAGATAATTCCATTTCGTCTCAAATAACAGGAGAGACGAATTAGTTTACGATGAAGGTGGTGTCTTCATAAAATAAAGGATATGCACTACGCAATGAAGTCACTGGCAGTAACTACAACGTTAAACTGAACAATTTGCGTTCCCTTCTAGAAAACTGTACGAGTGGTGGGAATAAAGTCAAGTACTCCCCCTACTAAACTTGCAAGTAATTACTGTAGGAAAAAGTTACTGGTACCAGCCGATTTGTAATAAAGTGTATATTTTTAATTATGTATAAAAAAAATTGCTTAGTGGGCTGTCTACAAATCAAAACTAGGTCAAACTTTGTTTTTTTTTTCAATGGTAACACCCAATTTTGATAATATATTTTAAATCTTCGTTTCAAACTATGCCTAGAAACAAAATTTCTAATCGCTTAAATGATAAGTTTTTGTAGTATAAACATGCAAAATTTAGAGCTTCTAATGTTAAATTGTATTTTTGTATTTTTATTAATATCACCTGAGATTATAATCCTAATGTGATAATTTTATGTATGGTTATAAAACTAAAAACACAAACATAAATACACTGACTTTGTAATTTTAAAAATTTTATAATATGAGTTATGATTTATGAAATTAATATTCGAAAAAAATATCAATTGCAACGTACAATTATTTTGACAGATTTATATACATATATATATATATATATATATATATATATATATATATATATATATACAGGGTGTTTCACTACCAGACCGACAAACTTTGAGGGGTGATAGTAGACACGAAGACAAACATTATTAAATAGGAAACCGTGTGGCGCAAACGTCTTCTGTAGTATTTAGAGTTCATTAAAGTTTAAGGTCCAAAACTTCAAACGATAATAAAAAACTGAAAAAGGGTCGATTCATTTACGGTTTTCGCTAAAATCTTTACGATTTTCTTAAAATTTTTTTTTAAAGGTTACGTTCAAAAATTGTTGATAGAGGGCGCTTTAGACTTTAGAGTAACGAACAACTGCTTTTTACCTTTATTTTTTGCATGGGGTTAAAATTATTCTAAAGTTTAGACTTTAACTTAAATTTTAAGCCCATAATTGAAAATATTGGGATCGGGTAACTAGCGAAAGTTGAACTGTGAACAGAGGGGAGGATTTTAAACGCTCATAAACATTGAACAAACTAATAGATTTTGTTGCGGTTTCCGTGTTGGTCATTCACTTAGTAATTATTTTATTCAAAATGACATACAAGACTTTAACTTAAATTTTAAGCCCATAATTGAAAATATTGGGATCGGGTAACTAGCGAAAGTTGAACTGTGAACAGAGGGTAGGATTTTAAACGCTCATAAACATTGAACAAACTAATAGATTTTGTTGCGGTTTCCGTGTTGGTCATTCACTTAGTAATTATTTTATTCAAAATGACATACAGCTGTGGTGTCCTCATTTTTTGATAGAGGGCGCTTCCGACACATCTCCGACATTTCAATGATATTACTCCTGGGTGTTTTACTACCAGACCAACATACTTCCAAGAAGTGTTAGGGATGCAAAGCTGACTCGGAATCACATAGGAATGTAATGTTGGAAATGCCTTTTTTGCGAATTATGTTTAAAAGAAGCAGAGAAAAAAACCAACAGAAAGAAGCAGAGAAACAGCATCACGTTAATGTGACAGAGAATTGTTTATTTAAAGGTTTTACTACAAAACGTCAAATAAAAAGTTTTGTGTATGAGACTCCCATACCTCCAGTTGAAGACCTCGCGGCTCGTATTTCTGTAGCTGCCAGAAAGGTATCAGAGTTGCCAGGAATCTTCCAGAGCGTGAGGAATTCCATGAGACGCCGCTGTCAAGCTTGCCGGACTACTTCTGGTCGTAATTTCGAACGCCTTTTTAATAAAACCTTTAAATAAACTGTCTTCTGTCACATTAACTTGTTGCTGTTTCTCTGCTTCCTTCTGTTCCTTTTTTTCTTTGCTTCTTGTAACCATAACTCGCAAAAAAGGCATTCCCAACGTTACATTCCTATGTGATTCCGAGTCGTCTTTGCATTCCTAACACTTCCCGGATGCATATTGATCTGGTAGTAAAACACCCAGGAGTAATGTCATTGAGATGTCGGAGATGTGTCGGAAGCGTCCTGTATCAAAACTTGAGGACACGAAAGCTGTATGTCATTTTGAATAAAATAATTTCCAAGAAAATGACCTACACGCAAACCGCAACAAAATCGATTAGTTTGTTTAATGTTTATGACCGTTTAAAATTTCCCCCTTCTGTTCACGGTTCAATTTTCGCTAGTTACCCGATCCCAATGTTTTCGATTTTGGGCTTCAAATTTAAGTTAAAGTCTAAACTTTAGAATAATTTCAACCCCATACAAAATATAACGGTAAAAAGTAGTTTTTCGTTACTCTAAAGTCTAAAGTGCCCTCTATCGACAATTTTTTAACGTAACCTTTAAAAAAAATTTTAAGAAAATCGTGATATAAAGAACGATTTTAGTGAAAACCGCAACCGAATCAACCCTTTTTTTCCGTTTTTATCATCGTTTGAAATTTTGGACCTTAAACTTTAATGACCCCTAGCTCCTACAGAAGACGTTTGAGCCCCATGGTTTCCTATTTAATAATGTTGGTCTTCATGTCTACTATCACCCCTCAAAGTTTGTCGGTCTGGTAGTGAAACACCCTGTATATATATATGTCCTGCTTTATGCGAATTCTCAATTTCGATTTTTTCTTTTAGTTAGCTTTCGAATTATCATTAAAAAAAAAGTCAAAATGATGGCTTGTTTGTGGTGTGCAGAAAAGCATAACTTGAGAAAATATATTTTACTCATTTTATTGAAATATTTGTGTTGGCAATAATCGAAACATATTAACCGAGTGAAATGGTTATATTGACAAGAAATAATGTATTAATAGAAGGGACATTCATTCTGTAGCATTTCTATAATCGAGTAACGAACTTCGATTCGGATACAGAACTTAAAATAGGCTGCTTTTAAAATAATTCCTTTCTCTGAAACTAATTACACGAATTTCATACATTTGGATATAGGCTAATCGAAGGGTGTAAATTTATTTATGGTGTCAAACTTGGTAATGATATTTAAAAAAAAAATTGGGTTCGTTTTGATATGTAGATGACCTCCTAAGCAAATTTTTATATTTACATCATTTAAAAGTGGACGTTATTTCCAATCGTGATTATCTGTAACTTTGTTCTACGATAGTTTGTTGCAGAGTTATCAGGGGCTTTTACTTTTTTTTCGACGACGGTAGATAGATAAAATTTCATACAAATTAAGCAGTTTGTTTTCACTTCTTCTAGGTTCGCTATTTTGAGAAGAAAATTAATTTTCAAGGAAATCTTAAATCAGCCTTACCATATTAAACAGAGATGATACGATTATGTCAAAATTGTTAAAAAAATTGTGAAATCATAATTAAGTATTGCATGTAGAATGTTTTTTAACCCAAACCATTCGATGTTTGCAATGGAAAACATCGGTGTATCTCTGTAAAGGCAGAGCAATAATGTCTATAAGAGCAACATATATGAATCGAATTCATTCAAGATATTTCAAAGATCTATATACTGTCCCACATGCATTGCATTAATTCAATACTTTGGACAGTATCGTGAACACCTACACGATTTGAATGCTTTTTGCTTTCATGTATCTATATATAAAAAAGTATAAGACCTTCATAAATGGTTAATAATCTAATACAAGTTAGTGCACCCAATGAGTTTCGAATTGATTCTATACTTCAGACGTTATAGTGATTACAAGATTTGTACTATATATAGATATATATCTAAACGAAGTGAAATCAGTATGGCGGTTTCTAAAGATACCAACGTATACATGGATTATTTTCACTTAATAATTTTTTTATAAGGGGATAGTGACATCAAAAATCAAATCCTTCAATTTTCAATGGATTCATTTGAAAATTGGAAGACTTGTTGATGGCAAGCTTAAATAGTTATATTCTAAATTTTGTGTTAAAATAATAAAAAGGTTTTGATTTATTCATTTTTTAATTTTTTTTAAATAACGAATAACTGAGACATTTTAAAATGCCCCATGCGCATTTCTTTTGCATAAAATATGACAATATTTACTTATGATATACAAATTATATATTACAATGGAAGTTGACATGAATTGTATAAGTTCGCTGTATGCATAAGTAGATATTTTTTTATAACTAGGGAGCTCTGCCATCTACGAGCTACGCTCGTCAACCCTCGTTCAGATACCGCAGACTCTAACAGCACGCTAATTTGATCGGCTTTAAAAATATTTCGGAAGATTGAGTTATAATTTGAATCTGACAATTATAATCTGACGTAATTTTGACCAAACGTTTCTTTCTCTTTTTAATATTCACGTAAAAATATTTTTGTTAGAAATGAAATATTATGATCATCTTAAAATATCAAATAAATGTCTCGCGCAATTTTTAAATTTAAACTGTTTTGCAATATTATTTTTTGTTCATTTTATGTAATAACTGTAATGTGACGTAAATTCTCCTATTTAAGACTTCTAACGCATGTTAATGAATTTCTTATTTTACAATATCCTTTCTCTTTTAAAATTCACGTGTAAATATAGTTTTTATGACGTAATTTTGAATGAGTTCCTCCTTTTTACATTTTCTGTTTATAATAGTCACGTGTAAAATAAATTTTTAATTTGAAGCAAACATTATAGTTTGCGCTGTTTATACAGTTGGCAACAGTTTAAATTAATAACATTTTCTAAAATATGTAAAATATATCTCTCGAAATGCTGAAAATTTGAATTTAAAATAGAAATAAAACCTCAAAAAATGAGTCAAATTAAAAAACTAAATGCAGTATGCACACCGGGAAATTCTGACGCATAAAATGATTTAAAAATGATTAAAGTCCTATGTACAGTTTTTGCTCCTATAAAACTTTTTTAATGGAACGATTTTGTATAACTTGGCATTAAATATCTCTTAAAATAATTCTTCGATTTGAAAACTGCCTGCTTCAGCGTGTTTATCAAACGTTTTTCCATATTACTACCGATTTTCATATTTTTGTATCCAACAGGTATTTTAATATTAACGAAGAAAGGCCATGCTTAAGCATTTAAATTGGATGCCGAGATGCCGGGAATATCTACGCAGATTTTTATTGGTCCATTTCCAAATCAAAACTTTTTTTTTTATGTATAGAAGGATTATGCTGTGTTTTTTTCTGAAAATGTAGCGATATATTTTCATATGTATGTAAATTTCAACATTAAAATACCTCTGAAATGCAACTTATTATGCTAACATTTTTTTAGTATTGCATAACGCATATACAGTATAAATTTAAAAAGAATTTTATAATTAGGAATGCGCATGGAAGGTTTCGAATGTTAGAAATGTGCAAAATTTTCAATTTTGTGAAAAAAGCATTTTAAG